>OY743221.1:13159559-14359559 GCA_963555745.1 Cardamine flexuosa | reverse complement strand
CCCATGGAATTCACCAAGAACCCACGAAAATCACCATCATCAAACCAAGAAATAATACACAATTAAATCTTAACAAGGCACAACAAGCAACAATCCATGCTTCTCTAACTACCCCACAAACCCCCACACAAGGCTTAATGTTAACCTTTGGTCACAAACTCACCTTGAAAACAAAGATGATTTTTGAACCAAAAACAACAATCACCCAACCAGCAGTGACTTCCCACTCGCCAACAGTAGCTCAACTCACCCTACAGCCAACCACAACAACCAAAAACAACATTTAACCTAAACTGAAAACATTCTGGAAACATCGCAGAACGGTCAACCTGAAAGATGGGATCACGAAACGAAATCTAACCGTCCACACTCAAATCCCACCGTTGCAAATCTTCCCCTAGATGTCCTGAAGCTACCCACAAAATTTTGTAGCGATCAGACCGAAGGTTCACTTGCGATCTTCCTTTGAATAGACGCTGGTCCAAATCGCGTTTGAGACAGAACAGTTCATGAAAACGCCTATAAGTCTTTGAATATTGACTCAAATCAATATCCGCAAAAGGTCATATCTAGAAATAGGTCTTAGCTACCATCCCAGAAAATTTCGTTACCTTTGCCTACTATTTGCTAGGTCGAAACTCTTCTCTACCGGACTCTGACAGTTCTGTCTCTCCCTCCCTTCACCAAAGCTATGAAGGATCTAGCCTTAGATGGACTCCACAAGCTCAAGAAAGATCTCTCTTCCTCCTCCAAGCTCCACGCCACAAAGCCTCACTCCAAACCTTCCTTCTTCCAAGCTTCACAAAGTTCCACACCCTTGATCTCGCAAGATCCAAGCTCCACAAGCTCACAAAGCCTTCCTCTTCTTCTTTTCTTTTCTTCTTCTCTCTTCTTTCTCTTCTCTCAAGAGCTCAAGAAACTTACTCTCCCCCCCTCACAAATGGCGAGCTCAAGAAGGAGAAGAAGAGAAAACCAATTTTGTTTTCCACTTGATACTTTTGAGAAAAACCCCCACAACTTTCGAACCAATTAATGGCACCCCCGGAACAAATCTAAATTAATTATTTCAATCCCATAGTTAATTTCTCGAGACTTGTCTAAGGTTCATAAACTCGAAAGAGTTTCTAAATTAATTAAATTACTTAATTTCCAGAACACGGGCGTTACAGTTTCAGATGATTATGCAGATTTATGTCTTCGAACAAAACCACAAAATATGTTGCAGCAGCTTCTTTTAGAGTTAAACACTACGTGGTTTTGAAAAATCAGATCCGTCTACAATTTCAATTTATGAAATTAGAGTCAAAGATCATACAATTATTTATCAATTTTAAGAATCATGATTTAGGGTTCGAATAATAAATTGAAGGCAAAAATTCCTTAAAATCTTGGGCGATTTCACGAACAAGAGGTTGAAATGGAAGTTTACAAATCAACAACCTAGTGCTCTTCTTATATTTAGGAATCTCACTTTTTTTTATCAACAACACCATCGATTTAAAAAAATATTGAAGACAAAATATTATGAACTAAAAGGCAGAAATTGTGAAATAACCTAAAAGTGATGATACTGAAACCGTAACAGTGATGCTTCTTGATTGTTCTGGTAGTTGACGCAGCTTTACTTCAAGGAATTCTTGATTACCATTTCAATAGCCTGTAATCCAGCCTAGCAGCCTAGCAGACTGGATCGATTGATCCCGATCACGAATATTCTCCAAATTAAGCGTTTATTCTTAATTTTTACCTAAAGACTTCTCTATATAAGGGGATCATTTCCTAAGCAGTCAGGAAGACCTATACACAATTTTCACTATTTTTCCTTTGTATTTCTCACATTTATCTAAACATTTCTCCTTTGATTTATTGGATCTACACTTCGTCTTCAACTCTTTCTTTGCATTTCATGTTATATTGCACTATGAGCTATCAACCCTTTTGCCATGGTTGAGTAGATCTCCTTGTCGGGAGATGAGATATTTTAAAAGGGATTTTAATGGCTAATTAGGATGTTGTTATAGATTAGGGTTATGATTATTAGATCTCTATGGTTTTAATGCTTTTGTTAGGTTGACGAATCTATCAAATGATCACTAGGTTTTCTAATACAACTAGCTTTGGTTAGATTATTCCGAGTCAATAGTTTATAGGCTTGAGATTGTCAGCCGACGAGAGTCGAGATTGGGTCTGCAAGTTATTGAGACCAAGAAGGCATTCCGTGCAAAATAAGGGCGTGCAAATCTCGGGTTGTGTACAGACCCGGATTTTGGACGGTCCCGGCTTAGAAGAAAACATTATTTGAGATTTTGTGCAAAGTTCCGGTTCTGTGCAAAATTCGGGTTAAATATAATTTCCCAAAAAAGTCAACATATGATGTAATCTATTTTGTCTTCTTGTTCTTTTAGGGCTTCCTCACCTTATGACTATAAAAGGGAGGAGCATCTCATTGTATATGATAACCTAGTTTCTGCTTTTTTGTCATAAGAATGGATCTGCCTATTTTCACAACATTCTCTCTTCAATTCTTCATCTAAATTCATATTCATTTCCATAAATTCTCATATGGTATCAGAGCATGGTTACTAATTCTCACATACTCTTCACTTTATTCTAGTTAATCTTTATTTGATTTCTAAAGCTTCAATCTCTAAATTTCTTATTCTCTGGGTGGATCTGTTATTTCATTTTCTTTACTTCTCATCAGATCTTGTCTAACATGGTGTTGTTCTTGTTCTGTCTTCATCAATCAGTTAATTGATTCAGTCTATTCATCAGATGTGTTTCTCAAGATCTTGGTAATCTCTTAGTATCAAAGGTAATCTCTAATCAATCAGCAAACGTGTTTGAGTCATGGATTCTTCAAAACAAGTTGCTATTCCGGTTGTCCTCAAAGGAGTGAACTATTTGCTATGGGCTAGAACCACCAAGACAGCTTTGTGTGGTCATGGTTTTTGGAGCCACATTGAAACCCAACAAGTTTTAAAATGAAATTTGAATGGAGATGGGAAAGAAATTGCTGAGTCCTCAATCTCTGATGCTGGCAGATGGTTTCAAGAAGATCAAGGTGTGCTTGGTTTACTTCAAAACTCAACTGATGCTCCAATACTTGAAGCTTACTCCTATTGTAAAACAGCTAAGGAGTTGTGGGACACTCTAAAAAACTTTTATGGGAATTTCTCTAATCTTATTCGTGTGTTTGAAGTGAAGAAATCGATCAATAGTCTCAGCCAAGAAGACTTAGAGTTCACCAAGCACTTTGGCAAGTTTAGATCACTTTGGGCAGAATTGGAAATGCTTAGACCTTTCTCGGTTGATCCATTGGTGCTTAAGGAAAAAGGTGAACAAGACAAGGTCTTTGGGCTTCTTCTCACATTGAACCCAACATACAACAATCTGACCAAGCATATTCTTAGAGGAGAGAAGCTACCAAGCTTAGAAGAATTATTTTCCCAAGTGCAATGTGAGCAAGGTTTGGTGGGACTCTTTAGTGGAAAAGGCGAGATGGTCATGGCAAACAAGGTTTCATACTAGCATGAGGACAGAAAGACCTTGATCTCTGATCATTGCAAGAAGAAAGAACACATCAAAGAAAAATGCTGCATCCTTCACCCACATCTTAAGCCGGTCAAGTTCAACAAAGTGCAAGCAAACTACTCCCAAGAAGTAGTCACAAGTGATCAAGCTCAAGCGGGTCCATCTAACCAAGGGGAGGAGCTGGATATGGTTGCTTACACCAATGATGTTGTGAGGAAGTTAGACTTGGAGGCTCTTATCAATTCTATCGGCGCTCTTACCTATAAGGAATCCGATATCACTCACTTAGCCTCTTTACCAAATTCACCAAGTAAAACATTGATTATTGATTCTGGTACTTCTCGTCACATGATTAGTAACCCCAAACTCATTATTAATGTTAAACATGCTAGGGGAAATGTGATAATTGCAAATGGTGATATGATTCCCGTAAGAGGAATAGGCGATTTAAAACTTTGTGATAAGAACTCTAAAGCTTTCTTTATGCCAGAATTTACCTCTAATCTTGTATCAGTAAAAATGGCAACTATTGATATTAATTGTTATGCTATCTTTTCCATTTTCAGGATATTGAGAGTGGAAAAATTCTTGGAGAAGAAAACACCAAGGGAGACTTATATGCTCTTGATGATTATTCTACCAAATCTTCATCTCTTTTATTTAAATCTTGCTATGCTTTTAATTCAAACAAAATGTGGCATGATAGACTGGGTCACCCACATGCTTGGCTTTAGAAACTATGTTACCCCATGTTGTATTTGATCATGATAGTTGTGAAGCTTGTATTCTTAGAAAGCATTGTATAAAACTGTTTTTCCTAAGTCATCAACTATATATGAGAAATGATTTGATCTTGTGCATTCCGATGTATGGATTACTCCATGTTTATCTAGGGACAATAATAAATATTATGTTACATTCATTGATGAGAAATCAAAATATACATGGATCACACTACTTGCATCTAAAGATAAAGTACTTGATGCATTTGTTAATTTTCAGTCATATGTAACTAATCATTTTAATGCCAAGATCAAAGTACTTAGGTCTAACAATGGTGGGAAGTATACAAGCCACAAGTTCAAAGAGCATTTAGCAAAGCATGGGATCAAACAAGCTGCACATATACTCCACAACAAAATGATGTAGCTGAGAGGAAGAATATACATCTTATGGAAGTTGTAAGGTCTATGATGCTTCATACCAATGTCCCGAAGATTTTGGAGTGATGCAGTCATGGCAGATTCTTATCTTCTCATCAATAGGATACCAACAAGGATCCTAAATGATAGAGCTCCATTTGAGGTTGAACCAAACAAAACCCTCCATTGATCACTTACGAGTTTTTTGGTGTGTTTGTTTTATACTAAGAGCAGGTGAACTAAGGGATAAGATAGAAGCTAAGAGCACAAAATGCATGTTCCTTGGATACTCAACTACTCAAAAGGGCAACAAGTACTACGACTTCTCAAGAAACCAAACCATTGGGTCAAGAGACGTCAAGTTCATTGAGCACCAAGGGTATTTCGACAAGAAAGATTGGGAGAGTTTAAAAGATTTGGAAAGATCTCCATCAGATAGAGCTGCTAGTCTCCAAAATCTCCTAAGTCATCTTGGTAATCCTCCTCCGAGAGAAGACCATTTAGATACTACCGGAACCAATCAACAAGGGTTGGAGACTCCGGAAGCACAACCCAATACTGATATTGGGAACACTCATGCGACTCCAAACAACATAGAAGAAACCAAAACTAGTCAGGTGGAACCAGTCCCACTTGACATGTAACATGACCAAGATCAAGATGAGGAAGTTGTTACCGAAGAAATGGTTCAAGGGAATCAAGACCATGAAGTGGAGCAAGAAGAATAGAATTTGATTTCTCTTAGGAGAAGCACACATCAAAAGACTACTAGAGTCTACTACAAAAATCAAGGGAATTAAGACCATAGAGTAGAGCAAGAAGCAGAGACATTGCCTTCCCTTTGGAGAAGCACACATCAAAAGACAACTAGAGTCTACTACAACAATCAAGATGTTGCACATCCAATACAAGCTGTTTGTTCACTTGACCTGTTGCCGACTACTCATCAAGCTTTCCTTGGCAAAATTGATGCTCAATGGATCCTAAAAGAGTTATGAAGAAGCCAAAGAAAGTAAAGAATGGCTTGCAACCGTTGATGATGAGGCTGGTGCTATGGAAAAGAATCATACATGGGATGAATCAGATCTTCCTCTGAGCTCCACACTCAAAGAAAGAGGATTCAACCGGTCTGAAGCAGATCATACCCTATTCACTCTTCAAAGTTCAAAAGGAATCATTGTGGTCTTAGTATAAGTGGATGACAAGGATCTTGGAGAAGGAAGGTATTAAAGAGACTAAAACTTATCTTAAGACCATTTTTGATATCAAAGATCTTGGAGAACTAAAATATTTCCTAGGGACTGAAGTATACCGTTCTTCGGAAGGCTTATTTCTTTCACAAAAGAAATATACGCTTGATTTATTGAGTGAGACAAGTAAAATAGGGGCAAAGCCAGCCAAAACTCCACTTAAAGATGGCTAAAAGGTCAAGCGAAAGGGGGAGAAAAATTGACAAGAATGATGGAGAAAAAGAAGATCCACTAGAAAAACCATATGCCGATCCTCTCCAATAGACTTAGGGGTCGAATCCACAAGGACTGTGAAAACTCACACAATAGACGAACAGATTCGAATTAAGCTAGATTAAATAAATAGAAACTAAATAAAGCAATGCAAGAAACAAAATAGCAAATAGAAACTAAATAAAGCAATGGAAGAATCAAAATAGCAATTAAACAGGGTTGATTCAAGTGATTAAAAGCACTAGACCTAGGGACATCAATCAGAAAAACTCAGGAAAGTGAACTGGACAGTTCGTAAATCAAGTTTAAAGTGTTTGTGCGGTTTGTAAACTCATAACACTAGTGTGATATCTCATCCAAATCTCGCTGCGGCGACATCTATCCTCTAAACAGAAGCAAACCAAATATCTTTGCGAAATACCAATAATTATAGTCTCTATGATTAGCGGGTACAATATGTTTACAAAATTCCTAAACCAACTCTCGCTGCGAAAAGGCTGTTTGCTCATCTAAGATTGGGTCAGGGTATCAATAGCACTCTCGCGTCTACCAATAATCCTACGGTATCAGTGTTAAGTGTTAAGATGATCAATCTTAGGACTAGTGTAATTATCAAATCTAGATGAAGAACATAATAGATAACTTAACAAGACTATGCCCAATTCAACAATCCTTCATAATCTCTTTTGGAACCCTAGATCTAACAAGGTGACTACTCAGACATAGATGATGAAACACAAATCATTGTCTGAATAATACTCATAAAATAGAAAATAAGAAAACCAAGGGAGTTCAGAATTCTTCTCTCTACGGAGTTTGAGATCTGAATCTTCTCTCCAAAAATCTCCTTGAAACTTACAATAAACTTAGAACTTCTCAAAAAAATTTGAGAATGACAAAACTTAGTCTCTGGGACTTCTAAAACATAGTTTAACCTAAAAACACGATTAGGCATGAAGTACAAAATTTGGAAACTTCTGGGGGAAAGTTGCAATTCTTGAAACTTGATAAAAACTCGAAGGCGTCATTATTGTCACGGTTGTGTCAACCGACACAGATAGGACATGTCGATTGACGTGGACATAAATATTTGTTTCCTTGTTGATTTGCTCAGCTACAAGCCTCCAGATGCTCCATAGTGCTCATCATGATCCATCTCGTGTTTGTACCTAATAAGACTCAATATATATACAAAAGACTCCAAAACTAATACATATATCATGTCATAAAATCATAAAATCCATGATATATCAACTCCCCCAGACTTAGCTTTTGCTTGCCCTTAAGCAAAACAGAAAACCAAACAAAGGAAGTAGCTTGAAAATTGTGGAACTCACCTACTCTTTAGAACATTGTGCTTACCAGTCATCATGTAATCCACATGGTACAATAACTATTCAGAGACTAACCACCATGTCACTCGCAGTCTTCTCAATTCCCACCACAACTTAACAACATATCCCTTTAGTAAGCCATTTCATCGTTGGGTCTCACTTTCGAATTCAATGCCCAAGAGCCTTCTAGACTCAGCTGTCATCATATACCATAACAAGACAAACCTCACAACAACAATGATGTTTTCATCTCCCCCAGACTTAAATCCTTGGTGATTTTGGATTTCATATTATTTTCTCTTTCTTATCTTTTGTCTATGAAGGTAGGCTATTAGAAGTGAATAACGGGTCATGGGATCACTTCTACCCTCACAGCAACCCTACTTTCATCATCTCCTTAAGAAGTAGAAATATGGGGGCATAGATTTTTCTTACCCGCTTCCACTTCAGAGAATCACTTGGTCATTCATAGATTATACCTAAAGGCTTTTATTATTAGTAACAACTTTTTGGAAAGACTAGACACCATAACTTACTTTGGTTTTATTAGGTCAGGTATGAATGTAATGTCAAGCTCTCAAACACCAATTTCCTCCATGAGGTAAAAGGAACTGACAGAAATTAGCTCAGGCTATAGCAGGCATCTGTTGTAAGTATGGGGCTCTCAAGTTAACCGATCAGACTTGGGGTATTTCCATTAGTTGAATCTGAATAAACTATGTAACAATGGTCACCAGAAGACATAGAAAACAACAATAGACCAAGAGATAGCTCATAATTCCTGGACAAGTTTTGACTCAATAAAACAAAGGTTTTGAAAAAAACAAAAAATTTGGGACTGACTCTCAAAAGAATAAACATAGTTAGCAACTACCTCCCCCAAACTTAAACTACTCTGTCTCCAGTGTAAATAAGCCTAAAGAAAGTGATAAAAAGAAATAAAATTGAATAGAGATTGAACTGTTATGTTTTGACAAATTTGAACTTTCCTAAGTTTTCATGATTGATGTCCCTAAGTCTAGCGTTTTAAATTACTTGAATCAACCCCGTTTAATTGCTATTTTGTTTCTTGCTTTGTTTCTTTTAGTTACTTATTTATTTTATCTAGCGTAATTCGAATATGTTCGTCTATTGTGTGAGTTTTCAGAGTTCTTGTGGATTCGACCCCTAAGTGCTGCAACTGACCTCTTAATTTGAGAGAGTAGCTTCTAGGGTTATATTTGACACCTATCACCTATACAAAACACTAAACATCCTATATGAAGGATAAATGTATCAAATGGTATGAACAATGGCTAAAATCTATACTAAGGCCTGATAAAAGGGTGGTACAAATGTGCATAATATGGTGTTATCACCGGTCCCTACGTGATTAAGGAAGTCAAGCCTTATGGGGCAGTTGTACTCTAGGATGAAAAAGGGTATTTCACTGTAAATGGTCAGCGCCTGAAACCATATTTTTCCAACTCCGTGCACACTAAGAAAAATCCCATCCCCCTAATAGACCCCACCTGAAAACAAACAAGTCGAGCTAATGACTTTCAGAAAAAGCACTTATTGGGAGGCAACACAACATGTTTTATTTTTCTTTTATTCATTTTTTTCATTTTTATTTATTTGTTTATTTTCTTCAATAATATATGATGATGTTTTTGTGTTGAGTTGACTGAAAATATGTGCAAAACGTAGAAGATGTAAATTTTCAAGAAGTTTCATGACGCTGAGATCGACCAATCCTCTTTTAAAACAAGTGCTTATAGGGAGGTAACAAGCGCTAATGACTTTCAAAACAAGCGCTTATTGGGAGGCAACCCAACATGTTTTTTTTCTTCAATAAAATATGATGATGTTTTTGTGTTGAGCTGACTGAAAATAGGTGCAAAACGTAAAAGATGCAAATTTTCAAGAAGTTTCAGGACTCTGAGATCGACCGATCCTCTTCAGATCGATCGATCCCCGAGACGAGAAAAGCTGAAAACCAGTTCGATGAACATGCCAATCCTCCCTTTTGGTCGCAAAACTCCTTCAACGGTTTATGATTTTCTTTCTTGTTCACAATTCATTATATCCAGTGTTGTTTCGCAGCACCTTTTTCCTTTGATTTTATTTACAGCGGGACACAGTGATTTAAGTATGGGGAAAGGGTGTCTGCTCTTGTGTTACTAACAATGTGTTCTCTTCTGTTTCTTTGTCAAATTTATTTTTCATTTTTCTTCTATGTGTCGTTTTATTTAGTCAAAATATGATAATTTTATTACAATTTTCTTGGTTTTCATCTTATATTGACATCTATTGGACTTAGTTCAGTAAGATTGGAAACACCCTCAGTGGATCAACTTTACCAGAAGTGACCTATTCTTTGGAAATCTGAATGATCTAGTGTTGGCTCTATCTACTTGGACCTTTAACTTGGACTAATCTTCTCACTTAGTGGCTCGATATTGCATAAAGGATCATATATATCTGGAGTTCACCCCATTCTTATTGGAGCTCCGCATGGCGAAGCTCATTTTTAGTTTGGTTCCAAACCCTTACACTATTTTCATTCAGACCCCAGTCCTCTTTCACGCATTAGGAGCATGTGCAACCAAGTGCAAAAACTACGGAGTATGGAGGCTGGTACAACCAAATGTTCTAAGGATATTCGAGTAAGCTTTCTAGTATTTTTACTTCATCTATAATAGTTTGAGTTGACTTTGGTACAGTTGTATTGTACATGGTTAGAACTAGTTCCAACTTCCCCTTCTCAGAAAATAAGCTTTGGGATCGACCGATCATTTCTGGATCGACCGATCCCGTCTCACCCGAGACTCTCTACAATAAAAAAAAAAACGAAAAAGAGAAGGGAAAGAAGTATGAAGGAATAAAACTTTTTTATTATTTGTTATTATATTTATCTTAGACACCATAAAAACTCTATTAGGATTATTATATATAAGCTTACTTAGAGTCCAAGGTTCAGGAGGTTGTGCACCATCTTTGACTTCCGTCTCACTGTGATTTTGCACATTGGCTTGCACCAGAGTTTATTCATCATGCCTAACCATCACCCCAAAAATGGCCCCCCGTTACCAGCCCTTAGCGATTAAGACTCCCTTTGTGAGACTGCACACAACACTTAATGAATGCTAAAGGGCCAACAATGGATATTTCAGAAGTTCCTTTGGATCTCGGATGCTAGAGTATAGTAATGTTTGCTATGCTTCTGGTAAAATACATAAACTAGTAAAAAAATAGCATATAGCCACAAAAAGCTTCGTTGCTAAGCCCTAATATTCGTGGCTATATTCCATATAGCCACGCAAAGTGATGGACAAAACGCGTGGCTATTCGATCATGGCAAAAAAAAAAACGTGACTTTTTGTGGCTTTTAGCCACGGGTGTCCCACGTATATTTTGTGGCTAATAGCCACGGTCTTTCCCACGTATACTTCGTGGCTATTAGCCACGATGTCCCCACATATATTTCATGGCTAATAGCTACGGTCTTCCCACGTATACTTTGTGGCTAGTAGCCACGATGTTCCACATATATTTCATGGCTAATAACCACAGTCTTCCCACGTATACTTCGTGACTCTTACCCATGGTTCTCCCACGTAATTTCCGTGGCTTTGAGCTATGGTTTAGCCATGTAATACTTCGTGACAATATTAGCCACGGTTATTATCATGGGCAATCTTGATAATAAATAAATCGTGGCTATTTTATTTAGCTGAATGAATTATTTTGTTGCTTGTCAAAACCTGAAAACTTTTAATTCAATATCATACATTAACAAAAGTCAGAGCTTACTAAAGATTCATTCATACAACCTGAAAACTTTAAATTCAATATCCTACATTACCAAAAATCAGAGCTTACTAAAGACTCATTCATACAAAACCAAAAAACTTAAACCATTCTACTAAGTCTTACAAAAGATTGAAATACTAACTTATAAGAGAGCATCACACCACCTGTCTAAATCAGATTGTTGGCCTGGGGTAAGATTAGTAGAAGGTGACACAGTAGGAGTAGAGTTAGTGGGCGAGGCAGTAGGAACATAAGCTGCTTCTGTAGAAGGAGGGTTAGTAGTGGTCG
This sequence comes from Cardamine flexuosa, assembly GCA_963555745.1. Classification (NCBI taxonomy): domain Eukaryota; kingdom Viridiplantae; phylum Streptophyta; class Magnoliopsida; order Brassicales; family Brassicaceae; genus Cardamine; species Cardamine flexuosa. The sequence goes on along the minus strand of OY743221.1, from coordinate 14,348,003 downwards.
CAGTAGGAAGAGAAGAAGGTTGGAGAAGCTTCAGGATCGCCTCTAGCGTTTTTCGTGTTGCAGCTATGTCGCCCTTGACTGTGACCATATCAGTCGTGAGCACTTCAAGATTGTTGTTGGCAGCTTCGGATCTTGTTTCTAAACCGGAGATACGGATGTCTGTGTCAAGTTTGCGTTTAAGAGAAGTGGAGACTGACTCAGATGGATTGATATCCTGGTACTGAACGCTACCTATTCCATATATGTGTCCTTGACGAGTCTGGCTGCGCTGTGAAAGGAAAAAAATATAAATGAGCATAAAGAAAATGTGTCCAGATACATATCAAAAACCAAAGTCAAAGACAGATTCTATGTAAGTGAGGATGATAACTACAGCAGAACTCAAAGCATCCAGCGTAATAGTGGACAATAAAGATGGAACCTAAAACAATTTTCTAGACAAAGACTACTTCACTAAAACCAAACTGAGACTAATAAATACTTAGGAGACACAACTAATCAACAGACAGCCAAAAATCTCATATTTACACATAAACATGTTGCAAATAATAAAAGAGTGAGTTTTTTAAGGGTACCTTGATATATTCTTGGTTGAGCAGAATGCGAGGAGTAGCATGGGAGATCGATCATCACTTGTCATCTGGGATACAGCTTCCTCTACTTCAAGAACAATTGCGTGAGCTCGATGGTGGATGAAAGTTCCATCTTTGCGTGTGTGTGTCTGCCGCACAAGATCTGTGAAAGATGGTGGTTCATCACAACCAGACGCAACCATCTGCAAAAGAAAGAGGAACAAATCAAATATAAACATGACAGATTAAATACAAAGATAGAGAGACAATTAAAACCATTACCATGTCATATTCTATTTTTAAAAAACTTTGAGGACCTGCACAATGCTTGTGCATCCCTTTGCCATCAGGATTAGATTTGCAGGATTCTGAAGCTGCTTTGCTCTTCGCAATTGCTGCTTCTGTTTCCCATTCCTCTTGAAGGATTGTCCAATGCTCATCGTTCATGAACTTTGGCTTCTTATTGTCCCTCTTCCCCCTGTAAAGTTTTTGACAGATTGATCTCTGTGTTTAAAGTTTCCAGAGGAAGAAGACCTTATCCTTAAAGCGATCTTCCCAATACTAGTTTTGCTACAAAATGAAAAGGAACATAAATAAGTAGTTGTAAGTTAGTGAACATAATTAAATTAGGGAATCAAACACATACCACAAACGTTTGCCACCACTTATCTCTCCTTTCCCTGGGAACTTTATTCCAGCTGCACCATGGTCCCATGTAGTAGGCTTTCCACACTGTTTTGATGAATTTGTGTATCTCTGGGTCTATACCAAACTTGAAACAAGAACAAGCAAAATAAGAATAATAGAAAAGATTATGCATTTCAATTTATAGATATATAGACATATAAGACTATACATTCATTTGAAAACTAACCATAAAGCACCGTTGAGTTTCCTTGGATGGAGGTGTGGTTGCGATTCTCTAGAGGGAGCATTCAGTAATGCTTCGAGAGTCATCTGAGTATAGTTGTTTGCAGCAGAACTTCTAGATCCAATAGCTCCTGGTGGCATGGCTGGACTTGCAGCTGAAACCCTTGCTGGCATTCTCGGTTCCACCACTTGAAACAAAACAGTTTAAATTACTAATTAGCAACAAACGGACAATTTGGTGAGTCTGAAGCTCCAAGAGGTGAACAAAGTATAAAGAGACTAACTAATTCCGTGAGTGAAGATTACAAGAGACAAACAGAGTAAAAGGCATAAAAATAAACAGTTTTGTGATTTTGCAGAACATAAACAGAGTACAAAGCATACAAAGAAAAGGCAGAGACAAAGTTTTGAAACTAAAACACAACTAAAACACAAATTTAATTACTAAACAGTTTAAATTACTAAAACACAACTAAAACACAACTAAAACTATCAAATTTAATTGAATTTGGTTTGGTCAGTTTGATTGCGGGATATGAACCGCTACTCGGGAATAAAAGATGTTTCATGTTTCACTGAAAGCAAAATATCATTTCCAAATTCTGCGAAAGATTCTACTAAAGCCGTTCATATCCCGCAATCACACCCAACCAGAGACAACAAAGTCTAAACGAATTCCAAACCCTAGACGATATTGAATCTCTACCCAATTCCAAACCCTAGACGAAATTGAATCTCAACCCAATATCAAATAATGATAACCCAACTTAAATGAAAGAGAGTTATTACAAAATTACTAGAGAAGAATCAAAGAAGAGATGAATCAAACATAAAGAAGAGATGAATCAAATACACAGACCCATAGCGATTTATATATAAAAGAAGATGATACATTTTTCTGGAGAAAGAGAAGAATTATATACCCGGAGGTCTCAGGCCGGAGGCTCTTGAGTGCTGACCGACAAAGATTTGGCTGGGAGAATGCATCAAAGTCGGAGATTTGAGATTGAGGATTTTTTTTTTCTGAGTGATGAGAGTTGTCGATGATTGATGAAAGTGATTTTTTTCTTAGTGTCGGGATAAGAACAATGGTTATTGGGTCAATGTAAAAAAGTAGATCAATTTGGTGGCAAACCAAAAAAAATTCCCCCCAAAGGTCCAAAACTAAATTTTCTTCCGCCAAAATAAACAAAATGATGTAATTTGATTTAAAATTAAACCAATAGTGATTTAATTCAGTTTTAATTTTGTCTATAGTTGATTAAATTCTATTAAATTTAAAATTTTCTATACAGTTGACTCAATTCAATTTTACTAAGGTTGATTTAATTCTATTGAACTTTAATTTTTGTCTAAGGTTTATTTAACTTATTTATTTTAAAACAGTTTTAGTTTCATTTTAATCTCAAATTATTTCAGTTAAATGTATTATGAATCAGTTATTGAATCTGGTTTGGATTTTTAAAATCTGTTTGAAACATACACTATAAGATGGAGGTTCGATTTATTATTAGTTAACGCAAACCATTTAGCACAATATAGAAAACCAAAGTTATACATATGCTAAAAAATATAATCTAACTTATAATTATATAGAAACAGAATCAGAATAAGTATCAGAATCAGAATCTTCACATAATTCTTCTAAATCATCTTTAGATATGTATTCATCATTAGGAGGAGCCACATGTAATGTCTCATAACCTGAAACATCTTCCACGACATGTGATTCAACTCGCATCATCTCACTTGGTGCTACAACTTGGTTGTGTGTATCGTCTTGTACCGCAGTTAGAGCAACTTCAGATGATTCACGTACCCCTCGTGGCATAACTATCGTACAAGACCACCAATCATTTGCTAAGGTTTGACGCACACGCAGATACGGAATGAAACAGACTTGATCACAATTACCAGATAATACAAAGGGATCATATTTCTCGTATTGCCTGTGCGGGGACACATCAACGAGACTTGATGGATGTGTGCGCATTCCACGACCTTCTCTCGTGTCAAACCACTTGCATTTGAAAATCATGGCTTTCAGGCCAACATCACCACGGGGAGATGTTCCATAACATCGAAGAAAGATGGAGGAAATATCTTTTCCAAATTACAAAGTTTCACCGCGATGTTTTCTTTCAAAATAGTAACATCTCCATTTCGTAAAGTCTTCCCTGAGATATCCCGGAAAAAGAGTGCGATTTCTATACACATAAATATATATATATATATATATATATATATATATATTAGCACCTAATATTTTTTTTATAAATGTAGGATAAATAACATGTAAATAAATAAATAAACATTAAAATACCTGAAATTGCCTTGTGAACAGTTTTTGGAAGAAGTTCTGAAAACGCAAATGGAAGAAGTCGTTGCATGATGATGTGACAATCATGACTTTTCAGTCCCGATAGCTTCAAACTGTTTTCGTCAATACAACGACGAAACTTTGACACATATCCATCTGGAAATTATATCATTTTCAGCCAAAGGAGAAATTGTCTTTTTTGTTCGATCGACAACCTAAATATCGGCACAGGTATCGTCCCATCATCCTCAATATATAATCTTGGTCTTCTACATAATGCTGGGAGATCCATCCTTGATTTAATGTTATCTTTTGTCTTTCCCGGAACATTCAACACCGTGTTAATGAGATTATCAAAGAAATTTTTCTCAACGTGCATGAAGTCAAGGTTGTGTCGAAGAAGATGGTTTTCCCAGTACGGTAACTCCCAAAAGATACTCTTTTTCACCCAATTATGATGAACTCCATAGCCAGATATAGTTCGAGCAGGCTTCTCGTGTCCATTTCCTCCACAATCGACTGTTTTAGACAACCCCACAATGTTGTGTATTCTTTCTCGAAATATTTCCTCTCCATTCAACCACGGTGGAGGATCATCTGTTATTGTTTTGCCCTTTCTAAACGCTTGAACGTTTCGCCGGTAAGGATGATTTTCACGTAGAAACATTCTATGACAATCAAACCAAAATAATTTTGTCTCATCCAGACAATATGGATATGCTAAGCGTCCATGCGTCATCCAACCAGATAGCATTCCATACGCTGGAAAGGCACTAATTGTCCACATCAAGACAGCTTGCAATGTGAACTTTTGCTTTCTCGAAATATCATGAGCTTCCACACCATTATTCCACAGACTCTGTAATTCTTCAATCAATGGCTGAAGGTATATATCTAGACTTTTCTTTGGATGTTTTGGCCCGGGAACTATTACCGAAAGAAAAAAGAATTCTCTTCTCATGCACATGCCTGGTGGTAAATTATAAGGAGTTATGATCACTGGCCAAACCGAGTGTGCCTCACCATTCATACCAATAGGATTAAATCCATCTATTGATAAGCCTAGGTAAATATTGCGGCTTTCAGCAGCAAAATTTGGATATACCTCATTAAAATGCTTCCATGCAGCTCCATCTGATGGATGATGCATTTCTCCTTCAGGAGACATATGTTCAGCGTGCCATCGCATATGGGATGCTGTTTTCTTCAATTGATAATAACCGCTTCAACCGCTCTGTAATCGGCATATAAAACATTCTCTGCTTAGGTTGATTTTTTCCGTTCCCTTTGTTCGGGTGGTATCTATCTTTACCACAAAACCGGCAATTCAACAACTCTCTATCTTCAACTTTCCAGAAGAGCATGCAGTTATCCTCACAAACATCAATCTTATACACAGGTAGCCCAAGTACTTTTGTCAACTTCTTCGTCTCATAGTATGATGCTGGAGCTTTATTTGGTTTGGGCAAAACATGTTTGAAAGTCTGTGATATCTCATCCACGCATGCCTCTACCATATTGTAGTCGGCTTTTGCTTTCAACATATGTGAAGCCACATAAAATTGAGAAATTCCTTCGGCACATCCATCATAAACAGGTTCATTGGCGGTTTCAAAAGCTTGAAAAACACTATCATGATATGGCTTTTCGTTGGTTGCTTCCGGTTCTTACACCGTGCACAACGACACAATATAGTATTTTGCTCTTGGTAAGATGGTTGATTACAAGCAAATGCAACAAATACAATAATTCCTTCTATAAATTCTTGTGATACACAATCTCTCATTGGATCAATACGTCAATCCATTCACTCTCTTGATTGAAAGAAAATAGACATTTAAGATAACGAACATAAGAAGAAGAAAATACAAGATGAACTGGTCTGAGTTATTAGAAAAAGAAAGAGAAAAATGACTTAACAGACAAATCGAGATATAGTCACACACGATTTGGTTTTATAGAAAAACATATAGCCACATAAAAGCCACGATTTTGTTCGTGACTCTTCTATAGCCACGCAATAGCAACTAAAAGAGATCGTGGCTAACAAAAAAAAGCCACGGAAAAACCCACATTTAAAAGTCGTGGCTATAATTCGAATAGATTCCCGACCCAGTTTCATGTATTTTGTGTAAGCCTGACTGATGGGACTAGTTTTTCGGTGGGTAAAAGCTTATCTGATAAGCCACAAAAATTTGGTTGCTAAACCGTGGCTAGTAGCCACGATATAGAAACGATTAGTATATGTGGCTAATTAGCCACGGTTTTTATGTGGCTACATCGTCACAAATTAGCCACGTTATTTTCGTTACATTTACGTGGCTACATAGCCACGGAAAAGCTACGAGACAGCCACGAATATTACATTTTTTCCTTTTACCGTGGCTTTTGTTATTGTTCGTTGCTAATTTTAATATAGCCCCAATGTCGTCGTTGCTAAAATGTGGCTATACGGATAATTTCTACTAGTGATATTGTACTGCTAAAGATCAATTAACCTGTCACAGGGTTTCTGATTGGTTTACATGATCAAAATGGTGGATTCTAAAGCTAAGCGTAAGTTATCATTTTTCAAACCTATACTTCCAAACTTTTTTTCATTGTCTTGTTGCTTACTTGAGTACAAGCAAGGATTCAAGTCTGGGTGTATTTCATGACACATTATTTTTACCTTTTTTACCTTTTAATTCATAAGCATTGCATGCATTTTGCATATTTGGGGTCTTATCAGGTACTTATGCAGCATTTGGAGCATACTTGGATTTTGGCTCATGGAGTGAAGATGTGCAGTCAAACCCTATGGAGTGGAGTGAAGATTGCAAAGAAGACAGATGGCTCACTTGACCAGGCACTTGAGTGACCAATCTCGACCAGGCACTCGAGTGAGCACTCTCGACCAGGCACTCGAGTGAGCACTCTCGACCAGGCACTCGAGTGAGCACTCTCGACCAGGCACTCGAGTGAGCACTCTCGACCAGGCACTCGAGTGAGTACTCTTGACCAGGCACTCGAGTGAGCATTCTAGACAGGCCACTTGACCCCAGCACTCGACCTGCCTACTCGAGTAAGCACTCACCGCACCCCCACTTGACCAGCCACTCGAGTGCCCACTCGAGTGACTTCGGAGCATCAGAAGTTTGGCAACATTTGAAGACTTTCCCGTGGACCAAATTTGGATTTCAGTATACCATTGGAAAGCTAGAAGAGTCAAGATTCACTTGTGAAAATAATCAAAGCACTCCAGTCTTCCATTTGGAAGATACATCCGAAAGAGTGAAGACATGTTGAACTAGAGCTTGCACTGCACCAGAGACACTTTGAGTGGCCTCCTCGACCTACCCACTCGAGGGGGTAGTCGAGTCAGCCTCTCTAATGACCTACTCAACAAGGCCACTTGAGTGGGTGGTCGAGTCAGCCACAGCACCCACTCGACTGGTCCAGGCACTCGACCATATCGCCTTCTTAGAAGAAGCGATTTCGAACTTTCTTGTTGTAATACCGAGCTGCTGATTGTTGGTAATTCTGAATTCGCAGCAAGGCTTTGTCGCGCATTTCCTCTATGTTGTTTAAGTTTTCAAGGAGCATTTCATGGTTAAGCTGCGTGTTTCTGGGCATTTTGCAGTCGTCGCATGGTATTCATGATAACACTGCATTTAGCATGTTTTTAGAGTCTTTTTATCATGCCTTCGTCTAGTTTTAAGCCATTGTTCATATCATTTCTTGCATTTATCTCTCATATAGAGAATTTAGTGTTTTTGCATAAGCATTGCATGCATTTTGCATATTTTGGGGTCTTATGAGGTACTTATGGAGCATATTTGGATTTTGGCTCATAGAGTGAAGATGTGCAGTCAAGCCCTATGGAGTCGAGTGAAGATTGCAGAGAAGACAGAGAGCACTCTCGACCAGGCACTCGAGTGAGCACTCTAGACAGGCCACTCGACCCCCACTCGACCTGGCTACTCGAGTAAGCACTCACCGCACCCCCACTTGACTAGCCACTCGAGTGCCCACTCGAGTGACTTCAGAGCATCAGAAGTTGGACAACATTTAAAGACCTTCCGTTAGACCAAATTTGGATTTTTGTATACTATTGGAAAGCTAGAAGAGTCAAGATTCACATGGGACAAGAATCAAAGCAATCCAGTCTGCCATTTACAAGATACATCCCGGAGATTGAAGACATGTCGAACTAGAGCCTGACCTACACCAGAGACACTTTGAGTGGCCTCCTCGACCTACCCACTTGAGTGGGTAGCCTAGTAAGCCTCTCTACTGAGCTACTCGACCAGGCCACTCGAGTGGGTGGTCGAGTCAGCCACAGCACCCACTCGACTGGTCCACTCGACTGACTGGTCGAGTGGCACGTTTACTCTTTTTCCCTTAAAACTTGGAATTTGTATTATTTCTCTTTTGTCACCTAGTATAAAAGCTCCTGATTAACCTAATGTCAGGTGTGGCCAATTTTATTAATTTAACCTAGTTTAGCTTAGTTTCTCTCTCTAGTTCTTCATCTTGTTCTTCATTTTCCCGAATTTTGTAACTTGCATAACTTTTTATAAAATCAATATTTTCCTTAGCCTTCTTCTACTCTCTTGCTCATCAGATCATCAGCTATCACATATGTCTCTTTTAGAGATTTCTGGGTTTTGGACCCAAGTGATGAATCTAGTGAGTGAGTAGTAAAATTGAGATTTTTGGGGATGGATTAGGGTAGCTTCACTCTGTTTTGTTATTGCTTAGATAGTTTGATCATCACTCAGTCTCAACTCCCTCTTGGGTGAGTGATTATAATGCTTGTTCTCCCCTGATCAAGGAGAACATAATTTTAGATGGTCTCATGAGCACGAACCATGTCTTGAGCCATTAGACAGACTTTTTCCGGGGTTTAGAGTACAATAGCGTGAGGGTGGATGCATCAGACATTAATTTAGGTCCCGACTCCACCTATTCACTTGTTATGAACTCTTCGCGACTTGAATAGGGTGATTCTTCATGCCTGATCTGACTCCTCACACTATGCTGACTGAGTTGGGTCTTGGGGCTCTCTACCACGAACCATGGATTAAGCTGGTTATGAAGTCTGTTGTCTAGAGTAGTCTTGTGATGAAATTGCTAGTTGATAGCTGCAATAGAACAGAGTGTTTGTGATCCTGTGATTTCCATCCCTAGAGTCCCTGTTTTTCCCCATAGTTCACAACTTGTTTAGTAATCGTTCACTGTAGTTTTTCTCTTTTTTTACAGTAGCACTCGACCACCCTACTCGACTGCTTAGGTCGAGTGGTTAGTTTAGCATAGTTTTCTTGTGTTTTTGATGACTTACTAAAGTGTGACAGACTTTGATAGCTCTAGGGTCACTTAAGGTTTGGTATAGTTTCATTTAGGCTGTTAGATAAAACTAACCCTTTTATATTTGGCTTGAATTGTTTGTTATTGATCACATCCATTTTGCATAACTCTAGTCACGCATTGGTTCGATATTTTCTATACTTACAATTGATTGAAAAACTTGTGTTTTGTCTATCTTTGCCTAGGCTGATAGTTTTTAATGTATCTCTCTGCATATTAGGCCAAACTACTAGTTCTTCTTCTTGAACCCTCTTTGCCCTTAGCCTTGTCTTGCCTTGACCCAGATGGTCGAGTGGCTCTTGCTGCAGTTTCGCTTCTTGTCGCTCTTGTCCTTGTAGTGCCAGTGCTCCTGAAACGAATTCACAAATCAAAAATTTAGAAAATGTTTTTGGACCACTCGTCCCAGCCACTCGAGTGGTGTGCTCGAGTGGGCAAAAATTTCCAAATAAAATTTTGCCCAACTTGACCCACTCGAGTGCTTTGATCTAGTAACTAAATTAACAATCATATGCAGTTAATTTCATGCCTAGCAAGGATCTAAACAACTAAGGCTCAAAATTATTCCAAAATCATCAAGTTACAAAGCGATTTTTTTTTATATATGCATGATTTCAAAATTTTCTAAAACTTGTTTAATTTCAACAATGATGATCAATATGGGTTCTCCAATTATCAAACATTCAATAGCTAAACCAAAATTTGTCCTAAGTTTTCAAAAAAGTTTCGAAAATTTTCAAGTGCACTGCTAAGAACAAAGTTTCGATTTTAAGCAATTTCAACCATAGAAATTCATTGCATACTCATTCTGATTCCTTACACTACTCTAATCAGCCGATTTTAACTACACGCAAGCCAAAAATTTCAAAAAAAATTTCAAAAATTTTCAAACCCGGATTTTCGCATAAACGGGTTCAAAGGGTTTAAACACTTACAAGTTGGTTTCAGGATTGCTAGAGTAGTGAGACATGATTGAAATTTGGTTGAAAACTTTAAAGATTTGAGTGAAAAATTTTAGAGAGAAGGTAGAGAGTTTTTCGATTTCTAGAGAGATGTAAATCGCGAAAATGGGGAAGAAGAAGATGGTGGGTCGCGTGGGAATTAAATAATAGAGTGATTTCAAATGAACGACCTTGATTAAAAGTTGGGATTTCAAACAAAATCTGGCCACTCGACCTGGGGGTCGAGTGGTGTGGTCGAGTGACATTTTGGATTTTTGGCTGATACTTTTGAAACTCCACTTTGACTCTTACTCAGCTCCTATCCTCTCCTGAAACTGAAAACACTAAGAAAACACATTAAAAATAACAAAATTCAAAAAGACATAAGAAAAATCAAAGCTAATATATACAATGATAAACATGGAAATTCCTCCCAAGTGAGCTTTTTTTAAAGTCACTTAGCTTGACTCTCACTCTTTTTAGGCGGGTGGAAGGTCTTTGAGCGACTATGTTGACCCCTCTGGACTCTCGAAACCCCTCTGGTCTTTGAGAGAGTGTGTTAACCCCTCTGGACTCTCGAAACCCCTCTACTCTTTGAGAGACTGTGTTGACCCCTCTGGACTCTCGAAACCCCTCTGGTCTTTGAGAGACTGTGTTGATCTCTCTGGACTCGGCTTCTCTACTATGAAGGTTGATGCCATGATAGCGTGATAGAAGCTGTCACTCATTCATGGTGGCTTAGGCCTCCTTCTTCCCATCTCTGGGGGGGGGGGGTTGTTGAGCTTCATTGAGCTTGATAGCCTCTGGAGCTTGTTGAGCCTCTTTGAGCTTCAGAACTTCCTTCTCAAGCCTATCCACCTTCTCTGCCAACTCAACAACAATACCTTGTATAGCAAGGATTATGCTCTGGTCTGATGCTGGTGTTGTGAGTGGGTATATTGAGTTGCTCTTCCCTGTACAAAAATATTCCTGGTCCGAGTACCAAATCGAACCAGGTGGATTCGTAGGGGTCGGCTGTGCTCTCTGGTGATGACTCGAGTGGTCACTCAACCTAGCAGTTGAGTGGACAGGTCGAGTGTGCCCTGTGCTGTCTTCATCAGAGTCACCTTCTGCTACAAACGCATCAAACTTCTGCACTTCCCCTTCAGAGTGGCTACCCATGGTGACTGTGAACTCTGGAGGTCTGGATGGTGTCTGAGAGTACTGTTCAAACTTTCCAAAGTTTGTCTTTTCGTTACCCTCAGCTTCTTCCATGTAAAAGAGCTGTCTCTCGAAAGCTGGGTTCTTCAAGGAGGAAGAGGTGTCAAAATGCATCACCAAGTCATTACCGGTTCGAAGAACTATTTCACAATTTTTAGTGTCTATAACAGCTCCAGAGGATGCCAAGAATGGTCTGCCTAGTATGAGGGGATCCATTGGCTCTTTTTCCATCTTCATCACTATGAAGTCAGTAGGGATCTCCATGTTTCCTACTCTCACTGGGACATTCTCTAGCAAGCCATGGGGAAATCTGATGGTTCTGTCTGCTAGGACTAGAGACCTGGTGCTTGGCAGAAATTTGTGATACCCCAACTTTCCTGCTACAGACAATGGCATTATGCTGACTGAAGCACCCATATCACAGAGAGAATTCAGGAAAGTCTGGTTTCTGATGGTGCAGGGTATTGTGAAAGATCCAGGATCCGCCAGCTTCTTTTGCACTACCACTTTCTGCTGAGTGATCATCTTACACTCGTAGGCCTTAGCAGCTGCTGCTCTCTTATCTTGAATTTCTTCAAGGCTCTTTTTCTCAAACCACTGTCAAAAGGTCCAAGTGACTTCACAGCTTCATCCCAAGTCATATGTTAGCCTTTGATCTACTGAGCAAGGTTGGAGAAGAAAGCTAAGGCAAATACTGATTTTATAAAAAGTTATCAAAGGTACAAAGTTGCTGAAAAATGAAGAACTTTCAAGAACAGCAAGAACAAGAGAGAGAAAAAACTAGAGCAAAACCTAAAAATCTCTAAGCCAAAGCGGCGCTATTCGATTCTGTTAGGCTCCAATTGCTCCAGAACCATAATACTAAGAGCAGGCAGACAGAACCATCAGATTCATCAGAAATTTTTTTGCGCAGCCTAAGAGTTTCAATTTGGCGTCGTTGCCATTTGGGTGATTTTAGAGTTACAATTAGGATTCACAACTCACAAGATCAAGTTCTTTCACTTTACTATCCAGGTATTGACTCTGGAAAATTTTCTTTTTTTTCTCAGGTACTGTTCACTCGACCCTGTAGCTCGAGTAACCTGGTTGAGTCCACCAGATAGTCAATGTCAGCAGCAATAGTAGCAAACGAGACTCCAACTCACTATTCACAAAGACGTGGAATTGTTGCACAAGCTGCAGGTGATGATTTTGAGATAAAGAGTGGCATTATTTATATGGTCACAGACAACCAGTTCCATGGTTGGGAAACAGAAGATCCCTTAGCGCATCTTGATAAGTTTGAGAGGATATGTAGCCTCACAAAGATTCAAGGAATCACTGAAGATGGTTTTAGAATGAGACTTTTTCCATTCTCATTAGGAGAAAAAGCAGCCAACTGGGAAACCAATCTTCAGCCTAGCTCCATAACATCCTGGGATTCTTGCAAGAGGTCTTTCCTTACAAAGTTCTTCTCATACAAAAGAACAGAAAAGTTTTGCCAAGAAATCGCAATGTTTCACCTGCTGAAAGGTAAAACACTATCAGACGCCTGGGAAAGATTCACAGACTACACAAGGCAATGTCCACACCATGACTTCTCCAAAGAATCCCTGCTATGCAATCTATACAGAGGAGTACTCCCAATGGTCCGGGTATGCCTTGACACTGCAAGTAAAGGAAATTTCCTTAATACCGCTGTATAAGATGGATGGGAATTGGTAGAGAATATGGCTAGGTCAGACAGCATTTCAAATGAGGAACATGAGCAGAGTATTAGGGATGCCAGAATATCTGATGAAGGCACCAGAGCTGACATCAGGAACCTTACTGAGAAGTTTGATATGATGTTGATTCACACTAAGAAGAGTCAAGAACAGGCTGCACCTTATATGGATATCAAGTTATTGTTACAGCAACTCGTCCGTAGTCAGGAACACACCACTAATGAATTGCAATCCACTAATGGCAAATTTCTTGACATCACACAGCAGATCAACACCCTCCACTCTAAAGTTCATTACCTAGAGAACAAACAGATCAGTCATACATAACCATCAACCGAAAAAGCCCATGCTATCACCTTGAGGAGTGGCAGACAGCTACCACCAAGAGAGCCTGCAAAGATCACTGAGGACAGTGAGGACCAGGGTGGGGAGGATCTTCATCAGGAAGAATTGCAACCTGAAGAAGCTGCAGAAGAGAGCCCACTCGACCATACCACTCGAGTAGGTGGTCGAGTGGCTGCGAACCCATAAATTTTTTTTGCGCAGCCTAAGAGGAAAGACAAATTTTCTGAATCATCCTCCTATGTACCTCCTTTGCCTTTCCAAGGAAGGAATAAAGAGCAGCAGGCAGTTAAGTACAAGAAGCTATTCGAGAAAATTCTGAAGGACGTTGAGCTTCATATACCCCTGTTGGATGCTTTGATGCTAATACCCCCAGCCCAGAAGTATATCAAAGATATGGTTATGGAAAAAAAAGAAGAAGCACAAAGTATGGTACTCCTCACTCATGAATGCATGGCTATAACTGAGAAAGAGCTTATAGTGCAAGAGAAGCTTGAAGACCCAAGATCATTCACTCCTCCATGCTCTATGAACCAAACAGTCTTCAGAAACTCTCTATGTGATCTTGGAGATATTGTGATCATTTTGCCTCTGTCTGTAGCAAAGAAGTTGGGCTATGATGATTACAAACCAAGCAAGCTTTCTTTGATGATAGCTGATAGGACTATGAGACGTCCCTATGGTCTTCTGGAGAATCTTCCTATCAGAATTAGGCATATTGAGGTGTCATCTGACTTCTTGGTGTTGAAAATGGATGAGGAGCCAGTAGCTCCTCTAATTCTGGGAAAGCCCTTTGTATCATCTGCTGGTGATGTGACCAATACAAAGAATGTGAAGATAGATCTTCATCTGGGGAGTGATCTAGTGCTGAAGTTTGATTTTGATAGTGCTGCCAAAAAGCCTACCATTGAAGGGCAGCCTTTCTCTCTTAAATTAATGGACCATTTCTTTGATGCACCATTCAAGGAGCCTCCTAAGAAAGATCATGTTGACATTGCTTTGACTAAAGAAGAGGAAGTTGGAGATCCCAACAGTGAGATTTTGAGCCCTGAAGAGGGTTTAGACCCAGATAAAGTAGGTATCGGAACATAAGTTTCTGAAGATGCAGTTGGGTCACAAACAGAGGATATCACACTCAATGAAGAAGGCTCAGAGGTCACTCGACCACCTGACTCTCAAGGTCATGGTCGAGCCAAACCTCCATGTGCCCAAAACGCCTAGTTTGATTTCTAAACTCAATGTTTCCATCAACGCGGTCAAAACTGCACTATATGACTGCTCGAGCAGGATTATCAAGGCATCAAAACGGGCTGTGAATGAGCTTACAAAGCAACTGGAAGAGATGAAGCTTCAGATACTAGAGCTCAAGAGTAATGTCAATAGTTCCTCTCCCAAGAAAGTCATCCAGGAGTTAAGTGTACCAGGGAAGACTAGAGCTTTCAACATTGCAACAACAGCTTCCAGCCTCCATTACCCACCTAAGCTTTTTCAAATAGAGTCTCCAGTACCTCTCTATGATCCACCACCTGATTAAAAAAAGTGAAGAGTCAAGCTATGTGATTTAAAACAAGCTCACTTGGGAGGAAGTCCCATGTCTATCCCTATATATATATTGTTTCTAGATTTTATGTTTTTGGTATTTTTGATGTGTTTCTAGTGTTTAGAGTCTCAGGGAATATGCAGTGGAATGTATAGAGCCAAGCTAGACCAAAGAGATCATGGACACAGCTGCTGAAACCCTCTTCACTCCACCATAAGGTACCAACTCAAGACCCTTCAATGTATATACAATTGCATATTTTTGTTTAGCTTTGTTTTCAATCTCTCAAACCTTTCTTTGAATTTTTATTACACAAGGGACTGTGTAATTTAAGTTTGGGGGAGGGTCTGAGAGATGTATTTGACATATCTAGTTGTTTCCTTATTCAAATTTGCATCATATATGTGCATTGAAAAAAACGTAAAAGTTTGAAAATTTTTGAAAATTGTTTTTCAAAAACAGAGTGTTCATGTAGTATCATTTGCATTGTAGGATTGAGTCTAGTATCATTTCGTTTAGGACTGTAAATTTACACAGGAAACAATGAGGGTTCAACCTAAAATGCTTAATAACCAAACATATGGATTCAGTGCCGTAGTTCATAGTTCTCTAATGCTTGCACCTAAGTTTGAAAGATAAGGCTGAACCCTGTTTGGAATCAGACTTAGCATTCTGCCTTAGTTAAAACTTGTTGTGATTTGTAATGCTATCCCTAATAATTTGAACCTAATCTGATTAAAAATTATCATGTTATAAATGATAGTATGAACTCATGGATACCCTATACATATTTGGATCTCCTTATCTCTTTTACCACACTTGTTGATCCAAATAGCTGCTCCCATCTTTGGAGCAGTTCCCCAAAGCACCAAACCTTACTTCTTTCAGACCCTGATAAATTCTGAGTGGAAGGCCTATTTTTTCGACTGAACTTAAGAGAAAGTGTTAGGTTTAGGCCAACAAGCATAGGTTCCCATGTAGATTCTGGTCCACGTTTTTTTTTGGATAAGACTAGGCTAGGGAATTTGAAATAGGAGTTGGTTTGAGTCTGGGAAAGAAAACAAAAAGTGAGAAAAGAAAGAAAAAGATAAGAGAGTGCTAAAAACATTTCTTTGGAAAGGATAGTAAAAATATGTGTCTAGTAAAGGATTTGGGAAGTTTATATATGATATGAGAAGGCTCTATGAAGAGTAAAAAAAAAAAAAAAAAATAGTGTATGAAAAGTCACTCGACCTGTCTACTCGACCAAGGGGTCGAGTGAGAGCCTAGCAGTAAAGAAAAATCCCCAATTCCGCTAGAAGTAAAAGAAAATGAATGTAAATCTTCTCCTTAGAAGAAAATCAGAAACTATTGATCCAGAATGAGAAAAGAAAAGGGTTTAGAGTTAGGATCAATTTTGTGTATGAAGTTAGGGAAAGTCAGTAGTGTGTGTGTGCTTGGGTAGATGGGAATCTATTCTTGTATGCATCGGTTGGCTTGTACCTTTAGCATTCTTTTAAAGTTCAATCAATTCTCTGAGAGATCCCTGTTACTAAATGCATAAACCAGAGGAAGAAGAGATCATTTTTATCTCTTAAGCCCATTCCTTGAACCAAATGAGTTCTTACTTAATGCATAGCATGATCCACTGTTTGCGCTTAATTAATGTTAAAGGGATAGTTTACTTTGAATGCTTGTTGAGGCTGAGTCTGATTGATAAGTTCTGTTGTGATGAGCATGGCTAGGTTTTTAAGTAAGACTTATGTGTATTGCATTTTAGACCTGTTAACTATGACATTGAGGTCAGAGGTTTTGTTTAGTCTGCTAAGGTTCTGATCCCTAC
Source organism: Cardamine flexuosa (assembly GCA_963555745.1). NCBI lineage: Eukaryota > Viridiplantae > Streptophyta > Magnoliopsida > Brassicales > Brassicaceae > Cardamine > Cardamine flexuosa. Next base: position 14,331,344 of record OY743221.1, on the reverse strand, counting down.
TTTTCACACTACTCCTTTCATCTTATCCTTTCTATTTGCTTGAGGGCAAGCAAAGGATAAGTTTGGGGAGTTGATAACACTGTATTTAGCATGTTTTCAGAGTCTTTTTATCATGCCTTCGTCTAGATTTAAGGCAATGGTCATATCATTTCTTGCATTTATCTCTCATATAGAGAATTAAGTGTTTAGGGCAACATTTGAAGACTTTCCCGTGGACCAAATTTGGATTTCTGTATACCATTGGAAAGCTAGAAGAGTCAAGATTCACATGGGAAAAAAATCAAAGCAATCCAGTCTTCCATTTGGAAGATACATCCCAAAGAGTGAAGACATGTCGAACTAGAGCCTTCACTGCACCAGAGACACTTTGAGTGGCCTCCTCGACCTACCCACTTGAGGTGGTAGTCAAGTCAGCCTCTCTACTGAGCTACTCAACCAGGCCACTCGAGTAGGTGGTCGAGTCAGCCACAGCACCCACTCGACTGGTCCACTCGACTGACTGGTCGAGTGGCACGTTTACTCTTTTTCCCTTAAAACTCGAAATTTGTATTATTTCTCTCTTTTCACCTAGTATAAAGCTCCTGATTAACCTAATATCAGGGGTGGCCAATTTTATTAGTTTAACCTAGTTTAGCTTAGTTTCTCTCTCTAGTTCTTCATCTTGTTCTTCATTTTCCCAAATTTTGTAACTTGCATAACTTTTTATAAAATCAGTATTTGCCTTAGCTTTCTTCTACACTCTTGCTCATTGCATCATCAGCTATCACATAGGTCTCTTTTGGAGATTTCTGGGTTTTGGACCCTAGTGATGAATCAAGTGAGTGAGTAGTAAAATTGAGATTTTTGGGGATGGATTAGGGTAGCTTCTCTTTGTTTTGTTATTGCTTAGATAGTTTGATCATCACTCAGTTTCGACTCCCTCTTGAGTGAGTGATTTTAATGCTTGTTCTCCCCTGATTAAGGAGAACATGATTTTAGATGGTCTCATGAGCACGAACCATGCCTTGAGCCATTAGACAGACTTTTTCCGGGGTTTAGAGTACAATAGCGTGAGGGTGGATGCATCAGACATTGATTTATGTCACGACTCCACCTATTCACTTGTTATGAACTTTTCTCGACTTGAATAGGGTGATTCTTCATGCCTAATCCGACTCCTCACACTATGCTGACTGGGTTGGGTCTTAGGGCTCTCTACCACGAACCATGGATTGAGCTGGTTATGAAGTCTGTTGTCTAGGGTAGTCTTGTGATGAAATTTCTAGTTGATAGCTGCAATAAAACAGAGTGTTTGCGATCCTGTGATTTCCATACCAAGAGTCCCTGTTTTTCCCCATAGTTCACAGCTTGCTTAGTAATCGTTCACTGTAGTTTTTCTCTGTTTTTACTCTAGCACTTGACCACCCTACTTGACTGCTTAGGCCGAGTGGTTAGTTTAGCATAGTTTTCCTGTGTTTTTGATGACTTACTAAAGTGTGACAGACTTTGGTAGCTCTAGGGTCACTTACGGTTTGGTTATAGTTTCATTTAGGCTGTTAGATAAAACCAAACCTTTTATATTTGGCTTGAATTGTTTGTTATTGATCACATCCTTTTTGCATAACTCTAGTCACCCATTGGTTCGATATTTTCTATACTTACAATTGATTGAAAAACTTGTGTTTTGTCTATCTTTGTCTAGGCTGATATTTTTTACTGTCTTTCTCTGCATATTAGGCCAAAATACTAGTTTCACGCGATTTGAAGAAGAAGATCGATTGATCCAAACTGGATCGATCGATCCTGATCATGAATATTCTCCAAATTAAGCATTTGTTATGATTTTTGACCTAAAGTCTTACCTATAATAAAAATCGTTTCCTGAGCCGCCAGAGGGACCTAGACACGGTTTTTTCACCATTTTTTTGCATTTTTTTCATTTTCACATCTAAACATTTATCTATTGAATTACTGGATTTACACTCTATCTTCATATCTTTCTTTGCATTTTATGTTATATTACACTATGATCTATCAATATTTTACCATGGTTGAGTAGATCTGCTTGATGGGAGATGGGATATATTCAGAGGGATTTTAATGTTTAATTAATATATTGTTATAGATTAGGGTTATGATTATTAGATCTTTATTTCTATGAACTTAATGCTTTTGTTAAGTTGATGAATCTATCAAATGATTTATAGGGTTTCTAGTATAGCTAGCGTTGTTTAGTCTTTCCTGAATCTATAGTTTATAGGCTTCAGATTATCAGCTGACGAGAGTCGAGGTTGGATCTACAGGTGAACAATAAATGTTGGTATAGGGTCCTAGCGGATCTATGACCAAGATAATTTTCTCATGCAAGAGATGGTGTATTTGTCTATAGTGTTCTGAGTTATAGATCTAGATCATTGAACTGCTAATCCGGTAAGATGTCCTATTTTATTTATTAATTTCTGCAATTTCTCAGATCTCAACATTTGTTTTAAATTTATTTTTATTTTCTTTTTAATAGTTTTGGATTTATATCCGGATTTTTTTCTGTGGCACCCATGTAATCACATCCAACTGTGTCTTCTCTATCGATTCTAAACTAATGGTGGCAATAATCTTCTCTGTTGACAACCACCCCTTGGTCTAGAATGACTAAAGACTTGAATAATGATAATATGGCGTTGCGTTTTTATTTATAACATATAACTCTTTGAATTTTTAGAATGACTAAAGACTTGAATCATGATAGTGTGACATTATCCTATAATTTATATTATTTGTTATAGTTTGTGAAACTGGAAACAGTGTTGAATTTGGAATGAGCAAATACATGATATTGATTTAAGTTTAGTAGACCTAATCAACTTTAAAATGTCATAATATTAGGATATACGTAAACTTTTGACTATGGTTTGTTACAACTAAGCTTTTGTTTTGGTTTCTAATAAAATAGTGTATCAGAAGATGATTGATTATTGTGTAAATGTGCTGATTATGTATTTGTAGTGGCAAATAGGAAAATGGCTTGAAGATAACCCGGAAACAACTACTAATGACGAGCTTCGGTTATTTTATGGTGGGCGTGGATTAAAAGATATCATTTACCTACAACAAATATGAAGTGATTTTATGTTTTATGGTGTATGTCGTGCTGTGATGATAGGATTCTTCATGTCCTACTTTGTTGATAGTCTTATCAAAGTAGGATTTGTAGATTAAATGTGAATTTCTTCTGCAAACACTTTTGTTTGTGGTTGTAGCTGGAGTTCGTTTCATTCACAAGAACACAACTTTAGATAAACTCAAGTTTTTTTTATGACACAATATATGACAAGCATTGGCAAACGGCATGGAAAGAGCCGGAATCATCATTGATCTCTTCAAAAAAGTGAACAAGTTTTTACAGCCTTTTGTTTCCTCTTATTTTGTGCTGATTTGTAATCAGAAGTCATTTCTCTATTGCAATTACTTATCTCAGATTTGTCCCTCGGTCTAGTGAACTGGGCAGTTTGTAAATCAAGTCTACAGTGTTTGTGGAGTTCTTAAACTCGTAACACTAATTTGATATCTCATCCAACTATCGCTGAGACGACATATATCCTCTAAACAGAAGCAAACCAAATATCTTTGCGAAATACCAATAAATAGAGTCTCTATGATCAGCGGATACGATAAGTTTACAAAATTCCTAAACCAACTCTTGCTGCGAAAAGGCTGTTTCCTCATCTAAGATTGGGTCAGGGTATCAACAGAACTCTCGCGCCTACCAATAATCCCATGGTACCAGTGTTAATGTGATCAATCTTAAGACTAGTGTAATTATCAAATCTAGATGAAGAACATCATAGATAACTTAACAAGACTATGCTCAATTCAACAATCATTCATAATCCCTTTTGAAACCCTAGATCTAACAAGGTTACTATTAAGACATAGAAGATGAAACACAAATCATTGTCTGAATAATACTCATAAAATTGAAAATAAGAAAATAAAGGGACTTCAGAATTCTTCTATCTACAAAGTTTGAGATCTGAATCTTCTCTCCAATAATCTCCTTGAAACTTACAATAAACTTAGAACTTCTCAAAAACTTAGAGAATGAAAAAAAACTTAGTCTTTGGGACTTCTAAAAACATAGTTTAACCTAAAAAACACGATTAGGCTTGAAGTATGAATTTTGGAAACTTCTGGGGCAAAGTTGTAATTCTTGAAACTTGATAAAACTCGAAGGCGTCATTCACGTCGTGGTTGTGTCGACTGACACAGGTAAAGGCTGGTTATCGACGTGGACAGAAATATTCGTCTCCTTGTTGATTTGCTCAGCTACAAGCCTTCAAATGCATCCAAAGTGCTCATCATGGTCTAATCTGTGTTTGTACCTAATAAAACTCAATATATATAGAAAAGACTCCAAAACCAATACATATATCATGTCATAAAACCATAAAATCTATGATATATCACTCCCCCAGACTTAGCTTTTGCTTGCCCTCAAGCGAAACAGAAAACTAGAAGGCGTCATTCAAGTCGTGGTTGTATCGACTGACACAGGTAAAGGCTGGTTATCGACGTGGACATAAATATTCGTCTCCTTGTTGATTTGCTCAGCTACAAGCCTCCAAATGCATCCAAAGTGCTCATCAGGGTCTAATCCGTGTTTGTACCTAATAAGACTTAATATATATAGAAAAGACTCCAAAACCAATACATATATCATGTCATAAAACCATAAAATCCATGATATATCAACTCCCCCAGACTTAGCTTTTGCTTGCCCACATGCGAAATAGAAAACCAAACCAAGGAAGTAGTTTGAAAATCGCAGAGCTCACCTACTCTTTATAACATTGTGCTTACCAGTCATCATGTAATCCACATGGTACAAGAACTATTCAAAGACTAACCACCATGTACATTCACCGTAGTCACTCGCAGTCTTCTCAATTCCCACCACAACTTAACAACATATCCCTTTGGTAAGCCATTTCATCGCTGGGTCTCACTTTCGAATTCAGTCTTCAAGAGCCTTCTAGACTCAGCTGTCATCCTATACCATAACAAGACAAACCTCACAACAACAGTGATGTTTTCGTCTCCCCCAGACTTAAACATCTTTGTTTTTTCTATGAAGGTAGGCTATTATAAGTGAATAGTGGGTCTCGGGATCTCTCCTACCCTCACAGCAACCCTACTTTCATCATCCCATTAAGAAGTAGAAATGTGGGGGCATTGATTTCTCTTACCCGCTTATACTTCGGAGAATCACTTGGTCATTCATAGACTATACCTAAAGGCTTTTATTATTAGTAACAACTTTTTGGGGAGACTAGACATCATAACTTACTTTGGTTTTACCAGGTCAGGTATAAATGAAAAGTCAAGCTCTCAAACACCAATTTCGTCCATGAGATAAAAGGAACTGACAGAAATTAGCTTAGGCTATAGCGGGCATCTGTTGTAAGTATGGGGATCTCAAGTTAACCGGTCGGTCAGACTTGGGGCTTTTCCATTAGTTGAATCTGAATAAGCTCTGCAGCAATGGTCACCATAAGACATAGCAAACAACAATAGACCAAGATATAGCTCATAGTTCCTGGACAAGTTTTGACTCAATAAAACAAAGATTTTGAAAAACAAAATTTTTGGGACTGACTCTCAAAAGAATAAAAAAAGTTAGCAACTACCTCCCCCAGACTTAAACTACACTGTCCCTAGTGTAAATAAGCCTAAGGAAAGTGATAAAAAGAAATAAAATTGAATTGTTATTTTTTGAAAAACTTGACCTGAGTTGGTGTGTGCATGTCGACCGACACACTCCATGCGTGTCGATCGACATGAGCAGGGATGTGTTGTTCCGAAATTCTGACACCATTTTATCTGATCATTCAACTCATTTTCTGACATTTAGATCCTGATTAAGAGCAAAAAATGTCAAATAACAAGAAAATATGTAACATAAAGGAGTTCAACAATACTCAATATTAGTTAGAAACAAAATACTGAAGCAAAAACATAAGCAAAAGCAAAAATAAAAAGTCTCAAAGCAAAAAGAAAATACAGAAACTAATCCTCTTCCGAAACGGGATCAAAAGACGGAGTAGAAGTGGGGATCGGGATAGGTCTGGGCTGAGTGGGAGCTGCATCTGTCCGACAAACACATCCGCAGCGTGAGAGTGAAGCAATTGTATTCCAGACACTCTGGCAGCTATCTGCGACATACCTCTGAAACACAGTAGTCTCCATAGGAATGGGAGGTGTAGCGGAAAGTCCGTACTGAGGTGTAGAAGTGTCTGGGATCGGATCATCCTCTGATGCTGTAGGCACGGACTGAGATGAGGCGCCTCTGCGACGGCGGGCCTGAGGAGCAAGGGTGGGCAGCATGTGATGCGGCTGGAAGAGGAGGCGGGCCTGACTGCCCTTGATGCTCGTGAGCTCCGTCTGCAAAAGCTTCACCAAGTAATCTACTCCCTCTCTGCGGTAGCACCAAACCCAATCCTTCCTAATCCACTTGGCGTGTGTCAAGAACCCCTCATTCATGACGGATCTCTCAGGGAGCAGATTGACTCCATCGGTGCTAATCCAGCAGAAACAGAAGATGGGAGTCAACAAGCTACCCACAGACTCTGACTTGTCCCTCGTACCCATGAATGGGCGGACCTTCAAGCTGACCAAATGATGCGCAGAGATTGCGCCAAGGTTCTTATCGGGATCTAGCTCAGTCAAATCCTCAGTGAACAACCCCTGAATCATATAACACATCAGAACCAATTCACTCTGCCTCATCTTGTTGGCCTTCATCTTACACAGCAGCGTGTTCGAGATGGCTCATACCACATAACGAAGAACCGGATGCCGGATGCTGGATGTCAGAGTGCGTAGACCCGTTGGCTCTGTAAACCCCATCCGCAAACTTACCCCAGTAAGTCTGAAAATCAATCGACATGTTCAATGCCAGAGTAGTCCCAGTCTTGGTCAGGTCAAACTCGTTGACGGTGCAAAGATCAGGGATGGAAATCTGATAACACTGTATTTTACCTTTTTTAAGCATACATTTATCATCATATTAGTTCATAATCATCCCCTGTTTATACCATTATATGCATATTTCACTTCCTTTTGAGATTTAGGGTCCTTTGCATGAGCATTGCACATATATTGCATAATGTGGATTGTTTACAGGTAAAAATAGATGCTAAGGAAGCTATGGAGCATTGAGGAGCTGAATAGGAGTTTCGAACAGCTCAAGAAGGAGATTGAAGGAAGATGGAAGCTACTCGACCAGCTACTCGACCATTATGATCGAGTAGTATTTCCAGATTAGTAGGAATTCTATTTTGTCTTATCCTAAACCTTATCTTTAGTATAAAAGCACATGTGTTAACCCTAATAAAGGGTGTGCTCATTTTTAGACCTATTATTATCTCTCTCTCTTTCTTGTTCTTCATTTTAGATCTTTGTAAACCTTTTATCTTTTCAATAAAATCAGTAATTGCAATTATTTTCTTCATCAAACCCTCTTATCTCAATAGGATATATCTCATATACCAGATTTAGAACTTTCTGGGTTTGCAAATTTAGCTTTCATTATGCTTAGTGAGTAGTTTACCTTAGGGTTATTAGGGATGAATTAGATTAGGGAGGATCTTGATTAACCTGGTAGTTTTAAATGTTCTTAAATGCTTTAAATCCTTTTTGAGGGAGAGTTCTTAGTGCTTATTCATTTCTGATCAACTTGAATATGATCCTAGATAATCTTTTCACGACAGTGCTTGTATAACTCATCTTTATTCCCCAGGCTGAGACGAAATCTTCAAAATCTTTGGATATGAACTGAGACCTGTTGTCTGTATCAATTTCGGAAGGGACTCCATTACGGCATATAATATTTTTCCATAAAAACGTCTTTACCACCGAATCCTTGATAGAGATGTACGCCTCTGCTTCGATCCATTTGGAGAAATAATCTGTAAGGACAAGAAGATGCTGCACTCCTCGGATTGACTTATGCATCAGACCGATAATGTCCATTGACCAACGCATAAATGGATAAGGAGCTGTAATTGATGACAAAAGCTCTGAAGGTTGATGAATAAGTGGAGCATGATGTTGACACTTCACAAACTGCTGAGAATAGTTGACGGAATCGAGGATCATGGTTGGCCAATAATACGCTAATCATTTAATTTTAAAAGCCATTGACCTACCTGATGCATGATTTCCACAAAGCCCTTCGTGAACTTCGCTCATAACTAAATCCACTCCTGAACCATGAATACATAACAAATAGGGGTCGCTAGCACCTCGCTTGAACAATGAATCCTTAATAAAGCAATACTTCACGCTAACAATTCGTAATTTCCTTGCTTCCCATTTTGCTTTTGGAAGCGCACCAGTTTGGATATAATTTTTGATAGGGTCCCTCCAGTCAGCCCCCCAATCGTTAGTGGGAATACCTTCTTGATTACTTGGGAGCATAAAGGTATCTTCATCGAACTCATCATTGTCTTGCTCTTCCTGAACTGCTGTAGGTTTATTATATAGATCAACAGTCTCTGAATCCTTAGGTGATGGAATATCTGCACCTTGCTGAGTTTCAGCAACAGGATTAACTTCGGGTACTGGCGTGTCGCCTTAGGTTATGATGATTATTGGGCTTTCGGCTTTCTTTGGGCGTCCAAGCTGTCATTTCGGGGGATTACACTCTGGTATTGGATCACTTGCGTGATGAATTGGGGATTGAAGTGCTCGGGATCGAGATCTTGTTACTGCCATAGTTTCGCTTTTTAAGTTTATACTTTGAGACTGAATGCATTCGACCGGAATGACCACCTTTTTTAAGCCTGGATCAGACGTAGATGCTAAGGCGGCCAATGCATCAGCTGTCGTATTCTCACCGCGGGGAACCCGAACAAGATCGAAGGTATCGAATTTCTTTGCAGATTCTTTAACAAGCTCTAGATATGCTTCCATCCTTGAATCTTTTGCTTCATATTCACCTTTGTACTGATTCACGATTAGCTGTGAATTGCTATATGCTATTAAGTCCCGAGCTCCTACTTCATTTGCGAGACAAAGTCCAGCTAATAACGCTTCATAAACGGCTTTATTATTTGATGCAGGGAAACCTAAACGGAATGATTTCTCGATGACTTCTCCAGTCGGAGTGACTAAACTGATTCCGACTCCAGATCCTTGTTTCGATGATGACCGTCCACGTTTAGTTTCCACGTTTTATCTTCGGGGTTGACTTCAGTAATGCTTGATGGCAACTCAGTCAGGAAATCGGGCTTTTGCACTGGTACGATTCTTATATTCAATATCGTATTCGCTTAACTCGACCGCCCATTTCGCTAAACGTCTGGACTGACTTGGACTATGAAGGATAGTTCGTAACGGCTGCAAAGTCAATACCTCTATTGGATGTGATTGGAAATTAGGTCGAAATTTTTGCGCTGAAACCACCACCGCAAGAGCCAATTTTTTGATCATTGTATAACAAGTTTCTGGACTGGTTAAGCTCTTGCTTATATAATAGATTGGCCACTGTTCTCCCCTCTATCTTCTCGAACAATGACCCCACTAACGGCATGCTCTAACACCGAAACGTATAAAAACAAAGTGTCTCCTGACTCCGGCTTGGAAAGTACTGGTAGAGTCGTGAGATACATTTTCAGTTGCTTAAAGGCATCTTCGCACTTTTCATATTCAATGCAGCAATTTTCCCTGCCAATCAGTGGACCTCCTTCTGATTCCTTGGGGGTGGCATTGTTAGGAAGGCATTTATCTGATTTGGATTAGCCTCAATTCCTCTCTTAGTAACAATATACCCCAGAAACTCTCTAGATCGTACTCAAAAGGTACATTTCACCGGATTGAGCTTCATTCCGAACTCATTCAGAATTTTAAAGCATTCCGCGAGGTGTTTTACATGATCTGCTTGTTGGAGAGATTTAACCAGCATATCGTCTATATATACCTTCATTGTTTTTCCGAGATGATCTGCGAACATCTTATTTACAATGCTTTAATAAGTTGCACCTGCATTTTTCAAACCAGATAGCATTACAATGTAACAATATATACCTCTATCGGTTATGAACGCGGTCTTCTCATGATCCTCAGGATGCATCTTGATTTTATTGTATCCAGAAAAAGCGTCCATAAAACTTAGAAGTTCATGCCCAGCAGTTGATTCTGCCAGCCGGTCAATATGTGGAAGTTGAAAACTATCCTTTGGACATGCTTTGTTGATGTCAGTGAAATCGACGCATACTCGCCATTTCCCATTCTTCTTCTTTACTACAACTGGGTTGGCTAGCCAGTCTGGATATTTTACTTCTCGTATGGATCCTTCTTTCAACAATCTGTCTAATTCGTTATTAACCGCTTTAGCGCGATCAGGTCCAAGCTTCCTTCTTTTCTGCTTGATTGGCTTAATGCTTTCGTCAACTTGTAACTCATGAGACATTATACTTGGATCAATTCCTGACATATCTTCTACTGACCATGCAAATGAATCTTTCTTTTTTGACAAAAACTCTATCAGTTTGGCCTGTAGTTCAATGCTTATTCCAGAACCTTTTGATCTTATGCTCCGGTCTCCCGATGTCAATCGATACCTTCTGGGTTACATCTTCTGGTTTTTGCCCACTAGGATAGCTAGGCTTCTTTGCAATAGTTGAATTCATTAATTGCTACTGCAACTTCATTATGTGATTTGTTAAGTAACAAGACCTTGAGATTCCCTAATCTCCTTTGATTGTTTCTACTCCAGTCGGGGTGTGGAATTTAACACACTGGTGATAAGTTGATGGAACTGCCTTCATCTGATGTATCCAGGGTGTTCCCAGGATTATATTATATGTGGTCGGTCGGTTAAAAATGGTGAATTCTACAATTTTTGACACTCCGGATGCGAACACATGAAGTTTAATGGTGGCAAGTGGCATGGTTGTCTCACTTGTAAAGGCGATTAATGGAGTTGGTGGTCCAATGATTTTGGTTCGGTTGATTCCCATCCTGTGTAGCGTACTGAGGAAGATTAAGTCGACCGAACTGCCAGTATCGAGTAATTCCTTTGTCACCTCGTAATTGGCTACGTCGAGAGTTATGACCAAAGTGTCATCATGTGGTTTTGCCAAACTGCGAGTTTTGGATTCCTTAAATGTTATTGCGGTGTTCTACTCGAAGGATTCAGCCCCCACATTGACTGACATTACTGCTGCTCGCTTATGTTTTTTGATTGCTCGAATCGAATCATGACATAACTTGGACCCTCCAATAATGACATCTATTCTTCCTTTACATGGCCCAGACTGATCTGATGATTTGTGCTTTTTGTTATTCGGCTTGGAAACTTGCTCCTCCTTTCGGTCTTTGTTATAGCTTCGGATGAACTCCTCTAGATTGAACTTCGCGAGTACTCCAGACGACCAAAGTTTGGCGAGATGTCGCTTTAGGATGCTGCATTCCTTTGTTGCATGGCCATTCATATGATGTATGTCACAGTACAAATTATCGTTTCGGACCCATGTATTATTTGATGAATATCCTGGTCTTTCTCCTCGGGAATAAGGTCGTCCAACGTTGTTGTTGTTGTTAGGTGTTGCACCGAAACATTTGATTCCTCCATTTTCCCTTGGTTTGAATTTTCTTACTGGTTGATTTATAACTGGCTTAGGAGAACTATATTTTCTTGCGAAAGTTGCTTTTTCTTCCTCAGCCTCAATCCAGCTATTACCTCAAAAAAGAGCTTGAATTGTTTCTGGCCAGATGACAGTTAATTCCTCCCTGAACCTGGTTTCATGCCAGAGTCCATTTTTCAACGCAGATAGGGCTGCAGCTTGAGAAATCCCTGGTATTTTTGCTAGTAACTCCTTGAATTTAGCAATGTGCTTCCGAAGGGGTTCCTGTGGTCCTTGTGATAAGTTCCATAGATCGCTGTCTGATTTTCCTTTCTCCATTAAGACAGAGTATTGCATAAGAAAAGCAGAAGATAATTCATTAAAGCTATTTATTGTTCCTGAGCTGAGCCGGGTGAACCATACTAGTGCCTGTCCTGACAAAATTTCTGCGTATAATTTGCAATATCCAGCATCTTCTTCATGAGGCTCGAGGTGAATTCGTCCAGTTACGATTTGAAAGGCAGCTAAATGGATTTTTGGATCTCCTTGCCCATCATAAGGTGGTAAATTAACCCTCTGAGAATCCTTGATTTTGAAACTTGCAATCCGTGCACTAAAAGGGGATCGCCTAGTTTCTTCAATGACCCTGTCAATATCTGGAGCCGAACTGGTAGCTCGGTGGAATTTTGAATTCATTTTCTTCATCTCGCGAGGAACAGAATCAAGCTCATCATCGGTAGTTTGGAGCGCTGGGTCTTCTCCATCTCCATTTTTATTTGGTGGTTGTCTGTGACTTGTCCGTCCCCGTCCACCGGTAATAGCGTTCCACCCATGGGTTGATTTGTTGAAGTAGTCGTCACGAGAGTTCGAAATAAAATTCGTTGGTGGGAACTCCTACGCCTGGATCCTGCAGATGAATCTATTCGAGCAGTAAGAGTTACCTGACTGGTCTTCAACTGTTATATTTCTTGTTGCATAGTAGTGATACTACTTGTCAAAGTTGTTAAACTTTTGCTAATTTTGGTCAATGTTTCTGCTGTGTCACCCATTGTTCGACGAAAAGATCTTTGAGCTTCAGTCTTTGAAAGATTCCTACTTTAGCCTGATAGATCCCCTCCTTCTAGCGCCAAAATGTGGATACAGGATCCACACCCATATTTTAGTAAAATGAGTTTCTTGAAAAAGTAGTATTTTCTCTGATAATGTCTTTCTTATAAATCGGAAAAAAGATCCCCTTTACAATGTTATTCCCCTTCTATTTTTACATAGTTTTGACTATTAATGCTTTAATAAATCACAACAAATTACATGATTCTAATTAAATATTTCGGTTTTGATTTTGCCTTGAATGCTATAATGCATGACCTGTTCAAATGACTTCGCTCTTTGACTTGATGACTGGACCCTTTCTTCGAGCTCATTATCTTCTCCGTTCTCCTTATGGTTAGTCGATCTCTCGGAGCCCATTACTTCGGTTTTACTATCAGTCCAATGATCCTTTCTTTTAATCTCGAAGTCCATTCTTTATGAACCGGACTCTTCTTATTTATCAGTGTGACATTATTGACATGTGTCTCCTTCCATTAATGATGTGGATCCTTGGTGTGGGATCTGGTATCAACACATCCTTAAGTCTTTTGCTTCATATTCACCTTTGTACTGACTCATAATTAGTTGGGAATCGCTGTATGCTACTATTTCTCGTGCTCCTACTTCTTTTGCAAGGCGAAGTCCAGCTAATAATGCTTCATACTCTGCTTCGTTATTTGAAGCAGGAAATCCAAGGCGGAATGATTGCTCGATTACTTCACCAGTAGGGGTTACTAAACTAACTTCTGCCCCAGATCATTGCCTTCAAGAGGATCCATCAATGTTGAGCTTCCACACCTTATCAGTAGATTCGACTTCTGTACTATTGATAGGTAATTCGGTTAGGAAATCGGCTAAATACCTGAGCCTTGGCACTAGTTCGATTTTTATACTCGATGTTGTACTCGCTTAATTCAATTGTCCATTTTGCCAATCGTCCGGACTGACTTGGACTATGTAGGATAGTTCGCAATGGTTCAGATGTCAGCACTTCTATTGGATGCGACTAGAAATAGGGTTTTAATTTCCAAGCCAAAAATACCACTGCAAGTACTAGTTTTTCCATCATGGTATAACGAGTTTACGGGCTGGTCAAACTTTTACTCATGTAACAAATTGGCCGCTGCTCCCCTCTGTCTTCCTGGACAATGACTCCACTAACTGCGTGTTCCGAAACAGACATGTACAAAAATAACCTTTCATCTTTTAGAAAAAACTGGTGGGGTAGTTAGGTATGATTTCAGTTGTTTAAAAGCGTCATCGCACTTATCATCCCATACAAAATGTTTATTTCCCTTCAATAGTTGATAAAAAACAGGAGACATCTATCGGTTGAACGAGATATAAATCTGTTAAGTGCTGCGATTCTCCCTGTTAAACGCTGTACTTCTTTCTGATTCCTCGGTGGAGGCATCGTTAGAAAGGCGTTTATTTGAGTTGGGTTGGCTTCAATCCCCCTCTTTGTTACGATGTAACCCAAGAATTCCCCAGATGGAACCCCAAACGTACACTTTGATGGCTTTAGTTTCATTCCAAAATTATTCAACACTTTGAAACATTCATCTAGGTGCTTGATGTGATCAGTTTGCCGGAGAGATTTCACCAACATGTCATCTATATAAACTTCCATCATTTTACCGAGATACTCCGCAAACATCCGATTCACAAGACGTTGATAAGTTGCCCCTGCATTCTTTTTAAACCAAATGACATCACAATATAGCAATATATACCTCTATTGGTTATGAAGGATGTTTTTTCCTGATCTTCTGGATGCATCTTTATCTGGTTATATCCGGAAAAAGCATCCGTGAAGCTCAAGAGTTCGTGACCAGCAGTGGATTCCGCCAATCGATCAATATGTGGAAGAGGAATACGTATAGATCCTGCTTTTAATAGTTTCTCTACTTCATCATTTACCGCCTTAGCTCGATATGGTTCGAGCTTTCTCCTTTTCTGCTTTACTAGCTTAAAACTTTCATCTACCTGTTATTCATGTGATATAATATTCTGGTCAATATCTGGCATATCTTCTATGGACCACGCAAAAGAATCTTTGTTTCTTGATAAGAAATCAATGAGTTTGGAGTGAATATCAGCTCCTAGGCCCGAACCAATCTTGATTTTCCGATCTGGTTTTGTTTCATCATTTGAAATTTCTTGAGTCACATCATCAGACTTATGTCCACCAGCAAAGTATGGTTCTTTTACTAATGTCGAATTCATTAATTGCTATTGCAACTTTATTCGATGGTTCACGAGATAACAAGTCCTCAAAAGTTCCTGATCGCCTTTGATTGTTTCCACTCCAGCTGGCGTTGGAAATTTTATACATTAATGATAAGTAGATGATACAGCTCTCATTTGATATAACTACGGATTTCCCAATATGATATTATATGCGGCGGGCCTGTTAAAAACTATGAACTCTACAATTTTTGACACTCCAGACGCAAACACGGGAAGCTTTATGGCCCCAACTGACATAGTTGTTTCTCCTGTGAATGCTATTAGTGGAGCTGGTGGCCCCATAATTTCATTTTGGTTAATTCCCATCCGATTCAAAGTACTCAGGAAGAACAAATTGACCGAATTTCCAGTATCAACTAAAACTCTTGTCACTTCATAGTATGCTACGTCAAGCATTATGACTAAAGCATCATTGTGTTGTTTAGCCAAACCCATAGTCTCGGACTCGTCAACGTTAAGGTGTCGTCGTACTCGAAAGGTTCAGCTTTTGCATTTACAGCCATGACTGCTGCTCGTTTATGCCTTTTGATTGCCCAAACTGAATCATGACATAGCTTGGACCCTCCTATAATCACGTCAATTCATCCTTTCAATGGCCCAGCATGATCTGATGCTTTTTGCTTTTTTGGGTTTTGCTTAGAAATTCGATCATCTGCTCGATCTTTGTTATAGCTTCACACAAACTCTTCTACGTTAAACTTTGTAAGTTCTCCGGATGACCAGAGCTTGGCCAGATGTCGTTTTAGAACACTACAGTCTTTTGTTAAGTGTCCATTCATCCGATGAATTTCACAATATGATCCTTCGCTTCAGACCCAAGTTCTGGAGGAAGAAAATCCTTGTCTTTATCCCCTTGAAAATGGTCGTCCGACGCTATTATTATTTGGGTTTACCCCAAAACACTTTACTCCACCACTTTCTTTTGATTCGAATCTTCTTAGTGTGGGGTATATTGTTGGTTTGGGATTACGATACTTCTTTGCAAAATTTTCTTTTTCTTCCTCCGCTTCTATCAACCTATTAGCTCAGAAAAGAGCATCTTGAATCATTTCTGGTTGATTTACCGTTAACTCCTCCCTGAACCTTGTTTCATGCCAGAGTCCATTTTTGAGAGCTGACAACGCTGCGGTTTGGGAAATTCCTGGTATTTTTGCAAGCAACTATTTGAACTTGGCAATTTGCTTCCGGAGTGGCTCTTGTGGTCCTTGTGACAAGTTCCACAGGTCACTATCAGATTTTCCTTTCTCCATTAGGACGGAATATTGCATGAGGAAAGCAGAGGACAGCTCATGTAAGCTGTTGATTGTTCCCGAGCCTAGTCGAGTAAACCAAAGTTACGCTTGTCCAGACAGATGTTTTGAGAATAATTTGCAATAACCAGCATCTTCTTCATGAGGCTCCAGATCAATCCATCCTGCAGCAATTTGAAGAGAAGCCAAGTGGCTCTTCGGATCTCCTTGTCCATCATACGTTGGTAGATTAACCCTCCGAGCATCCTTGATCTTAAAGTTTGCAATTCTTGAGTTAAAAGGGGATCATCTAGTTTCTTCAATTACCCTGTCAATATCCAGGGCCGAACTAGTAGCTCAGTGAAATTTTGACTTCATTTCCCTCATTTTGCAGCAAACGGATTCAAGCTCGTCATATGTGGTTTGGAAAGCCACATCCTCACCATTTATATGGTTGTCAGACTTGTCAAACTGTCGTTGATTTTCGTCAAAGCGTCAGCAACATCACTCATGGTTCGGTATGCGAAGACCTCTTAGCTTGATTATCAAAAGATTTTTGTTTTAGCTTTAAGATCCCCTCCTTCTAGCGCTAAAATGTGGATACAGAATCCACACTCAGTATTTTAATAAAGGAAATTTTTAGAAAAAGTTTGTTTTTTGCTCTGAATTTGTATATTGTTTCTTTTTGTTCAAAGAGAATCCGTCCCCCATACAATGCCCCTTGCTTTCTACTTATACATATTTTTTACTATCAATAAATTACAATAAATCTCATGATTCTAATTAAATATGCCAGTTTTGATTTGGTCTTGAATGTTGTAACGTCCGATACTTTTGAAATAACTCCACTCTCTGATTTAATGCTTAGATTCTTCTCTGCGAACTCTCTATCTTCTCCGGTCTCCTATGTTTTTCCAAACTCTCTGGACCTGTTACTCCAATCCCATATTAGCTCGCTGACTCCTCAAATTTACTCCGAAGTCTACCCTTTTATAAACCGGGCTCCTTTGCTTGTCATAATGACTTGATTGACACGTGCCCCATAGTTTTAATGGTGATAGATCCTCGGTGCAGGATCTGGTATCAACAGTTTGTTTCTAGTTTTTGGTGCATATACTACGGAAATCATGTCAGTCCAAATGGTCCAAACACAATACAAAACATTGGTTTACAACAAAAAGATACAAAACATTAAGAATGCATGAATGACTCATATATAATTTATATATTAAATTTTGATGAAACCAAAATGACTCTTATTTCAAATTAATATAGAATGTAAATAGATAATACATTGTAAATAAAACATATAGTATCAATTGATTATTCCAACACTTTGTAAGCCCAACCCATTTAAGAAGCCCATGTAACTCTTAAAATTTAGGGCAATACCGTCTTTTCAACATAAAACCCTTATTAAACATATCACCACATATTAGAGAAACATAAGGTGGCTTAGGGCTTAAAAGTTCTTTATCTTTTTGTCACTTTGCCGCTTAGTCCAATACAGAGATTGATGTCGCTTGTCCATCCATCCATGAAGCTACCGCTGCCAAGGACGCCCTATCCACGCTAAAGACTAAGCCAAGGCAAGAAGGAGAGAAGCCACCATGGGGAAGGAGGAGGAAGAAGAAGAAGATCCAGTCAAAATCGTTGCCGCCCACTCTGGTATCATTAAGGTTAGAGTATGATATGTAAATCCTTAGTCCATCTAGACTTCTCTCTATTTTTTCATTATTATAGTCTAGATCTTATGTGTTGATGTTATGATGAAGTTAGGTTGCAGATCTATAGATTCAATAATGATATAATGTTATAATGATGCTAAGATGATAGATCTAAAAAGTTTTGTTTAAAAAAGAGGGAAAACTAAAGAGACATCCAAGGTTGTATTAAAATTTAGGAAAACCTGAATTGAAGAAGATATTTTGATTGATCTTTCTCAAGGATGTTGTTTCTTTTGCCGTATGAGACACATTAGAAGTATCAATCAAGATCACTACTTGGCTTATTCTCCTTCAGACCAGGTGATTCCTTACTTTTGAAAACACATTCAAGATGGAATGAGAAGTCAAAAGATTAATCATTGAATGCAAGATCCAAATTGACGATTAAGCTTGTGGATTTTTATGTCATCTTAATTGTGTTTTTAATGGTTAAATATCTTGTGATATGACAAAGACTAACGTTGATGGTTGTTTATGTTGTGTATCTTGTGACAAAACCAACAGTTTTCTAGATTATATACAATCTAATAATCTTCTTCAGTTCAGTTTCTACATTTAATACAATCTTGGATGGATCTTCTCTCTCTCTTATCTCTCACTCTCTCTCTCTCTCTCTCTTTCTCTCTCTCTTCTCTCTCTCTCTCTCTCTCTCTCTCTCTCTCTCTCTCTCTCTCTCTCTCTCTCTCTCTCTCTCTCTCTCTCTCTCTCTCTCTCTCTCTCTCTCTCTCTCTCTCTCTCTCTCTCTCTCTCTCTCTCTCTCTCTCTCTCTCTCTCTCTTTTCGTTCATAGATGTTGGAAGAATCAATTTGTGATCACAAAGGATCACGTTCAAAAAGTTTAGTAAAATTGAGGTTATATGATATGATTTCTTTAACGATATCAAAAATAATTCAAATGGTGGAAAAATATTTATCATATTATTTAACAAAATAAAAAACAATGTGATCAATATAAAAAATCACAATCAGTTTCTTACAAATCTACCATGGTTTAAGCTTAGGTTGAAATCCTAAATTACCAAATTTTTATATATACACCCACCTATCAATTTATAGAATCAAGATTCGAAACAAAGATGAATACATAAAATAATTATATACAATATAACTATTTATTAAAGGTACATTTATAGTAAATTCAAAAATTGCAATGTAGATTTAGTGATATGTAATTATACAGAGGCTAGACATACCTTATGAGAAAACAATGGAATATAAAAGTTTCCTTGAGAGTGTTGAGTCTAACAAATGGTAAAGTTCACTGAAATAAAATTGTAATTAAAATTGGATCAAATTACATAGATTTATTACCTAATAAGAATTTGTTATTTGGATGGAGTGAATCATGAAATCTTGAAAAACTATATTAAAAAAGGCGTGATAACAAGATTTCATGATTCACTCCATCCGAATCACGAATTCTTATTAGAGAGAAAATATATGTAATTTGATATAGTTTTACTTAACAATTTGAAATTTGGCAAACCACACCACACATAATATTCAACAACCTCACAAGGAAATTTGTTTCTTCCCTTGCAATCTCATAAGGTATGTGCCTCCCTAATTTAATTAGTTTTCAACAAACTTATGTTACAAAAGCTTCTCTTCATCTAACGCTCCAAGAAAGGTTATGGAACATTAGGGTTGGA
This sequence comes from Cardamine flexuosa, assembly GCA_963555745.1. NCBI lineage: Eukaryota > Viridiplantae > Streptophyta > Magnoliopsida > Brassicales > Brassicaceae > Cardamine > Cardamine flexuosa. Next base: position 14,311,795 of record OY743221.1, on the reverse strand, counting down.
CATACCCATTAGCTCTTTATTTCTGAGACAAGAACTTATCTTTAGCAATGGCCAGTTCAAATAATTTCTTATGCGCCTGTTTCCCCAAAACTGTCAAGCAAGGAGATGGATCAGACATAATACGGTTCTCATAAACTGATAACTAAATATGAACATTGACTTTGCATTGAGCTCAAGAACTAGAATGTCAAATCGGCTACTCTAGTTCCCAAGAAGGTTGGTTCTGTTAATCTGGGGGATTATAGGCCTATTTCTTGCTGTAACGTTGTGAAACAAATTATCTCCAATATTATATCTTACAGATTAGAGGCTCTTTTACCCTCATTCATCTCCAATTCCTAATTATTTTTTGTTAAGGGATGTCTCCTTATTTAAAAACTCATTCTTGCTACTGAAATGGTCCATGGCTCAAATAGGGAAAATGTTTCTGAAAGGAGCCTTTGATTGTTGATTTGCTGGAACAACAGAGACAGAGTCAACCGGCATATCAGATTTTGAGACAGAGGTGGCGGTAGAAGAAGATCCAGCAGGCGATGAAGTTGATTTAGAATGGAGCTTATTGACAAAGCGTATGTTAACTCTTAGAATTAATCAAGTGTCTTGGCTAGTTTCCAATGTTTAAACATTACAGTTTAAAAATTGTGCTATTATATTAGAAGAACCTCAAACTTAGAAATAATTGTTAGAATAGCTCTCTTGAAATAGTCTGAATAGAATGACTATATTCTTTTTTTAAAACAATTAAACCAAGCAGAATCCTAATATTCACATGAATGCCATTTTTTAAAAACAACCACACTATAATTAGAAGTTCACACATTGAGTGGTAATCAGGAGGAAAAATGTTTTAAAAGTATACTTCTGAAACTAAAACTCTAGAGGTCTGGGCTAACTAGTTGGTCTAAAGATAACGAACGAGGAATAAAAAAAAGCAAAAATAAAGAAAAATTTACTTGAAGCAAACCAACCTCATCGAGAAGATTTGAGAAACTCGTCATTATTCTGGAGACTGCACCATTGAGACTAACGCTGCATAAATTGTCTCGAAGACCTGACAATCAATCATTCTAGAAAGGTTATTCTTCATAGCCCATATTAACGCTTTCATATCTGAGTGAAAAGATGAGAGGCTCTTCCTGTAGCACTTTTCACCTACAACTAAACCATGATTATTCCCCTAAAAAAAACCAATCCAAACATGTTAAAAGATCAGTCGATTTACAAGATCAATCTGTCGAACATCTAAAATTGTAATGAGATCTTTGCGTTACTTCACCTTCCTCTGTTTCTCCTTCAAGAGTTAATTGAGCTGTTTCCTATGCCTATTGTTCACTTCTTCCATGGCCTAAATTGTCAAAAGGGTCTGATTAAAGTCCTTGAAAAATAAATTATTCCTTGCCTTCCATAGGAACAATAATATCCATACAAAACAATGATAATATCCCTCTCTATACTCGGAGGTAGTCTCCAATATAGAAATTAAAAATTAGAAAGAAGAAAAACAGAAAGAGATGGAAAATCCATGTTATTAGGGGAATCAAAGATAACTCCCAAGTTTGTAAAGATGTAGGACATTAAAAAAACATGGCTAAGTGTTTATTCTGATGCCTCACATATTTTACATGTAGTATCAAAACTTAAACCCCTATTATGTAAACTTGAAGATACCGCTAGAGTACCCAAAACTAATTGCCATATAAAATGTTATAATTTCAGAGGAGCATGGACTTCCATGCAACTTGAACCTTTAGTGCAGTACAATTTGGACCCAACTCTTGAACTTATGTGACATCTTTAGCCAACTTGTATCCTGACTTAGCCATATACTTCCCCGATTTTAAGTGATGCCATATTAATCTATGGGAAAATGTAAAAAAAAAAAAGCTGTTTTATCTCACCATCACCAGACTGAATATAACCTTTTTGCAGTACACCAATTAAGTCAACTTCTCTATGCTCCATCAGATATTCTTCTTTAGGCAGCTTATAAAGTTGTAAGGTACATTAAGATAATCGTGGGCAGTGTTTAATGTACACTGCCCATGTTCAACAACGCAAGCTCGACTGGGCAGCAGGTACACTCTCGGCGGCCGGGAACCACCATGATTTCATGTAATCAGTTAAAAAACCCCAAAACTTTTGATAATACTTGATTTTTTTGTTCGGTTAAGGTTAGTAATTGAATACTAGAAGGCGGATCCTAGGTAAATTTATGTAGAAAAACGAATGAAAATGACGAAGAAGATTAGAAAATATGAACGGAGCTATCTTTTAGTGTTGCAAAATCAGAGATTTTAGGAAGAAGAATGATACAAAATGATGTTAATACCCTTAAATAAAGGGAAAACTAAACAAACTTTTCACTTTTAGGCCTCGAACTCGCGCCCATTTATCTAGAGTGACGCACAACAACAACTTAACCAAAGCAATTTATAATGTTGTTTCACTATAAAATGAATATATAACTTAATTGTCAATAGAATTTCTTAAAATAATCCCAATTAGTCCTTGATTAAATGCTGATTAATGGATTAGTCGCTAGGCGGACCTCATCCAACAATATATTTTGTGAATGAAGACAAAATATTGTAAGAGCTTCTAGGTTTGTTTCTAGTATTTGGTGCATGTATTTCGGAAACCATGTCAGCCCAAATGGTCCAAACATAATACAAAATACTGGTTTACAAAAAAAAAAGATACAAAATATTAAGAATGCATGAACGACTAATGTATAATTTATATATTAAATTTTGATGAAAAAGAAATCACTCTTATTTCAAATTAATAGAGAATGTAAAAAGATAATACATTGTAAATAAAGCATATAATATCAATTGATGTTTCCAACATTTTATAATTGTGGCATTGAAATTATATGTTTGGTTCTTAAGCTTTTTACGGTTTGTCTTATCATTATCCCCTATGCATATGTACAATCCTAAGCGAAATTCTAAAACTCACTCCTAAAATGATAATGCAACTATATGACACTCTGGTTTTGTAAAATATTTTTCTGAAATTTTTTAAATTTTTAGGTCTTTTCAATGCACATAGATGATGCAAATTTGAATTAAAAAATAAGGAAATATGTCAAATACGTCTCTCAAACCCTCCCCTAAACTTAACTTACACAGTCCCTTGTGTAAAATAAATTCAAGAGATGATTTGAGAGACTAAAACAAAAGAGAACAAAAAATGCAATGATATAAACAATAATAAGAAAGTGGGGTGGTACCTTATTCTTGTGGAGTGAAGAAGGCACTGTGTTAGCCTCCATGCTCTCCTGAGTGTAGGCTGGAACTGTGGTGGTGAGAGGATCAGCTCCGGGGTGTGACTCGAGTGGTCCACTCGACCCAGCGTGGTCGAATAGTTCGCTCTGGTAGTACCCCAGGTAAGGTGGAAGCTCTGTGCCCTGATCATAGCGTGGGTAAGGATCGACAGGTGCACCCGGGTCGAATCCCTGGTAACACTCAAGTGTCTCCCTCGACCCAGGTGGTCGAGTGGATTCGTCTGGGGACAAATGCTCTAGATCCTCTATGGGGTGATCTGGGTGCCTCTTTGTCTCTTTCTGTTCGGCCGAAGTCCTTCTCGACGAGCCAGCACTCAACATCCTCTTAGCTGCTGCTAAGCGGCTGGTGATCCCCTTCATTGTGGCATTCATTCCACTCTTGAATTTGCTGAATTGCTTGTCCTGCCACTTGCACCACTTCTGAAGTGTGGAGATCTTATGGTTAGCCTCCTTGAGGCTTTTGCACTCTGTCTCTTAAAAATAAAACCTCTCTGGAGCTTGCACACTCCCCATGAAGTCCTGAAATGTCTCATTTTCTTGGATTCTATCTCCCTCATCAGAGAAGTAGAGATATCTGACTGGTGGTACAAAGGGGACACTACGGTCACGTCCTCTGCATAGAGCTTGGCTAGACCTCCATAAGGTAGCAAAATCTTAGCCTTGCTGCTCCTGGAATGTGAGAAGTTGTAGATGTACTTCTCCCCAACCTTTGCACCCATAGTCTGAGTGTCCTTCATGTGATCCAAGTCCATCAGAGTGTATGGTGTAGGCACTGATATGAGCTCAACTCCAGCAGCCTCTAAAAATGGGGTAACTATCCCTCCCACTGTGAACTCTGCCTTGTTCAGCATCTTGTCATTCTTGACGGCTGTAGCTCTGTAGCTCATGAGGTATCTCACCAAAACGATGGAGTTCCTTGTGTAGGCCCTATCTCCTCGCATCTCAATCCCATTGGCTCGGTTCTCCTCAGCTGAGTAGATGAGATAGTCGCAAAGAGCCTTGCCCAGCATCTTCAACTCACTCTCATTCACTGGTCCTGTGGCCGTCTTCGCAAACATTGTGTTTGTGAGAGTCCTGTGGAGGTATCTCACTGCGGGGTGCCTGATCTCACTGCTCTTGGCCCTAGCAGACTGATAGTGCTCCCTTCCTCTAAGCGCTAACCACAACTCATTCATCTCTTTCTTCTCAAAGTCCTGAGCTTGCCCTGTTCTTCTACGGAAGTCAAACAAGATGTCGACCACGCTGAGGGGTAGCAGATAATCTATATCCCTCTGACTCTGAAGCTCACATGCCCCATCCCTGCTGTACCAGCCATGCCTCTCGTCTCGTAGAGGTGGAGATCCACTGTTGCCAAGAAATGGCAGGTCTCAGTCTTGAAACCATCACGAGGGCTGTGGGTGAGTCCCACTATGTCAGCAAACTCATAGAGCTTCCCCACTTCTCTGCAAATTCCCAAAGCCTGCATGGTGGGGCGATCTTAGTACCTAGTCCCAAGGAATTTCACCCTCTCCAGGATGGAGATGAGCTTAGCTTCCTCAGAGGTCTCAGCCTGGATGTCCTCTGAACTCTTAAAACCAGTCTCCTCCTCACTGTCCCTTCTCACTGATTCTTCTTCTTGAACCCTCTTGCCCTTAGCTTTATCTTGCCGTGACCCAGATGGTCAAGTGGCTTCTTGCTGTGGTTTGGCTTCTTGTTGCCCTTGTCCTTGTAGTGCCAGTGCTCCTGAAACGAATTCACAAAAAAAAATTTTAGCAAAAAATTTGGACCACTTGACCAAGCCACTCGAGTGGTGTGGTCGAGTGGGCAAACATTTTCCAAATAAAATTTAGCCCGACTTGACCCACTTGACTGCTTTGATCGAGTAACTAAATTAACAATCATATGCATCCAATTTCAACCCTAGCAACGATCTAAACAAATTAGGCTCAAAAAAATTTCAAATTCATCAAGTTGCAAAGCGATTTTTGATATGTCTGATTTCAAAAATTTCTAAAACTTTTTCAATTTTAACAATTATGATCAATGTGGGTTCTCCATTTATCAAACTATCAATAGCTAAACAAAATTTTTTCCTAAGGTTACAAAAATTTTGAAAATTTCCAAGTGCACTACTATGAACAAAATTTTGATTTCTATCAATTTTAACCATAGAAATCAATGCATACTTCTTCGGATTCTTTATGCTACTCTAATCAATCGATTTTAACTACATGCAAGCCAAAAAGTTTCAAAAAATTTCAAAAAATTTCGAACCCGGATTTTCACAAAAACGGGTTCAAAGGGTTTAAAAACTTACAAGTGAGTTTTAGAATTGCTAGAGTAGTGAGACATGATCGATATTTGGTTGAAAACTTTGAAGATTTTAGTAAAAAAATTTAGAGAGAAGTTGGAGAGTTTTGTGTTTCTTAGAGAGATGAAAATCGTGAATAATGGGGAAGAAGAAGAAGGTGGGTTGTGTGGGTATTAAATGATAGAGTGATTTTAAATGAACGGCCTAGATTAAAAGTTGAGATTTCAGACAAAACCTGGCCACTCGACATGACTTTTCAAATTTTCGGCTGACCCTTTTGAAACTCCACTTTGACTTATACTCAGCTCCTATCGTCTCCAGAAACTCAAAACACTAAGAAAATCCATTAAAAATAACAAAATTCAAAAAAACATAAGAAAAATCAAAGCTAGTATATACAATGATAAACATGGGAATTTCTTCCAAGTGAGCTTGTTTAAAGTCACTTAGCTTGACTCTCACTCTTTTTATGCAGGTGGAAGGTCTTTGAGAGGCTGTGTTGACCCCTCTGGACTTGGCTTCTCCACTATGAAGGTTGATGCCATGATAGCGTGATAGAAGCTATCACTCATTCCTGGTGGCTTGGGCCTCCTTCTTCCCATCTCTGGTGGGGGTTGTTGAGCCTCTTTGATCTTCAGAACTTCCTTCTCAAGCCTGTCCACCTTCTCTGCCAATTCAACAACAACACCTTGTAGAGCAAGTATTGTGCTCTGGTCTGATGCTGCTGTTGTGAGTGGGTATGTTGAGTTGCTCTTTCCTGTACAAAAATATTTCTGGTCCGAGTACCAAATCAAACCAAGTGGTTTCGTAGGGGTTGGCTGTGCTCTCTGGTGATGACTCGAGTGGTCACTCGACCTAGCAGTCGAGTGGACTGGTCGAGTGTGCCCTGTGCTGTCTTCATCAGAGTCACCTTTTGCTACCAACGCATCATACTTGTGCACTGCTCCATCAGAGTGACTACCCATGGTGACTGTGAACCCTGGAGGTCTGGATGGTGTCTGAGAGTACTGTTTAAACTTTCCAAAGTTTGTCTTTTCCTAACGCTCAGATTCTTCCATGTAGAAGAGCTGTCTCTCGAAAGCAGGGTTCTTCAAGCTGGAAGAGGTGTCAAAACGCATCACCAAGTCATTACCGGTTCAAAGAACTATTTCATCATTTTTTGTGTCAATAACAGCTCCAGAGGATGCCAAGAATGGTCTGCCTAGTATGAGGGGATCCATTGGCTCTCTTTCCATCTTCATCATTATGAAGTCAGTAGGGATCTCCATGTTTCCTATTCTCACTGGGACATTCTCTAGCAAGCCATGGGGAAATCTGATGGTTATGTTAGCTAGGACTACAGACCTGGTGCTTGGCAGAAATTTGTGATAGCCCAGCTTTCCTGCCACAGACAATGGCATTATGCTGACTGAAGCACCCAGAACACAGAGAGAATTCTGGAAAGTCTGGTTTCTGATGGTGCAGGGTATTGTGAAAGATCCAGGATCTGTCAGGTTCTTTTGCACTATTACTTTATGCTGAGTGATCATCTTACACTTGTAGGTCTTAGCAGCTGCTGCTCTGTTGTCTTGAATTTTCTTCAAGGCTCTTTTTCTCAAACCACTGTCAAAAGGTTCAAGTCCGTTCCGGGAAAGGACTTGTCATCATCGCATGCAGGTCTATTATGCGCTTCTCCTTTGCAGTGTTGTGTGTGCCTACTCGACCACTCACTAGAGTGGTGTGGTCGAGTGCTACAGTGCTCGAGCCAATTTCAGCAGCAGATCGAAAGATTCCCCCCCCCCCCCCAACTTGAGTATCACTGTCCCTAGTGATGTTGGAGAGCTGGTGATGTGCTTACTGCATAGAGAATTGCAGGTTCCTTAGGGTTCTGCACAGCTTTGCTAGGAAGTTGGCATGTGGTCTTAGTAGAGGCTGATGCAACACTAGACTCAACAAACTTCAGTCTGTTGTTGAGGACCTCAATCTTATGGTTCAAATCATCATAAGAGCAATCGATGTGGGTTCTGAGTTCAGTGAACCTCTTTGACGTCTCTTGAGTAGCAGTATTCTGGCCTTGAAGAAGTTGGAGTAGAAGAGGCTTAAGGTCACCATCAGCTGGCTGAGGTGGTCTTGGAGCAAATCTAGGTGGATTGGCTGGAGCTTGTGGCATAAAAGGCTTGTTTTGGCCTGGGTTTTAAGTTAGGTAGACTTGATCCTCAGGGTTGGCTACGTTGGGATTCCTTTAGGAGAGATTAGGATTGTTCCTACAATAAATGTACCCTCTACTGAAGCCAGCTTGATTCTGTATATACAGGATCTCTTCAACCTGATCATCTTCACCTTCCTGAGCCTGAGTAGCAGAAACTTCACCAACAAAGTTCACAGATTTCTGCTGAGCCAGGATGAGCTTGTCAAGTTTCTCACTAAGAGACTGGATCTCCTGCTTGGTCTTATCAGAAGACGAAGATGGTCCTCTGACTCATCTGTCAAAGTCTTCACTGTAGTTTCCATCAGAGATTGCAAGGTTCTCCACTAGCTCCCAGCCAGTGACTACGTCTCTATTGAGGAAATTTCCATTACTGGCTGTATCCAATAGCATTCTGATCTTCGGGCTTGCCCCTCTGTAGAGCGTACTGAGCAAAGACTCTTTGGTGAAACCATGGTGAGGACACTGCATTGTGTACTCCTTAAACTTCTCTCATGCTTCAGAGAAACTCTTATTGGCTAGCTGAGTGAAGCTGGAGATTTCGTTCTTGGACTTGGCAGTCCTTGACATAGAGCAGAATTTTAGCAGGAAAGTTTCTTGCAGTCATCCCAGGTTGTTATAGAACCCTGGGGCAATGCTCGTTCCCAGTGGGAAGCCTTATCACCAAGAGAAAATGGAAAGAGGCGTAACTTGAAGCTGTCCTCTGAGATTCCATTGATCTTGGTGAGCTTACACAGTCTATCAAACTGGTCCAAATGAGCAAGCGGGTTTTCCACAGTAAGTCCATGGAATTTATGGTTCTTGACCATGGAGATCAAACCCGTCTTGATCTTGAAGTTATTGTTGTTGACTGGAGGGGCTACAATTCCCTGCCTCTGAGAGTGAGTGTTTGGAGCGTCTCCTGCTCCAATCACCCTAGGTTGAGGAACTTGTTATGCCATGACTGCAAGTGTCTCTGGAACTGGTTGTGCATGAATGGTGGTAGCAGGTGCATGTATGGCTTGACGAGTATGCTGGTTGATGTGATGTATGTGATCAAGTAACTGGATTAGGTTGTGGCTTCCTTGAGAACGCATTTTCATTCAGAGAGTAGTGGCGCCAAATTGAAACTTAGCTTTTAGCCACTTTAAGCAAAGAAAGACAGCCAAGCAATCAACCTAAGCCTAGAGAGACCAAATACATAGTTTCTAATCAAATGTAGTATAGTGGTAAGTGTTTTGAAGTAACTTTATCGAACCAATGAAGAGTGGTCTACAGCAACTAGCAGATTATTAAGCCTAGCTATTCAAGAGATTATCAAAATGAGAAATCTACTAAAAACACTAATTGATAATAGAGGTACCAAAGTCTGTCACACTTCAGCACATCATGGAACTAAACAGGAAAAATCAAAGTACTAGGACGACTCGGCCACACTGATCGAGTGGTGAGGTCGAGTGCTACAGTAAAAACAGAGAAAAACTATAGTGAACGATTACTAAGCAGGTTGTGAACTATGGGGAAAAACGGGGACTCTAGGGATGGAAATCACAGGATTGCAAACACTATGTTCTATTGCAGCTATCAACTAGCAATTTCATCATAGGACTACCCTAGACAACATTCATAACCAGCTCAATCCATGGTTCATGGTAGAGAGCCCCAAGACCCAACCCAATCAGCATAATGTGAGGAGTCGGATCAGGCATGAAGAAACAGCCTATTTAAGTCGAGAAGAGTTCATAACAAGTGAATAGGTGGAGTCGTGACATAAATCAATGTCTGATGCATCCACCCTCACGCTATTGTACTCTAAACCCCGGAAAAAATCTCTCTAATGGTCATCGGGAGAAGATAGATGCCCTGACCGCTGGTTCAACGGGAAAGGTTAGTCTAGTTGGACCTCTTGCTGCATTCCTTGACAATCCTTCTCGCTCTGCTCCACCTCCTCCCGTCAAGGTCGATGAGGAAGAAACCATTATATCATTGAAACGTAGAAGGAAGAGTTCAGGATCTGACATCTCAGCTCGAGATAAATCAAAGTCTAGTGCTGACATGCTCCCACCTCCTCCTCCTGGTAATCCTAGCAATCGGACTTTGGCTACATCCGACTCTTCTAAGGGGAAATCCATCTCTTTACCTGGTGGTCTTCTTGCCACTCCGGGTACGTATTACCTGTACTCTTTACGAGCTCTTATCCTGTTTAAGCTCTTTATTAAGAGTTTTATGCATATTCATATTTTCTGTATCTAGAGGCTACAACAATGGCCGAAGTCTTTAGGAATATTCCACACCGTGGTAGCGCCATTCTGCCTCCTTTTAATGAATGGCGCTCCGGTTCGTGAAAAATCTTTATTAACCATGCTCGCTACACAAGTAAAGTAATTGATTCCTATACACACCCATTTTTATTATTATCTTTTTTCATTATAGATCTCCTAATTTCTTTACTTACGCAGGCTCTTGCTGATTTCAACAATATGGTTTGTTATTACGAACAAATCATTTACGACATGTCATCCTCCGCGGGGACTGAACCTGTCGCAAAGATGACCGCAAAACCATCAAAAAGTTATGACCGATCTAAAGGAAATAGATACGGCGACGATCGAGCGTCTAAGGAAAGAACAGAATGAACTCAAGGAGAAACTAGAGGTCACCCGTGCTGCAGCTGAGAGCGTAATGAAGGATTACGAGGAGAAGTGTTCCGCTCTGCGCTCGGAGCATAATGCTCTACAAGCTTTGAATCATCGACTCAAACATGAGGCAGCCACAGCAACACAACAGCTTGAGGAGACTTCTTTGAAATACGACGCGTTGCTAAGGTTCCGTGATCACGACAATCAGAAGACTGCTAGTTCGGCCTGAAAAGTGGTTAAGGAGAACGGAAAAGTGTTGCTAAACTGACTTTCTGAACACGTTAACTCTCTTGAAGCGTGTGCCATCCTTCAGGCTGATGTCAACAAAGTTGGAAGTAACCTAGCTCTTTGATAACACTGTATTTTACCAGTTTTAAGCATACAATTATCATTATTCATTCACTGTTTATACCATTATATGCATATTTCACTTCCTTTTGAGTTTTAGGGTCCTTTGCATGAGCATTGCATATATATTTCATATTGTGGGTTGTTTACAGGTAAAAATGGATGCTAAGGAAGCTTTGGAGCATTAAGGAGCTGGATATGAGTTTTGGATCAGCTCAAGAAGGAGATTGGAGGAAGATGGAAGCTACTCGACCAGCCACTCGATCACTATGGTCGAGTGGTATTTCCGGATTAGTAGGAAATTTATTTTGTCTTATCCTAAACCTTATCTTTGGTATAAAAGCACATATGTTAACCCTAATAAAGGGTGTGCTCGTTTTTAGACATGATATTATCTCTCTCTGCCTCCTAATTACTCTCTCTCTCTTGTTCTTCATTTTAGATCTTTGTAAACCTTTTATCTTTTCAATAAAATCAGTACTTGCAAGTATTTTCTTCAGCAAACCATCCTATCTCAATCTGATCTATTTCATATGTCAGATTTAGAACTTTCTTGGTTTTCAAATTTAGTTTTCATTATGGTTAGTGATTAGTTAACCTCAGGATTATTAGGGATGGATTAGATTAGGGTGGATCTTAATTAATCTGGTAGTTTAAAAGTTCTTAAATGCTTTAAATCCTTTTTGGGTGAGAATACTTAATGCTTATTCATTTTTGATCAACTTGAATATGTGACAAGGGTCAAATATAACCCTATAAGCTACTCTATCAAATTAAGAGGTCAGTTGCAGCACTTAGGGGTCGAATCCACTAGGACTCTGAAGACTCACACAACAGATTTTAACAGATTTGAATTAAGTTAGATTAAATAAGTAAAATCTAAATTAAGCAATGCAAGAAACAAAATAGCAATTAAACGGGGTTGTTTCAAATGATTAAAAGCGCTAGACCTAGGGACATCAATCAGGAAAACTCAGGAAAGTGATATGGGTAGATCGTAAATCAAGTCTAAAGTGTTTGTGCGGTTCTTAAACTCGTAACACTAACGTAATATCTCATCCAACTCTCGCTCCGACAACATCTATCCTCTAAACATAAGCAAACAAAATCTCTTTGCAAAATACCAATAAATAGAGTCTCTATGATTAGCGGATACGATATGTTTACAAAATTCTTGAACCAACTCTCGCTGCGAAAAGGCTGTTTGCTCATCTAGGATTGGGTCAGAGTATCAATGGCACTCTCACGCCTACCAATAATCCTACGGTACCAGTTTTAAGGTGATCAATCTCAAGACTAGTGTAATTATCAAATCTAAATGAATAACATAATAGATAACTTAACAAGACTATGCCCAATTCAATTTTCCTTCATTAACCCTTTTGAAACCCTAGATCTAACAAGGTGACTACTTAGACATAGAAGATGAAACACAAATCATTGTCTGAATAATACTCATAAAATCGAAAATAAGAAAAGAAAGGGAGTTCAGAATTCTTCTCTCTACAAAGTTTGAGATCTGAATCTTCTCTCCAATAATCTCCTTGAAACTTACAATGAACTTAGAAATTCTCAAAAACTTAGAGAATAATCAAAAACTTAGTCTCCTAGACTTCTAAAACATAGGTTAACCTAAAAACACGATTAGGCATGAAGTATAAACTTTGAAAACTTCTGGGGCAAAGTTGCAATTCTTGAAACTTGATAAAACTCGAAGGCGTCATTCACGTCTAGGTGGTGTCGACCAACACAGATAAGGCGTGTCCATCGACGTGGACAGAAATATTCATCTCCTTGTTGATTTGCTCAGCTACAAGCCTCCAAATGCTCCAAAGTACTCATCAGGGTCCAATCCGTGTTTGTACCTAACAAGACTCAATATATATAGAAAAGACTCCAAAACCAATACATATATCATGTCATAAAACCATAAAATCCATGATATATCAACTCCCCCAGTCTTAGCTTTTACTTGCCCTCAAGCAAAACAGAAAACCAAACCACAAAAGTAGTTTGAAAATCGCAAAACTCATAACTTCATTGGAACACCACAATCACATTCACTATAGTGAACCACTAGAAATCCTTACTTAACAAGATCCAGACCACCATGTACTTCATCGCAGGCACTCGCAGCATTCCTAATTTCCACCACCGTTTACTCAACGTAATCCATCAAATATCCTTCATCGCTGTTTTTCTATCTTACCAACAGTTTCAATGTCAAGGATCTTCTAGATTTATAACCGTATTTCACTATAACAAACCAGCCATTATCAACTTTATTGGTACTCTTTAAACTCCCCCAGACTTATTATTTATTATTACTTTCTTTTTCTTCTTTTTTTTTTGTTTTATAAGGATTAAATCCATAACTTCAGAGATTATAAAGAAATGGTCATCGAAAGTTTCTTCCTACCGTTTATAATTCATGTGTGATCTTTTCATTAGAATAAAAAATGGTCATCGGAAGTTTTTTCCTACCGTTAATACTAATAACAAGCATCTCACCGTTATAAATTCAGAATTAGGGACAATGGAGAGGAGTACCACATTTAAATAAAACAGGCCTGAGTGTCAAGCTTATACGAAAAATCAATGGAGAGGAGTAACATAAAGGAGTTCAACAATACTCAAGAAAAGTTAAAAACAAAAATATGAAGGAAAAACAGAAGCAAATAAAAACAAAAACAAAAGCAATGTCTCAAAGGAAAACAAAAATCAAGGAAACTAGGAACTCGATGACTAAACAAAGTCATCATCAGAACTCCGAGGAGTGCGAGGATCAACGAGAGGGCATCATAATCTTCACCATGTTCAAACCATCAATAATATTCTGGCATAAATCTTCTACTATGCAAATGCTTCGAAATTCTTTGTCCATGCAAAAAGTTTTGGTTTTGACATAGTACAGAAGGACAATAGAACTTACCACCACTGCTCTGCGCGATAGCCTAGCTGTTGGCAAAATTCATGGACTCTTCCACCCCTTCCAAAAATTCTCTTGAGATATTGTTGCCAGAGGATCGATTCTATTATACGTCCAGTCTCGTGATTGATAGCCTGGCCACATCGTTTTTTTTTTCTAGCAAACTCTCATATTTTTGTCTACCAAACTCTCGATTTTTTTCTACCAAAATCTCTTTTTTTTTCTTACCAAACTCTCGTTTAATTTTTCTACCAAACTCACGTTTTTTTTTCTACCACTCTCTCATTTTTTTTTCCCTATAAACGAAGATGGATACAAATGGGGTGAACGCTTGAGTATTTTATATAGGAAAATATTTCAGACTGATTTGCGACGCGTTTGTGACTCCAACTGAAAATTAGGTACACCACCTAACTTTCATCATCAATACTTGAGACTTCAACACTTTTCTTCCCATATTTATTCGCAGTTCCCTTTGAGGCTTGTTTCTCTTCAATCTGGCTCCAAAGACCACATCCACACAAAGTGGTCTTGGTAGTTCTAGCCCACAACAAGTAGTTAACACCTTTGAGAGTAACTGGAAATTACCATTGGTTTTGAAGAATCCATGCCTCAAAATGTCAGATGAACTTGAGTGTTGATGAGAAAATGAGCAACAGGTTTTTTTTTTTTTTTTTTTTTTTATGTTGCTGATTTGATGAGAAAAAGCACAATCTTTGCTAAGAAAACTTGGGATTTATGTAAGCCAAGGCCTTGGGATTTGAAGGCATGAGGGTTCAATATGAGGAAGACCCTGAGCTGAGTGAGAGTTACTAAGACCACGGGAAAGGGGAACACACGAGATTCTACTTACACGATGGATTCCTCTTCAAGGGAAAACGCCTATGCATTCCCCGCGGGTAATTACGAGAACTCTTGCTTTGGGAAGCACATGGGGGAGGATTAGCGGGCCATTTTTGGATCGCCAAGACATTAGCTATGCTTCGGGAGCATTTCTATTGGCCACGGATGAAGCAACTAGTGGCCAAGAATTGTGGCCAATGCATTACGTGTAGACGAGCCTAGTCAAGAGTGCAACCGCAGGGGCTGTATCATCCGCTACCCGAGCCCAAATCTCCATGGGTCGACCTATCCATGGACTTCGTCGTTGGGCTCCCACTCAACGCCAACAAGGATACTATCTTCGTAGTGTTGGACCGATTCTCGAAGATGGCTCATTTTATCCCATGCACCAAGTTCAATGACGCCACCCAACTAGCCGGTCTATTCTTCAAGGAAGTCGTAAGAGTACATGGCGTTCTGATAGACATCTTTGTGCTGGATATGAACTGTGATGGATCAGATCCTGGGACGGACATTCCTAGTGACCGCATGCGCATCTATCAGCATACCCAAAAGGAGAATAAAGCTGCGAGTTGGGAACAAGGTCATATGCTTTCCCATTGAGACTATTAAGAGATACCCAATTGCGCTTGGCTAAACTCCCACTATGAAGGATGAGGAAGATACCATTCCTCCAATGAACCCAGAACCTTATTGAAATAAAACTAAGTCAGGCTAGTGACTTTGCAAAAACAAGCGCTGGTTGAGAGGCAACCCAACATGTTCTTTTAATTTATCTTTGCTTCTGATAAAAATATTTTATTTTATTTCCCTTTGATTATTTCAATTTATTTATTTATTTTGTAAAAAAAGATAAGATGATGTTTTTGTGTTGAGCTGACTGAAAACAGGTGCAAAACGCAAAAGATGTGAATTTCAAGAAGTTTCAGTACGCTGGGATTGACCAATCCTACCCATATCGATCGATCCCCGAGACATGAAAAGCTGAAAACCAGTTTATGTACAGACCAAAGCTCCCTTTTGGTTGTAAAACTCCTTCCATCGTTTATGGTTTGCTTTCTTGTTCACAATTCATTATCTCCAGTGGTGTTTCGCAGAACCCATTTTCTTTGATTTTATATCACTGTGGGATGCAGTGATTTAAGTCTGGGGGAAGGGGTGACTGCTTTCATATGTTACTAATACTGTGTTTTCTTTTGTTTACTTGTCCCAAAAAAAATTCAAATTTTTTCAAAAATAAAACTTTTCAATTTTTCTTGAGTCATTTTAATGAGTCAAAACATGAGATTTTTACAATTTTCTTGGTTTCCATTTTATGAAGACATTTATTGGACTTAGTTCAGGAAGATTGGAAACACCATCAGTGGATCAACTTTACCTGAAGCGACCTATCCTTTGGAAATCGAAATGATCCAACGTTGGCTCTATCTACTTGGACCTTTAACTTGAACTAATCTTCTCACTTAGGGGCTCGATATCGCAAAAGGAATCATATACATCAGGAGTTCACCCCATTCTTATTGGAGCTCCAGATGGCCAAGCTCATTTTTAGTTTGGTTCCACACCCTGACACCTTTTTTCATTCAGACCCCAATCATCTTTCGCAACATTAGGAGCATATGCAACCAAGTGCAAAAACTACAGAGTATGGGAGCCGGTACAACCAAATGTTCTAAATATTTCCGAGTAAGCTTCATCTATATTAGTTTGAGTTGACTATTGGTGCAGTTTTTAGTAGGATTGATGTACATGGTTAGAACTGGTTCCAACTTCCCCTTCTCAGAAAAAATGCTCTGGGATCGACCGATCCTACCTTGATCGATCAATCCCGTCTCATCCCGAGACTCTCTTTCAAAAAAAAAAAAAAAAAGAGAAGGGAAAGAAATCTGAAGGAACCAGAATAAAACCTTTTATTTAGTTAATTATTTGTTTCTATTATCTATTTTATTTTAGCACCAATAGCAACTCTATTAGGATCATTATATAGAAGCTTACTTGGGATTCAAGGTTCAGGAGGTTTTGCACCATCTTTGGTATCCGTCTCACTGTGATTTTGCGCATTGGCTTGCACCGGAGTTCATCTATCATGCCTAACCATCACCCTTAAAATGACCCCCGTTACTAGCCCTTAGCGATTTAGACTCTCTTTGTGAGACTGCACGTAACACTTAATGAATGTTAAAGGGCCAACAATGGAGAATTCAGAAGTTCCCTTGGATCTCGGATGCTAGAGTACAATAATGTTTGTTATGCTTATGCTAAAATACATGTTGTACTTCTAAAGTTTGATTAACCTTTCACAAGGTTTCTTCTTGGTTTACATGATTAACATGATGGATTTCTAAAGCTAAGCGTAAGTTCCCATTTTTCAAACTTCCACTTCTGTACTTTGTTTCATTGTCTTGTTTTTTACTTGAGGACAAGCAAGGATTCAAGTCTGGGGGTGTGATGAGTGTCTACTTTGACCCATTTTTATTATTATTTTACTTGTCTTATTGAGTCTAGAAGTTGAGTTTTGTGTTCTTTTGGCAGATTTTAGTGTCTTTCAGGTTTTCACTTCCTTGGAGCTAAAATGTGCAAAATGGAGCAACTTTGGATGTTTTTACACATCATTGGATTTTGGAGATATCCTGGATCGATCGATCCCGAAGCAGATCGGTCAGTCAAAGGAATCTATGAGGTGGCACGGATCAGAGGAAGAAGATCGATCGATCCCAGTCATGAATATTCTCCAAATCACACATTAACTCCAAGTTTTGACCTAGAAGACACTCTATAAATAAGGCTCATTTCCTGAGCGGCCAGAGAGACCGAGACACGAATTTTACTGTTACTCTGCCATTTTTATTTCTCATTTCAGATCTGTAAACTTTTCACATTGTTTCTCAGATCTAAAGTATTTTCACTGCATTTTCACGATCTACAATCTGTTTTCATCTCTTACTATGTGTTTCAACCATACAACATAATGATCTATCAACCAATTACCATGGTTGAGTAGATCTATATGTTGGGAGATGGAATTTATTCAAAGAGATTTAATGTTTAATTAGGTTATTATTATAGATTAGAATTATGGTTAATAGATCTCTACGTCTATGAATCAAATGCTTTTGTTAGGTTGACGAATCTAACAAATGATTCATAAGGTTTTATAGTACACCTAGTGTTGGCTATTCTACCCGGAATCTATAGTTTGTAGGCTTGATTTCCAGATTTCCAAGAGTTGAAGCTAGATCTACAAGTGAACTTTATCAAACTAGCGCGAAATATGCTATCATAGGGACTTAGCGGATTTATGATAGAATAATATTTTCTTTTGGTAACAATATCTATTTTTGTACAGTGTTTGTGTTCTAGATCTAGATCATTTAATTGCTAATCCGGTTAGATATCCTTTTATTTATTTAAATCCCTGCAATTTTCCAGATCCCAACATTTGTTTTAAATTGATTTTATTTCCTTATTTAAAAGATTTTAATTCGGATTTCCTTTTGTGAGTTTTTTCATATTTTTCATCTTAGCTGTGTTTAGATCTAAGGATCTATAGTGCTCTCTACTCTCTGTGGATCGATCCCACCATTATGCTGCTGCGCACAACCGTGCACTTGCGGAGTTTAGATGTTGGGTAAAACCTGATGCATAAAACATCACATCAGCTGCTATCAAGTTGATTGTGAGCTTGGCATCTAGTAGTAGTACTAAGAATGCTGATTTTGAGAGGAAGAAGTTAGCTGCCGGTTTGAACAATAATCAAATGGCGGAAGTCAAGACAAAGCTTGATACTATGGCGGAAGTTAGCTGCCGGTTTGAACAAGAAGTCGGTTTGTTAATAATACTCATAATATAGTTCTAACCAAGATAGTTTAGTGTGATTAACTAAAAAGAAGAAATTAAATGGATGTTATGAAATTAGAAAAGTATGTGATAGCATACATATAATTGTTATGTATATTTCAAAAAACTTTTGTAAACCATATAAAAATATAACTATTGATGGTATAATTAAATTTCAGTAACTATAGTAGTTCAAAGTAATGTAGAAACCGTGATAAGGAACATGCCAACAAGTTTCTATTGGTAAATCTATAAATAATATCGCGAGAGTCTCAAACTCGAAGCAAATTTGTCCTAATCTCAGGTGCTAGTCGCAAACAAGTCGGGAACAAGTATGTAATTTGTGACTTAGTTGAGACGCTTTTTAAATAGTCGCAATCCGGAATAAGTGGATAAATGTTTGAACTTTCAAAAAATAAATTATATGAAAAACGAGTCTGAAACATAATTTTTGCATTGAAAAGATATATTTTATTCAAATTCCTCAGTCTTCATCATTGGACGAGGATAAATTACAATGAAATTCGTCCTCTGGGTCATCGTCATCTATATCAAAATCTATTTCTTCAGTACAAGGATTACTTTCGTCTACCAAACTATCAATGATGATTTCTTCAATCGTAGTTGTCATTCCATCATCAACTGTCTGCTGAAACATAACGAGTTCTTTTTCGTTAAACCAAGACTGACTCGTCGATGATTTGGTCCTAAATTTAGATTCGTAAGAAATAAGTACTCACTTTTCATACACATATCTGGGGGTAAGTTGTATGGAATCATGATCACATGCCACAACGAATGATTTTTTGACATACAAACGGATTAAAACCGTCTATACATAAGCCAAGATAAACGTTGCGGGTTTCTTCTGCAAATGAAGGATGCAACTGTTGAAAATTCTTCCACTCTGCTGCATCTGATGGATGTCACATTACTCCATCTACTGAATCATGATCGGCATGCCATCTCATCGATGATGCAGTTTTCTCCGATTGGTACATTCTCTTCAATCTGTCAGTAATACGTAAATACCACATGCGACCGAATGGTATTTTTGTTTGTCCCTCACTAGTCTTATATCTTGGTTTCTCACAGAACTTGCAATGCTCCAAGTTCTCATCCTCTTTCCAGAGAGAGCATACAATTATCCATACATACATCAAATGTATGGTATGGTAATCCTAGCTTTCGCATCAAACTTTCGGTCTCATAGTATGATCCAGTAGCATGATTATCCTCTGGTAAATAATCCGTAAATGCTTCAGCCTCTGAGTCCATACAGCTCTCAGCCAAATTATGGTCGGCCTTAATGTTCATGAACCGAGCAGCCAATGACAACTCTGAATGACCTTCACGACAACTTTCATAAAGTGGCGTATTTGCAGCATCTAACATTTCATAAAAGTTATTTGCCTCCTTAGTAGGTTCTTGATCATGAACATGATAGTGATCATGTTCATGATCAAACTCGTTCAATGGTTGGCACCATGAAATGCATCATTCACAATCCCAGCATATACATTCCCCTCATGATTAAATCCTTGATTTCTAGAATAATCTCTATTACTATATACATTTCCCTCGTCAAATTCTACAGGTTGACTACTCAATCCTCCCCAAACAACATCATAATCTTCACCATGTTCAAACCATAAATAATAGTCTGGCATAAATCTTCTACTATGCAAATGCTTCGAAATTCTTTGTCCATGCAAAAAAGTTTTGGTTTTGACATAGTACAGAAGGACAATAGAACTTACCACCACTGCTCTGCGCGATAGCCTGGCTGTTGGCAAAATTCATGAACTCTTCCAGCCCTTCCAAAAATTCTCTTGAGATATTGTTGTCTGAGGATCGATTCTATTATACATCCACTTTCATGATTGATAGCCTGGCCACATCGTTTTTTTTTCTAGCAAACTCTCATATTTTTGTCTACCAAACTCTCGATTTTTTTCTACCAAAATCTCTTTTTTTTCTTACCAAACTCTCGTTTAATATTTCTACCAAACTCACGTTTGTTTTTCTACCACTCTCTCATATTTTTTTCCCTATCAACGAAGATGGATACAAATGGGGTGAACGCTTGAGTATTTTATATAGGAAAATATTTCAGACTGATTTGCGACGCGTTTGTGACTCCAACTGAAAATTAGGTACACCACCTAACTTTCATATTTTCAACATTTCTACCAACTTTTAAACTAACCTTCATAATTTCCACGTTTCTACCAACTTATCTGCAACGAATCTTTAATGAACTATGTTAGTTGTAAATAAATCACATTTTTCAGCCTACTTTGTGACCCAGTTTCAGTCAATATTTGGAGTCACGGATTCGTCTTAATTTACCACTATATTGCGACAGTTTTAACATTCTCTAAATATAGCCGCTTTGTGGTCGCATATATAATACTATATACCGACTAACTTTATTGGTCGTATATTTGTGACGGTCTTGCGTTGACGAAAATCCTAGTTGTGTATTAGTCGTAAACCGGTCACAAATCAGTCCCACTATTTGCGACCAATATACTAATCACAAAATCTAGTCGCAAAATGATGTTTTTCTTGTAGTGTACAAGGACAACACCAGTCTCTCTTACAGGAATACTAATGTGGCAAACCCACAAGATCAAGTATACCCTGCTCAGCAACAGGCTCAGAACAAACCTTTTGTTCAATACAATCAAAACCAGCAGTTTGTTCCTAAGCAACAACAGCTTGGTTTCTAGCAACAAGCTCCTACTATGAATCCACCACAAGGATTTTCATCTCAGAAAAATCCCATTCTCCCTGAACCAGATATGAAAGGCATGTTACAACAGATCATGCAGGGACAAGCAAATGGAGTGAAACACGTATTTTCTCAGTGATAAGAATGCATAGAGGGTTTCAATTCCTCATTGATGTTGTAGTACATGAGGTGTTAATCCATAATGGGTTTGGTGCAAGAAATCACAATATATCAATGCTAATAAGTTAAGCCAAATCAGAGATGATAGTGAAACTAAAACCCTAATGATTGGAATGCAAATAACTAATAAGTAAAGCAATGAACAGTTGAGATGTCAATTCAAATGCACAAAGAGTAAACAAACAAAGCAGGAAAGCAAAAGTAAAATGCCACTCAATCGATACGGTCGAGTGGTATGGTCGAGTCAAAATATGAAAACACATAATCACTAATAGAACTTGTAACTGAACGTTTTAATGCAATTATAAAGAGATAGGGATCATAGGGATGAACTAATTGAGTAGGGGATCACTTTCATAACCTGGGTACTTAACAAACACAACCTATTTCAAGGCTAATCCTTTGACGATAGATATGTAAACCAATCACACCCACTGTCGTGGTGAATGATCTCGAACCCAATAACTCATCATACCCAATTTTGCCAAAGCCAAGCTATTGGACAAGCTTTAAGAATCAACCTACCTAAGCCAACATAATTTCCTAACTATAGCTTTGAGTATCATGGGTTCCCAAACACCATTGAAGCATACTCTCTACAGGTTAATATAACTATGTCTCTGGAAAAAGCTAATCAAACAACCTACAAGCACTGTCGTGAAGAGATTATCTAGGATCATATTCAAGTTGATCAGAAATGAATAAGCATTTAAGCATTTAAGAACATTTAAAACTACCAGATTAATCAAGATCCTCCCTAATCTAATCTATCCCTAATAACCCTAAGGTTGACTACTCACTAAGCATAATGAAAACTAAATTTGAAAACCCAGAAAGTTCTAAATCTGACATATGAGATAGATCAGATTGAGATAAGAGGGTTTGATGAAGAAAATAATTGCAAGTTCTGATTTTATTAAAAAGATAAAAGGTCTACAAAGATCTAAAATGAAGAACAAGAGAGAGAGTAATTAGGAGGCAGAGAGAGATAATATCAAGTCAAGAAACGACCACACCCTTTATTAGGGTTAACACATGTGCTTTTATACTAAAGAAAAGGTTTAGGATAAGACAAAATAGAATTCCTACTAATCCAGAAATACTACTCGATCATAGTGGTCGAGTAGCTTCCATCTTCCTTCAATCTCCTTCTTGAGCTGATCCGAAAATCCTATCCAGCTCCTCAATGCTTCATATTTTCTTTGGCATCCACTTTTACCTGTAAACAACCCACAATATGCAATATATGTGCAATGCTTATGCAAAGGACCCTAAAACTCAAAAGGAAGTGAAATATGCATATAATGGTATAAACGGGGGATGATTATGAACTAATATGAAAATAAATGTATGCTTAATACTGGTAAAATACAGTGTTATCAACTCCCCCAAACTTATTTTTTGCTTGCCCTCAAGCAAATAGAATGAATGAGATGAAAGGAGAAGTGTGAAAATTAGGATACAAAACCTTAACAGACTAAACAAACCTCTGACCTCAATGTCATAGTTAACAGGTCTAAAATGCAATACAAAGAAGTCTTACTTAAAAACCTAGCCATGCTCATCAAAACAGAACTTGTCAGTCAGACTCAGCCTCAACAAGCATTCAAAGTAAACTATCCCTTTAACATTAATTAAGCGTGAACAGTGGATCATGCTACACATTAAGTAAGAACTCATCTGGTTTAAGGATTGGGCTTAAGAGATAAAAATGATCTCTTATTCCTCTGGTTTATGCGTTTAGTAACAGGGATCTCTCACAGAATTGATTGAACTTTTAGGAGAACGTTAAAGGTAAAAGCCAACTGATGCATACAAGAATATATTCTCATCTACCCAAGCACACACACTACTGACTTTCCCTAACTCTATAAACAGAACTGATCCTAGCTCTAAACCCTTTTCTTTTCACTAAAGGCATTCATTCTTTTCTCATTCTGGAATCAATATTTTCTGATTTTCTTCTAAGGAGAGGATTTACATTCATTTCTTTTTTACATCTAGCGGAATTGGGGATTTTGGTTTTTTTTTTACAGCTAGGCTCCGACTCGACCCTTTGGTCGAGTAAAGTGATCGAGTGAATTTTCACACACTAATTTTTTTTTCCTTTTTCTCTTCATAGTGCCTTCTCATATCATATATAAACTTCCCAGATCCTTAACTAGACATATATTTTTACTATCCTCTCCAAAGAAACGTTTTAGCACTCTCTTATATTTTTCTTTCTTTTCTCACTCTTTTGTTTTCTTTCCCAGACTCAAATTAACGCCTATTTCGAATTCCCTATCCTAGTCTAGTCCAAAAAGCGTGGACCAGAGTCTATATGGGAACCTATGCTTGTCGGCCTAAACCTAACACTTTCTCTTAAGTTCAATCGAAAATTAGGCCTTCCACTCAGAATTTATCAGGGTCTGAAAGAAGTAAGGTTTGGTGCTTTAGGGAACTGTTCCAGCGATGGGAGCAGCTATTTAGATCAACAAGAGTGGTAAAAGGGATAAGGAGATCCAAATATGTATAGGGTATCGATGAGTTCATACTGTAATTTATAACATGATCATTTTTAATCAGATTAGGTTCAAATTATTAGGGATAGCATTACAGATCACAACAAGTTTTAACTAAGTAAGAATGCTAAGTCTGATTCCAAACAGGGTTCAGCCTTATGTTTCAAACTTAGGTGCAAGCATTAGAGAACTAGAAACTATGGCATTGAAGCCATATGTTTGGTTCTTAAGCTTATTAGGTTTAATCCTCATTATTTCCTATGCAAATGTACAGTCCTAGACGAATACTACTAGACTCAATCCTAAAATGCAAATGATACTACATGAACACTCTCTTTTTTATGAAATAGTTTTTGGAAATTTTTCAAATTTTTATGGGTTTTAAATGCACATAGATGCTGACTCAAGTAAAAAAAAATTGAATAAGAAATAGAAAACATGGTCAAATGAATCTCTCAGACCCTCCCCCAAACTTAAATTACACAGTCCCTTGTGTAATAAAAATTCAAAGAAAGGTTTGAGAGATTTAAAAACAAAGCTAAACAAAGAAGAAATATGCAATGGTATATACAGTGAAAGGTTTGGAGTTGCTACCTTATTGTGGAGTTAAGAAGAAGGAGACTGATTTCGAAATTCACTTTTGGTGATTTCCCTTTTCTCTTATAGATAGATCCATGTATCATCAGGATCATACTCATCATAGAACCATCCCCTGAATTCTTTCATCCGTATCTGCTCAGAGAGTATCTTCCTTAGTTCAGCAATGCTCAAATAATTGGTGGTTATACCAAGCTTCTTGTCCAGTATGCTGTCAACAACCGTAACACCTTCACAAGGATTTTCTAATGCTTTTCCAACCATGCCTACTGTTTCCCCATTTCTCTTGGTTGAATAACTCAATGTTGTCAAGGGTTCAACCTTTGCTTCATACCTGAGCACAGGATTTTCATCAACGATGCATTCAAAAGGCAGATAACACTCTTGTACAACTTCTTCAACTTCTGGGAGGGCTTCAGCTGCAATGTAACTACTCTCCTATATCAGATGTACCTCCTTCTTCAAAAATTCATGGTAGGGTCTGAGAAGAGTAGATTTGGGTTGGAAAGCTCTGGTGTTTGCACAATATAGGGCTTGACTCGATCAGTAGGTCGAGTGAAGTGGTCAAGCTCAACCTCCACCTTATGTTTCTCTTCCTTATCCTGAAACGCACAGCTCAATCTCAATTCACAGCTCTCCCCACCTTGGATATCACTGTCAACAGTGAATCTTGAATTGCTCTCCATAGACCGAATCTTGTTGGTCTGTGTCTCAATGGTGTATCAACCTACCTAAGCCAACATAATTTCCTAACGATAGCTTTGAGTATCATGGGTTCCCAAACACCATTGAAGCATACTCTCTAAAGGTTAATATAACTATGTCTCTGGAAAAAGCTAATCGAACAACCTACAAGCACTGTCGTGAAAAGATTATCTAGGATCATATTCAAGTTGATCAGAAATGAATAAGCATTAAAAAATCTCACCCAAAAAGGATTTAAAGCATTTAAGAATATTTAAAACTACCAGATTAATCAAGATCCTCCCTAATCTAATCCATCCCTAAAAACCCCAAGGTTGACTACTCACTAAGCATAATGAAAACTAAATTTGAAAACCCAGAAAGTTCTAAATCTGACATATGAGATAGATCAGATTGAGATAAGAGGGTTTGATGAAGAAAATAATTGCAAGTTCTGATTTTATTAAAAAGATAAAAGGTCTACAAAGATCTAAAATGAAGAACAAGAGAGAGAGTAATTAGGAGGCAGAGAGAGATAATATCAGGTCAAGAAACGACCACACCCTTTTTAGGGTTAACACATGTGCTTTTATACTAAAGATAAGGTTTAGGATAAGACAAAATAGAATTCCTACTAATCCAGAAATACTACTCGATCATAGTGTTCGAGTAGCTGGTCGAGTAGCTTCCATCTTCCTTCAATCTCCTTCTTGAGCTGATCCAAAAATCCTATCCAGCTCCTCAATGCTCCATAGCTTCTTTGGCATCAACTTTTACCTTGAACTCCAGACTCAAGTATCTAGAGACATTGGCTGCCCAGTCTTCTGCAAAAACACAAGGACAACTTCCTGGAACGTCAGTTTAGAATCCAAAGGATCAAGCTAATGTATATGCTGTATCTTCAAGGCCAGATTCTCATCTCCCACTCAAGAAAAGACATGCCTCATACACTGTGGACAGTGATGTTCAAGATGGGGAGGATTTCGTTCAGGAAAATCATAAAGCAGCGCCTTCTCCAGGAGTTATAGCTGAGAATCTCATCTCGGAAAACCAGCTCGATCACTCTGCTCAAGTAGTAGGTCGAGTAGAAGTTATCCTTGCAAGAAATAAGAAGATTGCCAATCTGAAAGAGCTTCTATCTTGTCTTACCCTGGAAGGCTCAAGAAACAGATAACAGCAATCTATGAAGATATTATGAAAGATCAGATGCAAGAGGAAGAACCTAAGAGGTCTTTGAAAGAATCTGGCAAGGAAATGGATCCATCAGAAACTTTTGTTGGAAAAACCTTAGTGGAACACACTCAGAAGGAAGAGACGTTAGTTGCAAAGGATCATGAATGTAAGATGATCACTGAGATGAAATAATAGTCCAGGAAAAGCTTGAAGATCCAGGGACCTTTACTATCCCCTGTTCTATAAAGGAAACAGTCCTTAGGGACTCCTTGTGTGATATTGGCTCATCAGTGAATATAATGCCCTTGAATGTTGCAACAAAGCTTGGATTTGAAGACTTCAAACCGAGTAAGATCTCCCTGAGGTTAGCTGGCAAGACAATCCGGAGGCCGTATGGTATGCTTGAGAATTTACCAGTAAGGATAGGCCATGTAGAAGTGTCTACTGACTTCATAATCCTTAAGATGGAGGAGGAATCATTCAGTCACCTGATTTTAGAAAGGCCAATTATTGGCTAGTGATGGTGCAATTATTGATGTCAAAGAAGAAAAAATTGATCTGAAGTTTGGAAACAATTTAGTGATAAGGTTTGATATTGGTCAGGATCCAAAAGTCACAACAGTCTGAAGCAGCTATATGCTATTGAGGGTTATTATCAGGAGCCTGATGTGATAACTAGTGGTCTTCCCAGTTACATTCCCCTCAGTGGTGAGATAGAAATTCCAAATCCACCACCAGAATCTTTGTCTTGGATGAATCATAAAGATTACCAAAGTGATGAGGAGATAGTCTACTTGAACAACTTGACACTTGAGAACCAGTTGAATGAGTCAGCAAGGGAGAGTGTGAAAGAGTTCAGTGATGCTGAATCTTATTCAGGAAACACATCACCAGATCCAATCAGCAAAACTCAAGGCATGGCTATCATCTCTTTACAAGAAGCTGTTAGACTTTTGATCAAAGAGGTTGACTATCTCAAGACCAAGGTTATAGAGCTCAAGAGGTTTGAGTATGGTTCCAGAGGTATGAGTGAAGCTGAGAACAAGGAGAGATGATAGCAACTCTAGCCTCATCTTATGGAAAACCACCTAAGGACAACAAGGAGAGGACCTTAGAGCCTGTCCCTGATCCACCACCTATCTAAGCTCTGTAAGAAAGTCAAGCTATGAGACTATAAACAAGCTCACTTGGAAGGAAATTCCATGACTATCTCTTGTATATACAAATTTTATCTTTCAAGTTATTATTTATTTTGGTATTTTAATGCTTTTATCTAGTGTCTAGTAATCCAGGAACAGGTTGAAGAGTGCCAATGACCAAGGAGAATGCATAGCATGGTGATTGGAAGATGATCAAAACATTCCGGATTCGGACACAAACACACCACTCGACCCCAAGGTCGAGTGGCCAGGTTTATTCTTGAATTTCTAACTTTTAATCTCAGCCATCCATTTGAATCTGATCTAAACCCTACATTTTTAAAACCCCAAAGCACAGCTCTCTCTCTCTCCCCTACCTCAGTTTTCACAATTTACTCTCTCTCTCTAAAATACACTATTTGCGATTTGAAGTTTCAAAAGATTTTTCAAATCCTTTTCAAATTTTTGTTTAAACATCAAGCATGTCTGGATTGAACCTTGAATCTGATGCTCAATTGTAAGTAATCCCAATTTTTTGATATATTCTATTAAGAATTTAAATTCGTAAATCTTTTCAATCTTTTTGATTGAACTTTTTAATGGATGCATGTAACTAGAGATTGGGCACATAAGCTTTAGGATGTTAAACTTTGTTAGAAACCTGGGTTTGAGCGCAAAAATCGAATTGGTTTTTCACTAATTCCTCTTTGTGAAAAATTATTTTAATAAACTTGTTAAAAGCAACAAAATATTTCCTTGGTCTGGTATTTTCATACGAGAATGAACCTTAATAATGCACCCCTGTGATCTAATGATAGTGGAAGGAAACCAATTCCAAGAGAACTTGAACCAAAGCTACTCGATCAGCGACTCAACCTCACTGATCGAGTCATGTTCGGTAAAAAAATTTAACTTCCAATCTTCTGTTGTTTCAGGTACCAAACCAGGAGAAGGACTCGTTCGATGGCAGCTGCACAAGGCCACGATGACTACTCAAGGAACAGGGATAACATTGCAAGGGGAAAGAGACCAGTGAATGAAGAAGAAGACAAGGAAGAAAGTGAAAGAGAAGTTGGTTCAGAAGGAAGTGAGTCAAGTGAAGACTTTGTTAAGGAGAGGGAGCTGACACAGTGAGAGCAGGAGAATTGACTCTCTGATGAATATGAAATTCTTGGGAACAAGATACCCGGATAGGCACACTATGCAAGCACTAGGAATCTGCAAGGAAGTTGGGAAACTCTTCCACGAAGCCGATGTGGTGAGCTTCACCAGCATGAAATTCAATGGGTTCCAGGAAAAGTCTTATCAGTTCTTTGGCACTCTGGGGTTACATTTATACAGTGAGGAAAATAAGGAAATCAACAATGGGGAGTTGGGTTTCAAGCTTCAATATAAGAGGAAAGAGATTTACGCCCCCTCTGAGTTTGATAGATGAGGTCTTGAAGTTCAAGAGAGGTCCTGGGACTGATCAAGAGTGTCACAAGGAGGAACTTACCAAACTTTGGGCTCATTTGGGTGGCAAGGATAAGTTCAAATCTTCCAGGTCAAAGGGTTCAGAGATTAGACACCCAGCAATCAGATACTTTCACAAGTCCATTGCCAGTACTCTGTTTTCAAGGAAGATAACCGGGACAGTGAATGATGGAGAACTCGGAATGCTAGACAAGGCCCTCAGGAGCTATGCACCATTCCCTATCGAAGGAGACAGAGCTAGATTAGGCAACTCGATGATCTTGATCAAACAACTTATGAGTTGTAGGGACACGCTTCAGAAGAACCAAAGGATGATGAACAAAATGGAGTTAGCAGTACGAGAGATCATTACCCCTATCATGCTCAAATGCAAAGTGGAGATAACTGACAACCCAACAGCTTTCACCCTCCTGGACATGACTTATCAGAGGAGCTCCCACATCATCGACAATGAGAAGATGAAAGAGAAGTATGTTTATAACTTCAGCCACCCAGAGCAAGAAAACGCCAAGGTTCTCCTCCCTTTGCCAAGAGACGCCTACAGAACTCTGTACAACAATGGAAGCATGGCCTTCATTTTGCCAATAGAACTCCTATACCAGAAGTCTGATGGAACAGATGAATTTGAGGTACCCCTGAGGCAATTCGCTCAAATGCACAAAGAGTCGGAGATGTACTACTTTGATGATTCAGAGTGCAAGAACCTGAAGGAGGCCAACAAGAGAATAGGCTTGCTCCAGCAGTGGAACAAGTTACAGGACAAAGCCATCAAGTCAATGGCAAAGACCATCAAGGTAATCTCAGGGCAGGTTAAGAGTTTACAAAAGAAGGGTGAAAGCTCAATAGCCAAGGAGAGAAGCAAATCTCCTACAGCAAGGTCCAGGAGGCACAGCCCAAAGTCCTCAGAAGAAAGGATAGCTCGCAGGGACAGGCCAAGGAAGAGAAGATCGGATCTCACAGCTGAAGAGTTGGAGGCTCACACCTTTACTCGACCAGATGGATCGAGTCCAGTGGTCGAGCTCAACGCCAGAGCGGAACCAACATTTGATCCAGAGCAACCGGGCTCTTCCCACATCCCCATGGAGGCTACCTACACTCAGGAATCTATGGCAGCTGCTGTGGATGACTTCTTCACAGCTCCAACCCAGCAATATCCACCACAATGAGGTACCACAATCAACCCACACCATTGTATTATACCACTTGCATTTTAGTTTGTTTTGTTTTGGTTTTAAATCTCTCAAATAATCCTCTGAATTTTTATTACACAAGGGACTGTGTAATTTAAATTTGGGGGAGAGTCTGAGAGATTCATCTAATCATGTTTTCTATTTTCTTATTCAAATTTCACATCATCTAAGGCATTTTAAAACCATAAAAATTTGAAAAAATTCTGAAAAACAATTTAAAAAAAATAGAGTGTCATGTAGTTCATTTGCATAATTAGGATTGAGTCTAGAATCATTCATACTAGGATTGTTGCATTGCATAGGGGATAATGATGAATTTAAACCAAACCGCCTCATAATTAAAATTTTAATCTCAATGCCATGGTTTTTAGTTGTTCAGTGCTTGCATTTGATCCTGAAAACTAAAGCAGCACCATGTTTGAAATTAAAATTCACCATTCATACTTAAGTTGAAACTTGTTGTGAATAAGAAACTCTATCCTAATTATAAGAACCTAATCTTAAATTTTAATCATCAAACTTAAGCATTGGTTATGAACTCATGGCTACCATAAAATACTAGGATACTCTTATTCCATTTTTCCACTCTTGTTTATCCAAGTAGTTGTTCCCATCTTTGGAACAGTTCCAAATAATCACCAAACCTACCTTGTTCTCAAACCATGAATTAATCTTGAGTTGAGGCCTATTTCCGGATTGAACTTAGGAGAAAGTGTTAGGTATAAGCCGACATGAATAGCTTCTCATGTAGACTCTGGTTCACGATTTTTGGACCAGAATAGGATAGGGAGTTTGAACTAGGGGTTGGTTGATGTTTTGAATGGTAAAAAGAGAGAGAAAAAGAGTGCTATACAATCTTTGGAAAGAATTAAACACAAAAAATACAATAATGAGTGTCTAGTAAAGGATCTGGATGATTATATTATGAAGATAGGCTCAGGAAATAGAAAAATAAAAGATAAGCAAAGTGAAAATATGGGACTCGATCACACAGCTCGACCAAGTGGTCGAGTAGATGCCTTAGCCCAGAAAAAGAAAGTTGAGTGAAAAAACAATGTATTGCCTTGAGAGAAAAGAAAAAGAAAGGTTGAAAAGCTAGGATATATTTCTAGGTACAGATTTAGGTAGACTCAGTTGTGTGTTCTTGGGTATATGAGAGTCTGCTCCTGTATGCATCAGGTTGCTTTAGCCTTTAGCATTCTCCCAATGTTCAATCCATTCATTGAGATATCCTTGTTACTAATGCACTTAAACCAGAGGAATAAGAGACCTTTTTTGTCTCTTAAAACTTGTCCCTCAAACCAAATGAGTTCTTAACCAATGTTTAATTTGATCCACTTTTCTCGCTTAATGAAAGTTAAAGGGATAGAGTTCTTTAAGTGCTTGTTGCAACTTAGGATGAATTTTGAATCTTTTTTTATGAACATGGCTCAGGTTTTTAAGTATGGATCATCTGCATAGCATTCTAGAACTGTTATCTTTAGTATAAAATCACATGTGTTACCCTAAGAAAGGGTGTGCTCGTTTTTAGACCTGATAGTATCTCTCTCTGCCTCCTAATTACTCTCTCTCTTGTTCTTCATTTTAGATCTTTGTAAATCCTTTTATCTTTTTAATAAATCATTACTTGCATTTATTTTTTTCACCAAACCTTCTTATCTCAATCTGATCTATCTCATATGTCAGATTTAGGACTTTCTGGGTTTGCACATTTAGTTATGATCATGATTAGTGAGTAGTTAACCTTAGGGTTATTGGAGATGGATTAGATTAGGGTGGATCTTGATTATCAGGTAGTTTTAAAGTTCTTAATTGTCTTAAATCCTTTTTGGGTAAGAATGCTTAATGCTTATTCACTTCTGATCAACTTGAATATCATCCTAGATGATCTCTTCACGATAGTGCCTTGAGGTTGTTTGATTAGCTTTTTCCAGAGACTTAGTTATATTAACTTGTGGAGAGTATGCTTCAATGGCATTTAGAATCCATGATATTCAAAGCTATTGTTAGGAAATTATGTTGGGTTGGGTAGATTGATTCTTAATGCTTGTCCAATGGCTTGACTCTGGCAGAATCGCGTATGCTGAGCCATTGGGTTTGAGATCATTCATCACGATAGTGGGCTTGATTAATTTAAATATTTATCGTCAAAGGATTAGCCTTAAAATAGGTTATGTTTTTTAAGTACCAAGGTTATGAAAGTGATCCCCTAGTCAATTAGTTCATCCCTATGATCTCTATCTCTTTATTACTGCATTAAACGCTTAGTTACTCGTTCTATCTAGTGATCCTGTGACTTTACAATTCGACTCGACCAACCACTCGACTGTACCGATCGAGTGGCTTTCTACTTTTGTTTATCTGCTTTGTTTGTTTGCTCTTTGTTCATTTGAATTGACATCTCAAGTGTTCATTGCTTTTATTATTAAGTATTTGCATTTACAATCATTAGGTTGTTAGTTTTAACTATCATCTCTGATTTGGCTTAACTTATCATGCATTGATATATTGCGATTGCTTGCACTAAACCCATTATAGATTGACACCTCATGTATTACAACAAAAATGAGGAATTGAAACTCTCCATGCTTTCTTAGACCCGAAAAATATATGTTTCAATATCCCTTGAATCTTAGCCAAGCTGCTTTGAAAGTCTCAGTAGGTCCTTAGGTAAAATGGGAGATCATGTTTCTCAAATTTTCATACCTTGCATCATTATAGAAGTTGTTCAGAAAGGCTGTCTTAATTGCGTCCCAAGTCGTCAAAGATCCCGGTTTCAACTACTTAAGCCAATAAGATGCTTCCCCAGCAAGTGAGTATGGGAAGAGCTTGCAGAAAATGTAGTCCTCCGACATTTCATTGGCTTTAATGCTAGAAGCCAAATCCTCAAAACTCTCAATTTGATCCATTGGGTGTTCATTGGAAAGACCATGAAAAGGGTTTCAGCTCAAAGCCATTCTTTTGAAAACTAGGCCTGTTGAATTCAGCAAGTGTTCTCTCCTCAGCTGCATTATATGTCAAGTATCGCGTTTCCATTAGCATCCAATTTCTAACCCTGCGCATTGTGCGCAGGCCCCCTCTGAATCACGCAAAACTCCAGTCTCATGGCTAACCAACACCAGTGGATTAACCATCTCTGATATCCGCTGTGCTGTCCAGTTAGCTCGTTCTAATTTAGCTAGTTCTAGAGCAGAAAAATTCACAAGTGAAAGATCCTTATTGCTCCTGGTACTGTGCTTATGCATGCACCTGAAACACACAAGAAAAGAAAGAACCCATAAGTAACAAAATAAAAGAAAACAATTTAGACTAAATTCTAACCTAAACCTAATGGTGAATCAAAGTCCCCAGCAACGGCGCCAAAATTTGATATGCTTAAATTTACCCTTAGAGCTACTCTCTCAAGTTAAGAGATCACTGTAGTACTCAGGGATCGAATCCACAAGGACTCTAGTTCACACAATAGATTATCAGTTTCGAATTAAGCTAAACCAATGAATGTAAATTAAATAAAACAAGATGAAAACAATGAAAAAAGGATGTAGATTCAATAAAAGAATAAGCTAGACCTAGGAAAATCAATTAGGGAATACTCTGAATTGTGAATTGGGCGGTTCAATAATTAGGATGCAATTATTAGTTCAGTTCTTAAACTCGTAACACTAATATGATATCTATCCAACTCACGTTATGACGACATCTATCCTTTAAACAATAGAAAACCAAATCTTGTTGCGAATCCAAATAAATAAAGTCTGCATGATTAACAAGTATGATATGTTCACAAAATTCCTAAACCAGATCTCTCTGCGAGTATGATTAGGTCAGGATATTAATAGCACTTTCGCGCCTACTAACATTCCTATGATACTATAATTCAGGCGGCTAGCCTAGAACTAGTGTAGATTCAAATCTAGATGAAGAACATTATGAATATCCTAATCTATTTAAGCTCAATTCAACAATTCATCATAAACCCTTGAATACCCTAGATCTAACAAGGAGATTACTCAGACTTAATCAATGAAACACAAATCATAATCTGAATAATACTCATAGAATAAATCAAGAGAAGAGATAAGAGTTTAGAAATCTTCTCAAAAAATTCAACAGGTGGCTGTAGAAAAATAAAGCATAGGTCTAAACAATGACCAAAAATACAATATATAAGTCTAAACACAATTTGAGCTCCTTTTGTAAACATATGAAACTTCTGGGCAAAACCTGCAAATCTTCAGAAAATATTATGCGTGAATAGTGACCATGTCGATCGACACTGTTCACGTATGTAGGTCGACATAAACAGTAACTCGATGAACAGTGCCGATGAACAGTAAGTTTCTAACTTTTCAGCTACAATGCTCCATAATTCCTCCATAATGTATCAACAAGGTCCATCTCGCATTTGTACCTAATAAGACTCATATAATAACAAAAAGACTCTAAAACCAATATGTATATCATGGCTAAAAACCATAAAAACCATGATATATCAGATACTCGATGTTACGTCCCTTGGGATTTGGTATGGTTGTCCCTGTTTCTTTTGCCATGTTATCGGCATCTGAAGGAAGGATCGGGTTACCATCCTTGTCGACGAGAGCTGAGGGAAGATCGACAGATGGATCTTTCTCGACGTTGTTGTCAGCGGATAGATCGATCGGAGAATTCTCCATTGATCCAGGTAGAGAAGAATGTGATTGAAGAAAGAGAGGTAAAGAATCCCCACCGGCAGCACCAACTGTTAAATCCAAGAATGCAATGAGGGTAAAAAGGTAATTGTATTGATCTGAGAAAAGTTTGTTACAAAAGAGTTTTTAGGGAGATAAAGTAGTGAGAGAAAGCAGAGATATTCTTTGGAATCATTTTTCATAATGCCTTCCTTGTGAAGAAACCCCTCTATTTATAGAGGTTCGAAGTCGGCGTCTAAGCCCATTACAGCGATCGCTACATTCATCATCTCCTTAAGAAGTAAAAACATGGGGGCATAGTTTTCTCTTACCCACATTTACTTCAGAGAATCATTTGGTCATTCATAAACTTAACCATAAAGGCTTTTATTATTAATAATAACTTTTGAGGAGACTAGACACCATAACTTACTTTGGTTTTATCAGGTTAGGTATCAATGAAAAGTCAAGCTCTTAGACGCCAATCACATCAATAAGGTCAAAGGAACTGACAGAAATTAGCTCAGGCTATAACGGGTATCTAATGTAAGTATGGAAGTCTCAAGTTAACCGGCCAGACTTGGGGTTTTTCCATTAGTTGAATCTGAATAAGTTCTACAACAATGTTCACCAGAAAAACATAGCAAAGCAACAATAGACCAAGAGATAGTTCATAATTTCTAACTAGGTTTTGAGTCAAAAAAACAAAATT
The DNA here is from genome assembly GCA_963555745.1 of Cardamine flexuosa. Classification (NCBI taxonomy): domain Eukaryota; kingdom Viridiplantae; phylum Streptophyta; class Magnoliopsida; order Brassicales; family Brassicaceae; genus Cardamine; species Cardamine flexuosa. Next base: position 14,276,397 of record OY743221.1, on the reverse strand, counting down.
TTGAAAAATAAAAGAAAAATTGGGACTGACTCTCAAAAGAATAAATAGAGTTAGTAACAACCTCCCCTAGACTTAAACTACAAAGTCCCCAGTGTAATAAAACTTAATGAAGGTGAGAAAAATAAATAAACTGTGATAGAGAGTGAATTGTTAAGTTTGAAAATCGTAACCTTTTATTGGTGTGCGTGTCGATCGACACACAGATTGTGTGTCGGTCGACATGAGTGTGAAGATCGTACAATGAAGTATCACACCATTCTATGGGCCATTCAGTCCATTTTCTGACAATAAATCCTGATTAAGAGCTCCAAATCATGTCAAATAACAAGATAATATGATAACATAAGAACTTCAAACATTATCCAATGAAAATTAGAAAGAAAAAGGAAAGAAAATAAAATACTATAGAGTGGGTTGCCTCCCACTAAGCACTTGTTTTAAGTCATGAGCTAGACATGTGGTAGCGGATCAGGTTGTGCGAGGGTCCTCCAACTGAACAAGATTCCATCAGGAATTTGTGCTTTTGCCCAATAATGTTTGACTCTTTGACCATTAACTGTAAAGTCCTCTCCATTGGGATTTTTCAGGACCAAGGCACCATATGGTCTGACCTCTTTAATTGTGAAGGGACCTGACCAACGATAATGCAATTTCCCTGGGAATAAATTCAAACGGGAATTATAAAGAAGTACATGGTCATTTGGTTCAAAGGTTTTGGAGATGATCATTTGATCATGATATGCTTTAGTCTTCTCTCTATACAACTTTGAATTCTCAAAGGCATGATGCCTTATTTTATCCAACTCATTCAGTTGTATCAATCTTCTCTCTGCAGCTGGTTTGATATCAAAGTTCAGCAATTTAACAGCCCAGGCGGCATTATGTTCAAGTTCAACTGGAAGGTGACAAACTTTTCCATAAAGAATATGAAAAAGTGTGGTGTAAAGAGGTGTTTTATAAGCTGTCCGATATGCCCATAGTGCATGTCAAGTTTTGCAGACAATTCCTTCCTTTTCCTACCGACTGTCTTCTCAAGGATCTCTTTAATCTGCCTATTTGAAACTTCCACTTGACCACTTGTATGTGAATGATAAGTTGTTGTGATGCGTTCCTCGTGAAGAAACACTTCCCAATTTCGACAATGAGCGAGTGAGTTCAGTGTGAGAGGTTGCAAGACCTGATTAACAAGCACCTTGCGGTTTAATGGATCGAATTTTGCCACAAAAGGATGCGAAATAGCCTTTTGATGATACGGGTTGGTCAATCGAATCACACAAAATGACCTAAGAGTTTTCCTAGTTCGAATCACACGAAAAAGGCTGAACAATGATCTATATTTTGAAAGGGTTTTTGATTAAAAGATAGATGAAGATTACAATGAGTCTCAGCCTCAATATAAATGAGATGAGGCGAGAAGGAGAAGAGACAAAGTGATAAAGGCAAGGAGAGTTATGAGACATGCCTCGTGAACACTCAAAAACCATGCAATAAAACAAGTTCAAATTCAAACTTAAGATAGAGAGATAAGAGATCATGGGCCACGCCAAAAGGTGAAGACGGGCCATGCAATAGATCGGACTAAGGGTTGGCAATGATGAGAAAATGAGCCACAAGCTTCATTAAAAACCTTGTTCGGAAAACCCATTGGGACAAAACCGAACTAAAGGAAAAAATGTGCTAGTGGATCATATGGCCAATTCCTTAGCCATCTTGGACATGTATCACAACCAATGTGGCATGAATACAACCCTTAAGGTCCAAGTGATCCTCTTGAATATCCCTTGATGATAAGGACACTAGCAAATCTTGATGAAATGTTTTGACCGGGAAGAAACCCATGGATCCTTGGCGACTCCCATGCAATCCTTGACAAACCTTCTTGTGGACTCTATGCATGAGTTGCAATGCTCCTTGAATTCCATGCTTCAGTTTCCGGTGTATTTTTGTTCCAAGATTCAGTTTCTGGTTTCTTTTTGTTCCAAGATTCAGTTTCCGGTTTCTTTTTGTTCCAAGATTCAGTTTCTAGTTTCTTTTTGTTCCTTGGTAGTCCATTGCCTTCTTGATATTATACATTCCTTGACTTTTATTTTTAGGGCCAACCAGGAACGCATCATCCTCCCGGGATTGAAAAAGATGTGCCCTCAAATCTGCTAGTCTTGCCATTAACAACCTCAAGTTAGATTTAATTTTCCGCAATTAATCAAAATGAGAATGGGAGGGAAAATAAAGATTATCAGAAATGTTCAATGGAAATTCTGCTTGACGGTTGGGAGCGATCCAGATAAGTCTATGATCCAACTGGTGAACCAATTTTCCTTGAGCATTATTCGTAACATTACAGAAGTAATCATTAAGAACAATCCACTTTAAGCAAAATCTACTAGATGAGGTCACATGGAGTCTTGATGTTCTGTGAATGGAGCCTTGATGTTCCTTTGTCCCATTAGGCGAATCCATGTTCTGTGATTGGAGCCTTCAAGTCCTGCCAGTTAAATTTTCTCTTTTGCTATATAAGCAAGGAGGTGTTTCCAAGTTAGTACAAAGTAAATCAATAACCGGACCAGGTTGTACTATCATCTGCTTAAAACCATTATGAGTGATTTTGAAAAGTTTAGAATAGCCTGGAAGGTTAGAGATGTCAATGGCTTGGACATGAAGGGTAGTTCCAAGTTGGTGCTCATCCAAGATCTTGACGACGAATAGAGTCTTCTCGCCATCATAAGCAAAGTGTTTGGCGTTTGGTGAGGTTTGCTCTTTTGGAAAAACAACATGTTGCCTTTGATTTTCATGAGTGTCTTGTAGCCCTGTTCTATGATGATGCTTGGTTTCCACCTTGGCATGTTTTTCTTTGAGCAATACCTGCAATGTTTGTAAATCACTTGGTAATGCTGGTGCAAGGTTAGTGTAACAAGCAAAAACCTTGGGACTTGTAGAGGTTCTGGGGTTTAAAAGATCATCATACAATATTTTTCCATTCATAGCAAAGAGTGTAGGTTTCTTACCTGGACCCTTCTTTCCCTTGAGTTGCATTTGATCAAGATAAACTTTGTGAGGTGTCATTGGTACGAGCGTGGTCTTGCGTCCTTTGAATTCGAAAGTATGATGATTGGTGTAACCATCATGTATCACTCTACGATCGGACTGCCAGGGTCTTCCAAGTAATATATAACCAGCCTTCATGGGTAAAAATTCGCATAGAACTTCATCTTCATAGTTTCCAATGGATATTGGTACTTCCACTTGATGCTTCACTTTCATTTCTCCTTGTTCGTTGATCCACTGAAGGTCATAAGGCATGCGATGCTTCTTGATTTCCAATCCTAGCTTCTTCACCATTATCTCACTAGCCACATTAGTACAACACCCACCATCAATGATTAAACTACACACCTTTCCCTTCACATAACATCGCGTGTGGAACAAGTTAACTCGTTGCGCCTGCTCTTCCGTTTTGGATTTGAGGCTTAAGGTGCGCATAGCTACAAGTAGCTCTCCGTGAACTGGAGACTCGATTACTTCCTTCTCCTCTTCTTTTTCTTTTGTCCTAGTGCCTCCTTCCTCTTCTTCCGTTTCTACTTCACCATCGCCATTGAGTATCATCACTCGTTTAATTAACACATTGACATTTATAGCACTTGATATTGCTAGTTCTGGTAGCCACCTTGGATTTCTCTTCTGGTTGGGCTCCAAAAGGTTTAGCCCCAATCCGCGTAGTATATAGGTTGTTACTAGCTGGTATCCTCATACTTTCAGCCTTTCCCAAATTTCTCGTAAGAGATGAGCTTCCATGATAAGTTCGTGTAGAACTTCTTCTTGTCAATTGCTGCTACATCAGGACGGCTTGATGTAAAATTTCTTGTAGATCAACATGAGGCTGCATTTTCAACCGGTCTTGTATTTCACGATGTAATCCACCAAGAAATCGGGACATGGTAGCTTCTCGATCTTTACGAACATCAGCCTTGATCAATAGGGCTTCCAACTCTTGATAATATGTTTCCACGTCCTTAGGGCCTTGCACAAGCTTCCTAAGTTGGTTGTGAAGCTCCCGATGGTAGTAGCTAGGAATAAACCGTCATCGCAGGATCGCTTTCATTTCAGCCCAAGTGTCCACTGTCGGCTCAAAATTTCTTCTTCTATATGTAATGAGTTTATCCCACCAACATAGAGCATAATCACTTAACTCGGTAGTTGCGGCTTTTACCTTGTTTGCCTCAGTGTAGTATTGGTAAGCGAAAACCATTTCGATTTTTTTTCCCACTCGAGATATACATCAAGATCACTTTTTCCTTGGAACAGAGGGATGCGTAGCTTTAAGCTTCCGAAACTGTCTTGAGGTGGTCTCCGGTCTTCACGATCTCTCCTATGTCTTCTTGAATTGCTTTGAGAGGATTGGCTATAGTATGCCTTGGACTCTCGATCTTGGTGCTTATGAGGTAATTCTCGGAGATGGTCTTCTTGTTGTAATACCCGACCATTGTTGGCGCCTTGTTGCCTTTCAGGGTCTACCTTGCCTTCATGATGTCAATCTTGAGTATTCCTTGGATTGTTAGACATGACATCAGCAAGCACCGATACGATTTCTTCACGTAGCATGCTGATCTTTTCATTCATCATGGCTTTGAAGGTCTTAGTGAGGGTATCGATCAGTTGCTTGTTTCTTGACTCAACTTCTTCTGACATGGTACCTGAAAGATTGACACAAACTACACCAGTAAAACGTTCTTTTGAATGGAAAACAATCGAAAATAACAAAAACACGAAAATGACCTATCAACTTCTGATAAACCCTAATCGCGACTGTCTTATAAGATTGATCCCGAAAAATTATCAAATCAACTCTAAAAATTCTCAAATCAATTTTAACAAATAAGACTCAATCTAGGTTCAGATCCAATTTATTTCACGATTTTAGCACAAGTAGTCGATTTATGAAAATTGAAACAAAAGCACAGAAATATCACTTAACTCTCGATGCGGCTCTGATTCCACATGATGCATTCCTCGTGAGGAAACATTTCCCAATTTCGACAACGAGAGAGTGAGTTTAGTGTGAGGGGTTGCAAGACCTGATTAACAAGAAACTTACGGTTTAATGGATCGAATGTCGCCACATAAGGATGTGGAATAGCCGTTTGATGAGACTGGTTGGTCAATCGAATCACACAAAATGACCTAAGAGTTTTCCTAGTTCGTATCACACGAAAAAGGATGAACAATGATCTATATTTTGAAAGGGTTTTTGATTAAAAAGATAGATGAAGATTACAATGAGTCTCAGGCTCAATATAAAGGAGATGAGGCGAGAAGGAGATGAGGCGAGAAGGAGAAGAGAGAAAGTGATAAAGGCAAGGAGAGTTACGAGACATGCCTCGTGAACACTCAAAGACCATGTAATAAAATAAGTTCAAATTCAACTTTAGATAGAGAGATACGAGATCATGGGCCACGCCAAAATATAAAGACGGGCCATGGAATGGATCGGACTAAGGGTTGGCAATGATGAGCATATGAGCCACAAGCCTCATTAAAAACCTTGTTCGGAAAACCCATTGGGACAAAACCGAACTAAGGGAAAAAGAGTGCTAGTGGATCATATGGCCAATGCCTTAGCCATCTTGAACATGTATCATAACCAATGTGGCATGAATACAACCCTTAAGGTCCAAGTGATCCTCTTGAATATCCCTTGATAATAAGGACACTCGTAAATCTTGACGAAATGTTTTGACCGGGAAGAAACCCATGGATCCTTGGACAATGGATCGAATGGATCGAATGTCGCCACATAAGGATGTGGAATAGCCGTTTGATGAGACTGGGTTGTCAATCGAATCACACAAAATGACCTAAGAGTTTTCCTAGTTCGTATCACACGAAAAAAGATGAACAAAGATCTATATTTTGTAAGGGTTTTTGATTAAAAAGATAGATGAAGATTACAATGAGTCTCAGCCTCAATATAAAGGAGATGAGGCGAGAAGGAGAAGAAACAAAGTGATAAAGGCAAGGAGAGTTACGAGAGATGCCTCGTGAACACTCAAAGACCATGTAATAAAACAAGTTCAAATTCAAACTTAAGATATAGAGATAAGAGATCATGGACCACGCCAAAATATGAAGACGGGACATGGAATGGATCGGACTAAGGGTTGGCAATGATGAGCATATGAGCCACAAGCCTCATTAAAAACCTTGTTCGGAAAATCCATTGGGACAAAACCGAACTAAGGGAAAAAGAGTGCTAGTGGATCATATGGCCAATGCCTTAGCCATCTTGAACATGTATCATAACCAATGTGGCATGAATACAACTCTTAAGGTCCAAGTGATCCTCTTGAATATCCCTTGATAATAAGGACACTCGCAAATCTTGACGAAATGTTTTGACCGGGAAGAAACCCATGGATCCTTGGCGACTCCAATGCAAGCCTTGACACACCTTCTTGTTGGACTCTATGCATGAGTTGAAATGCTCCTTGACTTCCATGCTTCAGTTTCTGGTTTCTTTTTGTTCCAAGATTCAGTTTCCGGTTTCCTTTTGTTCCAAGATTCCTTTTACTTATCTTCCCTCTTCTCTGACAAACATCACAGCGTGCTATGAATGCATGAGCATCTAGAAACATTGTAGGCCATCAAAATCCAGCTTGAAGTACCTTAGATATTGTTTTGAAAGGGGCGAAATGCCCAGCATATTCAGATCCATGGCAATGAAACAATATCTCAGCAACCACTGACTCTGCTACACATCTTCTATACATCTCATCAGAACAATATTTGTATAGGTAAAATTCATCCCAAAAGTACCTTCTAAGGTCTCAAAAAAATATCTTCTTTGCATAACTTGGAAGATGATCAGGTAATACATCATCAGCAAGATTGTTTGCTATGTCAGCAAACAAAGGCCTAATGGGAACAGCTTTCACTGCCATGCAGTCTTCCTCAAAACTGTCCTGATGTGAAGCGGGGTTGGAACGTCTAGTCGTCGTCGCATTGACCAACATGGAAGAGGTGTGTCGATTGACACGACCGAACACTTGGCCGTTTTCACAAAGTATTTGACAATGTTCTCCACTCAAACGTGTTTCAACCAAATAAACATTCTCCTCAGGTAGGAAATCATTGATAGGGACGTCATCATTGATTTTTATCCTTGATAGATGGGCAGCAAATTCATTCTCAATACATTTCTTGTCCCTAACCTCAATATTAAACTCTTGGAGAAGGAGTATCTATCTTAACAATCTAGGCTTTGCATCCTTCTTCTGCATTAAGTATTTCAGAGCAGCATGATCTGTGTGAACAATCACCTTAGAACCCACAAGATAATTCCTAAGCTTCTCCACAGCAAATACCACAGCCAATAATTATTTCTCTGTAGTTGCATAATTCTTTTGGGCATCACCTAATGTCTTGCTTGCATAGTACACAGCATGCAACTTCTTATCTTTTCTCTGTCCCAACACAGCACCAACAACATAATCACTTGCATCACACGTCACCTCAAAAGGTAAATCACAATCTGATGGTTACACAACAGGACTACTTATCAAAGCTTTCTTGATGTGTTCAAAATCTACAAGACACTCAGGTGTAAAATCAAACTTCACTTCCTTACACAGCAGCGCAGTGAGTGGTCTAGCAATTTTGCTGAAATCCTTGATAAATCTTCTGTAAAAACTAGCATGTCCCAAGAAACTCCTAACTAATTTCATACAATCTGGTGGTTGCAAACTCATCATGACCTGTATCTTAGCGTGATCTACTTCAATCCTAGCTTCTGAAACTCTATGTCCAAGCACAATACCATCTCTAACCATGAAGTGACACTTCTCCTAATTAAGAACTAAATATTTTTCTTCACATTTCTCAAGAACTAGACACAGGTTACTCAAACAATCTTAGAAAGAGGAGCCATAAAGAGAGAAATCATCCATGAATACCTCCATAAATTTTTTGATCATGTCAGAGAAGATAGACATCATGCATCTCTGAAAAGTTGATGGAGCATTACACAAACGAAAAGGCATCCTGTTGTAGGTAAATGTACCATAGGGACATGTGAAAGTAGTTTTCTCTTGGTCATCTGGGTGAATAGGGATCTGGAAGAACCCTAAATATGTATCCAAGAAGCAGTAGTATGGATGATTAGCCAACCTCTCAAGCATCTGATCAATAAAAGGCAAAGGGAAGTGATCCTTCTGAGTAGATGCATTAAGCTTCATGTAATCTATACACATCCTATGACCAGTCACTGTCGTTGTAGGGATAAATTCATCCTTATCATTCTTCACCATAGTAACCCCTCTTTTCTTTGGAACCACATGAACTAGACTAACCCACTTGCTGTCGGAGATTGGAAAGATGATTCCATCATCCAATAACTTCATAATTTTCTTCCTAACAACCTCTTTCAGATTTGGATTCAATCTCCTTTGATGCTCAATTGATGACTTTGCATCATCTTCAAGATGTATCATATGCATGCATAATTCTGGAGATATACATGTAATGTCATCAAGAGAATAGTCAAGAGCCTTGCGATACTTGCGAAGCTTGCTTAGTAACAAAGTAAGTTCTGCAGAATTCAAAGAAAAATTAACAATAATAGGATACGAGTTGTTTGCAAAAAGGAATGCATACTTGCGTCCCTTAGGAAGTGGCTTGATTTCATGCTTTGGAGTTGTTGCTGCACTCCAATCGCGAGTCGTGTCGATCGACATGATAATCCTGTGTCAGTCGACACGGTCCTTTGTTTTGAAAATTGGTAATGTTGTGACCAGCTTCATCACTTGTGCATTATCATCCAATAGCTGAGCATAACCAGCTGCTTCAACATCCAAAATATTTACTTCCTCAATAGATGTAACCAAAGCTCTCTCCAATGGGTCATCTAACTGAATCTCTTTGAAGATATCTTCAGCAAGGTTGGTGAGTGTATCCACATAGTAAGTCTGTCCATCTATGGTTGGTCTTTGTATCAGCTTGTTCATGTCGAAGTTCATAAACCAGATCACTAACATTCAAACCAATCATTCCTCCTCTCATATCAATCATAGCACCAGCTGTAGCTAAAAAGGGACGTCCTAAAATCAATGGGTCCTTGGGTTCCTCTTCATATTGAAATACCACAAAATCTGTAGGAATCAAACAATTCCCTATCTTAACAGGAACATCCTCCAGAACACCATCAGGAATCCGAGCTGATCTATCAGCCAGTATAAGCGTGATTCTTGTGGGTTTAAGATCAGTCATATCCAACCTCTGCACTACTAATCTAGGCATCAAAATCACACTGGAACCAAGATCACAAAGGGATCTGCCAAAATTTTCAGAGAAGATGGTGCATCCTAAAACAAAGCTCCCTGGATCTGAAAGTTTTTTTGGAATCCTATTCTGAATCACAGAACTAACTTGAGCTGAAATCATCATAACTCCTTCTTCAGTATTCAAGTTCTTGGTAACCATCCTCTTAACATATCTTCTAATCATGGCAGATGTTTTCACTGCATCAATAAGTGGAATCTCAACAATGAGTTTATCAATGATGGCTTTGGATAGCATCTTCTAACTTATGTTTTGTCTTCCATCGAGCATTAGGGAATGAGACTTTAGGTTTATAGACTCTTTCCTCAGGTTTTGAAGTTGGAATTGGAAAAATTGGGGATGTCTTGGCAAGGTGTCGACCGACATAAGCAGGCTGTCGATCAACATGATCAGGAATCTTGCTTTCATCTTTCAGAATTTGTATGGCAGGATTTTCCATGCGTGTCGACCGACACGGGGGTTCCGGATCGATCAACACAGGCAGACCTGTCTCGGGAATTTCTGCATCTTCCACTTCTTCAAGATCTATTCTCTTAAGATGACAAACCTTTTCTCAATATAGGTTCCAGTTGTTTCCCACTTCTCAGGGTCACAGCATGACATGGTGAATTAGGTATCTCCCCAAAATCCTTTTGAAGAACTACATGTCTGTGAAGTTCGAACATCCAATTTCTTGACATAGCTATCCAAAGCCTCAAACTTCGCATTAAGATCAGCATACAATACATTAATCTTGCCATTGAAATCTGTTTTTATTTGTTGTTGTCCTTCTAAGTTCTTGTTTAGCATGGTCTTAATCTCATCTTCAGAGTTTCTAGCAAGAGGATTCTGATGAGAAAAGTTATTATAGTTCTCTGTAAAGCTTCCCCCTTGATGAACCCTGCGAAATTCATGTCTTGGCTCAAACCCAAAATTCTGATTTCCTCCATGACTTATCCTCTTACCATTACCACTGAAATTCTTGGAGTTTCCTTGATAGTTACCAAACTTCTGACTACCAAACCTAGTACTATTCACATAACTCACATCCTTCTCATCGCATTCATCCTCTTGTCCTTAACTTTCAACTTCTTGAGAAAAGTGAACTGATTTCTTGTTAACAAGAAGATTATTCATAGAGTCAAGTGTTGCCTTTACCTTAGAAATCTGACCATTGTTCAAACCAGCAGCCAATTTTTTCCTCTCAAAATCAGAATTCTTGGTGCTATTACTATACGCCAAGTTCTCAATCAACTTGCTAGCTTCTCCTGGTCTCCTGGTCTTGAAGTTACCATCACTGGCAGCATCCAAAGCAACTTGATATCTCCAATCAACTCCACTAAAGAAAGTCCTTAAGAGCTGGACTTCATCAAAACCATGGTGTGGACAATTTCTTTGGTAAGCCTTGAATCTCAACCAAGCAGCGTTGAAAGTCTCTGTAGGACCTTGGGTAAACTGAATAATCATGTTCCTCAAGTCCTCTGACTTAGCATCATCATAGAAGTTGTCAAGAAAAGCTGTCTTGATGTCCCTCCATGTAGCTAAAGATCCTGGTTTCAATTGCTTCAACCAGTTAGTTGCTTCCCCAACAAGAGAGTATGGGAAGAGCTTGCATAATAGATAGTCCTCAGAAACTCTATTGGCTTTGATACTAGAACCCAAGTCTTCAAACTTCTCTATGTGATCCATAGGATGTTCAGCAGGATGAGCATGGAAAGTGTGTTGCCCCACAAGAGTATAGTATTGGGGTTTCAACTCAAAATTATTCCTCTGAAAAGCAGGAGGACAAATAGCAGACATATTCGTGTAGAACTCATTGGGTATGCTGTAATCAGCTAATGTTCTTTCCTCAGCATCAACCTCTGCATCCAAGCCATTCGGACCTCGTCTGTTGGCAGCGTGTCGACCGACACAAGCAGATCCCTGTCGGTTGACATGAGTGGGCTCGTCGACAGTTTCGACAATGAGGTTCCCTCCAACATGAAGTTTCTGACCTTAATCATTGTGTGGGTTGCCCTTTAAGTCATGTAAGATCTCAGCAGCATCCCTCACAAGCACAATAGTGTTAACCATCTCTGATTTCCTTTGTGCTTTGCGATTAACTCTCTCTAATTTTCCTATCTCCTCAGTAGCAACTAGTTCTTTGTTCTTGTTGCTTCTAAGATTCATGCACCTGAGATAAGAGAAAGCAGAGATGTAAATAACAAAATAAAAGAAACATCTAGACTAAACTCTAACTGAAATCTAATGGTGAATTTAGAGTCCCCGGCAACGGCGCCAAAATTTGACAGGTGGTCAAACTAACCCTCAGAACTACTCTCTCAAATTAAGAGATCAGTTGTAGCACTTAAGGATCGAATTCACTAGGACTCTGAAAACTCACATAATAGAAACACAGGTTCGAATTAAGCTAGATAAATAAATAAAAAATTAAATAAGCAATGCAATGAAAGATAACTAGATGAACGGGGTGTAAATTCAGATGATTAAAAAGCTAGACCTAGGGAAGATCAGTTAGGGAATACTCTGAACTGCGAACTGGGCGTTTTGACATAGGATGCAATTGTGTGACCGGTTCTTAAACTCATAACATAACTATGATATCTATTCAACTCTCACTGTGACGACATATATCCTTTAAACAATAGAAAATCAAATCTCTTTGCGAGTTGTAATGAATAAAGTCTGCATGAATAACAAGTATGATATGTTCAGAAAATTCCTAAACCAGATCTCTCTGCGAGAAAACTGTTTGCTTATCTACGATTAGGTCAGGATATCAATAGCACTCTCGTGCCTACTAACATTCTTATGATGCTAAATTCTGCTGGCTAGCCTAGAACTAGTATAGATAAAGAACATTATGAATATCCTAATATGTTTATGCCCAATTTAACAAAATCATTATAAACCCTTGAAATCCCTAGATCTAACAGGGTGACTATTCAAACATAGAATAAGAAACACAAATCATTATCTTAATAATACTCATAAAATAGATATAAGAAATAAGGGAGTTTAGAATCTGCTCTCTACAAAGGTGAGGTCTGATTTTTCTCTCCAATACAAATTTGCTTGAAACTTACAATTTAAAACTTAGCTTATGATCTAACTCAGTCTCTGAGACTTTAACACAAAGTTATGACCTAAAACATGAACTGGACATGAATTATAAACATTAGAAATTTCTGGGGCAAAGTTACATGGAATATGTTTATTGGCTTTATATATAAAATTAATATTTAAAAGAGAAATATCATATCTCTAACCAAAAATAAAATACATGGGATATGTTTATTATAAGTTGTTAGCTTTATATATATATTTGATTTTTACATGAAAAATGCATGTTTTATGCCAACATATGAAAATTCAGTTTCACCATAAATCATTTTGCAATCTTTTAAATTTGTTTTATAAGCAATTCATCAAAACTCATTTTTAGTGTGGAAATTATCTTATTGATAAACCATAGATATTTTGGACTTTTGACCTTTAATCTCTTTTAATATTTGTAAACAGCTAAAAGGCGAAATAAAACATGTATTTTTGATTTAATAGATTCACTGAAGTAGGTAGAATCGGATTATATTCATATTCATTTAGGCTCATACTACATATATAATTAGGCCGATTTTAAATTAGCTTTGTTTACAATATATATGAATTTTTAATTAAATCACATATTTAATGTCATTTTAGAGTTTTGATTATTTAAAATTTAAATTAAAAATTGTGTATGGACAGACTCCAAAAAAATATTTTATATGTAATTAAATCTTCTTCTTTGTTTCGACACCTATTCACTTCTCCTATTAAATAAAACAAACAACCAAATGAAGGAAACAAAAGAACAAACAAATTTGCGCTCAGAGCATTAAAAGCGTGCCACGTGTACTCGATCCAATAACTTTATCACTGTACCAAAATCAAAAATGAAAAGTTTGTAACGGCTAGCCTCTAATCTCATTTTTTGAAATTCCTCCATCTTTACAAAATCCTCTTATCTCCTCTTCTTCTCTCTTATCAAAACCTCGAAACCCTAAAAATTTCTCCTGCTAAAATCTCTCTGTATTTTTCTTCCTTGCGAATCCGAAGTTCTCTTCTTGAATATCATTATGCGGATCGAGAGAAATGATTCAGATGAAGCAGAATCGAAAACGAGAATGAATCTCTCACAAGAAGTTGAAAACTACATCAAAGACACAATTGATCATTCCTTAGGTCTTCCGATCTCCATGGAAGCTCTTCAGAAAAAGCTCTCCACGGCTGAAGAATCTCACCGCCGTCTTCGCGATCAGTATTTGGCTTTGGTTTCAAGGTTAAAGGAGAAAGATCAAGTAATCCACAGAGTTAGGGTTAGTATTTGTTTGTAATGAGTTTTAATTTTCTGTGATTTGTGAGATTTCGTTGAATCTGATCTTTTTTTTTTTGGGTTAATTTTAGTCGGAAGCGAATATGAATGCTCAGGCGTTGAAGAAATTTGTTGATGAGAATCAGAAATTGGCTAGTGAATGTGGGAATTTGTTGAGTCAATGTAAGAAATGGGAGAAAGAGTGTATGCTTTATCATCAAGATCGTGATGCTTTGATGGAATTTGGGAATGAATCTGATGAGAGAGCTAGAGATGCTGAAGCTAGGGTTCGTGAATTGGAAGATGAAATTGGAAGAATGTCTGAGGAATTGCAGATTTTTAAGCGTCAAATTGGGGCTGATAAAGTAAGACTCTTTTCATTTATCCACAAATTAGTCAATTTCTCTTAAATTGGCCATTTGGGTTTAGTTGGATTTAGAAATGCATCTCCCTTAAGTCAAATTAGTTTGCTTTTACTATTCTCGATGTAATGGTTTCTCAACTGCTATTGTCTTCTCTATTGAGTTGGCATTAGACTTCTCGTACTGTGCATGAAGCTTGTCTTTTCATTGATTCATAGGTGTATCTATAATTGTGTTGCTAAGCAGAAAGTCTAAGAATTGTAGATATGATCTGATTGATGCACTTGTAAGACACACTAATGCTACTTCACATTAAGTTGCTAGCTAACATCCTATCATTAGTTGTTGTCACTAAGACACTATTGTTAGTCATTTTCAAACTGGATATGGATGAAAGTACTTAAAAAGGTGTTCGATTGTCTATGATATTTCAGAGAATTTGTGTTCTTATTCAAGATTTATCTTTCTGTATCCTTTGTTGAGGTTTAATGTTGCTTACTTAGAAGATGTTTAGCTATTAGTGTCACCTAGAAAGATCTATTAGTTTCAACATCTTAGTCAGAAGATTTATCTATTCTTTAGAGACTGGTTTCTCAAGTACTATTGTCTTTTCTATTAAGTTTCCATTGTGATTTCACATAATGCATGGGACTTGTCTTAGAAATGCATTGCCCTGGAGTCAAATTAGTTTCCTTTCAACTACTTCTTGATGTACTGGTTTCTCAAATTTCCCTGGAGTCAGATTAGTCTTCACTATTAAGTTGCCATTGTGATTTCTTATAGTGTGCTTGTCTTCTCATTGATTCATAGCTGTGTCTATAATTGTGTTGCTTAGAAGAAAGTCTTAAAATTGTAGATATGATCTTATTGATGTACTTGAAAGAGACACTAATGCTACTTCAAGTGAAGTTTCTAGATGGTAAGTTGGTAACCTGTCATTTCATGTTGTCACTTATGCACTATTGTTAGTCGTTTGTGTTGCTTATTCTGTTGGTGCACTTGTTGAATGATTGATTTTAAAATTGAGTTGCTTAGCAGAAAGTCAATCCATATTGTTTTGCTTTGCAGAAAGTCTTAAAATTGTTGATATTATCTTGTTTATATACTTGAAAAGAGACTCTAGTGCTAGTCCTCAATGAAGTTTCTGCCCTATTATCGATTTTTTAGTTTTTCCGTCCATATTGTTTTGGTCGATGAAGGTATTTTAAACTTTGGATATGATATGATCAGGGTATCAATGAATTTGTCACTTATGCGCTATTGTTTAAAATGGTGTTGGATTGTCTATGATGGTTGAGAGATTGCTTGTTCCATTCAAGATTTAGTAAATCATCTTTGATTCGCTTTAAGTAAATTAAGTTTTCTTTTAGCATTTGGTTAGCTTGTTTTTGATGAAATGGTTTCTCTTCTCTATTAATTTGGCATTGTGCCCATGAAGTTTGTCTGCTCATCGATTTTTAGGTGCAGCTATATTGTGTTGCTTAGAAGAAGTCTTAAAATTGTAGATATGATCTGATTGATGCACTTAAAAGACACACTAATGCTTATGAACTATTGTTAGTCGTTCTCACACTGGAAATGGATAAAGGTAGTTAAAAAGGTGTTGGATTGTCTATGATGCTTTAGAGACTGTGTGTTATTCACGATTTATTTCTCTGTATCCTTTGTTGAGGTTTAATGTTTCTTACTTAGAAGATGTGTAGCTATTAGTGTCACCTAGAAAGATCTATTAGTTTCAACATCTTAGTCATCAGATGTATGATGTATCTAGTAGTTTCTTTGTCTGGAAATATAGTTTCTTTGTCTTATATATCATACGAACTTAGAGAACATTCTAACAGATTTATGTGTATTTTTTTTTTTTCCCCAAAAAAGGTTGACAACTGCTCACCATTAGAAGAAGATTTGCTGGATTCTGTACTGGGATCACTCATAAGTAAAGATGAAACTATAATGGGACGTCTCTTCTTGGAGGCAAACATACAAGACCAATCATGCCAAACCTTGTTAAGCAAGTGGGATCACTTAAAACCTTCAACGCAAAAGGTTCTTTCCTTAGTGTCAAGGGCAAAGAAATTCGAAAAAGAAAAAGACTGCATCATCATGAATCTCGCTAAAGCCGAGCAAGAGGTAAATAATAAAACCATAACACACACTCTCTTGTTCTGAAATGAAATCACACTTAACCTACTTTAACAGGTAGAACTTGTGAGCACGCTAAACCGAAAGCTGGATAAAGAAAATCGTAAGTTGTTAAGGCAACAACAAAGCCCTCTTTGTTCTACAGAGAACAACCGCAATAGCGCATCTGCTAAGGTAAAAGCATGCAACACAAAAAGAAAGTCTAAAAATGCATAAGCAGCTATGAATTCTCTTTGATTCTAACTTAGAGATGGTTTTAAATAATGTTACAGTCAAACAAGAGAAAGAGTCCGAAGATGATGAGCAGCCCGGTCGAGAAGAAGCTTGAGTTTAGTAGCAGTCCAGAAATTAGCAGGAAACCTCTGTCACCTGTGTGGAATAATAATTCCCAGATTCTAGAATGAACAACAAGTGAATGTTAACAATGAGATCAGAACATTCTCTGTATTATTCTTGTGTGAAAGTGACATTGTCACCTCTCTGAACGGAAGCTACTAACATGTATTGCCAGAAAAATCAAGTTTTCTACAAGAACAGTGTGAAAGTTACGTTATCCGAGGGAACGATGTCGTTTTGTGGATACAAAACGCTGACGTTCTTTACAAGAACAGTATGAAATTGACAAGTCTCGTAAACACTGTCGTTTAGCAAAAATCTTACAAAACGATGCCGTTACGCCGTTTCCAACACAAAGCAAATCTAATTGCGTAGCTTCGTTTTCTTATCCGAACTCACTCGTCGTCGTCACTCATGGCTCTTCTTCGTCTTCCTACCATTTCCCTCCAAATTCTAGGTCACAAATCAAACCAAAACCCCCCTATTCCCAGATTCTCACTTACAAATATCTCTATCTCTTTCTCTACTCCTTCACCATGTCATCTTCATCATCATCACACCCCGTTTCCAAACTCAAAATCCAGAAACCTCACCTCTTACTTCTCCGCTACAGCCCAAGACACAATCCTTGAATCTTCTTCTTCTTCTTCTCCAGTTACTGAAGTAACCGAAGAAGAGATTTCAAAAACCAGATTAATTGCTCAAAACGTTCCATGGACCTCTACACCTGAAGATATAAGATCATTATTCGAGAAATACGGCAACGTCATCGACATTGAGGTTTTTTGAATTTTTCTCTCGTTTCCTTAGTTTTTGAATTTGAATTATTCGTTCTGTTGTTAAAGAATCGTGTTTGTTTTGCTTGTAGATGTCTATGCATAAGAAGGAAAGGAATCGAGGTTTAGTTTTCATAGAAATGGCTTCACCTGAAGAAGCTTCAGCAGCTCTCAAATCTCTCGAATCATGTGTAAGAACGAACATCTCTAAACTTAGTACAGAATCATTGAGATTTTGGTTGTTTTTTTTGTCTATTTTAATCCGCGATTAGTAGGAGTTGTACAGTGTTGCTATTAGGGTTCTTGAATGTTGCAGTATCTCAATTTGATTAATTATTGCTCTTTCTTGATATTCATCTGCCATTGTATCATATGTAAGAACAAACATCTCTAAGTTTGGTACAGAATCATTGAGATTTGATTGTGTTTTGTGTAATTTGATCTGACATTACATTAGCAGAATCATTGTACATTGTGCTATTAGGGTTCTTCATTGTTGCAGTATCTCAATCTGATTGAATTTTTCTTTTTCTTGATCTTCATTTGCCACTGAATCTTAAAAACCTCTCTATATTGGGATAGAATCATTGTAATTTGGTTGTGTTTTCTCTAATTTTATCTTGTTTTGCATTAGAAGAATTTATACATTGTGCTTATTTTAGGCTCTTTCATGTTGCAGGATCTCAATTTGATCTTCATTTTTTTCATTGAATTGTGTGTTGTTGTTGTTTAGGAATATGAGGGTCGTCGTTTGAAGGTAGATTACGCGAAGACGAAGAAGAAGAAGACATATGCGCCGCGGGAGAAGCCTACGCCAGTGCCAACATTCAATTTGTTTGTTGCAAATTTGGCATTTGAAGCAAGAGCTAAGCATCTTAAGGAGTTTTTTGATGCAGACACTGGCAATGTTGTGTCTACTGAAGTTATCTTCCATGAAAATCCAAGGAGGTCGAGTGGTTATGGGTTTGTTTCTTTTAAAACCAAGAAACAAGCCGAGGCTGCGCTTATTGAGTTCCAAGGAAAGGTAATTCCAACCTATTCTTAACCATGATAATGATCTAATCATACTTTGAAGGCGTATCAGTTATAGGTCAATCTTGAGCAAAATTGAAGCTAACAGATAGTAGTGTCTGAGATAGTGTTGAGTTAAATCCAAAGTAGAAGAGAGTATTTGTGTTTTGGTTTATTGTGGTGTGTGTCTGATACCATTTGAGATTAAGCACCATAAATAGACCCATCAACCGAAATTTCTAATCTTTAAATTCTTTATGCATCAATGAAACAAATATACGAATAAGTTTCTTTGAGCAGTTAATCGTAAGTGGACCCTAGTTCGGATGTTATGTTAGATAAATCCTTTGAAAGAATATGGACCATAATCCCCAAATTGTAGAACAGAGGAGTTAATGGTATGTTTCTAATAATAGCTTTAGGATATGATGTAGTCATATTTTAAAAGCATTCTAGGCTTATTAGTTAGGTCAATCTTGAGCAAAGTTGAAGCTCTATTACCGTCTGATATAGTTGTTGGATGGTACAAGACAGTTTTTATATTTTGGTTGCTGATACCATTTTAGCTTAGAGACCATAAATGAGACATATGCATCAATAAGACAAATATAGAAGTGGGTTTCTCTTAGCAGTTATATAGGTAGATACTTATACGAGAATATGGACCATAATCCCAAAACTGTAGAACAGAAGAGTTAATGTAATGTTTCTAATAACAGCTTTAGAATATGAGTTGATTGCCACATGGGTTGAATTGAATGTGTGATATTAACAAATGTGCAATATTTAACAAAGTTGAAGCATGTTTATTACTGTCTGATGTAGTTGTTGAATGGAATGCAAAATACAAGAGAGTGTTTGTGTAGTCTGATACCATTTGAGCTTAGTGTCTATAATTGGACTTGTAAACCGGATTTTCTATTCTTTACTCTTTATGCATCAATGAGACAAATACAGAATTGAGTTTCTATGAGCAGTTAACTAAACACTTTTAAGTGAATATGGACCATAATCCCAAAATTGTAGAACAGAAAAGTTAATGGCATGTTTCTAATGAGTTGATTAACAAATGCAGGATTTCATGGGAAGACCAATCAGATTAGCTCGTAGCAAACAGTTTGTGAAGTTGCAAGCAAAAGAAGGGTTACAGCCACAAGATGAGGATGAACCATCTCAGTCCGAGACAATGACTCAAGAAGAAGAAACTCCAGCTGCAGAGAACTGAGAAGGTAGTAAAAAGGCTTTACTATTTTCATTTCTTGCCTCTGTTGTAATCATCAACTCTAACGAATCAGGATATATATATATACGAAGTTTGTCTTGCAGGATTTTTACTTTTGGAGGGTATTGGAATGGACGAGCTTTTCGACGAACAAAAGGAGTGGATACATACAAGTACCAACATTGAGTAGTAAGAAGATACAAAACTGATCCATAAACCCCACCTTAAGAAACAAACCTGTGTGGCTCTGAGAAACTTGCTTTTTTGTAAAAGTTAACACACTACACTATTATTTTTTGGTCAGTCATTTGGTTTGGGTTGCTGTAGTTAGTTACTATGTTTAGTGGGTTTGTGTTTTTTCCCCTAAAAAGAATCTTCAATTTATTTAGTATTTTAAACAAGTCTTCTAATTTGAGTTTTGACCCAAAAAGAAAAGAAAACAAAAAATATATTCTGAAGGAGTTAATTAAATTATGGGCTACAAATTATGTGTGTGTATTGCAAGAGAATTGCGAGAGAAGTGCAAGAGATTTGAGCGATACACTCAAAAAGTTTTTTTAAATAACATAGCATGATTGTGAGGAATTTTTTTAAGAGATTTGTGTAATACATTCAAAAAAAAATTGAAAACTCGTAGCAAGATTGCAAGGGATTATGAGACTCCTTATTCAGGTCCCTCACAAATTTGTAGCATTGTTGAGAGATTTGTTAGACACTTTAAACAGCTCCTTCACAAATCCGTAGCAATATTGCTATAGCCTATAGATTTGCAACGATCATATACGCCTTTAAATTGCAACCACCGATTTATTGATGGATTGGTTTCAGTCACACTTACCTAGCTAAAGGCTATTTGCGAGAGGATTATTACTTACTATCTAGGAATTTCTCTCTTTGGTTTATTTTCTACTGTTTCTAAAGTTCAAAATATTTATATTTTCTACTTTGGTTTTTTTTTTAATCCTCGTTGCTTAAATCATAAAACTGATTGTTTAGCACCTACTGGTCAAATCCGTTCTTGTAATTTTAAAATTGTAAGCACCTCCTCCCGTTTGGATTTTCAAACTCTTTTTTATTTATTTTAATTCTAAGGTTTTGTCATAGATGAAGAAGAACACATGGGTTTAAGAAAAAAGTACACATTTAACATTTTTATTACTTTTCATATTCGTGGTGTTGGATTGTTGGAATATTGGGGAGGGAATGAATAATCAAATGTTGCGAATATGATTCATCACAGCTAATGAATGCAATGCTCTCCAGCTTTTCCTTTTTTAAAAGGAACAATTTCGTCAACTTTATTTTTCTTAATTTTGTACTTTTTTCTTTCTTTTTAGATAAAAGCCTAAATAGCAGAGACGTTTTTTCGATTTCTGTTAACTAAAAAAAGTGATGGTATCTCCGTGTACTTTTTGTATACGAAAGCATTCGAACTTATAATAATTATATGACTGTAAAACACTAAAACATTTCAAGATAATATGATACGTACAAGCCCACCACATGGCTGAGCGAATTAAGAATCGTGAAAAAAACTTTTAAGTATATTTTTACAGCTGTCTCCACGTGATACCAACCTACTCTAGACCAAACCCAAGACTTTTTATCAATCCATTTTGTCCAATTCCAAAATTTAAACGCAATTAATCTCGTTAACTACAGACTTATCAATCTTGAAATGTGTCTTTAACTATTATTTATCGCAATAAAAGCGTAAAAATAAAGGAGAATCGGACAGAAACCCAACAGCTGTTTTGCCATTATCAATAAACGACAAATTCACCGTTCTTGTAAATGGCAACACGTGTCTCGTCACACGCACACGTTGCTGACTACATTAGTCATCCACTCATCACTAATGAACTTCTTCTATAATCAAAATCAGTAATCACTTTTATGTTTCCCATAACATTCGAATTCGTTATTACAACGGCATTACTATTACTAATTCATAATTCAAACACAGACGCAACAATCAAACCAAGATAAATGAGTCAAGTAGATAACAAAACATTAGTCATACTAAAGATATAACAAACGATAACACATGAAATGTTTTACTAAATAAAGATAAAAAACAAATGATAGATTAAAAGAAACGACTACTAAAAACACAAATCAAAGTATCTATCGTCTCATAAGCTAACTCAATTCTTAATACATAAAACTAAAATAAAATAAAATAAAAGACCAAAACGAACCAAAAAATCTTTGATAAAATACGAATTACAACAATAAAGCAGCAACAAATACAAAACCGGATAAAGATCCGGCGGCGAGTGCGGCAGCGTTGTTGTTTTCGTTGGGAGTGGATCCGCTCGGACCAGACGGAGCATTAGCGTCTGGAGCACCTTCTGGAGTGAGAGATGTTGTAGGAGCAGGCGGTGAAGCGGCGTCGGGGATTGGAGAACCAACCGGAGGAGAAGAGGGAGCTTCCGTGGGAGTGATGGACGGTGGAGGAGCGGTGGCGACTGAAGGAGGTTGTGCGATGGTTCTTGGAGGCAGAGCACGTGGAGAAGTGGATGGAAGAGGAGATCTAGTCGGAGCTGGTAGTGGAGATTGAGCTATAGCGGAGGAAGCTATGAGAGCGAGGAGGAACAAAACGACAACGGATTTTGAGGCCATAGTTTTGTAGTTTGAGACAAGTTTTAGATTAAGACAGGAGTTAGAGAAAGAAAGAGAGAGAATTGAAGGATTTGTTTCGAGCATAGAGGAGATGAAGAAGCTTTATATAATGAAGAGTTTACGTGAAAACGTAAACAAACGTATATTATTAATATTTATAAACGAGTCCATATAGTTTCTTCTTATTATAATTCAGGTCCTCATTTGGTTTGAGCTCAACAAAAGTTTTGGACTTTTCTATATGAAGACAATCAAATTATACTTTCATATATATTGAAACATGCATGTGTTTGATTTTGGATAACGAGACAATAATTGTACGTTAGAGAAAAAAGAGAACACAATTGTACACTCTATTTAAATGACTGTTTGTTAATGGTTATTGTTATTACTTTCTAGCTAAAATCCTTCTCGCGGATTTCTTGAAGGATTCACTCTTTTTTTGTCGAGTTTGTGACTTGTGAGATATTAAATTTTGTATGTGTCAATTGTCAAAACACACTATTAATAATAAAAATATACTAATATACATTCATGGTTTTAAGGTGAATTAGCGACATATTATTAAGTCACTAACCGTAAAATCTATAGGCAACGAATACAGTCGATACTAATATAAGAAGAAGCATCTCGGCAACGCATGCGGAACTACAAGGTCTAGTTTGGGCAATGAAAGTAATCGTGGACATCAAATACCCATCCTCTGTTTTTCAATCTGACTGTAAGGAATTGCTCACTATCACGGATAATCCGAATGACTAGCTTATCTATCACTCGGAGCTTGCAGACTTTATTATTCTTAAGAAGAAAATCCCATTTTTAAAATTATGTTTTATTCTAAAGATAATTAATGTTCATGCCGATTTTCTTGCATGGAAAAACGTTTAGTTTCTCTTTTTTATTTGTAAACATTACTGTGTCATTGTGGTTATCTCGAGTAACTTCACCTTTTGCACATGGTTCTCTGATTGAATGAAAAGTTTATAAACGTAAAAAAAAAACTAATATAGAAATTAATGATTTTTTTCACAAAGAAAATTTAAGAGTTTTTAGATAGTTCATGTTTAGAGATAATTTGAACTAGAACTAGAAAATATAGGATATTTTTGTTGGAACAAAGTATAGCACTATAAAGGAAAATTAAAAATATAATTTGCGATGTGAAATTGGATTTCTGTTGTTGATCGAACCTGCCAACATATTTTTGTCTATATCTGACACATAGAATCATCGGTAGTATTTCAATTAATCTGCTCTTGATAAGTTGTTCAACGAACAAATCTAGGAAACTCAAAAAATGGGGGATCCTCTTACATTTGCTGACCTTCCAATTCCATCAAACCTTTTGGATCAACTGGATGTATAATTTGATTGAAGCCTTTATATACATAGCAACCTTGTTTATGCCAATGATGACTTCCATTGCTTCGCCTCCCAAGTATTTTTATTTTATAACTTTGAGCCATATATATTATTTTACTTCTACTGGATTTAAGCCATATAAAATATATTATTATTTTAAATATATAATGTTTTGTTTGTGATTGTATAATGTTGACCATTTATAATTTAACATGTAATCAATTTTTATGAGACACATATGGAGTCAAGGATCGTTTCTCCATAACTCGCCTTATTTTTTCCTCTACCTTGCGTTACTCTATATATTAGCAGGCTTGAAGCTGCTCGAGTGAGTGCTTATCTTACTTGGACTCGAGAATGACCGAAGAGAATGGAGCCACATTATAGCTCTCAGCCACGCCGGCCACACCTTCTCTTACAAAGTCATCCGGGGACTCGAGGTTTGTGTCAGCCTGTAGAAGAAACATGACAATTAAGTCAGTCATGCAACCATTGAAGTAAAAAAGATGAAAGGAAAGGAAGAAACACTAACCACACGGAACCATTGTTTCCCTGGTGGTGGCTGTGGAATCAGAGCCGTGACAAAGTAGTCGTGTGCGTTAAATGCTACATAGATGTCACAGCCACCTACACCGTCATGGAGCCTGCAAGAAGAATTTACCCGTCAAGCAATAGTATTACATAATAAGTAAGAGACTTTGGGACTCTTGTCTTCCGTCTTACGTAAAAGCTAGGAACTTGCTCTCAGTGTTATCCCAATTATCTTCATGCCATGTGATCTCACCCTTTTAGACAAACATTGTACATTAGAGTAACTCGCGAATTCAAGGAATATATGTAAATGAGAGGAAGTTAGTTACTTTGGTGAGGAAATTTTCATGCTTGAGTATATGGTGTGAATGTCGGAACTTGATCATCTCTGAGAAAAATCTGAAATGGTTCTGCCTCTTTGCGTCGAGCTGGGTTTAAAAAGAAGAAATGACTACACTTAATGGAGGAATCTGTAGTAAGAAGAGAAGGATAAGCATCAAGATGTAAGACTTGCCTCGTTCCACTGGAAATTGTTGAGAGCAGTATCATGTCCGTAGCTATTGTTGTTACCATAACGGGTATGTCCATATTCGTCTCCCATTAGCATCATTGGTGTTCCCTGATAATAATCACAGTCGGTATCATACAGATTTAGGATCTTTAAATGGGTGTATGTTGCCAATATATACGTACCTGAGAAATCATTAAAGCTAAATGAAAATTCTTCATTTGCCGAGTTCGTAATGACTTGATGTGAGCATCACCAGTTTCGCCTATCAATAAACAGAGTAAAAACTTATAAGAAATCACACAGAGAGACCATCAACGCGTAAATGTTGTGACTTGTGAAGCGAGGTTCTAATTGTACCTTCAACACCACAGTTCCAACTATAATTATCATTACATCCATCATTTCCTCCTTCCCCATTTGCCTCATTGTGCTAAAATACACAAGTGATACGTAAAACACAGACTCATCGAGGTTTTTATTGGAAAATCAAAAGTACCTTAAAGTTGTACGATACAAGATCTCGCAATGTGAATCCATCATGTGCAATCACAAAATTTACACCGTGGTAAGGCTTCCGTTGGTTAACCTTATATAAGAAAAAGGGGAAGTGTGACGATATCGTGGATTCTACAGAAGTTTAATGTACTAAGCGTTCTCTGAATGACTCTTACTTGGTAAAGATCAGAAGATCCTGAAACCCGAGTAGCAAAGCTTCCTTTCATACCACTGTCACCCTAAAAATATAGAAGATTAGACTGTTTCTGTAGTAATGCCATGCATTTCGAAAGACTAGGTGAAATACTCCAATATTAGATACCTTGATAAATCTTCTAACATCATCCCGGTACATTCCATTCCACTCAGCCCACCTGACTTGGGGAAAATTCCAGTAGTCATACAAAGTTGGTTATTACAAAGCACATTACTTTCGAGAGGCATCAACTTAATCAAGTTATGAAGCTAAAACTGTTACCTATCCCAATTTGGGAACTTCCCGACTAGATACAATCCTCCACAATCCCAAGGCTCTGCGATTATTTTACATCTTGAGAGGATGGAATCCTTGGCAATTGCCTGTTTCAATAAGAAATTTCGAAATGAACTAGCTTAATGCTCATGGCTACCATTTTATATTTTATTTTTTTAAAAATGTATGCAACAATGCATTAAAATCTACCCTTATGAGAGGTGGAGCATTGAGTGGAGATCCATCTGTTGCTCGGCAAAGCACACTAGCAAGATCAAATCGGAAACCATCCACGTGATATTCAGTGACCCTGCGATTAGATAAAGAGAAGAAAGCAGAACAAGGAATGATTAACTATGTGAAGTAAACCTAATGTATGTAAACAAGATACAAAAAAATTCAACAAACGATGTTATCAAATCACAATAATGTACATACCAGTGCCTTAAGCTATCTAGTATTAGTTCCATAACAACAGGATGGTTACAGTTCAGTGTATTCCCTAGAAACAGAAACCAAATGAGATATTAAGCGATTGAAAAATAAACTTTCATTTAGAGTACCAAATTTTCAAAAAGTTAAGCCTGGAGTAAGCTTCAAAAAAAATTACCACAGCCGGAAAAGTTAAGCAATTGGTTGTTTGGATCAAGCATGTAATAAATCTGCATATAGATTCCACACTTTTTAGAGTTCCAAGATAAGAAAATAATTAAATTGAAGTGAAGGTCAGTCCTCTTATCACTCACCTTATTGTCAATGCCACGAAACGAAGTGGTATAAGGGTATTTGTCATCTGCTTCATTGGTATGATTATAAACTACGTCCAAAATGACCTGCAGAGAAAAATTGTAAAAATACTTCTGAAGAATTATCAGTTACAATAATTTCAACAAGGAACAAACTTCATCGCCCAAAATGAAATTAGAAGCCCCTAGATAAAGGGGGAAGACAAGGGCTTTGCCACCTCTATGCCAGCAGAATGTAAGGCTTTGACCATTTCTTTAAGCTCTTTTGAAGCTTTAATAGGGTCTCCTTCACCACTAGCATAACGACTCATTGGAGCAAAGAAGTTAACTGTCGAGTAACCCCATGTGTTAACCTAGTAAGAAACTTTCAGGTTAGAGAAACACTGAAATATTCACTCATGAAGGTTCAATTTAAATTGAAAAGGGAAGAATTTAATGGCTACTGTGGCAACAAGACCTGTAAGAAATATTAGAAGTACAAAGAAAGGAAAATTGCTGATTCGTGATTACCATGTGATCTCTAGGGTTAGGGCGCCTCTGAAGCTCCAGTTCATCGAACTCAAACACTGGCAATAACTCCACTGCATTTATACCCAGCTCTTGAAGGTGTGGAATCTTTTTAAAGAAGAACAAATGAGTGAGCTATGAAAGAAACTTCGTACATAAACATACAAATCAGACTATACATCATCAACATCTAACATCTAACCATAATAAGCATTTTCACACTTTTCATGTCCTTGTTTTAACCCTCATGCTCATCAGCTGTAAGCATGAATGTGCAGTAATTTTCAGCATCTCAACATGTGTATGAGGTAGAATATAATTACCTTCTCAATGATACCAAGGTAACTACCCCCTATAGCTGGATCCATCCCACTGGATTCATCAGCAGTAAAAGCACGAACATTCATTTCATAAATAACAAGATCCTTCTGCAAAACAGCAGCAGATTTTTGAAACACTGTCAGAATACAAATCCCACAATCCAGATTCAGAAAATAGCTCATCAACAGAATTGTGCAACAACTAGCTGAAGGAGACATACAAATTTTTTACCTCGGGTATGTTAGGAAACTTGTAGTCATCTCCCCAGTTAAATGGCAAGCTTTCGAAATCATACGTTCCATAAAACTGAGCAAATTTTTGACTACTATCTCCAAAAGAGCTGCGACCTTTAACTAGCTTTGCGTAGGGATCCAAAAGCACAATACTACTATCAAACCGATGCCCTTGTTGCCATTCTTCAGGACCATCAACACGGTAGCCATATAGGACATTTCTTAGAGGCAAATCCTATCATAATAAAAACAAAATATTCACAGCTATGAATAGTGAGAAGACAAAAAGATAGTCAGAAGAAAATCCTTAGCGAATGAATACTACCTCAATGCAAATGTGCCAAGTATCCCCAGTCTTGTTTATACTGGAATCCAAAACCAACTCGATCATACCATCTTCATTCACGTCATCCTTATTACTGAAAAATATATCACCAGAGAACAATAACCATCAATGATTAAGCAAACAAATCATAAACAAAATTCAAAATCTCACTAAACAATTAACTTTGAGCAACATCATAAACAAACTTCGTTATACAGAGTGAAATTCAGAAGATACAAACATATGAAATACCTTTGAGGAAGTGATAAACACAATGTCACAGAAGTGGCGTTTTGAGAAAACAGAGCAAAATTGATTCCATTGTTGACTTGAGATACACCAAGAGGAGTTACTTCACCAGAAGAAACTTTGAAAGATTGTTTAGTCTCCGTCATTGTAGATGCTTTCTCTTCCTAGAAATTACAAAAAAATCAAAAACATCTCTAAAGAGTGAATCACAAAAAATCTACAAAAAAACCAGCAGATTTACCTCAACCACACGTTCGTTAGCACGACGACAAGAGATTTTAAGTGTTGAACGATCCTTAATCTACCTACGATGAAACAATGAAGATCATATAATTCAATTCTGAGACGTAAATCTAAGAAGCACAGATTACGAAGAAGACGTGCCTTACGAGAGAAAATTCGAGCTCCGTTAACTTTCCCGGGCAATTTCAATCTACGAGTGCCAAAGCCAATTCAGAATCAGAAACTCCAAATTCAAACGAACATAATCAAAATGAGACGAGAGAAGCGTAATTTACTAACCCCATGGGAATGGTGAAGCAAGAGAAGACATTACCGAACGACGGAGGAATCGTAGAAAAATTGGAAGAAGAAGAAGAAGAAGTAAGCATTTCTTCTTTGCTTCAATGATCTGAGATTCGAGAATCTTACTCTTTCTGGTTCGTTAATAAGATTCACTATAAAGTGTGATGGGACTTTGGGAGAAGAAACAAGGTCGGCCACGTGAACGGACGCGCGAGTCTCGTGTATAGCTTTCATTCTTTTCCGGGAAATTGAAAATTTCTCGTTTGTCATTTTCCGGGAAAATATCTTCTTCAGTGAAACATTTTTTTTTAATTCAATCGGTTTTTACCTAAACCGTCGATAGAATTAATTCTGTAAGACACGCAGAATTAATAAAGAACCGATAAACACAGATTAAACTTAAAAAATCTAAAGACTAGTAAAACTCATTCTATTTTAACAATGTAACTTATTAGAAAACTTTTCCAAAAATGTTGAGAATATACAAAGCTTTTAAAAGAAGAAGAGTAAAATTAAAAAAACAAAGCTCCTATAGTTCACCTTCGCATAGAGAAGTTGGAACGTAACCAAAACCTAATCTTCATACTCAGTCTCTTCATCATCGTCCTCCTCGTTGTTTTCCCCATATCTCCAGCCATCTTCCACATTCTCTCTATCTTCCTCTGTCTCCTCGCTATCTTCTTCTTCTTCTCTCTCTACTTCTTCAAACGTTTCTTTCGCTTGCCATGGTTGGTTTTTCGCAATCCTTCCTTTGGCAGGCGAAGAGGTTGAACCTTTCTTTCCAGCTTTGGCTGGTGGTGTCCTCATGTTTGGCTTACTTCTGCTTTGTTGTTTATGTGTCTGGCTTTTCCCGTTACTGGTGTGTTTCCTGTAAACATCTTGGTCACTCCCGTCATCCACATCATTTCTGTCACTGCCGTTGTGCTTGTTTAGTGTGGGATTCTCCGCGGCATTCTCTTCTTGTAAATGCCCTGGATGCTCTCTCTTCAAATGTAGCTTAAGCTTGTACTCATGTATGTAAGCTTTCTCACATCCTTCGTAAGGGCATACATATGGACGATCCGAGCCAAATACCGCTGTAGGTGTTTTGACAGCCCTTGATACTTTCTCTACCGGTGGAGTATATTTAGGCATCGTCTCTCCAGCAACATTCTGCTACAAACGGTTGTGAAATTGAGAGAGATAAGTTCTAAGATGAGTTACAAAGATGGATAAATAAAGATGTAACCATGAAAGAATCTATGCAATTTGTTCTGTCAACAGCGCAATTTGAGTATAAATTAACAGTGAACACTTCTACCACCAGAAGTATTGAATCTAAGACCTGTTAATTTCTGCAGATTTCAATCTATAAATATAGTGTGGATACTGCAAAGCAACACAATTTCCCCTGAACTCTGATAGAACCTGACTAAGGAGGGCTTTGTCTCAAGACATGAAAAAACATTGAATAGAGTAATGATACCTTTTCATGGTAGGCAGCAACGTGGTTCTTTAGCTTGTATTCATGAGCATATCTCTTTCCACAGCCACTATATGGACAGATGTGATAATTTTCCTGTGAATGAGTCTTCATGTGAGATTTGAGGTTAAAATCCAACGAGAATGCCTGCATCCATCATCTTATGGAGCGTAAGTTACATCATAAGAACGAATCAATTAAAGTTCCCTTCCTAATTGCATACACCGAATTAGAGTGATAGAATCGAATCACCTTTCCACAGCCTTCATAAGTACATACATAGGCCCGCTCTCCAGTATGAATGAGAAAATGTCTCTTCAACTTTGAACTATCCAGAAATTTCTGTTACAGAAAACAAAAAGAGTGATGGTCGTAAATCTCAAGGTAAAACTTTCAATCCTTGAACATCGACATCAATCATAATTTTCTATTTGTATGTTAACATTACTGAGACCCTTTTCTCATATCTAAATCAACTATATTTGTATATAACTATGAGACTCTTTTCTCATATCTCTGAGGCTCCATCCCAGAGGCCAGAGCCAAAACAAAAAGCGTTCCTTAAGCTAATTGATGGATGAAGAACGTCTCCAGTTAAAAACATCGAAACCAATCATTCTACTGTGTATGTAACACTGAGAGACTCTTTTCTCATATCTAAATCAATTCCATTTGTATGTAACATTAGAAACCCCTTTCTCATATCTCTATATTCCTTTTGTTACCAATATACGAAGGAGAGTGTTAAGAATGTACCTTTCCACATGCAGTGTAATGGCAAACATATTGTCTTTCACCATGGATATGAGAATGCTTTCTCAAAGCACTAACGTCAAAGAAAGTTTTCCCACATCCATCATAACTACAGAGAAATAAAACCTCTGTAGTAGGTTCAGGCTCAGGCTCTGGCACATCAGGCTCTTTCTCTTTTTCTTTAAGTCTCTTCAAAGTATCCTCTATAACCAAAACAACACAAACATTGCAAATCACACATACAAATTCATATCGCAAAAAGAAAAACCCAAAATTACAATCACAGTTATACAAAAAATCAATCTCACCTGTGACCCATTTGTGAAGATAACACTTCCCACCTGTAGCAACTATATCTTGTGGTACCCTTAAAAAAGAGCAGAAAAATTCATCAATCGATGTATTTGAAAACCTAATTTAAAAAAGATGGAATCAGCGAATATTTTTCTACCATTCTTTGATCCACTTTACAGCAGGAGCTTTGGATTTAAGGATAGGACGTCTTTCGAAAGGATTGTGATATGGATAGTGTTGATTCTCCATTTCGATTCGTTTGTGGTAAGCTATGAAATCCGAATTTTTGGGGGAAGATGATGATTAGGGTTTAGAGTTTGGTCTTGTGCTAAAGAACGACGATAGAGACGAGAGAAAGAGAGAGAGAGAGCTTAAGGCTTAAGCAATAGATAGACAATGGAGTCTATCCCGGTTCGATTCTAGACCGGATCATAACCGATTTCTTCATTCTTGGATCTTTCCGGTCTGCCTCTACCGATTTACATAAAAAAAAAACATTTACATAAACACTAAAAGAACAAAGTACATTATAAGATCCAAATAATACTATTATATATGTATTTCTAGATTTAATTAAAATTACACATAAAATGATTTTTAACATTATAATTATCTTTTTTGTTACCTTTATATATAATAGATTAGGACCCGTCCAATAAACGGGTTTTAAAATATTCAAATCAATTAAATTTTTAAAAAGTTAAACTAAAATTTGTTTTAGCTGATGTATTTTAATATAATTTTTATACATGTTTTGAGCTATATAACTGCAAATGATTAATTTTCACGACTTTTTTTATTCTTTGATAGTTAATTCTCTTATTCACCCTACCACTTTTAATTTTCAATAGAAACTCCGTCATATTCTTCACTCCTTCACATCTATATTTGTACATGAGAAATACTTAAAATAAATTAAAGTTTTAATCTTCTCTTACGTCAAGAGCCAAGAAATTTAAATGTAAAAATATATATTTTATTAATTTCAACGCGCTTAAGATTAGACGTATTTAATGTCTTAAAAAAAATTTAAAAGCATTAATCAACTCTAACGTCAAGAGCCAGATTGGAGAAGTAAAAATACTTATTTTATCATGTATTTAATTTATTTTTTATTATTTTTATTTTTACAAACTAAACAATAAGAATTAACATATATATTAGAAAATAAAAAAATATATGTTTTATCATGTATTTAATTTAATTTTTTTTGGTTTTTATTCTTTATTAAGCAAAGATAATAGTACAATTGTTTTAATACATATCAGAATCTCATCGATCAACCAACATGTATCATCATCGTGTTATTTAACAATATATCTATATTAGAAAATAAATAAAATATCTATTTTATCATGTATTTAATTTAATTTATTTGGTTTTTATTTTTGATTAAGCAAAATAATAATACAAATTTTTTATATACATGTCAGAATCTCATCGATCAACCAACAAATATCATCATTGTGTTATTATAATTTAATAGTATACCTATTTTAGAAAATAAATAAAAATATTTTTCCATGTATTTAATTTATTTTTGTTGTTTTCATAATATAATTTTTTTTATACATGTCAGAATCTCATTGATCAACTAATACATATCATCATCCTGTTATTTATAATTTAATAGTATATCTATTGATTACTGAAATTATTTTTACTAATAACAAAATGAACTTTTACTTTATTTTTATAAGTTATAATCTTTTTTAAAAATTAGGAAAACATATTTTGTTTTTAATTTAACAATAAAACTAATATTCTCATCAAGTAAGAATATATGCATTCCTACTGATTCATTGTTTTTGTTCAGATTTCTTGCCTCCTAATTTCCTTTTTAAGTTGTAAATATATCAAAATATTATTTTATTTTATTAAACACTTTTTTTTTGTTACTATATAAATTGGAGTTTCTATTTTATACATATATAAAATAGACCTATTTTTTATGAAGTTATTATCTTTCCTTTTATATTTGTATTCCTTTTTAAAAATTTTAAAAACTTTAAAGTTTTCTTTCTAAAATGTAAATATGTCAAAATATTATTTTATTTTTATTAAATACGTTTAAATTTTAGTTACTATATAAAAGTGGAATTTGTTATAGAGATAATTAGAATTACTTAATTTTTATTTTTATTGATAATTAATACTTTTGTTTAATAAAACACTTTTTAAAATCAATAAGACTTCCTTCGTACTATTGATTTCAAAAAATTTCAAAAAAGAAATGATGTACAAAATCTTGAATAGTATTGTCTTATATAAGAATTAAAAGTGAGTTATTGTTAGATATTATATTGCTTAAATTTAGTAGTACATATTTTTTACTTTAACAATAAAACTAACATTTTCATTAAGTAAGAGTAAATTCATTCCTATTAGCTTATTGTATTTTTTTCAGATTTCTTGCCTCCTATTTTCTGATTAGACTACCTATGGTACGACGGTATGAGCGTTTTCTGTTGAGTTGATCTAATGTCAAATATTCTCTGATGTTGTTTAGAATTTCAGAACTCATTGTTTTCCTTTTGAAATTTGATAGTATTAAACAAATAAACTTTGCATATTTAATAGTTATATATAAACAAGTATTAAACAAATAATCAAAAAATCAAATAGAAGTTTATATATAAAATTATTAAATTAGAATCATGCTAACATATGATCAAAATCTTATTTGCATTAGAATAATCTTCATGAAATTAGAGTTTATCTATAGTTTATAAACTTTTTAGATGTGTAAAAGTTTTTTTGGTTTTGAATTTGAAAAACTCTCAAATTGTTTATATAGAGGTGGGAATAATTATTTATCCTTTTAGTTTTTTGATTTCCTTTTATAAAGTTTTTTTTTAGCTTTATAGATTAGGAAATTTCTTTAAAATTTTTATAATTTTTTTTTAATTTCTAATAACCCTAAAATTTCCATTTTAAATTGAAAATACATCAAAATATTATTTTTTATTAAACACATTTTTTAAATATATTTATTATTGAAAATTAATGTTTTTATTTAATGGTTATTAACTTTCTTTTTATACATGTATTTCTCTTTAGAATAGCCAAAACTTTAATTTTTATTTTCCTTTTTTAATAATTATTATTTTTATTTAATAGTTATTAACTTTACTTTTATAATTGTATGAATTTTTTAAATTGAATTTATTTTTCATAGATATGGAAATTTAGAATTAATTAATTTTCCTTTTTTATTGATAACTAATATTTTATTTAATAGTTATTAACTTTACTTTTATAATTGTATGGCTTTTTTAGATTGCCATAAACTTTACATTTTCCTTTAAAATTTAAATATGTATTATTATTTTTTGCTTAAACGGTTTTTATGTTTTGTTACTTTAAAAAAGTTTTTTTTTTTATAGGTATGTAAAATTAGAATGAACTATTTTTTTTATTGATAAAATTAATACTTTTATTTAATTAAATACATGTGAAATCTGATCGTTTAAATTGACACGTGTCATGATCATGTGAGTTAATAACTTTGAATCATTCATCTTTATATAATAAAACTAGATAAGGACCCACCCAATGGGCGGGTTTTAAATTTCAAAATAATTTAAAATTAAACATATTTATTTTATAAGATATTTGTTGTCAATAATATATCTTTAATTATTTTAGAGAAAGAAATAGAAATCATGTTTTGTAAGAGAAAAAAATAATATCAAAAAGTCTAGTTTTGTACATGAAATATTAATTAACTTTCTATAATTTTTTATTATTATAAACATATATAAAATCTATATAATGTTCAAAAACTTTTGGTTCTCACTGGTTGTTTCTTTCTTCGACCATTGTATTAACGTAGATAAAATATCTGAAACCAAAAAAAAAAAAACCAAATCCAAAACCTGAAAAAAATCCAAATGGGTCATAAACTCCTATTTTTAAAAGATCAAACCTGAACTGAACTGAACTGAGAACCAATGGATACCCAAAGCATTCAAAGTACAAATATATACCTAAAAGTATTAATAATATTTAGACTTGATATAACTCAATTACTTTACAATTATGAACCCAAAAATATCAATTAGTTTTATATCAAATAACTAAAATACCCAAAATTAACCAAAATCTATGAAAGTTCTTGGTATTAACTTTTTGTTAAATCAATTTTTCTTCCTACATACTTGATTTTTCTTTATAACTTAATTTAATCTTCAATCATATCAAAATGTTACTCTAACCTCATGTATACTCCATATAAATTAATAGAAGTCAAAAAATTTATATCAAAATAAATGCATTATATCAAAGAAATATCCATATATAACTAATATTATAAAATAATTAAAATAAATTAAAACACTATTAGTAATTTAGTAGAAAATATTAAACTTGAAAAATTAACATTGCAAATAAACTAAATTTAGGTAAAAAAAATAAATTTTTATTACATTCGAAATAATATTAGAGTCTATATATATAAATTTGAAAAAGATTTAATAGAAATAATCAGATTGATCCCAGTTGTTAACATGTTTTTTCAATTTTACTTTGAGTGGGTATCATTCATAGTGTCAAAACAGATCAGCAGTTGGTCAAGGTAATTAGCAATGAATTGTTTCTTAAGTTGCGCCTGTTCTGCGATACCTTCATGGCTTTCTTAATCAACTACACATGTTTTATACATTCCTCCATCATCAATTAATGTAGCAGAAAAAGTTTCAGAGGTAGGTAACATCTCTAGAATGTCAAGAAATATGTCTAGATACAAAGAAAAGGATACACGAGCGATGAGGAACTGCATTTCCTCTAACTGCAATGAATAGGTAGTTTTTTTTAATATTAAAACATTTTTTTTTTGTTACTATAAAAAAATTGACTTTATTTTTTTATAGATATGTAAAATTAGAATGAATTAATTTTTTTTATTGATAATTAATAATTTTATTTAATTAAATACATGTCAAATCTGATCGTTTA
Organism: Cardamine flexuosa; assembly: GCA_963555745.1. Lineage (NCBI taxonomy): Eukaryota > Viridiplantae > Streptophyta > Magnoliopsida > Brassicales > Brassicaceae > Cardamine > Cardamine flexuosa. The sequence goes on along the minus strand of OY743221.1, from coordinate 14,240,521 downwards.
AATTGACACATGTCATGATCATGTGAGTTACTAAATTTGAATCATTCATCTTTATATAATAAGACTTGATAAGGACCCGCCCAATGGGCGGGTTTTAAATTTCAAAATAAATTAAAATTAAAAATATTTGTTAATTAAATATTTGTTGTCAATAATATATCTTAAATTATTTTAGAGAAAGAAATAAAAATCATGTTTTGTAAGAGAAAATAATAATATCAAAAAGTTTAGTTTTGTACATGAAATATTAATTAACTTTCTATATTAAACATTTATTATAAATATATTAAAAATTTATTATAAATATATTAAAAATCTATATAATGTTCAAAAACTTTTGGTTCCCACTGGTTGTTTCTTTCTTCGACCATCGTATTAACGTAGATAAAATATCTGAAACCAAAAAAAAAAAACCAAATCCAAAACCTGAAAAAAATCCAAATGGGTCATAAACTCCTATATTTAAACGATCAAACCTGAACTGAACTGAACTGAGAACCAATGGATACCCAAAGCATTCAAAGTACAAATATATACCTAAAAGTATTAATAATATTTAGACTTGATATAACTCAATTACTTTACAATTATGAACCCAAAAATATCAATTAGTTTTATATCAAATAACTAAAACATCCAAAATTAACCAAAATCTATGAAAGTTCTTGGTATTAACTCTTTGTTAAATCAAATTTTCTTCCTACATACTTGATTTTGCTTTATAACTTAATTTAATCTTCAATCATATCAAAATCTTACTCTAACCTCATGTATACTCCATAAAAATTAATAGAAGTCAAAATTTTTATTTCAAAGTAAATGCATTATATCAAAGAAATATCCATATATAACTAATATTATAAAATAATTAAAATAAATAAAAAAACTATTAGTAATTTAGTAGAAAATATTAAACTTGGAAAATTAACATTGCAAATAAACTAAATTTAGGTAAAAAAATTTTTTTTATTACATTCGAAATAATATTGGAGTCTATATATTTAAATTTGAAAAAGATTTAATAGAAATAATCAGATTGATCCCAGTTGTTAACATGTTTTTTCAATTTTTCTTTGAGTGGGTATCATTCATAGAGTCAAAACAGATCAGCAGGTTGTCAAGGTAATTAGCAATGAATTGTTTCTTAAGCTTGCGCTAGTTCTGCGATACCTTCATGGCTTTCTTATTCAACTACACATGTTTTATACATTCCTCCATCATCAATCAATGTAGCAGAGAAAGTTTCAGAGGTAGGAAACATCTCTAGAATGTCAAGGAATGTATCTAGATACAAAGAAAAGGATACACGAGCGATGAGGCACTGCATTTTCCTCTAACTGCAATGAATAGGTAGGTTTTTTATGTTAAAACGTTTTCTATGTTCTGTTACTATAAAAAAGTTGAATTTATGTTTTTATAGATATGTAAAATTAGAATGAATTATTTTTTTTTTTGATAATTAATACTTTTATTTAATTAAATACATGCAAATCTGATCGTTTAAATTGACACATGTCATAATCATGTGAGTTACTAATTTTGAATCATTTATTTTTATATAATAAGACTAGATAAGGACCCACCCAATGGGTGGGTTTTAAATTTTAAAATAAATTAAAATTAAACATATTTATTTAATTAGATTTTTTTGTCAATAATATATCTTAAATTATTTTAGAGAAAGAAAAAGAAATCATGTTTGTAAGAGAAAATAATAATATCAAAAAGTTTAGTTTTGTAAATGAAATATTAATTAACTTTCTATATTTAAAATTTATTATAAACATATTAAAAATATATATAATGTTCAAAAACTTTTGGTTCCCACTGGTTGTTTCTTTCTTCGACCATCGTATTAACGTAGACAAAATATCTGAAACCAAAAAAACAAAACCAAATCCAAAACCCGAAAAAAATCCAAATGGGTCCTAAACTCTTATATTTGAAAAATCAAACCTGAACTGAACTGAACTGAGAACCAATGGATACCCAAAACATTCAAAATACACATATATACCCAAAAGTATTAATAATATTTAGACTTGATATAACTCAATTATTTTACAATTATGAACCCCAAAATATTTATTATTTTTTATCAAATAACTAAAATACCCAAATTAACCAAAATCTATGAAAGTTTTTGGTATTAACTCTTTGTTAAATCAATTTTCCTTTTACATACTTGATTTTGCTATATAACTTAATTTAATCTTCAATCATATTAAAATCTTACTCTAACCTCATGTATACTCCATATAAATTAATAGAAGTCAAAAAAAGTTTATATCAAAATAAATGCATTATATCAAAGAAATATCCATATATAATTAATATTAGAAAATAATTAAAAAAAAAAAAACTATTAGTAATTTAGTAGAAAATATGAAACTTGGAAAATTAACATTGCAAATAAACTAAATTTAGGTAGAAAATATAAATTTTTATTAGATTTGAAATAATATTGGAGTCTATATATATTTAAATTGAAAAAGATTTAATAGAAATAATCAGATTGAATATATATACAGTAAATTAGAAAAAAATAAAAATTGGATCAAGTGAATGACTGCTATGCTCTAATGAAGAAATTGTGATCTGAAACTTTGTAGTTTTTATAGAAATTTTGCACAACAAAGTTGCTAATTCCAATAAGTTTTCCTTAGATAATTGATATAAAAATTTTATGAGAAGAGAATTATAAATTAATAAATTCTTGCTTTTTTAAAACGATTTAGTTTTATTTCTTTATTTGATTTTCTTAATAATAATTATTTATTAGATTAAATAATAAAGTTTTTAGTGTCTTTTTTCTCTTTAATCTTAATTTCTTTTTTTCTTTAAGATTTGGTTTGTTTCGGTTTTTGATTTTTTAATAATTATTACTAATTAGATAAATTAACAAATAATTGGTTTCCTTTTCCCTTAAGATGTGATTTTATTTTCATTTTTCATTTTTTAAATTAATTTAATTCTTACTTTTAGTTATTGATTAGATTAATTAACAAATTCTTAGTTTATATTTTTTCGAAAATGTTTTATTCTGTATTTGATTTTTAATCATTATAATTTATTAGATTAATTAACAAATTATTGGTTTCCTTTTTTTCTTAAGATATGATTTTGTTTTTTTTTTCTATTTTATTTTAATTATTGATTTTACAAATTATAACATATTCTTTGTTTTTTTCAATATGGTTTTATTTCTGTTATTTTTTTTTTTTTTGATAATTATATATATAATTTTGACACGTGGTAAGATCTGAATGATTAGTGACACGTGTCAAGATCTCGTGATTTATAATTTTGACAGTGTCGGCTTCTGGTGAGTGTAACCCAAGTTTATATAATAAGATAATAAATAATCCATGAAAAAATCATAAATCCATGAACATAAAACAATAAGTCCATAGTTAACAAAAATAAAGTTTCTCAAACATCAACATATCAGAATATAAGTCAAGAGTTATTAAATAAGTTGATGGTGAAGAAAAGTAAGTCAACAGTAACTAAATAGTTAACCGTACAGAAAAAATATAAATCTATGAACAAAAATAATAGTCAAAAATTTAAATAAGTCGACTTTGTAAACAAATCAACAAATTTAAATACAAGTCGATTGTTATAAAATAAATTATTGGAGAAAAAAAATTAAATTGATAGAAATAAAATTTAAGTTGACAATTTAATAAACCAACTAGAGTATGCGCCTGCAGGTCAATATTTCTTAATTATTATAAGAAAATTATATTTTAGAGTTTAATATTGTGTGTTTAATTTTTAAGATAATTTTAAATTTTTAGATTTTGTTCGTTTGATTTTTATAACTAATTTTATTTTAGATATGTAGCTTCAACTTCATTAAATTATAAAGTGTTATATGAAATTTTAACTTCATTAAACTGTTAAGTGTTAGTATTGTTGATTGTTTAACGTATATACCCATTCTAAATATTTTATAAATCATTTTTGTCAAAGTCTGCCCTTCTAAACCTAGTGGGCATACGGGTCTGCAGATTTAATTTTTATAAATATAAATAATATCAATATTTTAAAAAATTTAAATTAACAACTTTTTAATAGAAATATTTTTAATATTCTTCTTTTGTAAATATTCTAAGTTTTTATATATAAACTCTTTAAATCTTTAAATATATCACATATCATATTTCATCAACTATATACTCATTTTAATATTTTATAAATCGTTCTTATGTCAAAGTTTGCCCTACTATATCTAATATATATATCACATATTTATTTTTATTAAAAATTGGTAGTATAGGGATCGATCTGCCAATTCGCAGACATAACCTGCTGAATTTACGGTCCACTATTGGATTATCCATAATATCCATTTTTCAATGGATCTACTTAGACCTAACCGGTGATTTTACAGGCGTGATTGACACTTCTATTAATACGAGATGATGAACAATGACTTTTTTCTAAAAGAAAACCAATTCAATTCTCAATCTTAAATATAATTAATTTTTCTGCCAAAACTAATCCACTTTGTGCAAAAGAAAAAACTTTTCTCTGTAATTTTTTTAACAAATTGTAAATCTGTAATTTTTCATCATAATGAATACTTAAAGTTTTTCCTGCAAAAAAAGATACGTAATTTTCTGAAAAATAGATTTGAATCACAACATATGTAGATAAATGCATTATATAATAGTTCAAAATAATTTGAAAATAAGATCAAATAAAAGTGAAACGTGAATCATAATTATTTTCCAATGCATTGATTTAAATTAGGTAGATAGATTTTTAATATATTAAAATTAATATTAGTTTTCATAATGTTGTTCATTTAATCTCTTTGAATACACATTTAACATTAATCCTGATTTATTTATTTTAATATTGAGTGTTTGAAAACATTTCTTAGATTGACTCTTTTTTAATAATATAGTAGATGAACAAAAAAAACGTATCATACTGCATTAAAAGAGGGTGACTAATACCCATATGCATGTAGGACAACTCTACATGTCTTTTCTCATTTTTTCACTAAACTATAAGCTATTTTTTTTTGTCATTTTCACATTCAATTTCGGAAAAAGAAAATGTGCTGAATGGTGTATTACTGACAAGAAAAACACATGCATTGGTTGGGAAGAAAAACGCATGCATTGGTTATCTGTCATTTTATCTTATAGCATGATTACCTATTTATACATCAGATTCGGTCATCGAAGGTCAGAGACAACAAGTATTTTAGAGAGAGTGCTTACGGTTTTAGTTGTGAGGGTTAATAGTAATTTTTTTTATGTTTTATCAAAAATGTAAGTAGCATACCATGTAAGGGGGTTTTGTTGTTTTTCAGTGACTCTTGATATAGGGGTAGATTTGATTGTGTATTCATTGAGGGATTAGGCATGTTAATTGCAGGAATGTTATTAATCCTCCAAACTCTTCTTCCTCAGTCTCTGTTTTCCCGTTGAAGGAAATGTTCTATTTACCATTCTAGAATCATTAGCTCTTGGAAAGAATTCACCGTGCATTGATTTAATAAGTGTTGTTGATCCAAGTGTGTGTTTGGTAAGTTTTCTTGTAAATACTCATGAGAATAACTTAACAATTGGTTTTGTTGATGCTTTAATAAAATGAAAATAAATTTAATATATATGCATAAAAATCTAATTAAAAATTATTGATGATTGAAAGGAAATAACATTTACCATGAAAAGCATCTATCTTTTCAACAGAGTTCAGCAAGTTTGGATTACCGAAATCCTGTTGATCAGCTTGTTGTCAAGATCCATCGGAATTCAGGAATGAAAGAAATTTGACAACAAGCTGATCAACATGATTTTGGTAATCCAAACTTGTTGAACTCTGTTGAAGAGATAAATGCTTTTCATGATAAATGTTATTTCCTTCCAATCATCAATAATTTTTAATTAGATTTTTATACATATATATTAAATTTATTTTCATTTTATTAAAGCATCAACAAGACTAATTGTTAAGATATTCACATGGATTTTTACAAGGAACTTTACGAGACGCACAATTGGATCAGAACACTTAATAAATTAAAGTGCGGTGAATACTTTTGAGGAGGAAAATGATTCTACAATGGTAAACTGAATATATATTTTTTTAACTTATATTTTCTTGATCATCGATTACAATGCTAATGATGAGGACATCCAAACTAGCATATCCAGAACCGAGGAGAGTGTCATTGCAATTCCACAACTAAGAAGAAGTTCAAGAACTAGGTCTGGAGACAAACGCGTAAGAGAGGACTTCAACAAGTCAGTGGAGAGCTTAATCACTCCAATGGAGCATGAAGAACTCAAAGGAACACTTATCATCACTAAGGAGATTACTCGAGAGACTGCAATGGATCCAACTAGCGTCTCAACAACTCAATGTGTGGAAAGCACTCAAGAAGATACTTTCATTATATCCAATAATGTTAGGGGCTAGTGCTACAGATTATGCAAGGTGAGTATTTGAATAATTATTTAGACTCACGAGTTTTCTTTTGTGTTTTGCAGGGTTTTATTTTGTATTGAGTCATTAGAGAGTGTATTGTTTCGTATTTTAGAGTCTAGAGAGTGTATTGTTTTCATGCTTTTTTTAATTTGGAAATTTCGGCCAAGAAGCCAGCTGCCGAGCATTTTATAAAGCTTTTCTTAGCTTGTAAGTTTTACAATTTATCAATAAAAAACCCAAAAAAGTCCCAGGATAAATATTTACCTAGTGCAAAATGTAAAAAAAACGGATCGAACTATGAGATATGGTGGTTCACCAGACATAAATTACCACTTGAGCTTATGATTATTCTTGAATTTTTAATACAAAAAAAATCTATATCTAGATTTTAGGTGTGTCAGTTGAACTTTTATACCTTCAACCAATGGGGTAACTGTTAAACTTTTAAACGAGTGTAAGGTGTTTAACACAAGAAATATTGTCTCTTAGATTAGTTTATCATATCGTCTATAACTGAATTTATATTTACTATTATTTATGATATATATAAAGAATAATACCAAAATTAAACAAAAAGTAGTTAAAATAAAAATAACATCAAATAAAACTACAATTAAAATTATAAAGTAATTGTAAGATTTGTATACAAAAAAAAAGTAATTAATAAACCCCAAAAAAGTGAGAGAAAAAAATAACCAAACATGCAATCTCATATATGAATATATGATAATAAATGTAACAATATTACTTAAATTAAATGAAAATATTATGCATTTACTAGATTAGGACACGCCCGATGGGCGTGTTTCATAATTTTTAAATAAATTTAACTAAGTAAAATTATTAAACTAAATGTGTGTGCTTAATGATATATTTTAAAATAAATTTAGGGGAAAAATAGAAATCATGTTTCGTTAGAGAAAGTAGTTTGATCATTAACATATTTTACATGAATAAATTAATTTATATATTATAATTTTGTTATTAACATATTTAAAATATATACCACATCTATTAGTTTGGTCTATTTTCTCATTTGTTTTTTCAGTCACCGTGTCAGATATGTATTTTTAAAATATCAGAAACCAAGAAACCAAACAGAATGTTGGTAGGCACGAGAGTGCTATTGATATTCTGACCCAATCTTAGATGAACAAACAACCTTTTCACAGGGAGAGTTGGTTTAGGAATTTTGTAAACATATCGTACCCGCTGATCATAGATACTCTATTTATTGGTATTTTGCAAAGAAATTTGGTTTGCTTATGTTTAGAGGAGATGTCGTCGCAGCGAGAGTTGGATGAGATATCATATTAGTGTTACGAGTTTAAGAACCGAACAAAGAATTTAGTCATGATTATAGAACTGCTCAGTTCATATTCCTGATTATTCCTGATGATTATCCCTGGGTCTAGCGTTTTTAATCATTTGAATTCAATCCCGTTCATCTTGTTTACTTTTAGTTGCATTGCTTTATTTATTTACTATCTATTGATCTAGCTTAGCTCGAACCTGTGTTTCTATTGTGAGAGTTTTCAGAATCCTTATGGATTCGATCCCTAAGTGCTGCAATAGATCTTTTAATTGAGAGAGTAGTTCTAGGGTTACTTTTGACCCCTGTCAGCGATGACATCTATCCTCTAAACAAAAGAAAACCAAATCTCTTTGCGAATCCAAATAAATAAAATCTGCATGATTAACAAGTATGATATGTTCACAAAATTTCTAAACCATATCTCTCTGGGAGAAGGCTGTTTGCTCATCTAAGATTGGGTCAGGATATTAATAGCACTCTTGCGCCTACCAACATTCCTAAGATTCTAGATTCTGGCAGCTAGCCTAGAACTAGTATAGATTCAAATCTAGATGAAGAACATTATGAATATCCTAATATGTTTATGTCCAATTCAACAATTCATCTTAAACCCTTGAAAACAATATATCTAACAAGTAAACTACTCAGACATGGTGAATGAAACAAACATCATGAATAGAATATAAATCATAAAATAAATCAGGAGAAGAAAGAGTTAGAAATCTTCTCCAAAATATCTCTGGAAATGTGACTGTAGAAAATAAAGCACATGTCTAAACAATAACCTAAAAATACTATATATATGTTAAACACACAAAATTGGACTAATTGCAAATAAGGAAAACTTTCAGCAAAAATTGCAAATCTTCGGTGTGAAAAGTACCATGTCGATCGACACTGTTCACGTGTGTCTGTCGACATGAACAGTACCGATGAACAGTAACTCGATGAACATTACCGATGAATAGTAACTTGATGAACAGTAACTTTCCAACTTTCAGCTACAATGCTCCATATTTGCTCCATAATGTATCAACAAGGTACATCTCGCATTTGTACCTAATAAGACTCAAATAATAATAGAAAGACTCTAAAACCAATACTTATATCATGACTAAAAACCATAAAAACCATGATATATCAACTCCCCTAAACTTAGCTTTTGCGTGCCCTCAAGCAAACAGAAAACTGAATCAAGGAATAAGTTTGAAAATTGCGAAACTCATATCTTCATTAGAACACCACAATCACATTCACCATAGTAATCCACTAGAAATTCTAACTTGACAAGATCCAGACCACCATGTACTTCAACGCTAGCACTCGCAGCATTCTTAATTCCCACCACAATTGACTCAACATAATCCAACAAACAACCTTCATCGCTGTACTCTACCCCACCGATGGTTTCAATGTCCAAGATCTTCTAGATTTGTAACCGTACTTCACTACAATAAACCAGCCATTACTAACTTTATTGGTACTCTTTCAATTCCCCCAGACTTGTTATTCACTTATTTATTATTTTAGGGGGTAAATTTATAACTTCAAAGATTGTAAACAAATGGTCATCAGAAGTTTATTCCTACCATTTACAACCCTTGTGTGATCTTTTCATTAGAATAAACAAATGGTCATCGAAATTTTCTTCCTACCGTTTACTCTAATGACAATCATCTCACCGTTATAAATTTAAAATTAGGGACAAGGGAGAGGAGTACCACATTTAAATCAAACAGGCCAGTAATGTTGAGCTTATACGAAAAATCAAACCCAACATACATCAATACCATCGATAAAATATAATACTTAGTTCAGATCTAGGACATTGGAAATAGGGGATCTTAAGCTATCTAGCTGGCCATTGAATTTTCCATTAGTCTCGGATTCAGGTCAGGATAGAATCAAATGGTCACATGAGAGCTTATTGCAAAGTGTGGTTGATTCCTCGGTAAAATCATTGTTTCTTGACAAGGTTTTGACTCAATAAAACAAAAGTTTTGAAAAATAAAATAAAAAATGGGACTGACTCTCAAAAGAATAAATAGAGTTAGTAACATCCTCCACCAGACTTAAACTACACTGTCCCCAGTGTAATTATGCTTGAGGAAGGTGAACAAATAAAAAAAATTGGATGAAGAGTGAATTGTTAAGTTCTGAAAATCGTAACCTGATAATGGTGTCTGTGTCGATCGACACACAGATTGTGTGTCATTCGACATGAGTGTGAAGATCGTGCAATGAAGTTTCACACCATTCATTGATCGTGCAATCCATTTTCTGACAAGAATTCCTGATTAAGAGCTTCAAATAATGTCAAATAACAAGACAATATGAAACATAACAAGTTCAAACATTATCCAAATCAAATCAGAAACAAAAAGAGAAGCAAAAGCAATACTAAAAATGTCTCAAAATAAAAGAAAAAGAAGAGAAAAACTAATCCTCTTCACTAGCCGGGTTTGAAGTCTGAGATGGAGTTGGGATGGGGACTGGTCTAGGCTGAGACGGAGGTACTGCATCAGTGCGACGAACACATCCGCAGTGATAGAGAGAAGCCTTTACATTCCATACACTCTGGAAGCTATCAACCATGTACCTCTGAAATATTGCAGTCTCCATAGGGATGGGAGGTGTGGGAGGAAGCGCATACTGAGGTGTGGACTCAGGTATAGGGTCCTCTGCATCTGTAGGAACAGCCTGTGAAAAGGCCCCTCTCCTTCGTCTAGTTTGAGGTGTGCAGCGACGGAGTGTGTGGTGGGGTTGGAAAAGGAGGCGTGCCTGGGTGACTGTAATGCTAACAAACTCGCGCTGTGGAAGCTTAATGGTGTAGTCTACATCCTCACTTCGATAATACCAAATCCAATCTGGCTTAATCCAACTAGTACTCTTGAGAAAATCCTCGTTCATAAAGCTGACATCCGAGATCACTTCATAAGGCTCATTGTTAATGCCACAGTACTGAAAGATAGGAGTGAGGAGGCTACCAACGGTCTCAATCTTTCCCCCTGAGTTACCTATAAAAAGTTTCATCTTTCGGCTCACTAGGTGGTGTGCAAAGATGGCACCAAGGTTGACCCTATCATCAAGCTCCTGCCATCAACCAGAGAACAAATCCTGGATGGCATAACACACCAACAACAACTCAGATGGCCTCATCTTCCCTGGTTCCATCTTACACAGGATAGTGTTCGAGATGGCCCGAACAACATATTGAATAACCGGGTGCCTAATATCAGAGTGGACTGACTTCTTGGAGTCGTAAACTCCATTCACAAACTTTGACCAGAAATCATTGATATCTAACATACCTAACTCCAAAGCAGTGCAAGTCTTCGTCATGTCAAACCCAAAGAGATCGCATAGAGCCAAAAGAGAGACCTTGTGGCGCACTCCATTAGCCATAAAGGTCAGAATACCATCTTGGGCTCTCATCACCCTCTCATTTAGGTAATAAACCCGCGTTGCTATGAACTGGTGCACTAAATCTGGATAAAGATCATGATGCACGGTACACATGCTGTCTAATCCAATCTTCTCCAAAGCATTGAGACATTTATCCGTAATCTGCATATGGTGCATAACAAGTGAACTCATAATCCGTGTTAGCTTAATAGCCAATTCCAACCAAGAATTGTAGAACAATGTATCATAGTCATCACAATAATCAACGATAGGCCTATGAGTGCAGGCTAGTTTCACAACCTCTAGCCGTAAAGTCCCTTCTAACTCTAAATGAGAATGATAGGTGTTCCCTCTTGCCGAGAGCAAGGCGGATGGTACTAGCGCACTGGGTTAGAACTCAAAGCTCCAGCTGTTCTCTGTCTCGTTCCTCGAGTAGTCATCCCTGAAAGACAAAACAGAAGAACAGAAAAAATAAGTAAGGATAATGAAGTCTGGGTGTCTGTGTTGACCGACACGACAAAACCATGTTGATCGACACAGAGCCAATTGCATATTTTGCCGAATGAACAATTAAAAAATATCAAACTTCATATGCGTTCAAATCAATTTCATCACAGAATCAACACAAAACAATCATCGAAATCATCCTACCAACATCATTCCATCATCCTAAACATCTCTAAATTCCGAATTTATGTCAAAATAATTTTTAAGTTTTATCAATAGAAATTTGTGACTTTTCTATCAATTCAACCTAAATTAACAATAATTTACACTTATTTCCTTCTAAATTTATGCTAACCATCAAAGATTAGCAAGTATTAAGAGTAAAATCAGATCAAAAAGTGAGAATCTAAAACTTTGAAATTTTGAATATAGAGATGGAGATTCGAAGAATATACCTTTGATTTTGATAGAATGGATGTTATAGGAATGTGGGGAATGAAAATATCTTGAGTTTAGAAACACAAATCGAATGATCTGATGAAGAATCGCAAAATCACAAATTTGAGTTATGATGGGCGGAGGTTTTCGCAAAATTGAGAAAAAGAGAAGTGGAGAAGAAAAAAGAAAAATCAGGTTTTATACTATCCTGGAGGTGTCGACCGACACAAGGTTGTCGTGTCGATCGACACAGACACAAACCTTGTGTTCCTTGGTCGAAAAATTATTTAAAATCTCCCCATGATGAGCAATCCTTCTAAACTTGTCCTTAAGCACGACTAGTTCCTGAGACAAAATAAAAAAAAAAAAAAATTAGTAAAACAAGACACAGAAAAACATATTCACAGACTTACTAGTAGGTTGCCTCCCACCAAACACTTATTTTCAGTCATTAGCTTAACCTTGTTAGGGATTAGATAGGTGAAGCATCTCCGGAAGAATCTGAAGGTGATGATGATGAAGTTTTTGAACTAAGATCATCTTCACTGAGGTCTAGCATTTTGGGTTTCAGAACCCTAAGAATCATCTCATCCATCGCAGCTTGTCCTTTAGCCTTAAACTCATGAGTGATGATGAATCTATCCCTAGAAAATGGTCTTGAACCACTTCCATACTGAAGCTTGTACTCAATGGTATCACCAGCTTGTCTCACAGGAGTCAAGGTCACAAGAGGTTATTCAGTCACTGCTCTTCTTTGTGGTTTCATCTTCCTAGCCACAGCTTTTGAATTCGTTGCAGTGAATTCCTTAGAGTGAATCCCATTCACCTCTTGGTTACAAACTTTCTCAACTTCCTCAGCAACAACCTTAGGACTCAACATCACATATCCATCATGGATAGCATCATAGAACACATCAGGGTCAATATGCTTCAAAGAAATCCTGCTACTTAGCAAATCAAAAACAGCTCCTGCAGTAGCAAGGAATGGTCTTCCCAAAATTAGTGGCATATCAGTACCATTAGCTGTCTCAACAACATAGAAATCACAGGGAAGCAGACAGTCTCCAACCCGAACTTGGAAAGTCTTAATCAAGCCTGTTGAAGTCTTCACTGAAGCATCAGCCAATGTAATACCAACTGGAGATCCTCTGATATCACAAATTCCAAAACTTGTTGCAATGTACTTAGACATGAGATTGATAACAGACCCAGTATCACAGAGTGAATCACTGAGTCTAACTCCAACAATGGACCGTCGGGGTGTAGCCAACATGAAAAATTTCAATTAAGTATGTATCCACACGGGTTTTGAAAAACAATGTCTAGCCACACCAAAAGTTTTTTTCGAGTTGTAACCACATTTTCGTTAATTTTGACAGAAAGTTAAACAGTTTGCCTTAACCACTAACATAGTTGAAAATTTTCATGTCGCTACACTCCGACGGCCCAAACAAAATTGTAAAGTTAAAACAATTATTACGTTCTACAAAAAAAATTAAACTCAATTTCTTTCTATTATTAATTGTGAACGAAAATTAAAATTGTTTTTACCATCCAACTTTAAATCATCCACATTTTCAAATATTCTAATTTTTACAATAGATCAGGACGGATCAATTGACATAATTTTAATTGATCCATATTGATCCGTCTTGATCTATTGTAAAAATTAGAATATTTGAAGATCTGGATGATTTAAATTTGGATGGTAAAAAATAATTTTAATTTTCGTCCATAATTAATAAGAGAAAGAAATTGAGTTAAGTTTTTTGTCGAGAGTAATAATCGATTAAATATTATTTACAATTTTTTTTGTTCAATTATATTAATTTTTTGATTACTATTGTATCCTTAATGACTTTATTTAAAAAGCTTAAGTACTATATTGTTTAAATACTCTAATCAAACAATTTCATATTTATTTAGAAGATATTAAATAAAAATAAACAGATTTTAAAATATCAATAATTAAAATTTGAAATATCTCTATACTTATTTTGTGCTATTTATTAGGGAATTGATTAACTAAATAGAAAACTATTATGATTATTAATAAGATTTTAAAAAATTAAAAAGATTGTCCAGTGGAATTTGCTGTAATATCCCATGTAATATCTCACAAGCCGTCTATAATTATTTGAGCAATGTAAGGTTATTTTGTTTCTAACATTGTCCAAATAATTATAGATGGCTTGTGTTGTGTTAATTCGTTAAATTACTAGAGATCTTATTTATTATTTTTAATATGTCTTGTGTTGTGTTAATTAAAATTACTAATATATTAATTTTGTGGTTATTATTGTATCCTTATGGCTATACCCCGACGGCCCCAGAGTTGAGGGGCCTCAGAGTTGAGGGGACCAAAAATAATTTGAAATTGATTTGGTAAACTAATGAAATATATAACTTATTAAATAAATTTATCAACAAATATAACATCGCACATAATTATATTTTAGTAATTTTAATTAACACAATACAAGCTTTCAACAATGATTTACAATTTAATTGTTTAAATATTATTTACAATTTTTTTTGGGGCCGTCGGGGTGTAGCCACATGAAAATTTTCAATTCTGTTAGTGGTTAAGGCAAATTGTTTAACTTTCCGTCAAAATTAACGGAAATGTGGTTACAACTCGAAAAAAACTTTTGGTGTGGCTAGACATTGCTTTTTAAATTCCGTGTGGATACAAACTTAATTGAAAGTTTTCATGTGGCTACACCCCGATGGCCCCTCCAACAATGGAACATGGCACATCAAACCTTCCAGGATCCTAAAACTTAGGCAATTTTCAGAGAAAAGCCGTATTGGGTGGTTGAGCATGTTGACCGACACGACCAGGTACCTGTCGATCGACATGAGTCAAATCAGGACTCTCCTTCATCGTGATTTTCAGCAATGTCTCGAAAATATTGGGTGGTGTCGACCGACACGAGGTAGTGGTGTCGATCGACATGAGCTCCTTGACGAGAATATCAACCTTTTCCTTAGCTTCAGAACTCACCACACTCTCCTTGGGAATTTCTCTCTTGACCATATCACCCCAGAACATAACAGCACCACACTGATACTTAGGATTTGTATAAGTTCTTCCAGGTAAGACACCATCAGGACGTTTAATGTTCACATCAGATTGAGCAAACTGGGTATCCAACCTCTTGATGTGGTTGTTCAAAGTCTCATACCTCCCATTCAAATCTGCATACATAGCATCAATCTTACCATTGAAGTCTACAGTCATCTTCTGCTGTCCCTCTAGAATTTGGTCAAGCATATCTTTCATCTCAGAATTTGGAGTCCTAGCAGGTGGATTCTGGTAGTAAGAACTTCCATAGTTTCTTCTGAGACCGCTGTTGTTTCTTTGAGCATTATAAACCTCAGTCTTGGGCGTGAATCCAGAAGAGTTCTGGTTGTTCCCATAGTTGTTCCTCTGATTGTTGTAATTCCTGAAGTTTTCTTGAGAATTACCAAACCTTTGACTATTAAATCCTGAACCATTCACATAGTTCACATCTTCTTTGGTAGCTTCATCCTTAGCCTCAAAAACTTCAACCTCTTGAGCAAAGTGAACCGATTTCTTGTTCACTAGAAAGTTGTGCACAGTATTAAGCTTTGCCTTAACTTCTACCATCTGACCATTGTCCAATCCAGAAGCTAATTTCTTCCTCTCAAATCAGCATTCTTGGTGCTATTACTAGACGCCAGTTCTCAGTCAACTTGCGAGCTTCTTTTGGTCTCCTTGTCTTGAAATTACCATCACTGGCAGCATCCAAAGCAACATGATATCTCCAATCAACTCCACTAAAGAAAGTCCTTAAGACCTGGACTTCATCAAAACCATGGTGTGGACAATCTCTTTTGTAAGCTTTGAATCTCAACCAAGCGGCCTTGAAAGTCTCTGCAGGACCTGCTTAGGTAAACTGAATGATCATTTTCCTCAAGTCCTCTGACTTAGAATCATCATAGAAGCTGTCAAGAAAAGCTGTCTTGATGTCCTTCCATGTAATTAAAGATCCTGATTTCAATAGCTTCAACCAGTGAGCTGCTTCCCCAACAAGAGAGTATTGGAAGAGCTTGCAGAATAGATAGTCCCCAGACACTCTATTTGCTTTGATACTAGAAACCAAGTCTTCAAACTTCTTTATGTGATCCATTGGATGTTTAGCAGGATGAGCAGGGAAAGTGTGTTTCCCCACAACAGTATAGTATTGGGGTTTCCACTCGAAATCATTCCTCTGAAAGGCAGGAGGACATATAGCAAACCTATTATTGTAGAACTCATTGGGCCTGTTGTAGTCACCTAATGTTCTTTCCTCAACATCAACCTCTGCATCCACAGAAACCGGACCGCGTCCGTTGGCACCATGTCGACCAACACGGTTACCATCCTGTCGGTGGACATGACCGACCTTGTCGAGAGCTTTGACAATAAGGTTTCCCTCAACATCAAGTTTCCGACCTTTCCTGTTACGTTGGTTGCCCTCTAAATCACGTAAGATCCAAGCAGCATCCCTCAGAAGCACAATAGTGTTAACCATCTATGATTTCCTTTATGCTCTGCGATTAGCTCTCTCTAACTTTCCAATCTCTTCAATAGCAACTAGTTCTTTGTTCTTGTTGCTCCTAAGATTCATGCACTTGAGAAGAGAGAAAGTAGAGATGTAAGTAACAAAATAAAATAAAAATCTAGAGTAAACTCTAACTGAAATCTAATGGTGAATTTTAGAGTCCCCGGCAACGGCGCTAAAATTTGATATGTTCAAATTAACCCTTAGAGCTACTCTCTCAAATTAATAGATCAGTGTAGTACCTAAGGATCGAATCGATAAGGACTCTGAAAACTCACACAATAGAAGTACATATTTGGATTAAGCTAGATAAGTAAATGATATATCATGGATTTTATGGTTTTTAGCCATGATATTGACACGGGTCAAATATAACCCTAGAAGCTACTCTCTCAAATTAAGAGGTCAGTTGCAGCACGAGGGGTCGAATCCACAAGGACTCTGAAAACTCACACAACAGACAGAAATATTCGGATTAAGCTAGATCAAATAAATATAAACTAAACAAAGCAATGCAGATAAAAGTAATAGCAATCAAACGGGATTAAATTCAAGTGACTAAAAGCGCTAGACCTAGGGACATCAATAAGGAAAACTAAGGAAAGTGAACTTGGCAGTTCGTAAATCAAGTCTAAAGTGTTTGTGCGGTTCTTAAACTCGTAACACTAATGTGATATCTCATCCAACTCTCGCTGCGATGACACCTATCCTCTAAACAGAAGCAAACCAAATCTCTTTGCGAAATACCAATAAATAGAGTCTCTATGATTAGCGGGTACGATATGTTTACAAAATTCTTAAACCAACTCTCGCTGCAAAAAGGCTGTTTGCTCATCTAAGATTGGGTCAGGGTATCAATAGCACTCTTGCGCCAACCAATAATCCTACGGTACCAGTATTAAGGTGATCAATCTTAAGACTAGTATAATTATGAAATCTAGATGAAGAACATAATAGATAACTTAACAAGACTATGCCCAATTCAAAAATCCTTCATAATCCCTTTTGAAACCCTAGATCTAACAAGGTGACTACTCAGACATAGAAGATGAAACACAAATCATTGTCTGAATAATACTCATAAAATTAGAAATAAGAAAACAAAGGGAGTTCAGAATTCTTCTCTCTACAAAATTTGAGATCTGAATTTTCTCTCTAATAATCTCCTTGAAACTTACAATAAACTTAGTACTTCTCAAAAATTTCGAGAATCTCCAAACTTAGTCTCTGGGACTTCTAAAACATAGTTTAACCTAAAAACACTATTAGGCATGAAGTATAAACTTTGGAAACCTCTAGGGCAAAGTTGCAATTCTTGGAACTTGATAAAACTCGAAGGCGTCAATATCGTCGTGGTTGTGTCAATCGACGTGGACATAAATATTCGTCTCCTTGTTGATTTGCTCAGCTACAAGCCTCCAAATGCATCCAAAGTGCTCATCAGGGTCCAATCCGTGTTTGTACCTTATAAGACTCAATGTATATACAAAAGACTCCAAAACCAATACATCTATCATGTCATAAAACCATAAAATTCATGATATATCAGATATATGCATTGGTTTTAGAGTCTTTTCTGTTGTATATTGAGTCTTATTAGGTACAAATACGAGATGGACCTTGATGATCACTTTGGAGCTTTTGGAGGCTTGTAGTTGAGCAAAACAACTTGGAGATGAATATTGCTATCCATGTCGATCGAAAGGCCTATGCCATGTCGGTCGACACTCACCCGATGTGAATAATGCCTTAGAGTATTATCAAGTTTCAAGAATTGCAACTTTGCCCTAGAAGTCTCTAATGTTTATAATTCAGGTCTAGTTTGTGTTTTAGGTTAAATCTATGTTTTAGCAGTCCCAGAGACTAAGTTTGTTTTAGGTTAAATCTATGAACACAAATCAAAGTCTGAGTTTTCAGAGTCCTTGTGGATTGGATCCCTAAGTGCTACAACTGACCTCTTGATTTGAGAGAGTAGTTCTGAGGGTTAATTTGACCCCTGTCAAATTTTGGCGCCATTGCTGGGGACTCTTTGATTCACCATTAGGTTTAAGTTAGAATTTAGTCTAAATTTTTGATTTATTTTATTTTGTTACTTATATCTCTACTTAATCTTATCTCAGGTGTCTGAATCTTAGGAGCAACAAGAATAAACAACTAGTTGCTACTTAAGAGATTGGGAAGTTAGAGAGAGCTAATCGCAAAGCGCAAAGGAAATCAGAGATGGTTGACACTGTTGTGCTTGTGAGGAATATTGATGGGATCTATCATGATTTAGAGGGCAATCAACGCAATGAGCTGGGTCGGAAGCTTGATGCTGAAGGAAACCCCATAGTCGAAAACATCGACGAGGTCACACATGTCGACCGACAGGATGCCGACCGTGTCGGTCGCACGGAAGTAACATGAATGGTCTGAATGCTGTGGATGATTGGATTGATGATGAGGAAATAACTCTTGCTGACTACAATAGACCTCATCAATTTTATGCTAACAAGTCTGCTATCCGACCTCATGCTTTCCAGAGGAATGACTTTGAGCTGAAACCCGCATACTACACTCTTGTAGGACAGCACCCTTTTCATGGTCTTTCCAATGAACATCTGATGGATTAATTTGAGAGGTTTGAAGACTTGGATTCTAGCATTAAAGCCATTGGAGTGTCAGAGGACTACATGTTCTGCAAGCTCTTCCCATACTCACTTGCTGGGGAAGCAGCTTATTAAGGAAGCAGCTTATTAGCTTAAGCAATTCAAACCAGGATCTTTGATAAAATGGGAGGATATTAAGACAGATTTTCTGAACAATTTCTATGATAATGCAAGATTTGAAGACTTGAGAAACATGATCTCCCAGTTTACTCAAGGACCTACTGAGATTTTCAAAGCAGCTTGGCTAAGATTCAAGGGATATCAGAGGGATTGTCCACATCATTATTTCAGTGAGGTTCAGCTTTTGAGTACTTTCTTGAGAGGTGTTAATTGGAGGTATCAGATGGTTTGGATACTGCTAGCAATGGAAACTTCAACACCCGGAAACCAAGGGATGCAAGTAAGTTGATTGAGAACTTGGCTTCTAGTAATAGTACCAAGAATATAGAACTTGAGAGGACAAGACAAGCAGCTAACATGGATAATGGTCAGATTGCTGAGGTGAATGCAAAGTTGGATATGGTAAACAGTCTTCTTGTGGGTAAGAAATCAATTAAGTGTGCTACCGAGGTTGAAGAAAAGGATGTCAACTACATCAATAGAACTAGATATCAGGAACAAAGATATGGATACAGACCAAGGCCTGAGGACCAGTAACTATATCCGAATAATAGTTTCAGCAGGAACTATGAATTTTCATCTCACCAGATACCTCCTCCAAACACTGAAGAAAGTGAGATGAAGTCTATGTTGGAACAGATACTGGAGGGTCAGCAGAACATCACAATTGATTTTAATGGGAAGATTGATGCTTTGTACACAGATTTTAATGGAAAATTTGAAGCTTTGGACAGCCATGTGAAGAAGCTAGATATTCAGATTTCCCAAACAGCTATTTCTTCAAGAGGATCTGATACAAAACAATATCAACCATGCCATGCTGTTACTCAGGAGTGGGAAACAGCTAGAGCCTGTTGTGAAGAAAGGATTTTCATCTGAGGAAAACATAGATCTGGAAGAAGTGGAAGATGATGTGATTTCCGAGGAGATATTGTCCACGTCGACCGACGCGCAATCACCATGTCGGCCGACACGGGCAGTAATTGATAACATCGTATTTTGACCCGTTTTTACTATGGTTTTCATATTTTTTTAAGAGATTTTTGGTATGATATCAAAGCTAAATAGGCTATTATCAAGTATTGTTAGTGTCAAAGAGGTTTTACAGGTTTTATGGGAATATGGATCAAAAAGGAGCAAAAACCCGTTTTGAGGCAGTTTCAAAGCATTAGAAGTTGGACAACATCTGAAGACCTTCCCGTGGACCAATATTGGAGTTATCTATATCATTGGAAAGCTTGAAGAGTAAAGATTCGTATGGGACAAGAATCAAAACAATCCATTCAACCGTTTGGAAGATGCATCCCAGAATATGAAGCTATGTCAAACCAGCACCAAAGCACCAAACGTCGGTCACTAAGCTCGTGACCGAGCCCAGGCCTCTTGGGCACCCCGGTCACTAAGCTTGTGACCAAGGCCAGCCACCTTCACCGTCTTAGAAGCTTGGCCAATAACTAGGCTCGGCACATTGCCTCCACACTCATCAAGATGACGAGTCTGCCCTTCCTAAACCCTAGAAGGGAATCTCTTGTGCCCCAAGACCTATATATACAAGTTTATGAAGCTAGGCTTTGGTGTGCCTCATCAAAGTTTCAAACCACCACCTAAGTTCACCACAGAAACCCTAGAAAGTCCATTACAACCTCAAGAAGCCGACGCCGTCTCCAAGGAGCCGCATAAGCAACTTGAACTCGCTGAAGCTTTTGAAGTTCCAGCATCTCTTTCTCTATTCTTTTGTAACTTTGTCAAAGGAGAAGTCCTTATATCTTGTTATTTTTGGATCTATAGAAGTAATCTCTAAACCTTTACCTTATTGCATTAGATCTATGTTTTACTCTTTCATATCATCGATGACAACCTTGAGCATGGCCGAGTAGACTATCCAGTTGGGTCTAAAAAGGGCCAGTCAATGGGGTGAGATGATCATTGTCTTTTGAGTGGCGAGTTTTATTGTATTTGCATATCCGTTTATACTGTCTTTCGGTCTTATCTCATTCTTAATGCATATAGTCAGAGTTATGAACTAGCTATTGATCTTAGGCATCTAAGTAATTCGAACCATTTTCTTAGTTTGTTGGAACCTAGATTTGATGCGTATCGCGTCATAACAAGCACATACCCTTTAGTTATGGAGTCTTATGGATTAGGATTGAACTTGATTTAATGCTTTGAAACCTACGTTATTTCCTGCGATAGTTGAGTAATAGGATTAGTGGATTTCAGCCGGTTTTCTCTATGACAATAGGTTAGCCAAACTTTCGTGTTTTATAGTCCGAGACTTAGGAATAGACATGCATTATATTGAATTTATTTTGAATAGACAGATCACTGAACCTTAGAGACCCCCTTAAGCGCCCAAAATTCATCTTATATTAATTTACATTCATTTTATTTGTTTTGCGTGATTTGCGTGACACAAAACCCCTTTTTATTATTGAGTTCTAGCTTTGCTTGTTCCTCTTGATTTGCAATACATCTTCTCACTCTGTGGATTCGATATACCTTAAATATTACGATTTATTGCTGTGCACTTGCAGCCTATTCATTGTGTGGTCCCTTTCAGGAAAACTTTATACCCCATCAAGTTTTTGGCGCCGTTGCCGGGGAGAGATTGCTTTGTCTGCAAATTTACGAACTAGAGTAACGTCTAGAACATTGTGCTACTGATTTTCCTTTGTGATTTGCATTGTTTCGGGAGAGCTTGAGGATGAACCTCGACGTTCTCCCAGAGAAGTTTCACAACCTTACTCTTTCGCAGCTGTTGGCGCAACACAACTCTATGGACGGAGACACCTCCAGACCACTTTCTAGCTCACCTTCTGGAGCTTACCACTGCTACTCTCAGCCATCTCTTGGTACACCTATGATGAGACACTCTGGATTTCCATCACTTTCTCGATCCTCTGGAGATCGCCCAATGAGATTATCTCATACTTTCAGTCCACACTACTCGGACCGAATCTGTCCCTCTATGGATAATCACTTTGATTCAAGAGAAGTCATGAGAATTAAATCATATGAAGGATATGAAGCACCACTCTCTGATGCTTTCACTGATAAGATGATGAAGCTTATGCAACAATTCTCCTCTGAACAAAAGAAGCATCATGAAGAGCTTCACACCAAGTTCACTAAGATGGGAGCTGAATTTGATTCAAAGATTTTGGATCTAACCAGCTACATTCAAAGACTGGAAAGCCGAGTTCAAGAAATACAAATCCAAGCAAGAATTAATAGAGTGGATATTGATGAGCATGGATCAAGATTCTATTGCATGAAGCGCAATATGGATCAGCTAGAAGAACATTTGGAGTGGAAGATTGGAGCAATGAAACAAGGTTTCAACAATCCAAATGACTATGCAAAATGGAAAAATGAGCAAGATTATCTCATTCACGACAAGGAAGTAGAAGAAAGAGTTCTAAGGGAAGAACTCGCAGCCAAAGCTGAATTGGTGGAGTGGCCCGAGAATGATGATTGCCACTATGAAGAATGTGATCACCTTACTAAAGAAGATACCTAAGAATATTTCCAGGAAAAGCCTTGTTTTATAACCATGGAGATCCCTAGCAAAAACAGTGAAGATGGAAATGCCTCACGAAGTCTAGTTGAATGTGACCACCATGCAGACCCTATACCACCCTCAATCTATAATCTTGACCACAAGAAGCTCTATGTTTTGACAAAAGGATGCCAAAGACAATATCCAACAAGTCAGTCCCGTAACTACACCCGTTCCAAAGCTTTATTACAAAGAAGTCTACAAAAGGTTAAAGCAAGGAGACTTGAGAGATCAACCATGCAATGCCTTGCTACTCAAGAGAAGAATTCGGAGGAGCTTATAAAGAAGATCAACACTATTGAAAGAAGCGTGTGGGGACTTGGTAGCCGAGTGACAGAATTGACATGGAAATTGGAGGATCTGGCCGAGAACATAACCAATAAAAGTGATGAAGGATTAAGAGATCAGGATTCCAGGTCTAGAGAAGATCAGGAGCAGCCACATACTCCTAATGAGGACATCCTAGTAAGTTCCGGAAGATGGTGTGATGATCTACATGACAAGCTGAAAAGCACTAAACAAGAATCTCGACACACTATTCTCCAAAGAGTTTGAACAAAAAGATGAAAAGTGCAAGAAAATTTGTCTTAGGGACAGAGGATTCTTCTCATCTCTCATAAGAGAAAGAGCAAGTCTAGCCAAGGACTTTAAACAAGGGCGCTTAGTGGGAGGCAACCCACTTTGTAAGTTTTCTTTCCCTTTAATAGATTAGATTTCCTTTTGCTTTTGATTTTTGCATGTTTTATCTCAGGTATTCCACATAAACAGAAAATAAAATACAAAAGAAGAAAAAAGAAAAGCATAAAAAGAGAAGAGAATCGAGTTGGAGCCAACCTAGGTCACAAGGCCTGTGACCGAGGTTCCAAGGAGACCCAACCCCGGTCACGAAGCCTGTGACCAAGGTTCTCAGTATGGCAACTCCGAAGTTCAAGTTCCAAAGTGGCAAGAATATTTCACAAGTCTGGTCAGATTCATTTGGCCAATGCATGCAGAAGGCAACAAATTGATTATACCGAAGATCAATGCTGAAAGTCCCCACAAAGCATAACTCACCTCCAACTTGAAGAAGGACACTATCAGGCTCATACCCCGGTCACAAGGCTCGTGACCGAGGTCCCATGAAGGCCACACCTCGGTCATGAAGCCAGTGACTGAGGTTTTCTGAGCAAAACCGCCGAGAGCCGATTTCCGGGTTCCGAGGAGATTTTGAAAACTGTGTTGATCTGGTACGTTTCTGACCTTATGGAGCCTACTGGAGCTAAGTACATTATCTTAGGAAGCTATGAAACCTTCCCCGACCTCTTCCATTGAGCTTTACTAAGCCAAGGCCAAAGTTGAAAATTGGGCCGCGACTAGGTCAAAACCAAGCCTCATGATGAATTTTCAAGTTCCACTCAATCAAACGATCATGGATCAGGTACTCAACATCTTATGGGTATTATAGGAGTAATGGTCGAGCCACTTTTTGGAAAAGGATTCGTGGGAAGAAGATAATTCCACCTCAAGCTTCACGGTTGCATATTTTACTAAAGTTTAAGGATATTGAAATCTACTCGAGAAAAAGTTGTCCAACTTGACACACGCCTAAAGGATAACCCTTGGGAAGTTTTGGTTAAAGAAATTTCAGAAAAAGAGACTTAGAGAAGAAAAGGGCCAATCATCAAAACCGAGTCCGTAGCCGGCGACCCGCCGCTAGGAATTTCACAAATCTTGGGCCATTTTGCTATTGGTTCGATGGACTGACACAAGATTCAATATCTAAGGATATGAGGATATTTGGGAAGTTATCATCGAAAAAAATGTAGCCATTATCGGGCTAGATTTCGAGATCGACCATTGGACCCTATTTTGAAGGTTACCCAGACTATGAGGGGGTGAAACTTCAATGGGACATCCAAATCTCGGATCCACAAGTGAGTAAAACATTCCTTTGGTACATTTTGAAGCATGGGATGATATATTTGCATGAAAAGAATAAGGAACAAGGAAGAAGAGGGCAGCCACAATCCATTCTGGGTTCGGAAGAACGGCCCCGGTCACAAGGGCTGTGACCGAGGCATGAAGGAGGGCAAGCCCCAGTCACGACTACTTGTGACCGAGGTTTCTCACCCTAATGCCTCCACGCCACTCCTCTTACACAACGTTTCTTCACTGATCAAGATCACTTTGCCAATCCAACCATAAGCATATTTGGAGCATATCAGTCACCATGGGAAGATCTCAACCATGGGAAGAATGACATCAAAGAGATAACATCACCACCATCTCACCATCGACACCACCACCATTCTATCTTTATCTTTATTTTAATTACCTTTATTTTTTAGCATTTCATTGATGGTTTTTAGGTTTTTGTCTCAGGACAGATACACTTTGAAGAGATATTCACAAAGAATTCAATGGACTAGAACCAAGTCCATATGATGATAAGTTTCAAAGGAAGCAACACCGGTTAGTCGCCCACATTCCGATTAAGGTGACATTGTTCTTTAACCTAACATTTACTTATGATTTCCATCCTTTTCTCCTTCTTGTTTTCCCACCGAGGACGGTGTGATTTAAGTCTGGGGGGGAAGGATGTTCATCCTTTACTGTCACCTCCATTTTGTTGACCTGATACCTTTTGCCACTTTTTACATCAATGATTATGCCTATTTATGCAATTTTATCGAGTCAAAATTTTTTTATTGAGTCAAAACTGTTAGGGAACAAGGACCTTGATCTATTGGATTGTTTGGACTGGTGATTACTCTAATGACTCACAGCTTGGCCGAGGTTCTGTTTGAGAAAGGCCGTAGGAGGATTCAACATTCCCCAAAAGCTTCTTTTCGTTGGAAAGTAGGGGTAAACCAAAGTCGTCTTAAATCTATTTGAACCTAGCTTGACATTCGATTTCTTCCTCAGGGATTGGCACAAATTGGACAAAGACCTATTCGAACCATACAAGGCCACACAATTTTCCACCAAGCATACAACTACCTTTCTTCCTCTTTGTAAGCTCGGAAAAACAGAAAAGCAAGAAAAACAAAAAAAAAAGAAAGGAAAGGATAAATAAATCAAAGCAACAAGCCCAAGTGAACCAAGGGGTGATGCATAAATCCGTGTATCTTTTGCGACCTCATGGAAGGATTTTGTTGTAAGGGAAACATTAAGAGTCAAAGCGGCCAAGGGATGATGCGTAGACCCGTGTATCCTTTGTGATTCCAGGGAGACTCATCCCAAAGAAAACAAAAGAAAGAAAAAGAAGAAAGAAAGAAAAAGAAAGAAAGAAAAAGAAGAAGTAGAAGAAGAAAAGGTGTAGCACTAGAAACAACAAAACTCGGTGGCTGTAAACATGATATCAAGGAGCTTGGAACAAAAAGAGGAGAGGGAAAGTATGCTGGAGAAGGCCTTGGTAAGAAAAGTTTTCCCTGCCTTTAAGTCAATTTCCCTTTGGTAAGACCACCGTACCTTTCATTCCATTAATTTATGTAAAGAGATGACAATGGAATCCCAAAAACTCCTTTGGATTGGAGTAACTAAGGTTTGAAGATGATCCTTGTGGTTAATCTCGGCCATGTTCCAACGCCTAGTGACGAATTTTTTGAAGTCCAGACATCCCCAACAATCTAAGTGAGTTCCCGTGATTTTCAAACCTCTCTTCCATTTTATTCTGCTTGAGGACAAACAAAGGTTTAAGTCTGGAGGAGTTGATAACATCGTATTTTGACCCGTTTTTACTATGGTTTTCATATTTTTTTAGGAGAGATTTGGTATGATTTCAAAGCTAAATAGGCTATTATCAAGTATTGTTAGTGTTAAAGTGGTTTTACAGGTTTTATGGGAATATGGATCAAAAAGGAGCAAAGACCCGTTTTGAGGCACTTTCAGAGCATCCGAAGTTGGAAAATATTTGAAGACCTTCCCGTGGACCAATATTGGAGTTATCTATATCATTGGAAAGCTTGAAGAGTCAAAGCAATCCATTCAGCCGTTTGGAAGATGCATCCCAGAAGATGAAGCTATGTCAAACCAGCACCAAAGCACCAAACGTCGGTCACTAACCTTGTGACCGAGGCCAGGCCTCTTGGGCACCCCAGTCACTAAGCTCGTGACCGAGGCCAGCCTCCTTCACCATCTTAGAAGCTTGGCCAATCACTAGGCTTGGCACATTGCCTCCACACTCATCAAGATGACGAGTCTGCCTTTCCTAAACCCTAGAAGCCAATCTCTTGTGCCCCAAGACCTATATATACAAGTTTATGAAGCTAGGCTTTGGTGTGCCTCATCAAAGTTCAAACCACCACCTAAGTTCACCATAGAAACCCTAGAAAGTCCATCACAACCTCAAGAAACCGACGCCACCTCCAAGGAGCCGCATAAGCAACTTGATCTCGTTGAAGCTTTGATGTTCCACCATCTCTTTCTCTATTCTTTTGTAACTTTGTCAAAGGAGAAGTTCTTACATCTTATTATTTTCGGATTTAAAGAAGTAATCTTTAAACCTTTACCTTATTGCATTAGATCTATGTTTTACTCTTTCATATCATTGATGACAACCTTGAGCATGGCCGAGTAAACTATCCAGTTGGGTCTAAAGGGCCAGTCAATGTGGTGAGATGATCATTGTCTTTTGAGTGGCGAATTTTATTGTATTTGCATATCCGTTTACACTGTCTTTCGGTTTTATCTCATTCTTAATGCATATTGTTAGAGTCATGAACTAGCTATTGATCTTAGACATCTAAGTAATTCGAACCATTTGCTTAGTTTGTTGGAACCTAGATTTGATGAGTATCGCGTCATAACAAGCACATACCCCTTAGTGGATTCTTATGGATTGAACTTGATTTTAATGCTTTGAAACCTATGTTATTGCCTGCGATAGTTGAGTAATAGGATTAGTGGATTTCAGCCGATTTTCTCTAGGACAATAGGTTAGCCGAACTTTCGTGTTTCATTGTCCGAGACTTAGGAGTAAACATGCATTACATTGAACTTATTCCAAATAGACAGATCACTGAACCCTAGAGACCCCCTTAAGCGCCAACATTCATCTCATATTGATTTACATTTATTTTATTTTGCTTTGCATGATTTGCGTGACACAAAATCCCTTTTTATTATTGACTTCTAGCTTTACTTGTTCCTCTTGATTTGCAATACTTCTTCTCTCTCTGTGGATTCGATATACCTTAAATAATATGATTGATTGCTGTGCACTTGCAGCCTATTCATTGTGTGGTCCCTTTAAGGAAAAATTTATACCCCATCAATAATACAGGCGACAGAATCTGCTCACGTTGATTGACACACATCTGGTGTCGGTCGACCCGAGGATGGCAGCATTCCGATTTCACCTGAAACAACTCCACAACCTGCTGAGAGGGTTTACAAACCTAAGATTCCATTTCTAATGCCTTGAAAGTTTAAGAAAGAGATGGAGGAGATGAGATGCAAAGTAATGATGGATAAGGTTATGCTTGAGCTCCCTCTAGTTGATGAAGTTAAGATTTCATGTCCACTCAAGAGATATGTTAAGAGAATGGTTACAAATGGTGTGAGTCCTGAGGAAGGAGCTTTGCTTACCAAAGACATTATTGCGATTTGCTTGAACAAGATCCCACAGAAGAGGAAATAAAAACAAAAGGAAGTGATTGTCTCTGAACAAGTTAATGCCATGATTATTGAGAAGCTACCTGATCCAGGAAGTTTTGTGCTTGATTTCTTTATCTCCACAGAAAGATTTTCTCAATCTCTTTGTGATCTTGGCTCAAGTATCAGCTTGATACCTTACTCTATTTCTGTTAGACATGGGATGATTGCTTTCAAGCCAACAAATATCATTCTTGTCTTGGCTGATAGGTCCAAGAGGGTTCCAGAAGGTGTCTTAGAAGATATTCAAGTGAAAATTGGAAATTGTTTGATTCCCACAGACTTTGTGGTGTTTAAATATGAGGAAGAACCTGAGGATCCTCTCATTCTGGGAAGACCTTTATTGGCTACAGCTGGTGCTCTCATTGATGTAAGACATTGGGTAATGCAATCATGAACTTTGATATGGATAAGCTGAGGAAAACACCAACCATTGATGTTCAGACATTCTCTGAAGAAACCTCCAAAGACATTACTACTGGGTATGTCAAGGAGTTGGGTCCTAATGAGCAAGTGAATAAGCAAGCTTTTGAGCTTGAGGATTGGAGTGGTGATCATATCTTCCAGACTAGGCTGCAAGACGAGGTTCTACTCATTGATAAATTGCTAGAGGATGATGTTTTTGTGATGGAAACTAGGATTGCAGGGATGAATTTCAGAAAATGTGCAGATATCCGAGTTTTGGGTTCGTGTCGATCGAAACGACCCACCTGTGTCGGTCGACAGGCACCACCAGTTGGTCTGCAGTTGTCCAAAACAGCTGGTTTTCAGGATGATCTCAATGCTGCAAGTCTCAAAGATATTGTCAAACAGAACCCTCCAGATCCTACACTCCATTCACCCCGGTAAAAGCAAAGGTACAAAATTTCTAAGCCCAAATCATCTAATATCATCAATTAAACTTTTAAAGATACAAATACTGTTTTACAGTTAACCAAGCCACGAGATTCTTGTAGAGCACTTGTTTCTTCTGTTGATGGTTTTGCAGGGAAAAGAAGTGTCCCATCTAGACTAATGTGCCTCCCGTCTGATGTTCCCCTTTACCTTGGTCGTTCTCATTCACCTAATGCTTATACTCCACCATGGATGAAGCGACATCTTTCCGAAAAACATTCAGTGCCACTTACTCATCCCCCAGATTTCCGTACTCCAGCCAAGTCAAGCTAATGACTTTACAAAACAAGCGCTTAGTGGGAGGCAGCCCACTCTATAATATTTTCTTTCTTTTTGATTCTGTTTTTGTTTCTGATTTGCATTGGATATTGTTTGGATTTGTTATGTTATCATATTATCTTGTTATTTGATGTGATTTGAAGCTCTTAATCAAGATTAAATGTCAGAAAATGGATTGAATGACCAATGAATGGTGTGAAACTTCATTGCACGACCTTCGTAGTTGTGTTGACCGACATACACATTGTGTGTCGATTGACACGCACACCATCACCAGGTAACAATTTTTAGAACTTAACAATTCAATCTTTATCCAATTTTATTTATTTTTCTCACTTTCTTTTAGGTTAATTACACTGGGGACAGTGTAGTTTAAGTCTGTGAGAGGTTGTTACTAACTCTATTTATTATTTTGAGAGTCATTCCCAATTTTTATTTTATTTTTCAAAACCTTTGTTTTATTGAGTCAAAACTTTGTCCAGAAACAATGATTTTACCGAGGAATCAACCACACCTTGCAGTAAGCTCTCATGTGACCATTTGATTATATCCTGACCTGAATCCGAGACTAATGGAAAAATAAATGGCCAGCCAGATAGCTTAAGATCCCCATATTTCCAATGTCCTAGATTCGAGCTAAGTATTTTATTTTATCAATGGTATTGATGGCTTTTGGGTTTGATTTTTCGTATAAGAACAACATTACTGGCCTGTTTGATTTAAATGTTGTACTCCTCTCCCTTGTCCCTAATTTTAAATTTGTAACAGTGAGATGGTTGTCATTAGAGTAAACGGTAGGAAGAAACTTTCGATGACCATTTGTTTATTCTAATGAAAAGATCACACAAGATTTGTAAACGGTAGGAAGAAAATTCTGATGACCATTTGTTTACAATCTTTGAAGTTATAAATTTATCCCTAAAATAATGAATAAGTAAATAAAAAGTCTGGGGGAGTTGAAAGAGTACCTCGCAATCGCTGGTTTGTTGTAGTGGACTACGGTTACAAATCTATAAGATCCTTGACATTGAAACCATTGGTAGGCTAGAGTACTGCAATGAAGGTTGTTTGTTGGATTATGTTGAGTAAATTGTGGTGGTAATTAAGAATGCTGCGATTGTGAGCGATGAAGTACATGATGGTCTGGATCTTGTCAAGTAAGAATTTCTAGTTGCTTACTATAACAAATGTGATTGTGGTGTTTTGATGAGGATATAAGTTTTGCGATTTTCAAACTTCTTCCTTGATTAAGTTTTCTGTTTGCTTGAGGGCAAGCAAAAGCTTAGTCTGGGGGAGTTGATATATCATGGATTTTATCGTTTTTAGCCATGATATATGCATTGGTTTTAGATTATTTTCTATTGTATATTGAGTCTTATTAGGTACCAATACGAGATTGACCTTGGTGATCACTTTAGAGCTTTTCGAGGCTTGTAGCTGAGCAAAAAAACTTTGCGACGAATATTGCTGTCCATGTCGATTGACAGGCCTATGCCATCTCGGTCGACACTCACCCGACGTGAATAATGCCTTCGAGTTTTATCAAGTTTCAAAAATTGCAACTTTGCCCCAGAAATTTCTAATGTTTATAATTAAGGCCCAGTTCGTGTTTTAGGTTTAACTTTGTATTAGAAGTCCCAGAGACTAAGTTTGTAAAAAGAGAGAGTTTTCATTGTAAGTTTCAAGCAAGTTTGTTGGAGAGAAGAATCAGAACTCAACCTTTTGAAACTAGCATTTTTGTCAGTCTAGGTGTGTAGCAAAAGTTGACAGTAAAAACTATCAGGCTAAGCACAGAGAGACAAAACACAAGTTTATCAATTAAAGTATAGTGGTAAAGGGTCTGTGGTATTTGTAGAAGCTGATGCAGTACTTGACTGAACAAACTTTAGTCTGCTGTTAAGAACCTTTATCTTATGATTCATATCATCATAAGAGCAGTAAATATGGGTCCTGAGCTCAGTGAACCTCTTTGACATCTCTATACTTTGGCCTTCAAGAAGTTGGAGTAGAAGAGGATTTAGGTCAGCATCAGCTTGCTGAGCTGGTTTTGGAGAAAATCCAGGTGGATTGGCTGGAGATGTTGGCACAAAAGGCTTGTTCTGGTCTGGGTTCTGAGTTAGGTAGACTTGATCTTGAGGGTTGGCTACGTTGGGATTCCTATAGGAGAGATTAGGATTGTTCCTATAGTTTATGTACCCTCTGTTGAAGTCAGCTTGATTCTGTATATACATGATCTCTTCAACTTGATCATCTCCATCTTCTTGAGCTTGACTAGCTGATGCTTCACCCACAAAGTTGACAGATTTCTGCTGTGCTAGGATGAGCTTATCAACCTTGTCACTGAGAGATTGAATCTCTTGCTTGCTAGTATTAGTAGAAGAGGAGGGTCCTCTGATGGATCTATCAAAGTCTTCACTATAGTTGCAATAAAAAATTGCCAAGTTCTCCACTAGTTCCCAACCAGTCACCACATCTCTGTTGAGGAAGTTGCCATTGCTAGCAGTATCCAACATCATCCTTATCTTAGAGCTTGCTACTCTGTAGAGTGTACTGAGTAGAGATTCTTTGGTGAAGCCATGATGAGGACACTGAGTAGTGTACTGCTTGAAACGCTCCCATGCTTCAAAGAAGCTCTCATTGTCCCTTTGAGTGAAACAAGAGATCATTTTTGAACTTGGCTGTCCTGGAGTTGGAGTAAACTTTGAGCAGAAAGGCCTTCTTACTGTCATCCCAGGTTGTTATAGAACCCTGAGGCAGTGCTGTTTCCCAGTGTGATGCTTTGTCACCCAGAGAGAAAGGGAACAAGAAAAGTTTGAAACCATCTTCAGAGATCCCATTGATCTTGGTTAGATCACACAATCTGTCAAACTGGTCTAGATGCTGAAGTGGATTCTTTATAGGGATTCCGTGGAATTTGTGGTTCTCGACCATGGAGATGAGACCCATCTTGATCTTAAAGTTGTTGTTTGTGACAGGAGGAGCCACAATCCCTTGCCTTTGGGAGTGAGTGCTTGGAGCATCTCCTGCTCCAATCACCCTAGGCTGAGGAACTTGTTCTGCCATGACCACATGTGTCTCTGGAACTGGTTGGACAAGAGTGGGGGTAGCAGGTGCAGGTGTAGCTGGAAGAGTGTGTTGGTTGATGCGGTGTATGTGATCAAGTAACTGGATTAGGTTTTGGCTGCCTTGAGAACGCGTTTGCATTCAGAGAGTAGTGACTCGATCGAGTACTCGAGTGGTAAGGTCGAGTGGTAAGGTCGAGTGGGGGTCGAGTGCTACAGTACCTGATGCAAAACAGGAAAATTTTCAAAACTCAATCAGTATCTGGACTTGTAAAAGTAACATACTTGATCTAGTAAGCCTTAAATTACTAATTGTGCAGACAAAAACACTCAAAACTGGCAACGGCGCCAAATTGAAACTAGCATTTTTGTCAGTCAAGGTGTGCAGCAAAAGTTGACAGTAAAAACTATCAGCCTAAGCACTGAGAGACAAAACACAAGTTTATAAATTGAAGTATACTGGTAAGGGGTGTGTAACTTGTCGAACCAATCAAGAGTGGTCTACATCAACTAGTACATAATCAAAGCAAACTATTCAAGTAAATTTATCAAAGGGGGTTGGTTCATTTTCAAGCTAAATGAACTACTATTATAATAGAGATGCCAAAGTATGTCACACTTTAATACATCGTGGAACTAAGCAAGAAAAATCACATAAACTTTGACTACTTGACCACACTGATCGAGTGGTGAGGTCGAGTGCTACAGTAAAAGTTGAGAAAACACTAAATTAACGTTTGCTAAGAACAATTAAAACTATGGGAAAGCAATAGGGATCTCAGGGGTGGAATCATTGGTTTGCAAACATTCTATACAACTATGGGTATCAATAAAACTGGTCTCACAGGACATCCCTAGACAACAGGCATCATATCCAGCTCATGCCATGGGTCGTGGTAAAGAACCTCAAGATCCAACCCTGTCAGCATAGTGTGAGTTGATCGGATCAGGCATAAAGGGTCAATCTGTTAAAGCCAAAGAGGATTCATAACAAGTAGGTAAGCTGAGTCGTGATGTAAATCAGCATTTGATGCATCAGCCCCTACGCTATTGTATCCTAGTCACTGGAAAAAGTAGATCTAATGATTCAAGGCATGGGTCGGGCTCAATAAACCATCTGAGATCATGTTTTCCTTGTTCAGGGGGAAACAAGCATTAAAATCACTCACCCAAGAGGGAATCGAAAATGAGTGATGATCAACCTATCTAACCCACAGCAATACAAAATGAAACTAGCCTATTCCACCCCCAAACACCCTAAGTAAAACTACTCACTCATCAAAATTATAACTTGGGTCCAAAACCCAAAAATCTCTAAAAGAGACATATGTGATAGCTTATGATCAGATGAGAAAGATCGAAGAAGAAATAAAGTGCAAGTACTGATTTTATTAAAAGTTATCAAAGTTACAAAGTTTCTGAAAATGAAGAACAAAATGAAGAACAAGAGAGAGAAGCTAAAACCTAGAGATTATACTAGAAACGGTGATTCTACTTGATACTAGTTGGTACTACTTGGTTCCTGATGTTAACCTAATCAGGCCCCTTTTATACTAAGTGACAAAACAACTTTTAACAAAGATCCGAGTTTTTAGGAAAAATAGTCAGAGAGTGCCCACTCGACCCAGCAGTCGAGTGGGGTGGTCGAGTGGGCAGTGAATGGTCAGTGAGTGGTCACTCTAGTAGGCAGGTTGAGTGGGCAGTTAGTGGGCAGTGAGTGGTCACTCGAGTAGGCAGGTCGAGTGGCAGTGAGTGGGCAGCGAATGGTCACTCGAGTAGGCAGGTCGAGTGGGCAGTCGAGCCATCTGTCTTCTCTGCAAATCTTCACTCTGTCCATAAAGCTTTACTGCACGTCCTCCCTAGTCCAGAAGCTTGATCCAAACTTCACTTCATTAGCCCAAAAATCCAAGCATGCTCCAATCAACTCCAAAAGCACCTGATAAGACCCCAAATATGCAAAATGCATGCAATGCCTATACAAAACACTAAAACATCCTATATGAAGGATAAATACATAAAATGGTATGAACAATGGCTAAAATCTATACTAAGGCATGATAAAAAGGTGGTAAAAACGTGCATAAAATGGTGTTATCAACTCTCCCAAACTTACCCTTTGCTTGCCCTCAAATATATAGAAAGGATAAGATGAATGGAGTAGCGTGAAAAGTGGGGCCTAAAACCTAAGCAAACTAACCAAACCTCTAATGTCAATGTCACAGTTAATAGTTCTAAAATGCAATTCAAAATTTTTTTACTTAAAAGCTTTAGCCATACTCATCAGAAGTTTTAACACTAAGACTCAGCCATAAGCAAGCATTCAAAGCAAATTATCCCTTTAACATGATTAAGCACAAACTGATGAATCATGATATGCAATAACTGTAACTCATTTGGTTGAGGGACAAGTTTTAAGAGATAAAAATGATCTCTTCTTCCTCTGGTTTAAGCGCATGTATCGGGATCTCTCAATGAAATGGATTGGATTATAAGAGAATGCTAAAGGTAAA
The DNA here is from genome assembly GCA_963555745.1 of Cardamine flexuosa. Taxonomy (NCBI): domain Eukaryota; kingdom Viridiplantae; phylum Streptophyta; class Magnoliopsida; order Brassicales; family Brassicaceae; genus Cardamine; species Cardamine flexuosa. Next base: position 14,205,183 of record OY743221.1, on the reverse strand, counting down.
GCCAACTGGTGCATACAGGAGCAGACTATCATCTACCCATGAAGAACCAAATGACTTCCCTAACTCTAAACCCCTGAAACTGATCCTAGTTCTACCCTTGTGCTTAAAAGCTTTTACTTTATTTTTCTTGACTCAAGGATCAATTTTCTGTTTTTCTTCTAAGGAGAGGACGCTTTACACATTTTACTTCTAGCGGATTTGGGAATTTTTTTAACTTTTAGGCTTGACTCGACAACATGGTCAATGTGGGTTCCTCAATCATCAAACAAGCAATAGCTAAAGTGAAGTTATTTCTAAAGCTTTATAAAAAATTTCGAAAACTTTCAAGTGCATCACTAAGAACAAAATTTCAGTTTCTAACAATTTCAACCATAGAAATCAATGCATAGTTCTTCCGATTCCCTATACTACTCTTATCAACCGATTTTGACCACATGCAAGCTAAGATTTTTGCAAAAATGGGTTCAAAATTTTTTAAAAACTTACAAGTAAGTTTCGAAATCCTGAGAATAGTGTGACATGATGCAGATTTGATCAAAAACTTGTTGATTTTTGCGAAAAAAGTTTAGAGAGAAGTTGGAGAGTTTTTGCTTTAGAGAGATAAAAATCGTGTGCAAAGTAAAGAAGAAGGGTCAGGTTGAGTCAATATTAAGGTGACAGCAAGATTTCAATCGAATGGCTGAGATTAAAAGTTGAGATTTCAGACAAAACTTGGGCCACTCGACCTGGGGGTTGAGTGATTGGGCTGACCCTTTTTAAGCTTCTCCTTGACTCATACTCAGCTGCTATACTTTCCTGAAACTCACAACACTAAGAAAACACATCAAAAATAACAAAATTCATAAACACTTAAAATAAATTAAAGCAAGTATATACAATGATAAGCATGGGAATTCCTCCCAAGTGAGCTTGTTTAGAGTCACATAGCTTGACTCTCGCTCTGTTTAGGCATGTGGAAGGGTCTGGAGAGGCTGTACGGACCCCTCTGGACTTGGCTTCTTTGGTATGAAGGTTGATACCTTGCTGGCTTAATAGAATCTATCACTCATTCCTTGTGGCCTGATCCTCATCCTTTGTCCATCTGGAGGCTTTTGAGCCTCCTTGAGCTTCAGAACTTCTTTCTCAAGATTTTCCACCTTCTCTGCCAACTCAACAACAACACCTTGTAGAGCCAGGATTATGCTCTGGTCTGACCCTGGTGTTGTGAGTGGGTATGTTGAGTTGCTCTTCCCTATACAAAAATATTCCTAGTCCGAGTACCAAATCAAACCAGGTGGTTTCGTAGGGGTCGGCTGTGCTTTCTGGTGAGGACTTGAGTGGCTACTCGAGTGACCAGTCGAGTGGGCTGGTCGAGTGTGCCATGTGCTGTCCTCATCAGACTCAATTCCTGCTGCATACGCATCAAACTCTTGCACTACTTGATCAGAGTGACTGCCTATGTTGACTGTGAATCTTGGGGGTCTAGATGGTGTCTGTGAACTCTGCACAAACTGCTCAGGCCTAGTCTCTTCATCATACTCAAATTCTTCTATGGAAAAGAGCTGATCTTCAAAAGTTGTGTTCTTCATACTGGAAGAGGTGGTAAAACACATCACCAAGTCATTGCCGGTTTGAAGAATGATATCACCACTTTTGGTGTCAATAACAGCTCCAGAAGATGCCAAGAATGGTCTTCCTAGTATCAGAGGGTCCTTTGGCTCTTCTTCCATCTTCATCACTATGAAGTCTGTGGGGATCTCTATGTGGCCTATCCTCATTGGAACATTTTCCAACAAACCATGTGGATGCCTGATACTTCTATAAGCTAAGAGTAGAGACAGCGTGCTGGCTAAAAACTTTTGATATCCAAGCTTCTCTGCCACAGTCAATGGCATTATACTTACTGAAGCACCCAGATCACACATACAGCTCTTGAACATCTGATTTTTGATGGAGCAGGGTATTGTGAAAGATCCTGGATCTTCCAACTTTTCTTGTACTAAGAGCTCCTGCCTAGTGATCACCTTACACTCATAACTCTTAACAGCTACAATCCTCTTCTCTTGAATTTTCTTCAAGGCTCTTTTTCTCAAACTACTCTCAAATGGTCCTAATGACTTCACAACTTCTTCCCAAGTCATAGTTGCTTCCAGCTCTAGTAGCTCTTTGATAACACTGTATTTTACCTATTTTAGACATACATTTATCATCATATTAGTTCATAATCATCCCCTGTTTATACCATCATATGCATATTTCACTTCCTTTTGATTTTAGGGTCCTTTGCATGAGCATTGCACATATATTGCATATTCTGGGTTGTTAACAGGTAAAAATGGATGCTAAGGAAGCTATGGAGCATTGAGGAGCTGAAAATGAGTTTCATATCAGCTCAAGAAGGAGATTGAAGGAAGATGGAAGCTACTCGACCAGCTACTCGACCACTATGATCGAGTAATATTTCCGGATTAGTAGGAATTCTATTTTTTCTTATCCTTAACCTTATCTTTAGTATAAATCACATGTGTTAACCCTAATAAAGGATGTGCTCGTTTTTAGACCTGATATTATCTCACTCTGCCTCCTTATTACTCTCTTTCTTATTCTTCATTTTAGATCTTTTTAAACATTTTATCTTTTCAACAAAATCAGTACTTGCAATTATTTTCTTCATCAAACCCTCTTATCCCAATCTGATCTATCTCATATGTCAGATTTAGAACTTTCTGGGTTTGAAAATTTAGCTTTCTTAATGCTTAGTGAGTAGTTTACCCTAGGGTTATTAGAGATGGATTAGATTAGGGAGGATCTTGATTAACCTGGTAATTTTAAATGTTCTTAAATGCTTTAAATCTTTTTTGGGTGAGAGTTCTTAATGCTTATTCATTTCTGATGAACTTGAATATGATCCTAGATAATCTCTTCACGAAAGTGCTTGTAGGTTGTTTGATTAGCTTTTTCCAGAGACAGAGTTATATTAACCTGTAGAGAGCATGCTCCAATAATGTTTGGGAACCCATGATACTCAAAGCTGTTGTTAGGAAATTATGTTGGCTTAGGTAGGTTGATTCTTAAAGCTTGGCCAATAACTTGGCTCTGGCAAAATCGGGTATGCTGAGTTATTGGGTTCGAGATCATTCACCACGACAGTGGGTGTGATTGGCTTAGATATCTATCGTCAAAGGATTAGGTTTGAAATAGGTTGTGTGGGTTAAGTACCCAGGTTATGAAAGTGATCCCCTAATCAATTAGTTCATCCCTATGATCCCTATCTCTTTATAATTGCATTAAAAGGTTCCGTTACAAGTTCTATTAGTGATTCTGTGTTTTCATATTCCTACTCGACCATACCACTCGACCATTCCGTGTATACATTTACCTACGGTTGATATGATCAAGATACTGTATGAGATTGTGGCTGCCTTGAGATCTTGTAAGCATTCAGTAGGTAAATGTAACTCAGTATAAGTACTCGACCAGGTTGATCGAGTAGGTAGGTCGAGTCGGGTACTTGATACAAACATAAGGCAAAAAGCAAACCAAATCAGTAACCAAGTAAAAGTAACAAAAGAACTTAAGCTTAAAAACAATGAAATTATGAATGGAACACAAATAAAACCCCTGACAATGGCACCAAACTGAAACACATATTTTCTCAGCGATAAGAATGCATGGAGGGTTTCAATTCCTCATTGATGTTGTAGTAAATGAGGTGTCAATCCATAATAGATTTGGTGCAAGCAATCACAATATGTCAATGCTAATAAGTTAATCCAAATCAGAGATGATAGTGAAACTAATAACCTAATGATTATAAATGCAAAAAACTAATAAGTAAAGCAATGAACACTTGAGATGTCAATTCAAATGCACAAAGAGTAAACAAACAAAGCAGGATAGCAAAATTGAAAAGCCACTCGATCGATATGGTCTAGTGGTATGGTCGAGTAGGAATATGGAAACACAGAATCACTAATAGAACTTGTAACTGAACGTTTTAATGCAATTATAAAGATATAGGGATCATAGGGATGAACTAATTGATTAGGGGATAATCTGGGTACTTAACCAACACAACCAATTTCAAGGCTAATCCTTTGATGATAGATATCTAAGCCAATCACACCCACTGTCGTGGTGAATGATCTCGAACCCAATATCTCAGCATACCCAATTTTGCTAGAGCCAAGCTATTGGACAAGCTTTAAGAATCAACCTACCTAAGCCAACATAATTTCCTAACAACATCTTTGAGTATCATGGGTTCCCAAACACCATTGAAGCATACTCTCTACAGGTTAATATAACTATGTCTCTGGAAAAAGCTAATCAAACAACCTACAAGCACTGTCGTGAAGAGATTATCTACGATCATATTCAAGTTGATCAGAAATGAATAAGCATTAAGAACTCTCACCCAAAAGTATTTACAGCATTTAAGAACATTTAAAACTATCAGGTTAATCAAGATCCTCCCTAATCTAATCCATCCCTAATAACCCGAAGGTAAACTACTCACTAAGCATAATTAAAGCTAAATTTGCAAACCTAGAAAGTTCTAAATCTGACATATGAAATATATCAGATTGAGATAAGAGGGTTTGATGAAGAAAATAATTGCAAGTACTGATTTTATTGAAAAGATAAAAGGTTTACAAAGATCTAAAATGAAGAACAAGAGAGAGAGTAATAAGGAGGCAGAGAGAGATAATATCAGGTCTAAAAATGAGCACACCCTTTTTTAGGGTTAACACATGTGATTTTATTCTAAAGATAAGGTTTAGGATAACACAAAATAGAATTCCTACTAACCCGGAAATACTACTCGATCATAGTGGTCGAGTAGCTTCCATCTTCCTTCAATCTCCTTCTTGAGCTGATCCAAAACTCCTTTTCAGCTCCTCAATGCTTCATAGCTTCCTTAGCATCCATTTTTACCTGTAAACAACCCACAATATGCAATATATGTGCAATGCTCATGCAAAGGACCCTAAAACTCAAAAGGAAGTGAAATATGCATATAATGGTATAAATAGGGGATGGTTATGAACTAATATGATGATAAATGTATGCTTAAAATAGGTAAAATACAGTGTTATCAATGATCACTGAGAAGGAAATAATAGTCCAGGAAAAGCTTTATCCAGTGACCTTTACTATCACCTGTTCTATAAAGGAAACAGTCCTTAGAGACTCCTTGTGTGATCTTGGTTCATCTGTGAACATAATGCCCTTGAACATTGCAACAAAACTTGGATTTGAAGACTTCAAACCAAGTAGGATCTCCCTTAGTTTAGCTGACAAGACAATCCGAAGGCCCTATGGTATGCTTGAAAATTTACCAGTAAGGATAGGCCATGTGGAAGTACCTACTGATTTCATAATCCTGAGGGGGAATCATTGAGTCACCTGATTCTAGGAAGACCATTCTTGGCTAGTGCTGGTGCAGTTATTGATTTCAAAGGAGGAAAAAATTATCTGAAGTTTGGGAAAGATTTAGTGATGAGGCTTGATATTGGTCGAGGACCCAGAAGTCACAACAGTCTGAAGCAGCTGTATGCTATTGAGGATTATTATCAGGAGCCTGATGTGATAACTAGTGGTCTTCCCAGTTACATTCCCCTCAGTGGTGAGATAGAAATCCCAAGTCCACCACCAGAATCTTTGTCTTGGATGAATCAGAAAGATTACCAACGTGATGAGGAGATAGTCTACTTGAACAACTTGACACTTGAGAACCAGTTGAATGATTCAGCAAGGGAGAGTGTGAAGGAGTTCAGTGATGCTGAATCTTATTCAGGAAGCACATCACCAGATCCAATCAGCATAGCTCAAGGCAAGGCTATTATCTTTTTACAAGAAGCTGTTTGACTTTTGTTTAAAGAGGTTGACTATCTCAAGACCAAGGTTATAGAGCTCAAGAGGTTTGAGTATGGTTCCAGAGGTATGAGTGAAGCTGAGAAGAAGAGATGGTGGAAGATAGCAACTCTAGCCTTATCTTATGGAAAACCACCAAAGGACAACAAGGAAAGGACCTTAGAGCATGTTCCTGATCCACCACCCATCTAAGCTCTGTAAGCAAGTCAAGCTAAGAGACTATAAACAAGCTCACTTGGAAGGAAATTTCATGACTATCTCTTGTATATAAAATTTTTTATGTTTTAAGTTTTTTTTTATTTTGGTATTTTAATGATTTTATCTAGTATCTAGTAATCCAGGAATAGGTTGAAGAGTGCTATTGACCAAGGAGAATGCATAGCATGAAGATTAAAAGAAGATCGATCCGGAGTCGGACTCGACCACACCACTCGACCCCAAGGTCGAGTGGCCAAGTTTAATTTTGAATTTCTAACTTTTAATCTCAGCCATCCATTTGAACCTGATCTAAATCCTACTTTTAAAACCCTTCACTGCTTCATCCCCCTCAGAACTCAGTCTCTCATCTGCTGTTTTAAAGAAAACCTTCTCAACAGCAAAAAAAACTTTTTATTCTCTGAAATTTCAATTCAAATAACTCAATTCAGCGACCATGTCTGCTAATTCTAACACTCTTGACTCAAAAATGTAAGTTCCCTGCATTCTGAAAAACGATTTCAATCAAAATCTTGTGTTTGGTTTTCAAAAGAAAATTTTCAAAATCCTTCAACAAACCTTGATGCATGTACCTTGAAATCTGTTTGTAAGGAACATAGAGTGTTTAGGAATGTAGATTTGTTCGAAATATAAAGATTGAAACCTTTCTGGGTTTGAAATTTTTTGTTCTTGAAGTTAAAAATTGAAAATATGGGAATTATGAAACTTTAATTGAGATATGCATTGCCAATAGTTTCACCAAGGAACAATTACCACCTCTGATTGAGCACATTGTTGATTTTGAACAAGAATATAAATTTTAGAAGCTTGATTAAATCATATCCGATTCTGATAATTCCTCAAATTGGAAACTGTTGTATTTCAAACATCAACGTTTCTGACTACCCAGCATTGATTACAGTATAATTTCTCTGAAAACTTTATTAAGAATTCAACTCGAGTTTATGACTCGATCTAAATGAGAAAGTTGTTCAAATATAGCAACTTGACCACTTAGATCGAGTAGGTGGTCGAGTAGGTGAATAACGTGTAGCTTAGCTATGATGTTCATTGTTTCAGGGAAACCAATGCGCCAACAATAAGGATGACAAGGAGGAAGGCTGCAAAGGTGTGGCTCATGAGCAAGAATTCTCAAGGGAAAGAGAGCATATCGCACAAGGGAAGAAAGTGCAGAATGAAGAAGAAGATGATGAGAGAACAGAGACTGAGGATATGGAGGAAAGCGTTGGTGGAGAATCTGAGGGATTGAGCCAACTTGTTCAAAGGAATGAACTTTGTGGGAACAAGATACCCACATTGGCCAACAATGGATGCATTGGACATCACAAGGAAAGTGGAGCTGTTGCTTGAGCAGTGTGACTTGTTGACACTTGTTTCTAACCCGAGGGAGGGCTATCAAGAAGAAACATGCCATTTCCTTAGCACCCTCCAGCTGAAATTGTACCAAGATGAACCAGAGACTGAAGCAAATGGTGAGCTGGGGTATATATACTTCAAGGTTAGGAACCAAGAGTACACAATAGAGTTGGGGCAACTTGATCTGCTGTATGGTTTCAAGCAAGGGCCTGGAGTGCAACAAAACTACAGCACCAGAGAATTAGATGAGCTCTGGCAGCTATTAGGAGGAAAAAGAAAGCACAAATCCTCAAGATCCAAAAGCTCATAGAAAAGAAGTCCAGGGATCAGGTACTTGCACAAAGTCATTGCTAACACCATGTTTGCAAGAAAGATCACTGGAGGAGTCAATGATGGGGAAATCATTATGCTTGACAAAGCGCTTGAAAGCTTTGTAGTTTACACCTCGGCCAAGAATCAGAGGCTTGATATGGGCATGTTGGCAGATAGAGCCGACACCGGAAACTCCATTGTATTGATCAGGCAACTCCTTACCTATAAAGAGTATGCCACAAAGATGAACAAGATGTTGAGCCAAGGAGATTTGGCAGTTGGTGGAATTGTAACACCAATCCTCATAGTAGCTGGAGTTGAACTTAAGAGCAAGAGGAAGGAACCACAGTGGATTGATATGGAGTTTCTGCAGAACTCCTTCATCATAGAGAGGAATATGGTTCAGGAGAAACATATTTACAATTTCAAACAACCACAAGCTGGAAAAGCCCAAGTCCTCTGAAACAAAGATTTTTACCCTACTCTAAGCGAAGAAAGACAGCAAAGCAATCAACCTAAGCCTAAAGGGACAAAATACCAAGTTTATCAATTGTAGTATAGTGGTAAGGTTTCGTGTAACATGTCAAACCAATCAAGAGTGTGTCTACAGCAGCTAGTGCATTTTTAAAGCAAGCTATTCAAGTGATTATCAAAAGGGTGTGAGTTTCTAACAACCTAAATGAAACTTCTACTAAAAACCCTAATTGATACTAGAGATGCCAAAGTCTGTCACACTTTAGCACATCGTGGAACTAAGTAAGCAAAATCACAGAACTTTTGACTGTTCGACCACACTGATCGAGTGGTGAGCTCGAATGCTACAGTAAAACTGGGAAAATCTATAGTTCTCAAACACTAAGAAAATTGTAAACTTTGGGAAAAGCTACAGGGAAAACAGAGAAAAACTACAGTGCTCAAACGTAAACTATGGGGAAAACATAGGGACTCCAGGGATGGAAATCATAGGTTCACAAACACTCTGTTCTATTGCAGCTACTCAAGTAGCAATTTCATCACAGGACTACCCTAGACAACAGACTTCATAACCAGCTCAATCCACGGTTCGTGGTAGAGAGCCCCAAGACCCAACCCAGTCAGCATAGTGTGAGGAGTCGGATCAGGCATGAAGAATCAGCCTATTCAAGTCGAGAAGAGTTCATAACAAGTGAATAGGTGGAGTCGTGACATAAATCAATGTCTGATGCATCCACCCTCACGCTATTGTACTCTAAACCCCGGAAAAAGTCTGTCTAATGGCTCAAGGCATGGTTCATGCTCATGAGACCATCTAAGATCATGTTCTCCTTCATCAGGGGAGAACAAGCACTAAAATCACTCACCCAAGAGGGAGTCAAAACTGAGTGATGATCAAACCATCTAAGCAATAACAAAACAGAGAGAAGCTACCCTAATCCATCCCCAAAAATCCCAAATTTACTACTCACTCATCATGATCATCACTTGGGTCCGAAACCCAGAAAAGCCTAAGCTTGACATATGTGATAGCTGATGATCCGATGAGCAAGGTTGAAGAAGAAATAAAATGCAAATACTAATTTTATTGAAAGTTATGCAAGTTTACAAAACCAGAAATTGAAGAACTATGAAGAACAGTCAAGAACAAGAGAGAGAAAAACAAGAGCTAAAACCTAAAAATCTCTAAGCAAAAGCGGCGCTACTACTTTTTTGTTCATTAGGTTTAATGAGGCGCTTTTATACTAAGTGACATAAGCGTTTATTACAATTGCGAGTTTTATGGAAAAAATATAGGACAGTGCCACTCGACCCAGCAGTCGAGTGGCTTGGTCGAGCACCCACTCGAACGAGTACTCGAACGGTGTTGTCTAGTTGGCCTCTCGAGTGGTCCCTTGAGTGGGCAGTCGAACCTTCTGTTTGAGTGCTCTGGGTTGAATGCTTGTGTCGAGTGCTCGTTTGAGTACCCTAGGTCGAACGCCTGTGTTGAGTGGTCGTTCAAGTGGTCGTTCAAGTGGTCGTGAGAGTGCCTGTGAAAGTGGCTGTAACTTCTCTCCACATCTGTTCTTGCTCCGCAGCTACACAGCACTTCCTATTCCAAAAACTCCATGAGCTCCATAAGTACCTGAGAACACCCCCAATATGCAAAATGCATGCAATGCTCATGCAAAAACACTAAACAACCTATATGAATGATAAATGGATAAAATGGTATGAACAATGACTAAAGTTCTATACTAAGTTATGATAAACAGATGGTAAAAACATGCTAAATACAGTGTTATCAACTCCCCCAAACTTATCCTTTGCTTGCCCTCAAACAAATAGAAAAGATGAGATGAAAGGAGTAGTGTGAAAAGTGGGGACTCAGAACTTAAGCAAACTAAGCAAACCTCTAATGTCAATGTCACAGTTAATAGTTCTAGAATGCAATACACAAAAGTTCTACTTAAAAGCTTTAGCCTTACTCATCATAGAAAATCCAACACTAAGACTCAGCCATAAGCAAGCATTTATAGTAAACTATCCCTTTAACATTGATTAAGCACGAACTGGTGGATCATGATATGCAATATCTGTAACTCATTTGGTTGAGGGACAAGTTTTAAGAGATAAAAGTGATCTCTTCTTCCTCTGGTTTAAGTGCAAGTTTCAGGATCTCTCATTGAAATGGATTGAATTTAAAGAGAATGCTAAAGGTAGAGCCAACTGGTGCATACAGGAGTAGACTATCATCTACCCATGAAGAACCAATGACTCTCCTAACTCTAAAATCTCAGAAACTGATCCTAGTTCTACCCCTTGTGCTAAAAAGCTTTCTTTTCTTTTTCTTGATTCAAGGATCGATTTTTCTGTTTTTCTTCTAAGGAGAAGATGTTTTACACTTTTTCCTTTAGTATCTAGCGGATTTGGGATTTTTAAAATTTTATAAGCTCTGGTTTGACCACATGGTCGAGTGACTACTTAAGCGTTTCGTTTCTTTTCATTTTTACTGAGCCAACTCTTATCTTTTTCTTCCAAATCCTTTACTAGACTCAAACTTTTGAATTTATCCTCTCCAAAGGCTTATACAATTTTTAGCAAACTCTTTCTCTTTTTTCATTATTTCCCAGACTTAAGCTACAACCTGCTCAAACTCCTTAGCCTAATCTGATTCAAAAAGTGTGAACCAGAGACAACATGAGAGGCTACTCCTATCAGCAAAACCTAACACTTTCTTTCTAATTCAATCCGAAAATAGACCTCACTTCTCTCAGAAAATGATTCATTGGTTTGAAAGGAAGTCTTTTAAAGCTTCGTTTTTGTGAAACTGTCTCAATGGTGGAGACAGCTACTTGGATTAGCAAGGGTGGAAAAAAGTTTAAAGAGAATCCAAGTATTTTGAGGTATCCATGAGTTAAATTTTTAGAGCATATCATGATAATTAAATTTTCAAATTTAGGTTCAAATTCATAGGGATAATTTACAAGTCACAGCAAGTTTTAACCAAGTGAGAGTGCTAAATTTTAATTCCAAGTAAGGTGCAGCCTTATGTTTCAAACCTAAGTGAATGCATTAGACAACTTATAACTATGGTACTGAAATTATAAGTTTGGTTCTTAAGCTATATACGGTTTTAACTCATCATCATCCCCTATGCATATGTACAATCCTAAATGACATACTAAGACTCAATCCTAAAATGTAAATGCAACTACATGACACTCTGTTTTTGTGAAATCATTTTCTGAAAATTTTCAAATTTTTTAGGTTTTTTCAATGCACAAAAATGATGCAAATTGGAATAAGAAAACAAGGAAAAATGTCAAATGCATCACTCAAACCCTCCCCCAAACTTAAATTCCCTTGTGTAAAAGAAGTTCAAGAGATGATTTGAGAGACTAAAACAAAAGAAATCAAAACATGTGTGGTATCTACAGTGATAGTGAAGAGGGGTGGTACCTCAATCATTTTGAGCATAGAAGGCGCGAATCCTTGCCTGTATCTCCTCCTCATCGTGGAAAGGGACCATGGTGGTGAGGGGATCGTCAACATGGTCTGGATCAGTGTCTGGGTGTGGCCTGTACGACCTACTCGACCCAGCAGTCGAGTAGTGGTGCTCTAGTGGTACGCTTGACCAAGGTTGGTCGAGTGGTACTGTCTGGTAGGGCACAGCGTGGGACCCGAACCATGTACTCTGGGTGTATCCAGCGTAGGACTCGAACGGTGCACTCTGGGTGTATCCAGCGTACTTGGGATGTGGTTCGAGTAATGCACTCGACCTAGGTGGTCGAACGCATTCTTCTGTTTGCCCAGCTTGAACTGTCTGAGTCGTGGAGTCGGGTGACGATTGCTCTAATTCCTCAGCAGGATGATCTGGTCGTCTCTTCCTCTGCTTTTGTTCAGCTGAAGTCCTCTTGGTCGAGCCAGCACTCAACTTCTTCTCAGCTGCTGCTAAACGATTGGTGAGCCCTTTCATTGTGGCATTCACTCCCTTCTTGAAGGCTTGAAATCTTTTGTCTTGCCACTTGCACCATTTCTGAAGTGTGGAGATCTTATGGTTAGCCTCCTTGAGGCTTTTGCATTCAGTCTCATCGAAGTAGAAACTCTCTGGTGGAATTGTGCTATTCATGAAGGTCCTAAGAGGTTCATTTGGTTGGAGTCTAGATCCCTCATCAGAGAAGTAGAGATCTCTGGCTGGTAGTGGAAAGGCTATGCTTCGGTCTCCATTCTCTGCATAGATCATGGCCAAGCCTCCATAAGGCAACAAAATCTTGGCCTTGCTGATTCTGGGGTGAGAAAAGTTGTAGACATACTTCTCTTCTACCATCTTGGTATCAATCGTCTTTGTATCCCTCATATGCATCATGTCCATGAACAACGGTGGTGTAGGATCTGACATGATTGGAATCCCAGCTGCCTCTAAAAATGGCGTGACAATACCTCCCACCGTGAACTCCGCCTTGTTCACCATCTTGTTGTTCTTGATGGCATTCGTTCTATATGTCATGAGATGCCTTACCAAAACTATGACGTTTCCTGTGTCAGCTCTATCACCATGCATCTCAATATCATTGGTGCGGTTCTCCTCAGACGAGAAGATCAGGAAGTCACGAAGCGCCTTATCAAGCAATCTCAGCTCGCCTTCATTTGTAGTCCCTGTGGACTTCTTTGCAAACATGGTGTTGGCGAGAGTCTTGTGGAGGTATCTCACAGACGGATGCCTAATCTCACTGCTTTTGGACCTGGAGGATGAATAGTTCTCCCTTCCTCGAAGCTCAAGCCATAACTCGTTGAGCTCTTTCTTCTCATAGTCTTGGGCTGTACCCGTTCCTCTTCGGAACCCAAATGCTCTATCAACCATACTGAGAGGAAGCTTATACTCCACCCCTCTGACCCTGAAGCTCCTTCAGCCTAACTCCTCAGTCCCAGCCATACCAGCTCGCATCTTGTACAGGTGGAGATCCACCGTTGCCAAAAAGTGGCAAGTCTCAGTCTGGAACCCATCACAGGGGTTGTGAATGTGTCCCACGATGTCAGCACTCTCAAAGACCTTCTCCACTTCTTTGAAAATCCCAAGCGCTTGCATAGTAGGGCGATGCGGGTACCTAGTCCCCCAGAAAGTCACTCCTTCCAAAATGGAGATGGTCTTAGCTTCTGCACTCCTCTCAATTCCAATCTCCTCTGAGCCATCAGAACCAGTTTCTTCATCACTGATTCTTCTCACTGTTTCTTCTTCTTGAACCCTCTTTCCCTTGGCTTTGTCCATTCTGGACCTAGATGAGGTGCTTCCAGCCTGTGTTGTTCTTGCCAAGGTTTGGCTTCGAGTTGCCCTTGTTCTTGTGTTGCCCGACTACCTGAAATGTTTAAAACGAGAGTTTAACAAAAAATTTGGACCACTCGACCAAGGCGCTCGAGTGAGGGGTCGAACCAGCCAAAAATCCAAAATAATTTGTGTATCGTTTTGACCCACTCGAGCGCTTGGTAGAGCAATTAAACACTCATCCTATTTCAAGCTTAACAACAACTTAAACAAATCAAAGTCATAAAATTTCAAAAAAAAGTTCAAGGTTTCTATCCGATTTTCAATATGCATGATTTCAAAAAATTCTAAAACTTGTTCAATTTAATCAATGACGATCAATTTGGGTTCTTTAATCATCAAACAAGCTAAAGTTGTAAAGAAATTTGTCCCAGTTCTCTATGAAACTTCCGAAAATTTCTATGAACAAAATTTCAAAATTCTACCCGGTTCAACCATAGAAATCAATGCATGATTCGTCATATCCTTATACTACTCCTAATCAACAATTTTAACCACATGAATGCCAAAAATTTTGAAAAATTTCAAAAAAACAAGTTTTGAACCCAAATTTTTCAAAATCGGTCCAAAATGCTTAAAAACTTACATCTGGGTTTCGTAGTCGTGTGAGTAGTGAGACATGATGCAAATTTTTGATAAAAACTTTGAAGATTTTGCGAAAAATTTTAGAGAGAAGTGGGAGAGTTAGCATTTTTAGTGAGATGAAATTTTTGCAAAAAAATGAAGAAGAAGGGTTGCATGGCTTTAAGGAAGGCGTGTGATCAAACGTGTGGCTAAGATTAAAAGTTCAAATTTTTCAGAAAGAACCTAGGCCACTCGACCTTGGGGTCGAGTGGTGTGGTCGAGTGCAACACTGGTTTAACTGCCTGGTTTGGTTTGAGCTTCTGAAACTCCAGCTCGACTCATACTCAGCTCCTTTCTAAACCCTGAAACTCATAACACTAAAGAAACCATCAAAATAACAAAATGCATAAAAACTAAAGATTAACTTAAAGCTAGTATATACAAAGATAAGCGTGGGAATTCCTCCCAAGTGAGCTTGTTTAAAGTCACTTAACTTGACTCTCACTCTGATTAGGCGGGTGGAAGGGTCTGGAGAGGCTGTGTTGACCCCTCTGGACTCGGCTTCTCCTCAATGAAGGTTGATGCCATGATAGCATGATAGAAACTATCACTCATTCCTGGTGGCTTGGGTCTCCTTCTTCCCATTCCTGGTCGGGGTTGTTGAGCTTTCTTGAGCTGGAGAACTTCCTTCTTAAGCTTTGCCACCTTCTCTGCCAACTCAACAACAACACCTTGTAAAGCTAGGATTGTGCTCTGGTCCGATGCTGGTGTTGTGAGTGGGTATGTTGAGTTGCTCTTCCCTGTACACAAATATTCCTGGTTCGAGTACCAAATCAAACCAGGTGATGTTGTAGGGGTTGGCTGTGCTCTCTGGTGAGGACTCGAGTGACTAGTCGAGTGGACTGGTCAAGTGCGCTCTGTGCTATATTCATCAGAGTCACCTTCTGCTACAAATGCATCAAACTTGTGCACTGCTCCATCAGAGTGACTGTCCATGGTGGTTGTGAACCCTGGAGGTCTGGATGGTGTATGAGAGTACTGTTCAAACTTTCCAAAGTTTGTCTTTTCATAACGCTCAGCTTCTTCCATGAAGAAGAGCTGTCTCTCAAAAGTTAGGTTCTTTAAGCCGGAAGAGGTGTCAAAATGCATCACCAAGTCATTGCCGGTTCGAAGAACAATTTCACCATTTTTGGTGTCAATAACAGCTCCAGAGGATGCCAAGAATGGTCTACCTAGTATAAGGGGGTCCGTTGGCTCTTCTTCTATCTTCATCACTATGAAGTCTGTGGGGATCTCTATGGGGCCTATCCTCACTGAAACATTTTCCAACAAACCATGTGGATGCCTGATACTTCTATCAGCTAAGACTAGAGACAGCGTGATGGGTAAAAACTTGTGATATCCAAGCTTCTCTGCCACAGTCAATGGCATTATACTCACTGAAGCACCCAGATCACAGAGAGAGTTCTTGAACGTCTGGTTTCTGATGGAGCAGGGTATTGTAAAAGACCCAGGGTCTTTCAGCTTCCTTTGCACTACCACTTCCTGCTGAGTGATCACCTTACACTCATAAATCTCAACAGCTGCATTCCTCTTTTCTTGAATTTTTTTCAAGGTCCTTTCTCTCAATCCACACTCAAATGGACTCAATGTCTTTACAGCTTCTTCCCAAGTCATGGTTGCTTCCAGCTCTTCCTCAAGCATAACCTTATACTCCTTCTCAATCTCAGCTTTGAACCTTTCTGGGAAAAGACTTGTGATCATAGCATGCAGATTCATTGTCCGCCTCTCCTTTGCAGTCTCTGGTTCTACTTGACCACTCGTTCGAGTGGTGTGGTCGCGCGCTACAGTGCTCGAGCCAATTTCAGCAGCAGGTCGAAAGGTTGCCCCCCCCCCCCCAACTTAAGTATCACTGTCCTCAGTGATGTAGGAGAATCTCTTCTTGAAAGGAAGAAGATGGAGAGCTGGTGCTGTGCTCACTGCATAGAGAGTTGCAGGTTCCTTAGGGTTCTGCAGAGCTTTGCCAGGAAGTTGGCCTATGGTCTTAGTAGAGGCTGATGCAGCACTAGACTCAACAAACTTCAGTCTGCTGTTGAGAACCTCAATCTTATGGTTCAAATCATCATAAGAGCAATCGATGTAGGTTCTGAGTTCAGTGAACCTCTTTGACGTCTCTTGAGTAGCGGTATTCTGGCCTTGAAGAAGTTGGAGTAGAAGAGGTTTAAGGCCACCATCAGTTTGTGGATGTGGTCATGGAGCGAATCCGGGTGGATTGGTTGGAGCTTGTGGCACAAAAGGCTTGTTTTGGCCTGGGTTCTGAGTAGGGTAGACTTGATCCTGAGGGTTGGCTACGTTGGGATTCCTGTAGGAAAGATTAGGATTATTCTTATAGTTGATGTACCCTCTGTTGAAGCCAGCATGATTTTGTATATACAGGATCTCTTCAACCTGATCATCTTGACCTTCCTAAGCCTGAGTAGCAGAAACTTCACCAACAAAGTTCACAGATTTCTGCTGAGCCAGGATTAACTTGTCAAGCTTCTCACTAAGAGACTGGATTTCCTGCTTGGTCTTATCAGAAAACGAAGATGGTCCTCTAACTGATCTGTCAAAATCCTCACTGTAGTTTCCATCAGAGACTGCAAGGTTCTCCACTAGCTCCCAGGCAGTAACAACGTCTTTATTGAGGAAATTTCCATTACTAGCTGTATCCAATAACATTCTAATCTTTGGGCTTACCCCTCTGTAGAGCGTAGTGAGCAAAGACTCCTTGGTGAAACCATGGTGAGGACACTGCGTTGTGTACTCCTTAAACCTCTCCCATGCTTCAGAGAAACTCTTCATTTGTCGGCTGAGTGAAGCTGGAGATTTCGTTCTTGAACTTGGTAGTCCTTGACATAAAGAAGAATTTCAGCAGGAAAGCCTTCTTGCAGTCTTCCCAGGTGGTTATAGAACCCTGAGGCAGTGCTCGTTCCCAGTGGGAAGCCTTATCACCAAGAGAAAATGGAAATAGGTGTAGCTTAAAGCTGTCCTCTGAGATGCCATTGATCTTGGTGAGCTCGCACAGTCTATCAAATTGGTCCAAATGAGCAAGCGGGTTCTCCATAGGAGTCCATGGAATTTGTGGTTCTGGACCATGGAGATCAAACCCATCTTGATCTCAAAGTTATTGTTGTCGACTGGAGGAGCTACGATTCCCTGCCTCTGAGAGTGAGTGTTTGGAGCATCTCCTGCTCCAATCACCCTAGGATGAGGAACTTGTTCTGCCATTACTTCAGGTGTCTCTCGCACTGGTTGTACAAGAGTAGGGGTAGCAGGTGCAGGTGTAGCTTGACGAGTGTGTTGGTTGATGCGGTGTATGTGATCCAAATACTGTATGAGATTCTGGTTGCCTTGAGAGCGCGTTTGCATCCAAAAAGGTAGTGACGCGATCGAGTGCTCGAGTGGTAAGGTCGAGTGGACGGTGGAATGCTACAGTACCTTCTGTAACATCAGGTGTCTCTCGCACTGGTTGTACAAGAGTGGGGTAGCAGGTGCAGGTGTAGCTTGACGAGTGTGTTGGTTGATGCGTTGTATGTGATCCAAATATTGTATGAGGTTCTGGTTGCCTTGAGAATGTGTTTGCATCCAAAAAGGTAGTGACGCGATCGAGTGCTCGAGTGGTAAGGTCGAGTGGATGGTGGAACGCTACAGTACCTACTGTAACACAGACAAAATTTCAAAACCAAATCAGGACAAAGAGTTTAAAAGTAACATACTTGATCTAGTAAGCCTTAAAGAACTAACTGTGTAAACATAAACACTCAAAACTGGCAACGGTGCCAAATTGAAACTAAGATTTTTACCCTACTCTAAGCGAAGAAAGACAGCAAAGCAATCAACCTAAGCCTAGAGGGACAAAATACCAAGTTTATCCATTGTAGTATAGTGGTAAGGTTTCGTGTAACATGTCGAACTAATCAAGAGTGTGTCTACAGCAGCTAATGCCTTTTTAAAGCAAGCTATTCAAGTGATTATCAAAAGGGTGTGAGTTTCTAACAACCTAAATGAAACTTCTACTAAAAACCCTAATTGATACTAGAGATGCCAAAGTCTGTCACACTTTAGCACATCGTGGAACTAAGTAAGCAAAATCACAGAACTTTTGACTGTTCGACCACACTGATCGAGTGGTGAGCTCGAATGCTACAGTAAAACTGGGAAAATCTATAGTTCTCAAACACTAAGAAAATTGTAAACTTTGGGAAAAGCTACAGGGAAAACAGAGAAAAACTACAGTGCTCAAACGTAAACTATGGGGAAAACATAGGGACTCCAGGGATGGAAATCATAGGTTCACAAACACTCTGTTCTATTGCAGCTACTCAAGTAGCAATTTCATCACAGGACTACCCTAGACAACAGACTTCATAACCAGCTCAATCCACGGTTCATGGTAGAGAGCCCCAAGACCCAACCCAGTCAGCATAGTGTGAGGAGTCGGATCAGGCATGAAGAATCAGCCTATTCAAGTCGAGAAGAGTTCATAACAAGTGAATAGGTGGAGTCGTGACATAAATCAATGTCTGATGCATCCACCCTCACGCTATTGTACTCTAAACCCCGGAAAAAGTCTGTCTAATGGCTCAAGGCATGGTTCATGCTCATGAGACCATCTAAGATCATGTTCTCCTTCATCAGGGGAGAACAAGCACTAAAATCACTCACCCAAGAGGGAGTCAAAACTGAGTGATGATCAAACCATCTAAGCAATAACAAAACAGAGAGAAGCTACCCTAATCCATCCCCATAAATCCCAAATTTACTACTCACTCATCATGATCATCACTTGGGTCCGAAACCCAGAAAAGCCTAAGCTTGACATATGTGATAGCTGATGATCCGATGAGCAAGGTTGAAGAAGAAATAAAATGCAAATACTAATTTTATTGAAAGTTATGCAAGTTTACAAAACCAGAAATTGAAGAACTATGAAGAACAGTCAAGAACAAGAGAGAGAAAAACAAGAGCTAAAACCTAAAAATCTCTAAGCAAAAGCGGCGCTACTACTTTTTTGTTCATTAGGTTTAATGAGGCGCTTTTATACTAAGTGACATAAGCGTTTATTACAATTGCGAGTTTTATGGAAAAAATATAGGACAGTGCCACTCGACCCAGCAGTCGAGTGGCTTGGTCGAGCACCCACTCGAACGAGTACTCGAACGGTGTTGTCTAGTTGGCCTCTCGAGTGGTCCCTTGAGTGGGCAGTCGAACCTTCTGTTTGAGTGCTCTGGGTTGAATGCTTGTGTCGAGTGCTCGTTTGAGTACCCTAGGTCGAACGCCTGTGTTGAGTGGTCGTTCAAGTGGTCGTGAGAGTGCCTGTGAAAGTGGCTGTAACTTCTCTCCACATCTGTTCTAGCTCCGCAGCTAAACAGCACTTCATATTCCAAAAACTCCATGAGCTCCATAAGTACCTGAGAACACCCCCAATATGCAAAATGCATGCAATGCTCATGAAAAAACACTAAACAACCTATATGAATGATAAATGCATAAAATTGTATGAACAATGACTAAAATTCTATACTAAGTTATGATAAACAGATGGTAAAAACGTGCTAAATACAGTGTTATCATCCTCTTACCACTGGATGATTTCTCCAAGCTACACCAAGGAGGAGAAGCCGATTTCATTCCTCCTACCAGTTGTCTATACAAGGCCAGAGATGATGATGCATTTTATGATCAAGTGTTGGTGGATTGGATGAAAGCAAACAGGGAACCTGAGAGGTACAATTTTGATGATGCTGAGTGCAAGAATCTGAAGGAGGCCAACCACAAGATAGGGCTCCTCCAGCAGTGGAACAAGTTCCAGGACAACGCCATTAAGTCAATGGCAAAGACTATCAAGGTCATCTCAGGGCAGCTTAAGAGCTTGCAAAAGAAAATTGAAAGCTCAAGAGCTAAGGAGAGAAGCAAATCTCCCACAGGAAGATCCATGAGGCATAGCTCAAGGTCCTCAGAAGAGAGGATGGCTCGCAGGGACAGGCCAAGGAAGAGAAGATCGGATCTCACAGCTGAAGATTTGGAGGCTCACACCTCTACTCGACCACATGGGTCGAGTCCAGTGGTCGAGCTCAATCCCGGAGTGGAACCACCATTTAATCCAGAACAACCGAGCTCTTCCCACGTCCCTATGGAGGCTACCTACACTCAAGAGTCTATGGCAGCTGCTGTGGATGAATTCTTCACAGCTCCAACCCAGCAAGATCCTCCACAATGAGGTACCACACAACCCACACCATTGTATATACCACTTGCATAATTAGTTTGTTTTTATTTTATCTTTAAATCTCTCAGATAATCCTCTGAATTTTTATTATACAAGGGACTATGTGATTTAAGTTTGGGGGAGAGTCTCAAAGATTGATAACACCACTTTTATACATATTTTTACCAGTTTTTATCATGCCTTAGAGTAGATTTGATCCATTGTTTATACAATTTCATGTATTTATCCTTCATATAGGATGTTTAATATTTCTGTATAGGCATTGCATGCATTTTGCATATTTGGGGTCTTATCAGGTACTTATGGAGCATATGGAGCATACTTGGATTTTGGCTCATGGAGTGGAGATGTGCAGTCAAGCCCTATGGACTCGAGTGAAGATTGCAGAGAAGACAGACGACTCACTCGACCAGGCACTCGAGCAAGCACTCTAGATAGGCTACTTGACCAGGCACTCGAGTGAGCACTCTAGACAGGCTACTCGACCAGGCACTCGAGTGAGCACTCTATACAGGCTACTCGACCTCAGCATCACAGGCACTCGAGTGAGCACTCTATACAGGCTACTCGACCTCAGCATCACAGGCACTCGAGTGAGCACTCTATACAGGCTACTCGACCTCAGCATCACAGGCTCACTGGACTTCGGCACCACCTACCTACTTGAGAGACCACTCGACTGCTGGGTCGAGTAGGCACTCTTCGACTTTTTCTCCTAAAAACTAGCAAAATGTAATAAGCGCTTTTGAACTATGTATAAATCGCATCATTAAACCTAATTAGGGAGGATCGAATAGCGCCGCTTTGGCTTAGGAATTTTTAGGTTTTGCTCTCGTTTTTCTCTCTTGTAACTTTGATAATCTTTTATAAAATTAGTACTTGCACTTTATTTATTCTCCACTCTTGCTCATCGGATCATCAGCTATCACATATGTCAAGCTTAGGCTTTTCTGGGTTTCTGACTCAAGTGATGATCATGATGAGTGAGTAGTAAAGTTGGGATTTTTGGGGATGGATTAGGGTAGCTTCTCTCTGTTTTTTTATTGCTTAGATGGTTTGATCATCACTCAGTTTTGACTCCCTCTTGGGTGAGTGATTTTAATGCTTGTTCTCCCCTGATCAAGGAGAACATGATTTTAGATGGTCTCATGAGCACGACCCATGCCTTGAGCCATTGGATAGACTTTTTCCGGGGTTTAGAGTACAATAGCGTTAGGGTGGATGCATCAGACATTGATTTATGTCACGACTCCACCTATTCACTTGTTATGAACTCTTATCGACTTGAATAGGCTGATTCTTCATGCCTGATCCGACTCCTCACACTATGCTGACTGGGATGGGTCTTGGGGCTCTCTACCACAAACCATGGATTGAGCTGGTTATGAAGTCTGTTGTCTAGGGTAGTCTTGTGATGAAATTGCTAGTTAACAGCTGTAATAGAACAGAGTGTTTGCCATCCTGTGATTTCCATCCCTAGAGTCCCTGTTTTTCCCCATAGTTCATAGCTTGCCTAGTATTCATTCATTGTAGTTTTTTCTCAACTTTTACTATAGCACTCGACCTCACCACTCGATCAGTGTGGTCAAGACGTCCTTGTATTGTGATTTTTCCTATTTAGTTCCATGATGTGCTGAAGTGTGACAGACTTTGGTACCTCTAGTATCAGTTAGGGTTTTTAGTAGATTTGTCATTTAGACTGCTAATACCACACCCTTTTGATAATTACCTGAATAGATTACCTTAATAATCTGCTAGTTGCTATAGACCACTCTTGATTGGTTCGACATTGTTATCAACTCTTACCACTATACTACAATTGATTAGAAACTATGTATTTGGTCTCTCTAGGCTTAGGTTGATTGCTTGGCTGTCTTTCTTTGCTAAGAGTGGCTAAAAACCAAGTTTCAATTTGGCACCGTTGCCAGTTTTGAGTGTTTTTGTCTACACAATTAGTTGTTTAAGGCGTACTAGATCAAGTCTATTACTTTTGAGATCTAAGTACTGATTTGGTTTTGAAATTTTGTCTGTTTGCATCAGGTACTGTAGCACTTAACCCCCACTCGACATTACCACTCGAGTATTTGATCGAGTCACTACTTTCTGAATGCAAACGCATTCTCAAGGCAGCCAAAACCTAATCCAGTAATTGGATCACATTCACCGTATCAACATACGCACTCGTCCACCTACACCTGCACCTGTTACCCCCATTCCTGCACAACCAGTTCCAGAGACACCTGCAGTCATGGCATAACAAGTTCCTCAGCCTAGGGTGACTGTGTTCCAAACACTCACTCTCAGAGGCAGGGAATTGTAGCCCCTGCAGTCAACAACAATAACTTTGAGATCAAGACGAGTTTGATCTCCATGGTCCAGAACCACAAATTCCATGGACTTCCTATGGAAAAACCGCTTGCTCATTTGGACCAGTTTGAGACTGTGCGAGCTAACCAAGATCAATGGAATCTCAGAGGACAGCTTCAAGCTATGCCTCTTTCCATTTTCTTTCGGTGATAAGCCCTCCCACTGGGAACGAGCACTGCCTCAGGGTTCTATAACAACCTGGGATGAGTGCAAGAAGGCTTTCCTGCTGAAATTCTTCTCTATGTCAAGGACTGCCAAGTTCAAGATCAAAATCTCCAGCTTCACTCAGCGGACCAATGAGAGTTTCTCTGAAGCATGGGAGAGGTTTAAGGAGTACACAACGCAGTGTCCTCACCATATTTTCACCAAGGAGTCTTTGCTTAGTACACTCTACAGAGGGGCAAGCCGGAAGATCAGAATGCTATTGGATACATCCAGTAATGGAAATTTCCTCAATAGAGACGTTGTCACTGGCTGGGAGCTAGTGGAGAACCTTGCAATCTCTTATGGAAACTACAGTGAGGACTTCGACAGATCAGTCAGAGGACCATCTTCGTGTTCTGATAAGACCAAGCAGGAGATACAGTCTCTTAGTGAGAAACTTGACAAGCTCATCCTAGCTCAGCAAAAATCTGTAAACTTTGTTGGTGAAGTTTCTGCTACTCAGGCTCAGGAAGGTGAAGATGAACAGGTTGATGAGATCCTGTATATATAGAATCAAGGTGGGTTCAACAGAGGGTACATCAACTATAGGAACAATCCAAATCTCTCCAATAGGAATCCCAACGTAGCCAACCCTCAGGATCAAGTGTACCCGACTCACAATCCAGGCCAAAACAAGCCTTTTGTGCCACAAGCTCCAGCCAATGCACCTGGATTTGCTCCAAGACCACTTCAGCCAGCTGATGGTGACCTTAAGCCTCTTCTACTCCAACTTCTTCAAGGCCAGAATACTGCTACTCAAGAGACGTCAAAGAGGTTCACTGAACTCAGAACCCACATCGATTGCTCTTATGATGATTTGAACCATAAGATTGAAATTCTCAACAGCAGGCTGAAGTTGGTTGAGTCCGGTGCTGCATCAGTCTCTACTAAGACCACAGACGAACTTCCTGGCAAGGCTGTGCAGAACCCTAAGGAACCTGCAACTCGCTATGCAGTGAGCACATCACCAGCTCTCCATCTTCTTCCTTTCAAGAAGAGATTCTCCAACATCACTGGGGACAGTGATACTCAAGTTGGGGGGGGGGGGGGGAATCTTTCAATTTTGATCTGCTGCTGAAATTGGCTCGAGCACTGTAGCACTCGACCAGACCACTCGAGTGAGTGGTCAAGTAGGCACACCCGAGACTGCAAAGGAGAAGCACACTCTGGATCTGCATGCGATGATGACAAGTCCTTTCCCAGAACGGTTCAAAGCTAAGATTAAGAAGGAGTATGCTATTATGCTTGAGGAGGAGCTATCAGAGCTTGAAGATAAAATGACTTAGGATGAAGCTGTGAAGTCACTTGGACCTTTTGACAGTGGTTTGAGAAAAAGAGCCTTGAAGAAAATTCAAGATAAGAGAGCAGCAGCTGCTTAGGCCTATGAGTGTAAGATGATATCTCAGCAGAAAGTGGTAGTGCAAAAGAAGCTGACGGATCCTGGATCTTACACAATACCCTGCACCATCAGAAACCAGACTTTCCAGAATTCTCTCTATGATCTGGGTGCTTCAGTCAGCATAATGCCATTGTCTGTAGCAGGAAAGCTGGGGTATCACAAATTTCTGCCAAGCACCAGGTCTCTAGTTCTAGCCGACATAACCATCAGATTTCCCCATGGCTTGCTAGAGAATGTCCCAGTGAGAGTAGGAAACATGGAGATCCCTACTGACTTCATAGTGATGAAGATGGAAAAAGAGCCAATGGATCCCCTCATACTAGGCCGACCATTCTTGGCATCCTCTGGAACTTTTATTGACACCAAAAGTGGTGAAATAGTTCTTTGAACCGGTAATGACTTGGTGATGCGTTTTGACACCTCTTCCGGCTTGAAGAGCCCTGATTTCGAGAGATAACTTTTCTACATGAAAGAAGCTGAGCGCTATGAAAAAAAAAACTTTGGAAAGTTTGAACAGTACTCTTAGACACCTTCCAGACCTCCAAGGTTCACAGTCACCGTAGGTAGTTACTCTGATGGAGCAGTGCACAAGTTTGATGCGTTTATAGCAGAAAGTGACTCTGTTGAAGACAGCACAGGGCACACTCGACCAGTCCACTCGACGGCTACGTCGAGTGACCACTCAAGTCATCACCAGAGAACACAGCCGACCCCTACGAAACCACCTGGTTCGAGTTGGTACTCGGACCAGGAATATTTTTGTACAGGGAAGAGCAACTCAACATACCCACTCACAACACCAGCATCAGACCAGAGCATAATCCTTGCTCTACAAGGTGTTGTTGTTGAGTTGGCAGAGAAGGTAGACAGGCTTGAGAAGGAAGTTCTAAAGCTCAAAGAGGTTCAACAGCCCCCACCAGAGATGGGAAGAAGGAGGCCCAAGCCACCAGGAATGAGTGATAGCTTCTATCACGCTATCATGGCATCAACCTTCATTGTGGAGAAGCTGAGTCCAGAGGGGTCCACGCAGCCTCTCAAGGACCTCCCACCTGCCTAAAAAGAGTGAGAGTCAAGCTAAGTGACTTTAAACAAGCTCACTTGGGAGAATTCTCATGTTTATCATTATATATACTAGGTTTTATTTATCTTGTGTCTTTTTGAATTTTGTTATTTTTAATGTGTTTTCTTAGTGTTTTTAATGTGGAGTTTTAAAGGGGTCAGCCGAAATTAGAAAAGTCACTCGACCACACCACTCGACCCCCAGGTCGAGTGGCCAGGTTTTGTCTGAAATCTCAACTTTTAATCTAGGTCATTCATTTGAAATTCCTCTATCATTATTCATGATTTTCATCTCTCTAAAAAACCAAAAGTCTCCAACTTCTCTCTAAATTTTTTCACTAAAATTTTCAAAGTTTTCAACCGAATTTCGATCATGTCTCACTACTCTAGCAATTCCAAAACTCACTTGTAAGTTTATAAACCCTTTGAACCCGTTTTTGCGAAAATCCGGGTTTCGAAAATTTTTGAAAATTTTTGAATTTTTTGGGCTTGCATGTAGTTAAAATCGATTGATAGAGTAGCATAAGGAATCGAAAGAAGTATGCATTGATTTCAATGGTTGAAATTGCTTGAAATCAAAATTTTGTTCTTAGTAGTGCACTTGAAAATTTTTGAAATTTTTTTGTAACCTTAGGACAAATTTCGGTTTAGCTATTGATTGTTTGATAATTGGAGAACCCACATTGATAATCACTGTCGAAACTGAACAAGTTTTAGAAATTTTTGAAATCATACATATTAAAAATCGCTTTGGAATTTGATGAATTTGGAAATTTTTTGACCCTAAGTTGTTTAGATCCTTGCTAGGCTTGAAATTGGATGCATATGATTGTTAATTTAGTTACTCAATCAAAGCACTCGAGTGGGTCAAGTTGGGCCAAATTTTATTTGGAAAATTTTTGCCCACTCGACCACACCACTCGAATGGCTTGTTCGAGTGGTCCAAATTTTTGCTAAAATTCTCAATTTTTGAATTCGTTACAGGAGCACTGGCATAACTAGGACAAGGGTAACAAGAAGCCAAACCGCAGCAGGAGCCACTCCACCATCTGGGTCACGGCTAGACAAGGCTAAGGGCAAAGGGTTCAAGAAAAAGAATCAGGGAGAATAGACAGTGAGGAGGAGCCTGGTTTTGAGAGATCAGAGGACATCCATGCTGAGACCTCTGAGGAAGCTAAGCTCATCTCCATCCTGGAGAGGGTCGCCCCACCATGCAAGCTTTGGGAATTTGCAGAGAGGTGGGGAAGCTCTATGAGTCTGCTGACATCGTGGGACTCACCCACAGCCCTTGTGATGGTTTCAAGATTGAGACCTGCCAT
Organism: Cardamine flexuosa; assembly: GCA_963555745.1. Taxonomy (NCBI): domain Eukaryota; kingdom Viridiplantae; phylum Streptophyta; class Magnoliopsida; order Brassicales; family Brassicaceae; genus Cardamine; species Cardamine flexuosa. Next base: position 14,178,484 of record OY743221.1, on the reverse strand, counting down.
TTCTTGGCAACCGTGGATCTCCACCTCTATAAGACGAGAGGCATGGCTGGTACAGTAGAGATGGGACATGTGAGCTTCAGAGTCAGAGGGATAGACTATCAGCTACCCCTCAGCATGGTCGACATCTTGTTTGACTTCCCTAGAGGAACAGGGCAAGCGCAGGACTTTGAGAAGAAAGAGCTGAATGAGTTGTGGTTAGCGCTTGGAGGAAGGGAGCACTATCAGTCTGCTAGGGCTAAAAGCAGTGAGATCAGGCACCCAGCAGTGAGATACCTCCACAGGACTCTCGCAAACACAATGTTTGCGAAGAAGGCCACAGGGCTAGTGAATGAGAGTGAGTTGAAGATGCTGGACAAGGCTCTTTCCGACTACCTCTTCTACTCATCAGAGGAGAACCAAACCAATGGGATTGAGATGCGAGGAGATAGAGCCTACACAGGGAACTCCATCATTTTTGTGAGACACCTCATGAGCTACTGAGCTACTGCCGTCAAGAATGACTAGATGCTGAACAAGGCAGAGTTCATAGTGGGAGGGATAGTTACCCCATTTTTAGAGGCTGCTGGAGTTGAGCTCATATCAGCGCCTACACCATACACTCTGATGGACTTGGATCACATGAAGGACACTCAGACTATTGGTGCAAAGGTTGGGGAGAAGTACATCTACAACTTCTCACATCCGAGGAGCAGCAAGGCAAAGATTTTGCTACCTTATGGAGGTCTAGCCAAGCTCTATGCAGAGGACGGTGACCGTAGTGTCCCCTTTGTACACAAGTCAGAGATCTCTACTTCTCTGATGAGGGAGTTAGAATCCAAGAAGATGAGACGTTTTGGGACTTCATGGGGAGTGTGCAAGCTCCAGAGTGGTTTTATTTTGAGGAGACAGAGTGCAAAAGCCTCAAGGAGGCTAACCATAAGATCTCCACATTTCAGAAGTGGTGCAAGTGGCAGAATAAGCAATTCAACAAATTCAAGAGCGGAATGAATGCCATAATGAAGGGGATCACCAGCCGCTTAGCAGCAGCTGAGAGGAAGTTGAGTGCTGGCTCATCGAGAAGGACTTTGGCTGAGAAGAAGGAGAGAAAGAGGTGCCCAGATCACCCCATAGAGGATCTAGAGCATTCGTCCCCAGACGAAGTCACTCGATCACCTGGGTCGAGTGAGCCACTCGAGTGCTACCAGGGATTCGACCCGAGTGCACCTGTTGATCCTTACCCACGCTATGATCAGGGCGCACAGCTTCCACCTTACCCAGGGTACTACCAGAGCGAACCTTTTGACCATGCTGGGTCGAGTGCACGATACATGCCAGACTACTCGACTTCTGGGTCGAGTGGACCACTCGAGTCACACCCCGGAGCTGATCCTCTCACCACCACAGTTCCAGCCTACACTCAAGAGAGCATGAAGGCTAACACAGATGCCTTCTTCACTCCACAAGAATGAGGTACCACCCCACTTCCTTATCATTGTTTATATCATTGCATTTTTTGTTCTCTTTTGTTTTAGTCTCTCAAATCATCTCTTGAATTTATTTTATACAAGGGAATGTGTAATTTAAGTTTGGGGGAAGGTTTGAGAGACGTATTTGACATATTTCCTTATTTTCTTATTCAAATTTGCATCATCTATGTGCATTGAAAAACCTAAAAATTTGAAAATTTTCAGAAAACTATTTTACAAAAGCAGAGTGTCATGTAGTTGGATTATCATTTTAGGATTGAGTTTTAGAATTTTTCTTAGGATTGTATGTATGCATAAGGGATAATGATGAGTCAAACCGTAAAAAGCTTAAGAATCAAACATATAATGTCAATGCCAAAGTTATAAGTTGTCTAATGCATTCACCTAAGTTTGAAAATTAAGGCTGCACCTTACTTGGAATTTAGATTTAGCACTCTCACTTGGATGAAGCTTACTGTGATTTGTCAAACTATCCCTATGAATTAGAACCTAATTTGAAAAACTTAATTATCATGATATGCTCTAAAACTTTAACTCATGGATACCTCAAAATACTTGGATTTTATTTCACCTTTTACCACTCTTGCTAATCCAAGTAGCTGTCTCCACCATTGAGACAGTTCCACAAAAACCAAACCCAAAACTTCATTGCAGACCATACATTATTTTTGAGTGAAGTGAGGCCTATTTCCGGATTGAATTAGTGAGAAGGTGTTAGGTGTTGCCGACAGGAGTAGCCTCTCATGTAGTCTCTGGTTCACAATTTTTGAACCAGATATAGGCTAAGAGTTTGAATAAGTTGGGGTCTGAGTCTGGGAAAAGAAAAGAGAAGAGAAAAAAAAGAGTTTGCTAAAAATCATAAGCCTTGGGAGAGGATAGGTTCAAAAAAAAATGAGTCTTGTAAAGGATTTGGAAGAAAAAGATAAAAGTTGGCTGAGTAAAAGAAACAGAGAAAAAAATAGTATAGTAGCCACTCGACCAAGACCACTCGAGTGAGAGGTCGAGTCATAGCTTAGAAAAAAAAAATCAAAAATCCCAAATCCGCTAGAAGTAAAAAGTAAAGTATTCTCTCCTTAGAAGAAAACAGAAAATCGTCCTTGAGTAAAAAAAATGAAAAGAAAAGCTTTTAAGCGCAATGGTAGAACTCGGATGAAGTTTCTGGAAGTTTAGAGTGAGGGGAGTCATTTGGTTCTTTATGGGTAAATGATAGTCCGCTCCTGTATGCACCAGTTGGCTCTACCTTTAGCATTCTCTTATAATTCAATCCATTTCATTGAGAGATCCTGATACATGCGCTTAAAACAAGACGAAGAAGAGATCGTTTTTATCTCTTAAAACGTGTCGCTCAACCAAATGAGTTACAGTTATTGCATATCATGATTCACCAGTTCGTACTTAATCAATATTAAAGGGATAGTTTGCTTTGAATGTTTGCTTGTGGCTGAGTCTTAGTGTTAAATTTGATGTGATTAGTATGGCTAAAGCTTTTAAGTAGAACTTCTGTGAATTGCATTCTAGAACTAATAACTGTGACATTGACATTAGAGGTTTGCTTAGTTTGCTTAGGTTCTGAGTCCCCACTTTTCACACTACTCCTTTCACCTTATCCTTTCTATTTGCTTGAGGGCGAGCAAAGGAAAAGTTTAGGGGAGTTGATAACACCACTTTTATACACATTTTTACCAGTTTATTTCATTTCTTAGAGTAGATTTTATCCATTGTTTATACCATTTCGTGCATTTATCCTTCATATAGGATGTTTAATATTTCTGTATAGGCATTGCATGCATTTTGCATATTTGGGGTCTTATCAGGTACTTATGGAGCATATGGAGCATACTTGGATTTTGGCTCATGGAGTGGAGATGTGCAGTCAAGCCCTATGGACTCGAGTGAAGATTGCTGAGAAGACAGACTTGCTCACTCGACCAGGCTACTTGACCACGCACTCGAGTAAGCACTCTAGACAGGCTACTCAACCAGGCACTCGAGTGAGCACTCTAGAAAGGCTACTCGACCAGGCACTCGAGTGAGCACACTAGACAGGCTACTCAACCTCTGCATCACAGGCTCACTGGACTTCAGCACCACCTGCCTACTCGAGAGACCACTCGACCACCCCACTCGACTGCTGGGTCGAGTGGGCACTCTCCAACTTTTTCTCCTAAAAACTCACAAAATGTAATAAGCACTTTTGGACTATGTATAAAAGCGCCTCATTAAACCTAATTAGGGAGGATCGAATAGCGCCGCTTTGGATTAGGAATTTTTAGGTTTTGCTCTTGTTTTTCTCTCTCTTGTTCTCGCTGTTCTTGACAGTTTTTCATTTTCAGCAACTTTGTAACTTTGATAATCTTTTATAAAATTAGTACCTGCATTTTATTTCTTCTCCACCCTTGCTCAGAAGATCATAGGCTATCATATATTAAAAGCTTAAGCTTTTCTGGGTTTCGGACCCCAGCCATGATCACAGTGTGTGAGTAGTAAAGTTGGGATTTTTTGGGATGGATTAGGGTAGGTTCTCTCTGTTTTGTTATTGATTATATAGTTTGATCATCACTCAGTTTCAACTCCCTCTTGGGTGAGTGATTTTAATGCTTGTTCTCCCCTGATCAAGGAGAACATGATTTTAGATGGTCTCATGAGCACGACCCATGCCTTGAGCCATTGGATAGACTTTTTCCGGGGTTTATAGTACAATAGAGTGAGGGTGGATGCATCAGACATTGATTTATGTCACGACTCCACCTATTCACATGTTATGAACTCTCTCGACTTGAATAGGCTGATTATTCATGCCTGATCCGACTTATCACACTATGCTGACTGGGTTGGGTCTTGGGGCTCTCTACCACGAACCATGGATTGAGCTGGTTATGAAGTCTGTTGTCTAGGGTAGTCCTGTGATGAAATTGCTAGTTGACAGCTGCAATAGAACAGTGTGTTTGCTATCATGTGATTTCCATCCCTAGAGTCCATGTTTTTCCCCATAGTTCATAGCTTGCCTAGTATTCGCTTACTGTAGTTTATCTCAACTTTTACTGTAGCACTCGACCTCACCATTCGATCAGTGTGGTCGAGTCTTCCTACTACTGTGGTTTTTCCTGTTTAGTTCCATGATGTGCTGAAGTGTTACAGATTTTGGTACCTCTAGTATCAGTTAGGGGTTTTAGTAGATTTCTCATTTAGACTGCTAGTACCACACCCTTTTGATAATTACTTGAATAGCTTGCCTTAATAATCTGCTAGTTGCTGTAGACCACTCTTGATTGGTTCGACATTGTTCTCAACTCTTACCACTATACTACAATTGATTAGAAACTATGTATTTGGTCTCTCTAGGCTTAGGTTGATTGCTTGGCTGTCTTTCTTTGCTTAGAGTGGCTAAAAACCAAGTTTCAAAGATTCATCTAATCATGTTTTGTATTTTCTTATTCAAATTTCATAATCATCTAAAAACAGAGTGTCATGTTAAGTGCATTTACAAAGCATAAAAATTTGAAAAATTTATGAAAAAAACAATTAAAAAACAGAGTGTCATGTAGCTCATATGCATAATTAGGATTGAGTCTAGAATCATTGATACTAGGATTGATGCATTGCATAGGGGATAATGATGAATTTAAACCAAACTGCCTCATAATTAAAAATTTAATCTCAATGCCATGGTTTTTAGTTGTTTAATGCTTGCATTTGATCCTGAAAACTAAGGCAACACCATGTTTGGAATTAAAATTCACCATTCATACTTAGATTGAAACTTGCTGTGAATAAGAAACTCTATCCCTAATTATAAGAACCTAATCTTAAACTTTAATTATCAAACTTAAGCATTGGTTATGAACTCATGGCTACCATTAAAATACTTGGATACTCTTATTCCCTTTTTTCCACTTTTGTTTATCAAAGTAGCTGTTCCGATCTTTGGAACAGTTCCAAATAATCACCAAACCTACCTTCTTTTCAAACCATGAATTAATATTGAGTTGAGGCCTATTTCCGGATTGAACTTAGGAGAAAGTGTTAGGTATAAGCCGACAGGAATAGCTTCTCATGTAGACTCTAGTTCACGATTTTTGGACCAGAATAGGATAGGAAGTTTGAACTAGGGGTTGGTTGATGTTTTGAGTGGTAAAAAGAGAGAAAAAGAGTGCTATAAAATCTTTGGAAAGGATTAAACACCAAAAAAAATACAATAATGAGTGTCTAGTAAAGGATCTGGATGATAATATTATGAAAATAGGCTCAGGAAATCGAAAAACCAAAGATAAGCAAAGTGAAAAGTTGTGACTCGATCACACAGCTCGACCAAGTGGTCGAGTAGATACCTTAGCCCAGAAAAATAAATTTCCAGATCCGCTAGAAGAGTTAAAAGAGTAAAGATCCTTTCCTTAGAAAATAAAAAGAGAGAAATAATCCTGAGTTAAGTGAATACAATTTATTACCTTGAGAGAAAAGAAAAAGAAAGGTTGAAAAGCTAGGATATATTTCTAAGTACAGATTTAGGTAGAGTCAGTTGTGTATTCTTGGGTAGATGAGACTCTGCTCCTGTATGCATCAGTTGGCATTAACCTTTAGCATTCTCCCAAAGTTCAATCCATTCACTGAGAGATCCTTGTTACTAATGCACTTAAACCAGAGGAAGAAGAGACCATTTTTGTCTCTTAAAACTTGTCCCTCAAACCAAATGAGTTCTTAACCAATGCTTAATTTGATCCATTGTTCTCGCTTAATGAATGTTAAAGGGATAGAGTTCTTTGAATGCTTGTTGCGGCTTAGGATGAATTTTGAATCTTTTGTGATGAACATGGCTAAAGTTTTTAAGTATGGATCATCTGCATAGCATTCTAGAACTGTTAACCATGACATTGAGGTTAGAGGTTTAGTCATTTGGCATTGGTTCTGAATTCCCATTTTCAAACTACTTCTCCAATCAATCTTTTATTTGCTTGAGGGCAAGCAAAGGATAAGTTTGGGGGAGTTGATAACACTGTTTTTTACCTATTTTAAGCATACATTTATCAGCATATTAGTTCATAATCATCCCCTCTTTATACCATTATATGCATATTTCACTTCTTTTTGAGTTTTACGGTCCTTTGCATGAGCATTGCACATATATTGCATATTGTGGGTTGTTTACAGGTAAAAATGGATGCTAAGGAAGCTATGGAGCATTGAGGAGCTGAATAGGAGTTTTAGAAGGAGATTGAAGGAAGATGGAAGCTACTCGACCAGCTACTCAACCACTATGATCGAGTAGTATTTCCGGATTAGTAGGAATTCTATTTTGTCTTATCCTAAGCCTTATATTTAGTATAAAAGCAGATGTGTTAACCCTAATAAAATGTGTGCTTCTTTTTAGACCTGATATTATCTCTCTCTGCCTCCTAATTACTCTCTCTCTTGTTCTTCATTTTTGATCTTTGGAAACCTTTTCTCTTTTCAAACAAATCAGTACTTGCAATTATTTTCTTCATCAAACCCTCTTATCTCAATCTGATCTATCTTATATGTCAGATTCAGAACTTTCTGGGGTGCAAATTTAGCTTTCATTATGCTTAGTGAGTAGTTTACCTTAGGGTTATTAGGGATGGATTAGATTAGGGAGGATCTTGATTAATCTGATAGTTTTAAATGTTCTTAAATGCTTTAAATCCTTTTTGGGTGAGAGTTCATAATGCTTATTCATTTCTGATCAACTTGAATATGATCCTAGATAATCTCTTCACGACAGTGCTTGTAGGTTGTTTGATTAGCTTTTTCCAGGGACATAGTTATATTAACCTGTAGAGAGTATGCTTCAATGGTGTTTGGGAACCCATGATAGTCAAAGCTGTTGTTAGGAAATTATGTTGGCTTAGGTAGGTTGATTCTTAATGCTTGTCCAATAGCTTGGCTCTAGCAAAATCGGGTATGCTGAGTTATTGGGTTCGAGATCATTCAACACGACAGTGGATAATATTGGCTTAGATATCTATTGTCAAAGGATTAGCCTTGAAATAGGTTGTGTTGGTTAAGTACCCAAGTTATGAAAGTGATCCCCTAATCAATTAGTTCATCCCTATGATCCCTATCTCTTTATAATTGTATTAAAACGTTCAGTTACAAGTTCTATTAGTGATTCTGCACTTTCATATTCCTACTCGACCATACCGCTCGACCATATCGATCGAGTGGCTTTTCACTTTTGCTTTCATGCTTTGTTTGTTTACTCTTTGTGCATTTGAATTGAAATATTGTGATTGCTTACACCAAACCCATTATCGATTGAAACCTCATGGTTCTACAATATAAATGAGGAATTGAAACCCTCCATGCATTCTTATCACTGAGAAAATACGTGTTTCACTCTTCCTCAAGCATAATGGCATACTCCTCAATCTCAGCTTTGAACCTTCCTAGGAAAGGACTTGTCATCATAGCATGCAGATCCATTATCCACCTCTCTTTTGCAGTTTCTGGTTCCACTCGACCACTCACTCGAGTGGTGTGGTCGAGTGCTATAGTGCTCGAGCCAATTTCAGCAGCAGATCGAAATACTGCCCTCCCAACTTGAGTATCACTGTCCTTATTTATGTTTGAAAACCTCTTCTTGAAAGGAAGATGATGGAGGGCTGGTGCTGTACTTACTGCATAGAGTGTGGCAGATTCCTTAGGATTCTGCACAGCTTTGCCAGGAAGTTGGCATGTGGTCTTTGTAGAAGCTGATGCAGCACTTGACTAAACAAACTTTCGTCTGCTGTTGAGAACCTCTATCTTATGATTCAGATCATCATAAGAGCAGTGAATATGGGTCCTGAGCTCAGTGAACCTCTTTGACGTCTCTTGAGTAGCAGTACTTTGGCCTTGAAGATGTTGGAGTACAAGGTGCTTAAGGTCACCACCAGATTGCTGAGTTAGTCTTGGAGCAAATCCAGGTGGATTGGCTGGAGCTGTTGGCACAAAAGGCTTGTTCTGGCCTGGGTTCTGAGTTGGGTAGACTTAATCTTGAGGGTTGGCTACGTTGGGATTCCTATAGCAGAGATTAAGATTGTTCCTATAGTTGATGTACCCTTGTTGAAGCCAGCTTGATTCTGTATATACATTATCTCTTCAACTTGATCATCTCCATCTTCTTGAGCTTGACTAGCTGATACTTCACCCACAAAGTTGACAGATTTCTGCTGTGCTAGGATGAGCTTATCAAGCTTGTGACTGAGAGATTGAATATCTTGTTTGTTTGTATCAGCAGAAGAGGAGGGTCTTCTGATGAATCTATCAAAGTCTTCATTGTTGTTGCCATCAGAAATTGCCAAGTTCTCCACTAGTTCCCAACCAGTCACCACATCTCTGTTGAGCAAGTTGCCATTGGTAGCAGTATCCAACAACATCCTTATCTTAGGGCTTTCTCCTCTGTAGAGTGTACTGCATAGAGATTCTTTGGTGAAGCCTTGATGAGGACACTGAGTAGTGTACTGCTTGAAACGCTCCCATGCTTCAGAGAAGCTCTCAGTGTCCCTTTGAGTGAAACAAGAGATATAATTCTTGCACTTGGCTGTCTTGGAGTTGGAGAAAAACTTAAGCAGAAAGGCCTTCTTACAATCATCCCAGGTTGTTATAGAACCCTGAGGCAGTGCTCTTTCCCAGTGTGATACTTTGTCACCCAGAGAAAAAGGGAAGAAGCGAAGTTTGAAACTATCTTCAGAGATCCCATTGATCTTGGTTAGCTCACACAATCTGTCAAACTGGTCCAGATGTTGAAGTGGACTCTCCATAGGGAGTCCATGGAATTTGTGGTTCTAGACTATGGAGATGAGACCCGTCTTGATCTCAAAGTTATTGTTTGTAACAGGAGGAGCCACAATCCCTTGCCTTTGGGAGTGAGTAATTGGAGCATCTCCTGCTCCAATCACCCTAGGTTGAGGAACTTGTTCTGCCGTGATAACATGTGTCTCTGGAACTGGTTGGACAGGAGTGAGGGTAGCAGGTGCAGGTGTAGCTGGACGAGTGTGTTGGTTGATGCGGTGTATGTGATCAAGTAACTGGATTAGGTTTTGACTGCCTTGAGAACGCGTTTGCATTCAGAGAGTAGTGACTCGATCAAGTACTTGAGTGGGGGTCGAGTGCTACAGTACCGGATGCAAAACATGCAAAATTTCAAAACTCAATTAGTAACTGGATGTGTAAAAGTAACATACATGATATAGTAAGCCTTAAACTACTAATTGTGCAGACAAAAACACTCAAAACTGGTAACGGCACCAAATTGAAACTAGCATTTTTGTCAGTCAAGGTGTGTAGCAAAAGTTGACGGTAAAAACTATCAGCCTAAGCATAGAGAGATAAAACACAAGTTTATCAACTGAAGTATACTGGTAAGAGGTGTGTAACTTGTTGAACCAATCAAGAGTGGTCTACAGGAACTAGTACATAATCAAAGCAAACTATTCAAGTAAATTTATCAATGGGAGTTGGTTCATTTTCAACCTAAATGAACTACTATTATACTAAAGATACCAAAGTCTGTCACACTTTAACACATCGTGGAACTAAGCAAGCAAAATCAAACAAACTTTGACTACTCGACCACACTAATTGAGTGGTGAGGTCGAGTGCTACAGTAAAAGTTGAGAAAACACTAAATTAATGATTGCTAAGAACGATCAAAACTATGGAAAATCAATTGGGATCTCAGGGGTGGAATCATTTGTTTGCAAACATTCTATACGACTATGGGTATCAATAAAACTTGTCTCACAGGACATCCCTAGACAACAGACATCATACTTAAACTACATTGTCCCAAGTGTAATTAAGCATAAGGAAAGTGATAAAAATAAGAAAGATTGGATAAAGATTGTAATTGTTAAGTTTTGAAATTTGTGACCTGATATGGTGATGCATGGCGATCGACACACATCATGTGTGTCGGTCGACATGAACATGAATTTTTTGCAATGAAGTTTGACACCATTCTATGGGTCAATCAATCCGTTTTTTCTGACATTAGATCCTGATGAAGAGCTCCAGACTTCGTCAAATAACAAGATGAATGCATAACATAATAAGTTCAACAATATTCAATGAAAAACAGAAGCAAAAACTCAAGGAAAGAAAATACTATAGAGTGGGTTGCCTCCCACTAAGCGCTTGTTTAAAGGCATGAGCCAGACATATGATGGTGAATCAGGTTGGCTGAGGTTCGTCCAGATCCATAAGATGTCCATCAGGAATCTGTGTTTCTGCCCAGTAATGTTTGACTCTTTGACCATTGAATGTAAAGTCCTCTCCATTGGGGTTGTTCAAGACCAAAGCACCATATGGTCTGACCTCTTTAATTGTGAATGGACCTCACCAATGAGAGCGTAATTTCCCAGGGAATAAAATTAAATGGGAATTGTAGAGAAGTACCTAGTCATTTGGTGGAAAGGTTCTGGAGATGATACTCTTATCATGATATGCTTTAGTCCTCTCCTTTTACAACTTTGAATTCTCATAGGTATGATGCCTGATTTCATCCAACTCATTCAGTTGTTTCAATCTCCTCTCTGTAGCTGGTTTGATATCAAAGTTCAGCAACTTAACAGCCCAAGCTGCATTATGTTCAAGTTCAACTGGAAGTTGACAAGCTTTCCCATAGAGAATGTGGAATGGTGTGGTTCCAAATGGTGTCTTATAAGCAGTCATGTAGTCCCATAGTGCATTGTCAAGCTTCGTAGATCAGTCCTTCCTTGTCCTACTAACCGTCTTCTCAAGGATCTCGTTAATCTGCCTATTTGAAACCTCTACTTGACCACTTGTCTGTGGGTGATAAGGTGTTGCCACTCGGTGTTGCACTCCATGCTTCCTTAAAAGTCTAGCAAATACCTTACTGATAAAGTGTGATCCTCCATCGCTGATGACAATGTGAGGTACTCCAAATCTGGGAAAGATAATGGACTTGAATAACTTGATCACAACAGCTGCATCATTAGTGGGACTAGCAATTGCTTCTACCCATTTAGATACATAATCCATAACAACAAGGATATATCTAGTAACAAAAGATGATGGAAAAGGTCCCATCAAATCAATTCCCCAGCAATCAAACACTTCAACTTCTAAGATAAAGTTCTGTGGCATCTCATTCCTCTTACTAATCTTTCCCCTTCTCTGACAAACATCACAGCGCACTATGAATGCATGAGAATCATGAAACATTGTGGGCCACTAGAGCCCAGCTTGAAGTACCTTAGACACTGTCTTAAAGGTTGCAAAGTGTCCAACATATTCAGAACCATGGCAATGAAACAATATCTTAGCAACCTCTGTCACTGCTACACATCTTCTATATATCCCATCAGAACAATGCTTGTAAAGGTAAGGTTCATCCCAAAAGTACCTTCTAAGCTCTCTAAAGAATCTCTTCTTTGCATAACTTGGAAGATGATCAGGTTCTACATCAGCAGCAAGATAGTTTGATATGTCAGCAAGAAATCTTGTGTCGATCGACACGAGCATGAAGTTGTCTGTTTTTACGGAAATCTTGACAAAGCTCTCCATTCAAACTTGTTTCCATCAAATAAACATTCTCCTCAGGTAGGAAATCATTGATAGGGACGTCATCTGTGATTTTTATCCTTGATAGATGGTCAACAACTCCATTCCCAATACCTTTCTTGTCTCTAACTTTAATATTAAACTCTTGGACAAGAAGTATCCATCTTAACAATCTAGGTTTTGCATCAAATACTTCAAAGCAGCATGATCTGTGTGAACAATCACCTTAGAACCCACAAGATAGTTCCTGAACTTCTCCACAACAAACACCACAGCTAATAATTCTTTCTCTGTAGTTGCATATTTCTTTTGGGCATCATCCAATGTCTTACTAGCATAATACACATCATGCAACTTCTTATCTTTCCTCGGACCTAACGCAGCACCAACAACATAATCACTTGCATCACACATCACTTCAAAAGGCAAATTCTAATCCGGTGGTTTTATAACATGAGTACTAATCAAAGCTTTCTTGATGTGTTCAAAAGCATAAAGACACTCAGGTGTAAAATCAAATTTCACTCTTTACATAGAAGCACCAGAGAGTGGTCTAGCAATCTTGCTGAAATCCTTGATGAACCTCCTGTAAAAACCAGCATGTCCCAAGAAACTCGTAACTGATTTCACACAATCAGGTGGTGGCAAACTCATCATTACCTCTATCTTAGCATTGTCTACTTCAATCCCAGCTTCTGAAACTCTATGTCCAAGGACAATACTATCTCTAACCATGAAGTGACACTTCACCCAATTAAGAGCTAAATGTTATTCTTGACATCTCTTAAGGACTAAGAACAGAGTACTTAAACAATCCTTGAAAGAAGAGCCATATATAGAGAAGTGATCCATAAATACCCCCATATAGTTTTCGATCATGTTAGAGAAGATATAAATCATGCATTTTTAAAAAGTTGTTGGAGCATTACACAAACCAAAAGGCATCCTACTCTATGCAAAAGTACCATAGGGACATGTGAATGTGGTCTTCTCTTGGTCATCCAGATGAATAGGGATCTGGAAGAAACATGAATACCCATCTAAGAAACAGTAGTAGGGATGATTATCTAACCTCTCAAGCATCTGATCAATAAAGGGCAAAGGAAAATGATCCTTCCTTGTAGCTGCATTAAGATTTCTGTAGTCTATACACATCCTATGACCGCTCAATTTCCTTGTAGGTATCAATTCATCCTTATCATTCTTTACCATAGTAACTCCTCCATTCTTTGGAACCACATAAACTGGACTAACCCACTTGCTGTCCGAAATTGAAAAGATTATTCCAGCATCCAATAGCTTCATGATCTCTTTCTTAACAACCTCTTTCAAATTCGGATTCAACCTTCTTTGATGCTCAATTGATGAATTTGCACCATCCTCAAGGTGTATCCTATGCATGCACAATTACGGAGATGTACCTGTAATATCATCAAGAGAATAGCCAAGAGCTTTGCGATACTTGCGCAGCTTTCTTAGCAACAAGGTAATTTCTGCGGAATTTAAATAGGAATTAACAATAACAGGATAAGAGCTATTTGCACCAAGAAATGCGTACTTGGGTCTCTTAGGAAGTGGCTTGAGTGCAAGCTTCAGAGCTGCTGCTGTGTTCCAGTCGCGGGTCATGTCGACCAACAGGAGGGGCCTGTGTCGATCGAAACGGGTCACCGTTCTGCATACTGGTTCAGTTGTGATCAACTTCAGTACTTGTGCATTATCATCCAATAGTTTAGCATAATCAGCAGCCTCAACATCTTAATCTTGTACCTCTTCAGTGGATGCAACCAAAGCTCTTTCCAAGGGATCATCTAGATGAATTTCCCTGAATATATCCTCAGCAAGGTTAGTCAGTGTATCCACATAGTAGGTTTGTCCATCTATGGTTGGTCTTTGTATCAGCTTGTTCATATCAAAGTTCATTACTAGATTGCCAACATTCAAACCAATTCCTCCTCCTCGCACATCAATCATAGCACCAGCAGTAGCTAAGAAGGGACGCCCTAAAATAAATGGGTCCTTGGGTTCCTCTTCATCTTGAAGTACCACAAAATCTGTAGGAATCAAACAATTTTCTATCTTAACCGGAACATCTTCTAGAAAGTACCATTAGGAATCCGAGCTGATCTATCAGCTAGTATAAGAGTGATTCTCGTGGGTTTAAGATCAGTCATGTCAAACCTCAGTGCAACAGATCTAGGCATCAGACTCACACTAGAACCAAGATCACAAAGATACCTACCAAACTTCTCAGAGAAGATAGTGCATCCTAGAACAAAGCTTCCTGGATCAGAAAACTTTTCTGGAATCCTGTTCTGAATCACATAACTGACTTGGGCTGAAATCATCATAACTCCTTCTTCTATGTTCATGTTCGTAGTGACCATTCTTTTCACATATCTCCTAATCATGGGGGATGTCTTCACAGCCTCAATAAGTGGAATCTCAACAATAAGTTTATCAATGATGGACTTGCATTTAGCATCTTCCAACTCTTATTTGGTCTTCTTATGAGCATTAGGGAATGGAACCTTGGGTTTGTAAACTCTTTCCTCAGGTTTTGAAGTCCGAATTCGAAAAATTGGAGTTATCTCAGCAGTGTGTCGACCAACATAGGAAGGCTGTTGATCGACATGATCAAGAATTTTGCTTTCGTCATTCAGAAGTTGTATGGCAGGATTTCCCATGCATGTCGACCGACAGGGGGTTTCCGGATCGGTCGACACGGGCACAACACTCTCAGGAATTTTTTCATCTTCCACTTCTTCAAGATCAATTATCTCTTTAGATGACAATTCTTTTCTCAGCACAGGTTCTAGTTGTTTTCCAATCCTCAGAGTAACAGCGTGACTAGGTCTCTCCCTAATTTCTTCTGAAGAACTTGTTGTTTGTTAAGTCCGAAGATCCAACCTTTTGACATAACTATCCAAAGCTTCAAACTTCCCATTAAGATCAGCATACAATGCATTAATCTTGCCATCAAAATATGCTTTTATATGTTGCGGCCCTTCTAAGATCTTGTTTAGCATAGCTTTAATCTCATCTTCAGAATTTCTAGCAGGAGGATTCTGATGAGAAAGGTTCTCATATTTTTCTGTAAAACTTCTCCCTTGACTATCCTTGCAAAAATCTTGTCTTGGTGCAAACCCAGAATTCTGACTGCTTCCATAACCATTTCTCTGACCATTAGCACTGAAGTTCCTGGAGTTTCCTTGATAGTTGTGGATACAAGATCCACACCCAATGATTTTAGTAAGAAAAAAGTTAATCAACAAATAATATTTGTTATGTAATAGCTTTTTTATATAAATCAGGCTGGAAAAGATCCCCCTTTACAATGCCTCTCTCTCACTCTTTATACATGTTTTTGACTATTTATGCTATTAATAAATTTACAATAAATTGAATGATCTAAACTAGATACATCAGTTTTGATTCGGTCTTTAAATGTTGTAACGCTCAATATTTTGAAATCGCTCCCTTATGCGAGCTATTGATTCTTTCCGATCTTCTATCACCTGACGAACTCTTTGAGTTCGTCAAAAATCAGATTTCTATCAGTCCGCTGATCCCTCTTATAGTCTCGAAATCCACTTTGCGTGAGCCGGAATCTCTACTACTGGACATGACGATTCAGCTGACACGTGTCATGTGTCTTTAATGATGATGGATCCTCTGTGCGGGATCTAGTATCAACATTTGCCCCCCCAAGTCTTGCGACCTGATTCTCAGTTCGAGAGACTTAAGTGATAAGTATCGATTTTTTATTTCCTTTTCCTCTAAACATCAAATCCCTTGGATTTCGTAATTATTCGATGTGATTGCCTTGACACATGTTCTCATTTACTCTGAATTTTATTTAAAAATTAGAGAAACTTCTCCACTTCCCCACCAATTTCGAGGTAGTATTCGTCCATTCATTTAATAAGGTATTTCTTTTTCTTTCTCCTTCTTACTTTACTCTTTACTCTATCGTAAAAGTTCCCGTCTTTTTCAATTTCTTCAACCTCCTTCAAGAATGGCTAGTGGTTCGAAATCTTTAATTACCCGTCCTACAAGAGCAAATGACAAATTTGGTCCTCACCCTCAATCGATAATTAAAGAGGATGAAAACCTCCAAACCTTGAAGACCCTTTGTCGTGTCCTGCCGGGGGTCGAATTCTCTCTTCCGACCCCGGAGAAATCTCCAAAATCGAGCCGGCCTGGTTGGTTCTGCATCTATTTGGTTTACCTCACTGGGTGTGATTTATGCTTTCCTATTCCTGAAATCCATCTTCTCTATCTCCGCGCCCTCGAGCTGGCGTTTCCTCAGATGACTCCGAATATGCTTTGTGCCATTCTTTCCGTTCTCGTCGTTGCTGCGTGCCTTGAGTGTTGGCGATCTTTTTGAACATATTAGTGTTTGATTATCCAACAGGAGTAGTTCGGTTTTCTACGCGTGTTATCCCCACTTCGATAGAGCTTTGGTCACCGGGTTCCCTGATAAGGACGAAAATTGGAGATATTCTTGGTTCTTTGTTAAGATTAATGCTGCCTCGGTTAATGGATTATCCAAAATGCTATACTTTTCTTGGGCCTCGTCCCCTGGTAGATATTTTTATGGTCTCCTCTTGGCTTATTGCTTTGCTGTTGGCTTATTTCTAAACTCTCGTTGTTATTTTCTCATGTAGTTTCCAAGCCTCGTCCTGCTTCTTGGAAAGGATTTCTGGACTTCTTTACTGTTGTTACTGAAGGAAACACCATTTGGAACTCCTTTACTATATAAAAGATCCACTTAACTGGGGAATCGATGATGAGTGGGAAGCTACGGGCTCTTGACGCTGGTCCTGGAATATTGCCAAGCGGCCTTTTGACTTATCGAGAGAAAAAGGAGAGGGATGCTGCGTGAAAAAGTCTGAAGGAGGAGACTGATGCTACTGGACGGCGCCATCGAGAGAAGATAGACACCTTGACTGCCGGTTTGAAGGGAAAGGTTATTTTAATTGGAACCCTACCTGCATTCCTTGATTATCCTCCTCGCTCTGCTTCGCCTCCTCCTATTGAGGTCGACGAGGAGGAAACTATTTTATCGTTGAAGCGTAGAAGGAAGAGTTCTGGATCTGATGTATCAGTTCGAGACAAATCAAAATATTGTACTGAAATGCTTCCACCTCCTCCTCCTGGTAACCCTGCTAATCGAACTCCGGTTTCACCTAGCTCTTCTAAGGGGAAATCTATCTCTTTACCTGGTGGTCTTCTGGCCACTCCAAGTACGTATTTCTTATACTTATTACGAACTCCTATACCAGTTCAATGTTCTTAGTATGCATTATTTCTCGCATTCAAAAGCAACAACAATGCCCGAGGTCTTTCACACCGTGGTAGCATCATTCTTCCTCCTTTTGATAAATGGCGCTCCGGTTCGTGCGAGATCTTTGTAAACCATGCTCGTCACACAAGTCAGGTACTTGGTTCTATCCCTACTGCTATCTTTCATACCCTTCTTTCATATATCTCTTACCCTCTTCACTTGTACAGGCCCTCGCTGATTTTAACGATATGGTTCGTTATTATGAATAACTTATCTACGACATTTCATCTTCTATGGGGAATGAAATTACTGCAAAGAGGACTGCAGATCATGAGAAAGCTATGGCTGAACGAAAGGAGAGAGACATGGTGACAATTAAGCGTCTAAGGAAAGAACGGAATGAACTCAAGGAGAAACTAGAGGTCACTCGTGCTGCAGCCGAGAGTCTAATGAAGGGTTACAAAGAGAAATGTTCAGTTCTGTGTTCGAAACATAATGCTTTGCAAGCTTCGAAGCAGCGACTCAAACGCGAGGCAGCCGCAGTGCAGGAACAGCTTGAGGAGACTTCTCTAAAGTACGACGCGTTGCTAAAGTTCCATGACCATGACATCCGGAAGACTGCCAGTTCAGCCTGAAAAGTGGTTAAGGAGAATGGCAAAATTCTGCTAAGCCAACTGTCCAAACATGTTAACTCTATTGAAGCGCGTGCTATCGTTAGGGCCGATGTCAATGAAATTGGGAGTAATTTAGATCTTCTCAAGAAAATAAAAGAAGGTATAATCGACCCGGACAAGGAGAATGACCTTCGAGTTGAACAACTTTGATGTCGTGCCTCTGGATCAGGAACAGTTTGTTGCTGGTTTTGCAGACTCTCCCCCTCTTCCTGAACCTAACCTTGACTTGCCTGCTGACCAGACTACACCGTCTCCTGCTGAAGTTCTCGTTTCTCCACTTGCTCCCTCTGATAAGGTACGATTCAATCAATTTGGGTCAAATCTATTCCTTATATCAGATGATCATCTTGCTCGGCTTAAGGAGCAGTGCTCTTTATAACGAATATAATTAAAATGTTCAGCATGTGTCTGAATCCCAAAAGATGAGTGAGTTTTATCCATTTTTAAAGAAAAACTATATCCATTTTTCTCAGTAAAAGTGCGAGGATGGAGCTTGGCTTTAAGTGAGAACTCAGCTCGGCTTTGAATTCGGTGCACCTTTTAACTTGTGCAAAGAATCCTTGTGGATTGCCTTATTAGTTCGGAATATTATACGAACTGATTGTATGATTCACATTCGATATTTGGAATTGATTTGTTAAGTTAACCAAAACGACTGGGCCCCCTTTTAAAGAAAATTTTTAGCTGGGCCGAGTTCTACTATTTTACCTCCTTAGGGCATCATCCTAGGTTTTAATGACTCACATAGCGTGTGTCATTAAAACTTACTCGAGTTCTGAAACTTGCGTTTTCTTTTAAAGAAGCAATTATTACTTTCATTAATTGCATGTCGTTTGGGATTTCTTCATATTTCATTCGTCCCTCTGACTCCCTCTTTATTTCTATTCCATCTTCATTGTAATTCTTTTTGTTCTGCTCACTTCTTCCCACTTCTTCCCACTTCTTCTCCTTTCTTTCATCTTTATCTTCATCATCATGAACACCTTCGGATACTACCCTCACTATGCCTCTGACTCCGATTCTACATCGAGCCCTCCTCCAGTCTCAGGCGACAAATTCTCTCCAAGTAGGGTCCGCATTCCCCACTTTATCAATACTCTCACCGGAAGAGAGAAAGAGAGAGAGAGAAGAGGCCATGACCTTCATGAATATGGTTTGTCCATGAAAATTCTCTCAGTTCCTTATTCTTAGTTTTCCTCTGATAGTATTTACTCAGAATGTTTATTCGTTTTCCAGGTTGCGATTGAACACTACGGTGCATGCAGTTACGGTCAGTACTACAGAAAGAAGAGGACATCTCTGGAGAAGAATATCCAGAAGATTGAGAAGAGGGTCCGCCGCTTAGAGAGTCATCCCCTCAATTGAGAAAGGAACGGTATTAACTCTATTGTTCCCATTCCCGAAGTGCTTCCCTCCTACCTTCAAGAATTGAGGGAGAAAAAGTTGGAAGCCAAGCGGAAGAGTGTTCCGAACCCTGTACCGACTGAACCGGACTCCTCACCGACTGAAGGTTCGTCTTCACGGCCGAAGGAAGAGACTGCTCCCCAAGATGATGTAGATAATGGAAACTGTTCCCGAGCCCAAACCCTAAGTGTAACAAAAACTCATCTGCTGGGCCCAAGCCCATTGTTGTTTTTGTTAAAACTATTTTCCTTTAATTTAATTTGCAAATTTGACTTTACTTAAGTGTATCCGCTGCAATTATTCCTCGTAATACTCGAATTTGTCATGCCAAATCTTGATTCATGTTATTTGTGGTAATTAAATCCCTTTATCTGGTGATTACTAAGCTTATAATCTGGCATGACTTGCCTGTCAACTTACTATAAATCACGGATAAGAAACTCCGAATTCTTCATTCCTCTTGCACTTGAAATTATTTGCTTCTTTCTTTTTCTTTAATTTTAGTCTTAGAATGGCTTCCAAATATCGTTGTCCGAAACATGCAGGTGTGTCTGGTCAAGAAGTTTTGATCAATGAATGCAGAAGGCAACATATTAATTATGTCCAAGGTCAATGCTGAAAGTCCCCACGAAGCATAACTGACGTCCAACATGAAGAAGGACAACATCAGGGTCATACCCCGGTCACAAGCCCCATGACCAAGGTCCGATGAAGGCCAGACCCCGGTCACAAAGCCAGTGACCGAGGTTTTCTGAGCAAAACCTCCGAGAACCGATTTCGTGGTTCTGAAGAAATTTTGAAGAATTTTGTTGATATGGTACATTTCTGACCTTATGGAGCTTACTGGAGCTAATTACATCACCTTGGGAAGCTATGCAACTTTCTCCGACCTCATCCATAGAGTTTTACCAAGTCATGGCCAAAGTTGAAAACTAGGCCGCGACTAGGTCAAAACCAAGCCTCATGAAGAATTTTCATTTTCTACTCAACCAAACGATCAAGGATCAGGTACTCAACATCATATGGGTATTCTAGGAGTAATGGTCAAGTCACTTTTTGTAGAAGGATTCATGGTTAGAAGATCATCCCATCTTAAGCTTCGCAGTTGCATAATTCAGCAAAGTTGAAGGACATCGAAATCTATTCGAGGCAAAGTGGTCCAACTTGACACACGCCTAGAAGTTGACCCATGGGATGTTTTGGTCGAAGAAATTTTAGAAAAATCGAGTCTGCAGCCGGCATTGTTCTGCGGCTACGAAACTCATCGAGTTAAGAGAATTTCTAAGAAACACTTGGTCAAATGAGCTATAATCGGGTACTCAACATGTTTGAGTATTTTTGAGAGTGATGATCAAGGAATATCTTATAGAATGAAATTTGAAACTAGAAATTCCCCCTGTTCTTTGCCGAAACCGATCCGCGGCTAGGAATTTCACAAATCTTGGGCCATATTGCTGATGGTTCGATGGATTGACACAAGATTTAATATCTAAGGATATGTGGATAGTTGGGAAGTTTTTCTCGAAGAATATGTAGCCATGATCGGGCTAGATTTCGAGATTCTACATTGGACCCTATTTTGGAGGTGTACTCGGGCCTTATTGGGTAAAACTTCAATAAGGGCATCCAAATCTCGGATTCACAAGTAAGTATACATTCCTTTGATACATTGAAGCATGTGATGATATACTTGCATGACAAGAAGAAGGAACAAGGAAGAAGAGGGCAGCCACATCCGTTCCGAGTTCGGAAGGACGGCCCCGGTCACGAGGGTCATGACCGAGGTGTGAAGGAGGGCTAGCCCCGGTCACGACCACTTGTGACCGAGGATTTCACACCCTAGTGCCTCCACGCCTCACCTTTTTACACCGTGTCACTTCACTGATCAGATCACTTCACTTCACTAATCCAACCACAGAGCATTATTTGGAACAAAGCAGTCACCGTGGGAAGATCTCAACCATGGCAACCATGACATCAAAGAGATAACATCACCACCATTTTATCCTTATCTTTATTTATTTATCTCTATTTATCTTTTAGCATATCATTGATGGTTTTTAGGTTTTTGTCTCAGGAAAGATGCATTTAGAAAAATATATTCACAAAGAATTCAATGGACTAGAACCAAGTCCATGCGATGTCAAGTTTCAAGGGAAGAAACACCGGTTATTCACCAACATTCCAATTCAGGTGACATTGTTCTTAACTTAACTTTTCCTTATGATTTCCATCCTTTTCTCCTTCTTCTTTTCCCACCGAGGACGGTGTGATTTAAGTCTTGGGGGAAGGATGTCATCCTTTACTGACACCTCTATTTTGTTGACCTGAGACCTTTTGCCACTTTTTACATAAATGATTATGCTTATTTATGCGATTTTATCGAGTCAAAATTTTTTTATTGAGTCAAAACTGTTAGGGAATAAGGACCTTGATCTATTGGATTATCTGGACTGGTGATTACTCTAATGACTCACAGCTTGGCCGAGGTTCCATTTGGGAAAGGCCGTAGGAGGATTCAACATTCCCCAAAAGCTTCTTTTCGTTGGAAAGTAAGCGTAAACTAAAGTTGTCTCTAAATCTATTTGAACCTAACTTGACATTCAATTTCTTCCTCAGGGATTGGCACTCATTGGACATAGACCTATTCGAACCATACAAGGCCATGGAATTTTCAACCAAGCATACAATTACCTCTCTTCCTCTTCGCAAGCTCGGAAAAACCGAAAAGCAAGGAAAACAGAAATGAAAGAAAAAGAAAAGAGAAACAAATCAAAGCAACGAGCCCAAGTGAACCAAGGGATGATGCGTAAACCTGTGTATCTTTTGTGACCTCATGGAAGGATTCACTACCAAAATATTGAGTATCCTTAGCGCTTGTAAAATGTTATTTAATGATACAATATCAGTTTTGACGCGTTATCGTATCGACCATGATAATAGGTTGAGGGATTAAACATACCGGTTTTTGGTTTTGCTATTATATTGTTAGATATCATAGCGTCTTTCCTTATGCAATGTTATAATATTTAATAGAGAATATATTTGTTATTATATATCTAATTACAATGTTTTTTATTGTAATATTTTAATAGCATTTTTATTAAGCCATTATTTCAGTTAAAATAGCATTTTTATTAAGCCATTATTTCAGTTAAAATAGCATTTTTAATATGAATTTTGTTCATATAAATAATAGCATTGTATCATGCAATATCTTTTTTTTTTGTTTCATGTACCTAATTCTCATTTCGTTTCGTAATCATTTAGAAAGTCAATATAAAGGGGAAAAGATAATACATGTATACATTAAAACATGAACAATGTCAAGGTTTCACAACATTAGTTTCAACTTCAACCGAAATAACAACATTTGTTTCAGACAACCATAAGTTTCAACTTATACTAGAAAACCTTTCCTTCTGGGTTCCTTTCTTCTTCTTGTTCCTCTTCCTCTTATTCATCTACGCTGTCTTTGAACACTTAACTAGCCTAGGGGAGCCAACACCACGATCAACAAGAGTTCCCTTTGACAACCTTTATGCATAAAGGGTCAAAGCTTCAAAGCTTCTCAAGCACTTAGCTGTTCTTTTGCCTTCTTTAGCTCCTCTTGCAGCTGAGATATCTGAGATGCATACAGAAGCAAAAAGGAATATGAAATGATCAAACCATGAAACAGATGAAGTATTATACCTTAGATCACATCACCTTTACCAATTTGGAAGGAGAAAGGCTTTTGCCCATCCTTTGTACTGTATTATTGTAGAGTAAAACCATGTTTTAGTCTTAGGAAAATACGAAAACATCACAAGACTTTATAAGACAGAACATATACATTACTAAGCGAGTGTGTGTGTGGATTGATAATAAAAAAAAAGTAAACATAGTTTGCTCTTTGTTTGATTCTTACATCAATGATTATAATGAAGATTTAATTACCTTCATAACTGCTGGGATAGATCACCACCTTTCACTGAAAGAAACAAAACTAGAGAAATAAGCTTCTGAAACAAAATTCATGAAGTAGTAAATTATGATAGTTTTAATTCCACACAAGAAACCGGATTATAAGATAATCAAGTATCTTTAAAGATGCTCAATTTTATTTCATATCAAGTTTCAGATGAGAAGATAAATATCTAGAAAAATTACAAATTAATAAAGAGCTACGATATTCTCATCAACCACAAGGAAACAAATTAGCCTGCGTGTTAACAGCAGATAAACCCTCATTACATCTATTTCGCCCACAAAGTAAACAATAACAGCTAATACCACATCAAAAAGCTCTTCACTTAAGCAGATTTCGAATTATTTTCTGCCATGAATATTTCAAAGATTTGCAGAGAAAGTGTAATCAAGTTACTGAATCCAGTTCAATGAATGGCGACTGTTTGACCTGAAGTGCATTTAGGACCAGTGCCGGGTCTGATGACCTGCTTCTCCACTCCTGCTGGATGGGTTTGTTAGCCTCGTCTTCTTCAAAGTAAAAGAATTGGATCCCTGACACAGAGTTTCCACACAAAACCTAATCAGAAAAGCCCCAAATTTGGACCATGAAAAAAAAAAAGAGAGATTTCATCAGAATTCGGTGATAAAACCCTAAAATTGCAGAAATTGAATTTCCAAATCGCTGAAACAGACAAGGTGAGAGGTTATGAAAAACATCTCACAAGATTTGGGCCGGAAAGCCCTTAGAAGAGAAGTCGCAACTCAGGAGAGAAGAGCCGGCGAAGGAGAGAGTCATGGCGGATCTCCATATTAGACCGGCGAACGCTTTTTATTTTCATTAGTGGCTTGCCTGATTCTCTAGAGGCTAAAAAAGTAGAAAGAGAGAGGGAGAGGATGAGAACAGAGCTTGATATTTGTGAAACTTATGAGATGGAGAATGAAAAAAAGATAGTGGCACTCATTTTTCACCAAATACAAAAGGTATGTTAAACTATTTATTTTTCCGTTAAAAAATGTATAGCGTTTTAGAAATGATAACTGTTATATATATTACGTTGACCCAAACTGATCCCAATTTTGAAACTGGACAAAAACCGAACATAGCGTTTAGATTTTTTGAAACGCTATTAAATTGTATATCATAGCAAAACAGCATAAAACGCTATTATTCTAATGCTATCATTACCTCAATTTCTTGTAGCGATTTTGTTTTAAGGGAAACATTAAGAGTCAAAGCGGCCAAGAGATGATGCGTAGACCCGTGTATCCTTTGTGATTCCAGGGAGACTCGTCCCAAAGAAAACAAAAGAAAGAAAAAAAGAAAAAGAAAGAAATAAAAAAGAAGAAGAAGAAAAGGCGAAGCACCGGAAACAACAAAACTCGGTGGCTGTAAACATGATATCAAGGAGCTTGGAATAAAAATAGGAGAGGGAAAGTGTGCTGGAGAAGGCCTTGGTAAGAAGAAGTGTCCCTGCCTTTAAGTCGATTTCCCTTTGGTAAGACCACCGTACCTTTCATTCCATTAATTTATTTAAAGAGATGACAATGGAATCCCGAAAACTCCATTGGATTGGAGTAACTAAGGTTTGAAGATGATCCTTGTGGTTAATCTTGGACTATGTTCCAATGCCCAGTGATGAATTGTTTGAAGTCCAGACATCCCCAACAAGCTAAGTGAGTTCCCGTGATTTTCAAACCTCTCTTCCATTCTATTTTGCTTAAGGACAAGCAAGAGTTTAAGTCTGGGGGAGTTGATAACATCATATTTTGACCCGTTTTTACAATGCTTTTTATATTGTTTTAAGAGAGATTTGGTATTATTTCAAAGTTAAATAGGCTATTATCAAATATTGTTAGTGTCAAAGAGGTTTTACATGTTTTATGGGAATATGGATCAAAAAGGAGCAAAGACCCATTTTGAGGCAGTTTCAAAGCATCAGAAGTTTGACAACATTTGAAGATCTTCCTCTGAACAAAAATTGAATTTCTCTACATCATTGGAAATCTTGAAGAGTCAAGATTCGTATGGAACAAGAATCAAAGCAATCCATTCAGCCGTTTGGAAGATGCATCCCAGAAGATGAAGTTATCTCAAACCAGAGCCAAAGCACCAAAACCTCGGTCACCAAGCTCGTGACTGAGGCCAGGCCTCTTGGGCACCCCGGTCACTATACTCATGACTGAGGCCAGCCTCCTTCACCGCCTTAGATGTTTGGCCCATCACCAAGATTGACCCATTTCCTCCACACTCACCAAGATGACGAGTCTGCCCTTCCTAAACTCTTGAAGCCAATCTCTTGTGCCCCAAGACCTATATATACAAGTTTATGGAGCTAGGGTTTCGTGTGCCTCGTCAAAGTTTCAAACCACCACCTAAGTTCACCACAGAAACCCTAGAAAGTCCATCATCACCTCAAGAAGCCGACGCCGTCTCCAAGGAGCCACATAAGCCAATTGATCTCGCTGAAGCTTTGAAGTTCCACCAACTCTTTCTCTAGTCTTTTGTAACTTTGTCAAAGGCGAAGTCCTTACATCTTGTTATTTTTGGATCTAAAGAAGTATTCTCTAAACCTTTACCTTATTGCATTAGATATATGTTTTACTCTTTTCATATCATCGATGACAACCTTAAAAGTCTATGCAGGTCCCTGAGTAAATTGAATAATCACATTCCTCAAGCCCTCTGACTTAGCATCACCATAGAAGTAATCATGAAAAGCTGTCTTGATGTCCTTCCATGTAGTTAAAGATCCTGGTTGCAGTTGTTTCAACCAATGAGTTGCTTCCCCAGCAAGAGAGTATGGGAAGAGCTTGCAGAATATATAGTCCTCAGTCACTCCACTGTCCGTGATACTTGAAGCCAAGTCTTCAAAATTCTCTATGTGATCCATTGAATGTTCAGCAGGACGAGCATGGAAATTGTGTTGCCCCACAAGAGTGTAGTATTGGGGTTTCAACTGAAAATCATTCTCTGAAAAGCAGGAGGACATATAGCAGACCTATTAGAGTAGAACTCAATGGGTCTGTTGAAATCAGCCAGTGTTCTTTCCGTAGCTTCAACCTCTCTATCCAAGACATTCGGACCGTGTCCGTTTACACCATGCCGACCGACACAGGCAGCTCCCTGTCGGTCGACACAAACAGCTTCGTCGACGTTCTCGACAATAGGGTTCCCATCAACATCAAGTTTCTTACCTTGACCATTATATTGGTTGCCCTCTAAATCACGTAAGATCCCAGCAACATCCCTCACAAGCATAATGGTGTTAACCATCTCTGATTTTCTCTGTGCTTTGCGATTAGCTCTCTCTAACTTCCCAATCTCCTCAGTAGCAACTAGTTCTTTGTTCTTGTTGTTCCTAAGATTCATGCACCTGAGATAAGAGAAAGTAGAGATTGAAGTAACAAAATAAAAAGAAAAAATCCAGACTAAACTCTAACTGAAATCTAATGGTGAATTTAGAATCCCCGGCAACGGCGCCAAAATTTGACAGGGGAAAGTATAACCCAAGAACTACTCTCTCAAATTAAGAGATCAGTTGCAGCACTTAGGGACCGAATCCACAAGAACTCTAACAACTCACACAATAGAAACACAGATTCAAGTTAAGCTAGATCAATAAATAAGAAATAAATAAAAGCAATACGAATAAAGTAAACAAATGAACGGGGATGTAATTCAAGTGATTAAAAGGCTAGACCTAGGGAAGATCAATTAGGAATACTCGAGAATGTGAACTGGGCAGTTCAATAATTAGATTGCATGTGTTTGTGTGGTTCTTAAACTCATAACATTAATATGATATCTATCCAACTCTCGCTGCAACGACATCTATCCTTTAAACAGAAGCAAACCAAATCTCTTTGTGAAATACCAATAAATAGAGTCTCTATGATGAACAAACATGATATGTTAACAAAATTCCTACACCAATTCTCACTGCGAAAAGGCTGTTTGCTCATCTAAGATTAGGTCAGGATATAAATAACACTCTTGAGCCTACCAACATTTATTATCAGGTCTGATATTGTTCACTTGCATATCCAACCGTGACTCTCATCTGCTAACAATCTCAAGTCTATAAACTATAGATTCATGGAAGAATAAACATGCGCTAGCCATATTATAAAACCTAGAAATCAATTGATAGATTTGTTAACCTAACAAAAACATTAGTTTCATAGAAATAGAGATATAATGATCATAACCCTAATTTATAATAATACCCTGATTAAACATTAAATCCCTTTGAATAAATCTCATATCCCAACAAGCAGATCTACTAAACCATGGCAAAGGATTGATAGATCATGATGAAATATAACATAAAATGCAAAGAAAGAGATGAAGACAGAGTGTATATCCAATAATTCAATAAGAAACTGTTTAGATCTGAAAATGAAATGAAAATACAAAAGAAATGGTGAAAAACATGTCTAGGGCTTCTGGGCCGCTCAGGAAATGATCTATTTATATAGGGAAGTCCTTATGTAAAAAATCAGAGTGAATGCTTGATTTGGAAAATATTTGTGATCATGATCGATCGATCCGGTTTTGATCGATTGATCTTTTTCTTCAGATCGCGCAACCTCATAGATTATTTTGACTGGTCGATCCTCTGTTGGATCGGTTGATCCCAGAGCATCTCCATGAATTCCTTGAAGTGTAAGAACATCCGAAGTTGCTCCATTTCATCCATTTAAGCTCCAATGAAGTAATAACATGTTAAGACACCAAAAATGACCAAAAGGATACAAAACCTAACTCTAGACTCAATAAAAACATATGAATTAAAAGGTAAAAATGGGTAAAAACAAAGACTCATCACTTACCAAAGAGAAATCGATTCAAAGTGCACAACCTTATTCTTACCAAGTCATTCTCCAGCATACTTTCCCTCTCCTCTTTCTCTTCCAAGCTCCTTAATATCATTTTACAGCCACTAGGTTTTGTTGCTTCCGATGCTTCACCTTCTCTTCTTCTTTTTCTTTCTTTTTCTTTATTTTGTTTTCTTGGGACGAGCCTCCATGGAATCACAAAGGATACATGAGTTTACTTGTCATCGCCTGGCCACTTTGACTCTTTTAGTTTCTCTTACAACATAGCTTTCCATGAGGTCACAAAAGATACATGCGACGCATCATCCCTTGGTTCACTTCGGCTTGTTGCATTGAAATTCTCCTTTTTGCTTTCCTTTTCTATTTTCTTTTCTGAGTTGCAAAGAGGAGAAGAGGTAGTTGTATGCTTCGTGGAAAATTATGTGATCTTGTATGGTTCGAATAGGTCATTTTCCAATGAATACCAATCCCTTAGGAAGAAAATGAATGTCAGGTTAGGTTTAAATAGATTTTAGAGATAATTTTGGTTTATCGTACTTTTCAACAAAAAGGAACTTTGGTGAATGTTGAATCCGCCCATAGCTTTTCACAAACAGAACCTCGCCCAGGCTGTGAGTCATTAGAGTGATCACTAATCGAGATAATCAAATAGATTAAGGTCATAATTCCCTTAATCATATTTTTGACTCGATAAAACAAGAAAAAATTTGACTCGACTAAAATAGCATGGTTATCGATATTAAAAAAGCAAAAGGTTTCAAGTCAACAAAATAGAAATATTACTAAAGGATGGAACATCCTTCCCCCTGAATTAAATCACACTGTCGTCGGTGGGAAAATAAGAAAGAGAAAAGGATGGAAATCATAAGGAAAAGTTATGTGTAAGAACACTATCACCTAATTCGGAATGTTGGTGACTACCCGGTGTGTCTTCATTTCTTACTTGACATCGAATGGACTTGGTCTTAGTCCACTGAATTCATTGTGAAGAGCTTTTCTAAATGCATATTTCCTGAGACAAAAACCTAACATCAATAATATACTAAAGATAAATAAAAATAATGAAAATAAAGATAGGGATATAATGGTAGTGGTGCTCGATGGTGAGATGGTGGCGGTGGTGTCTCTTTGATGTCATAATAGCCGTGGTTGAGATCTTCACGTGGTGACTGATTGTTCCGAATAATGCTTTTGGTTGAACTGCTGAAGTGATCAGATCGGAGTGGTGAAGCATTGGATGATGATTGGACAATGCAGAGGCACTAGGGTGAAACCTCGGTCACAGGGGATCATGACTGGGGCTGGCATGCCTATGCACTTCCGTCAAGGCCCTTGGTGACCGGGGCTGGCCATTCTTCACAGAAAATGGCCTTATACCTTTACTCTTCAACTTGCTACACTAGCACGATCATTCCCTCTTCTTGATGTGTCTAGGAATGCATACTTACGAGGTGACATTGAGATTTTTGGACATCTTTTGGAGCTTGTTCGATGTTTGGTCCGAACATGGCTCCGTAGAAGGTCCAGTGGAGAATCTTGATATCTAACTCGATCATGGCTATATTTTCTTTGATTATTGATTCCCAAATGTCCTAATATAATTAGACATTAAATCTTGTTTTGATCCATTGAACCAATATCAAAATTATCCAAGTTTCACGAAATTCGGAGTTGCGGATTGGTTAAAGAATAGAGGAACAAATATTTCGATTCGTACTTCTATTTTCAAGTTTTCCTCGTTCATCACTCTCAAAATACTCAATTCGCATTGAATATAAGATTATAGCTCAGTTGACTGAGTATTAATTAGAAATTCTCTTACCTTAGTGAATCTTGTAGCCGGGGAATGGTGTCAGCTGGAATCTTGATATATCATGGATTTTATGGTTTTATGACATGGTATATGTATTGGTTTTGGAGTCTTTTGTATATATATTGAGTCTTATTAGGTACAAACACGAGATGAATCCTTATGACCACTTTGGAGCATTTGGAGGCTTGTAGCTGAGCAAATCAACAAGGAGACGGATATTCCTGTCCATGTTGATCGACACGCTTCCCTTGTGTCGGTCGACATCACCTAGACGATATTGAAGCCTCCGAGTTTTATCAAGTTTCAAGAATTGCAACTTTGCCCCAGAAGTCTCCTAAGTTTATAAATCATACCTAATCGTGTTTTTAGGTTAAATTATGTTTAGCAGTGCCAGAGACTAAGTTGGATCATATTCTAAGTTTTTCAAGTTCATTGTAAGTTTCAAGGAGATTAATGGAGACAAGATTCAGATCTCAACCTTTGTAAAGAGAAGAATTCTGAACTCCCTATGTTTCTAACTTCTGATTTTTATGACTATTCTTCAGACAATGATTTGTGTTTCATCTTTTATGTATGAGTAGTCACCTTGTTAGATCTAGGGTTTCAAAAGGGATTATGAAGAAAAATTGAATTAGGTTTAGTATTGTTAAGTTATCTATTATGTTCTTCATCTAAATTAGATAATTACACTAGTCTTAGGATTGATCACCCTAATACTGGTACCATAGGATTATCGGTAGACACGGGAGTGTTATTGATACCCCAAACTAATCTTAGATGAGCAAACAGCCTATTCACAGCGAGAGTTGGTTTAGGAATTTTGTAAACATATTGTACCCGCACTATCATATAGACTCTATTTATTGGTATTTCTCAAAGAGATTTGGTTTGCTTCTGTTTAGAGGAAAGATGTCGTCGCAGCGAGAGTTGGATGAGATATCATATTAGTGTTACGAGTTTAAGAACCACACAAACACTTTAGACTTAATTTACAAAACGCCCAGTTCATTCTCCTGAGTTTTCCTGATTGAGGTCCCTAGGTCTAGCGCTTTAATCATCTGAATTTAATCCTGTTTAATTGCTATTTTTGTTTATTGCATTGCTCTATTTAGTTTTCTTCTTTTCGTCTAGCTTAACTCAAATCTGTTCAATCAATTGTGTGAGTTTTCAGAGTCCTTGTGGATTTGACCCCTAAGTACTACAGTGATCTCTTAATTTGAGAGAGTAGCTTCTAGGGTTATATTTGACCCCTGTCAAATCTCAATGTTGGTAGTTGGCCATTTTCGAATCTCAGCTTATTTTTCTGAAATCTCTTTGATCAAAACTTCCCAATATCCAACTTCTCAGTGAGTATCAAATTGTAGCCCATTTGATTAAGTGGATTTGAATATTCACTCCTTTTAATGAATTATGCGGCCGTCATGCTTAAAAGCTTATAATCTTCCAAACTTGATTCCTTTTTCCAAAATTGCCTCGGACATTACACCTAGAATACCCATGTGATTTTGACTGTCTGATCCTTGATCATTTGGTAGAGTGGGAGTTGGAAATTCTTCTCAAAACACAAAATAACTCGGTCGCGGCTTAGAATGGAAGAGCGAGGCCTTGACTTGATCAAATAAATGGATAACGTTAGGGAGTGGTGCATAGCTTCATGGGTAAGTGTTGTTAGCTCCAGTGGCTCCCTAAGATTGAAATGTACCAACTAACAAGGATTCTCAAAAATCCCTAGTTCCCTCGGTCACATGCCATCATAACCGAGGTTTGGCCTTAAGTGCACCTCGGTCATGTCCCTTTCTGACCGAGGTTTGGCCTTGTGTTGTTCTTCTTGTGTTGAAGATAAAACTTGCTTGGTGGGGACTCTCAGCAGTGATCTTGGCATAATGATCAATTGGTTGCCTTCTGTATGCATCGGTCAAGTGAAGTTGACTGATCTTGATGATGTTTTTGCCATTTAGAACAAGTTTTCAGGAATTTCCCACAAATCTCGGTCATAGGCACTCGTGACCAGGGTCTGCCCTTCTTGGGACCTTGACTACATGCCTCTGTTACCTAGGCCGTCTCTAACTCTATTCCTTATTTCTTTTTTTCTGATTTTCTGTTTTCTTCTTTTGTATTTTCTTTTCTGTATATGTGAAATACGTGAGATAAAACAAGCAAATATCAAAAGAAAAATGAAATCTAAACTATAAAGTGGGTTACCTCCCACTAAGTGCGCTTGTTTAGAGTCTTTGGTTAGACTTGATTCTTCTCTTTATGTGAGGTGAGAGGATTTCTCTATCCATAGACAAAGTCTCATGGTGCTTTCAACCTCTGGTGGCATTCCCTTGGGATCCACATAATTCCTTCCTTCAGAGGTACTTCTTTGTCTCTTCTCAGCTTCGGCCTGTATCTCTTCTGTCGAGTTAGAGCTATGGAGATCAACATGGAGTCTGTTGAATAAAGCCTTCTCCATTTTGAATTGTCTTTGAATGATCCCATCCACAAGCAACTATAGAATTCCAGCTCGCCTTTTCACACCATCTATAGAATCATTGATGAAGACATTCTTTTCCAAGATGTTGCCAAATCCTTGGTTAAGGGTGTTTTCCAGTTTACCTATTTCTTGTGCCAATAGGTCACTCCTCCCATCCTTCCCTACGCAGCTGTCACATTCTTTAATGGTGAGGATTTATTTGGCGAGTTGCTCCTCCACTCCGCCAAGTCATTCTTCTATTGAGAATTCCTTGGTGATGTTTTCTTTGAAAAGGTCTACATCACCTTGCAGTTTCTTAATCATATCGCCAAGTTCATCTATTTTATTGGGTCCTTCTTTGAGATTAGATTCATACCATTCTTGGCTCTTTTCCAGGTTCTGGATTTGACTCCTTGTCAATCCCACTTCTTTAGCACATTGGTCCTCTAATCTTCTTAGACAAAAAGAGATTTCATTTATCTTTCCAGAGAGAGTAAAGTTGGATCTATCTATCTTTTCATTGATAATCCTTGTGTTCATCTCTTTCTGTTCGAAACATCTTCTAAGCAAGGTTTCAATTCTTTCTTCTTGCAGCCTTTGTTGTAGAGATATATTGGCTTGTCTTGGAGATATTGACGTGGAGAGTGCAGAGACTGGGTTGGATGAATGTTACCTTGAGTTGTGGGGAACCAGTGTCAATTTTCTTCGAGCTTGATGGGGGGGGGGGAGTAATCATAAATTGAGTCACGACTTCTCTTCGGTTCCAAATCTGCTGGAGTTTATGATTCTCTTTTGATCCATCACAGGGAATGGATGTTACCATACAACAATAGACTTCACGTGGGCCTTCCTCCTTAGGTTTCTTAGTGAGGTATGCTTCAGCCAATTTTTCTATGTAGGCTTCTCCCTTATTAATTTGATGGTTCCTACTCTTCATCTATTCAGAATACTCGGTGGGGTAGTGAACTATTTTCTTATAATTCTCTCTTTTTCTTCTTTATCAACATGCAGACATTTTTTATCATCTTTCCAATTGGCATATTCATAGGGGTCGGTGAAACCTTTCTTCAGAGCTTCAATCTTCAAATCCAATTGTTCTTCTACCCGGTTGCCGGTACATGCCATGTGATAACACCACTTTTATACACGTTTTTACTACCTTTTTATCATGCCTTAGAGTAGATTTCATCCATTGTTTATACCATTTCGTGCATTTACGCTTCATATAGGATGTTTCATATTTCTGTATAGGCATTGCATGCATTTTGCATATTTGGGGTCCTATCAGGTACATATGGAGCATATGAAGCACACTTGGATTTTGGCTCATGAAGTGAAGACATGTGGCAAGCCTTGTGGAGTCGAGTGAAGATTGCAGAGAAGATGGATGGCTCACTCGACCAGACCACTCAAGTGAAGCACTCTCAGGCGTTGCAGATGACAGGCTTACTCGACCAGAGCACTCTCAGACAGCACTCTCAGACAGGCTCACTCGACCAGACCACTCGAGTGAAGCACTCTCAGGCGAGTAGTCTCAACCTCAGCATCACAGGAGCACTGGACTCCATCACCGCCTGCCCAGTCAACCAGTCCACTCGAGTGAAGCACTCTCAGACCACACTACTCGACTACCCCACTCGACTGCTGGGTCGAGTGGGCACTCTCCGACTTTTTCTCCTTAAAACTCGCAAAATGTAATAAGCGCTGTAGACTATGTATAAAAGCGCCTCATTAAAACTAATTAGGGAGGATCAAATAGTGCCGCTCTGGCTTAGTAATTTTTAGGTTTTCTCTCATTTTTCTCTCTCTTGTTCTTGGTGTTCTTGATAGTTTTTCCATTTTCCAGCAACTTTGTAACTTTGATATCTTTTTCTAAAATTAGTGTTTGCATCTGATTTCTTCTCCAACCTTGCTAACTAGATTATAGGCTATCTCATATGAAAAGTTTAATCTTTTATGGGTTTCGGACCCCAGCCATGATCACCATGTGTGAGTAGTAGATTTGGGATTTTTGGGGATGGATTAGGTTAGCTTCTCTCTGTTTTGTTATTGCTTAGATAGTTTGATCATCACTCAGTTTCGACTCCCTCTTGGGTGAGTGATTTTAATGCTTGTTCTCCCCTGATCAAGGAGAACATGATCTTAGATGGTCTCATGAGCACGAACCATGCCTTGAGCCATTGGATAGACTTTTTCCGGGGTTTAGAGTATAATATCGTGAGGGTGGATGCATTAGACATTAATTTATGTCACGACTCCACCTATTCACTTGTTATGAACTCTTCTCGACTTTAATAGGCTGATTCTTCATGCCTGATCCGACTCCTCACACTATGCTGTCTGGGTTGGATCTTGGGGCTCTCTACCACGAACCATGGATTGAGCTGGTTATGAAGTCTGTTGTCTAGGGTAGTCCTGTGATGAAATTGCTAGTTGATAGCAGCAATGGAACAGAGTGTTTGCGATCCTGTGATTTCCATCCCTAGAGTCCCTGTTTTTTTCCCCATAGTTTCACAGCTTGCGTAGTATTAGTTCACTGTAGTTTTTCTCTGTTTTTACTGTAGCACTCGACCTCACCACTCGATCAGTGTGGTCGAGTAGTCCTAGTTATGTGATTTTTCCTGCGTAGTTCCATGATATGCTAAAGTGTGACAGATTTTGATACCTCTAGTATCAATTAGGATTTTTAGTAGATTTCTTATTTAGACTGCTAGTACCACACCCTTTTGATAATTACTTGAATTGCTTGCCTTATTTATCAACTGATTGTTGTAGACCACTCTTGATTGGTTCGACATTGTTACTCCACTCATTATCTACTTACCACTATACTACAATTGATAAATTTTGTATTTTGTCTCCCTAGGCTTAGGTTGATTGCATTGATGTCTTTCTTTGCTTAGGGTAGGCAAAATCAGTGTTTCACCATGTTAATGACTTTTTTGATACTTCTTTGGATGTCACCCTTGTTTTACAAAAGTTCCTTCCTGAACTTGTTCTGCCAGATTTCTACTTGGACGACCCGTTCAGCGAGGAATGATAGTTTCAAACCTAAATCAGATTCGATCATTGAGAGTTTGGCACATAGCTCCTCACTACACTTCTGCTGCGCTGACATGAATTTGTTCACAAGATTATTAAGCTCTTCAATGTAGGCATCCGAGAATCATGCTTCATAGTCTTCATATGCATCAATCCTCATGACTTCTCTTGAATTGAAGTTATGATCCATAGAGGGACACTGAGGAGCCTTTATTTTTTATCCATTTTTACCTTTAAATTAATATGTTTTTATTGAGTCTAGAGTTAGGTTTTGTTTCCTTTTGGTCCGTTTTAGTGCCTTTACAGGTTGAGGCTTTATTGGAGCTTAAATGGATGAAATGGAGCAACTTTAGACGCTTTTACACGTCAAGGAATTCATGGAGATACTCTGGGATTGACCGATCCAAAGGAGGATCGACCAGTCATAAGAATCTATGAGGTGGCGCAACCTGAAGAAGAAGATCGATGGATCCAAACCGGATCGACTAATCCCAATCACGAATATTCTCCAAATCAAGCATTTACTCCTATTTTCGACCTAAAGACCTCCATATTAAAAGAGATCATTTCCTGAGCAGCCAAGAAGACCTAGACACGATTTGTTTACCATTTCTTTTGTATTTCTTTCATTTTTTGATCTAAACATTTTTCTATTGAATTATTGGATCTACACTCTGTTTTCATCTCTTTCTTTGCATTTCATGTTGTTTTTCTACTATGATTTTTCAATCCTTTGTCATGGTTGAGTAGATCTGTTTGTTGGGAGATGAGATATATTCAAAGGGGTTTTAATTTTTTATTAGGATATTGTTATAGATTAGGGTTATGATTATTAGAAATATTGTTGATTTGGTACACTTCTGATTTTATGGAGTGTTTTGGAGCTAACTACATTACCTTAGGAGCTATGCAGCATTACCCAACCTCATTCATTGAGTTTAACCAAGTCAAGGCCAAAGTACATCCCGTTCTAAGCCGCGACTAGGTCATTCATGCCTCATGGAGATATTTAAATTTCTACTCGACCAAATGATCAAGGATCAGACACTCAACATCTTGTGTGTATTCTAGGAGTAAGGGCCAGGGTATATTTGGGAAAAGGATTAAAGGGAGGAAGATTATAAGCTTTTAAGCAAGACAGCTGCATAATTCAATAAAGGGAGTGAATATTTGAATTCACTCGAGCAAAAGGGCTACAACTTGGTATGAAATGAGAAGTTGAATATTGGGAAGTTTTGGTCGAAGAATTTTCAGAAAAGGAAGCTCAGGGAGGAAGATGGCCAACCATCAACATTGAGTTCACAGCCGGCATTGTTCCGCGGCTATGAAATCCACCAAGGTAGGAGAATTTCTAAGTAATACTCGACCAAATGAGCTATAATCGGGTACTCAGTATATTGATTGTTCTTGAGGGTGATGATCAAGGAAAATCTTATAGAATGAAATTAGAATATAAAAATTCCACCTATTCTTTGCAGAAACCGATCCCCAGCTTGGTGAGAGGGGAGAAATTAACCATTAGAACTACTCTCTCAAATTAAGAGGTCAGTTGTAGCACTTAGAGATCGAATCCACAAGGACTCTGAAAACTCACACAATAGAAGTACATATTCGAATTAAGCTAGATAAAAAATAAGAAATTAAATAAAACAATACAACTAAAGATAGCTAGATTAATGGGATGTAAATTCAGATGATTAAAAAGCTAGACCTAGGGAAGATCAATTAGGGATACTCTGGAATGATGAACTGGGTGGTTTAATAATTAGGATGCAATTGTTTGTTTGGTTATTAAACTCACAACACTAATCTGATATCTATCCAACTCTCGCTACGACAACATCTATCCTCTAAACAAAAGAAAACCAAATCTCTTTGTGAATCCAAATAAATAGAGTCTGTTGATACCAGATCCCACACCGAGGATCTATCGCCAATAAAGAGATGGGACACGTGTCAGCAAAATCATCAGGACAAGCGAAAGAGTTTGGTTCGCCGATGAGTGCCTCGGGGTGAAAGAAAGGAATCAGCGAACTGGTACAAGATCGAAGTAACAGGTTCAGAGAGGTCGGAAAATCATATGAGACCAGAAGGGTCAACAAGCTCGCAGTAAGAATCTAATCATCAAGTCGAGGAGCGGAGTTATTTAAAACAAAAATATGTAATAATATAAGGCAACGAGCATTGTAGAAAGGGATCTTTTTTCCAATTTTAAGCAATATATACATTCAGAGCAAATATTAGCTTTTCCGATTAACTGACCTTATTAAAATACTGGGTGTGGATTCTGTATCCACATTTTGCCGCTAGAAGGAGGGGATCTTAAAGCTAAAACAAGAAATCTTTCGATAATCAAGCTAAGAGATTTTCACATACCGAACCATGGGCGACGTTGCTGATACTTTGACAAAAATTAATGACAGTTTGACAAGGCTAACCACAAGTCTGGCCACCGTGGCCAGTTTTTAGCTGGTCAACAAGTTGTCCTCTGCTTTCCTCATGCAATATTCCGTCCTGATGGAGAAAGAAAAATCAGATAGTGACTTATGGAACTTATCACAAGGACCATAAGAGCCACTCCGGAAGCACATTTCCAAATTCAAAGAGTTGCTGGTAATAATACCGGCAATTTTCCAAACCGCAGCATTGTCAGCACTCAAGAATGGGCTCTGGAATGAAACAAGGTTCAGGGAGGAGTTAACAGTAAATAGACAAGAAACGATTCAAGATGCTCTTTTCCGAGCTAATAGTTGGATAGAGGCGGAGGAGGAAAAAGCAAATTTTGCAAAGAAGTATTATAGCCGCAGACCAACAACAAATCCCACAGTAAGAAGATTCGAACCAAGACAAAGCAGTGGAGCAAAGCGTTTTGGGGTAAACCCAAATAATAATAGCATCCGACGACCATTTTCAAGGGGAGAAAGACCAGGATTTTCTTCCTCCAGAACTTGGGTCCAAAGCCAAGGATCATATTGTGAAATCCATCGGATGAACGGACATTCAACAAAGGATTGTAGTGCTCTACAACGGCATCTGGCCAAACTCTGGTCATCTGGAGAGCTTGCAAAGTTTAACCTAGAAGAGTTTGTACGAAGCTATAATAAAGATCGAGCAGATGATCAAGTTTCTGAGCCAAACCCAAAAAAGCAAAAAGCATCAGATCATGCTGGACCATCAAAAGGACGAATCAATGTAATTATTGGAAGGTCCAAGCTATGTCATGATTCAGTTCGGGCAATCAAGAGACATAAACGAGCAGCAGTCATGGCAGTAAATGAAAAAGCTGAACCTTTCGAGTACGGTGGCACTTAGGGATCACTGTAGTACTTAGGGATCAAATCCACAAGGACTCTAGTTAACACAATAGATTATCAGTTTTGAATTAAGCTAAACCAATGAATGTAAATTAAATAAAACAATGCACTGGGCTTGATTATCGAAAGATAACTGAGATGAATGTGATGAAATTTCACATGATAAATAAGCTAGACCTAGGGAAATCAATTAGGGAATACTCTGGAATGTGAACTGGGCAGTTCTATAATCAGGACCCAATTGTTTGTTCAGTTCTTAATCTCATAACACTAATATGATATCTATCCAACTCTCGCTGCGACGACATCTATCCTCTAAACAGAAGCAAACCAAATCTCTTTACGAAATACCAATAAATAGAGTCTCTATGATAATCAAGTATGATATGTTTACAAAATTCCTAAACCAACTCTTGCTGCAAAAATGCTGTTTGCTCATCTAAGATTGGGTGAGGATATCAATATCACTCTCGCGCCTACTAACATTCCTATGATTCTAGATTCTGGTGGCTAGCCTAGAACTAGTAGATATTCAAATCTAGATGAATAACATTATAGATAACCTAACATGATTTCCCAATTCAACAAACCATCATAAACCCTAGAAATCCCTAGATCTAACAAGTAAATTACTCAGATATAATAGATGAAACACAAATCATTGTCTGAATAAATTGCATAACATAAATCAAAAGGAGATAAGAGTTTAGAAATCTTCTCCCCAAAAATCTCTGAATAGGTGGCTGTATAAAATAAAGCATAGGTCTAAACAATGACCTAAAAATACTATACATATATATATATATATATATATATATATATATATATTAAAAACACGAAATTTGAGTTATTGCAAATAAGGAAAACTTCTGGGCAAAAACTGCAAATCTTCAGTGTGAATAGTACCATGTCGCCCGACACTGTTCACGTATGTCGGTCGATATGAACAGTAACGATGAACAGTGACTCGATGAACAGTGCCGATCAACAGTGACTCGGTGTACAGTACTTTTATGAACAGTACTTGATGAACAATATTTCCAACTTTTCAGCTACAATGCTCCAGAATTGCTCCACAATGTATCAACAAGGTCATCTCGCATTTGTATCTAATAAGACTCAATATATATACAAAAGAATCTAAAACCAATATGTATATCATGGCTAAAAACCATAAAAAACCATGATATATCAACTCCCCCAGACTTAAATCCTTGGTTATTTTTGGATCTTATATTATTTTCTTTTTCTTTTGTCTATGAAGGCAGGCTATTAGAAGTGAATAACGGGTCACGGGATCGCTCCTACCCTCACAGCAACTCTACTTTCATCATCTCCTTAAGAAGTAGAAATATGGGGGCATAGAGTTCTCTTACCCGCTTCCACTTCAGAATCATTTGGTCATTCATAGACTATACCTAAAGGCTTTTATTATTAGTAACAATTTTTGGGGAGACTAGACATATAACTTACTTTAGTTTTATCAAGTCAGGTATGAATGAAAATTCAAGCTCTCAACACCAAATTCGTCCATCAGGTAAAAGGAACTGACAGAAATTACCTCAGGCTATATCGGGCATCTGTTGTAAGTATGGGGATCTCAAGTTAACCGGTCAGACTTGGGGTTTTTCCATTAGTTGAATCTGAATAAACTCTGCAACAATGGTCACCAGAAAACAAAGCAAACAACAACAAACCATAGTTCATAGTTTCTAACTAGGTTTGACTCAATAAAACAAAATTTTGAAAATAAAAGAAAAATTGGGACTGACTCTCAACAAAATAAATAGAGTTAGTAACAACCTCCCCCAGACTTAAACTACACTGTCCCCAGTGAAATTAAGCTTAAGGAAGGTGAAAGAAATAAATAAAAATGGAACAAGACTGAATTGTTAAGTTCTGAAAATCGTGACCTTAATGTTGTGCGTGTGTGTCGATCGACAAGAGTCACATGTGTCGATTGACATACATGTTGTGCGTCCATTACAGGACGGTGAAGTTCCATAATCATTTATCCTTTGCTAATCAATTCGTTTTTCCATAAGATTTCCTAATTAAGAGCTCCAAAACAAGTCAAATAGCAACAGAATATCATAACATAACAAGTTCCACTGAAGATCAAAAGACAAACTGACTCAAAAGGAAGAACAAAAATGACTCAAAAGGAAAAACAAAAAGAAAAGCTTACAAGTGGGTTGCCTCCCACTAAGCGCTTGTTTTGAAAGTCATTAGCTTGACTTGGCTGAACCGGTGGACGAGGGAGTGGGAATGCATTACCTGCAGAGAATTGTTGCTTCATCCATGGGGGAGTATAAGCATCAGGTGCATGAGGACGACCAAGGTAATGAGGAACATCCGCCCGGTGGGATGTTGGTCTAGGTGGAATACTTATTTTCCCTGTAAAGTCATCAAAAAGAGAAACAAGCGCTCTACGAGAATCTCGTGGCTTGGTTAACTCCAAAACACTATTTATATCTTGAAAAATCTTATTGATGATCTTGGATGATTTGGACTTAGAAAGTGCATACCTTTACATTTCCAGGGGTGAATGAAGTGTGGGATCTGGAGGTTTATGTCTGACAACATCTCTAAGACTTGCAGCAGTGAGATAATTCTGGAAACCATCTGTTTTGGACAACTCCGGACCAAGTGGCAGAGTGTGTTGACCGACACAGGTGGGTCGTGTCGATCAACACGAACCCAAAATTTGGATATCTGCACTTTTTCTGAAATTCATATCTGCAATCCTTGTTTCCATTAGAAAAACATCATCCTCAAACAACATGTTAGTGCGCACAACCTCATCATGTAGTCTAGTCTGTAAGATATGATCACCACTCCAATCCTCAAGCTCTGAAGCTTGCTTATTCACTTGCTCATTAGGACCCAACTCTTTGACATACCCAGCAGTAATGTATTTGGAGGTTTCTATAGAGAATGATTGACCATCAATGGTGGGTGTTTTTCTCAGCTTGTCCATATCAAAGTTCATCACCTTATCACCCAAATTCAAAGCTATCTTGCTTCCTCTTACATCAATGAGAGCACCAGCTGTAGCCAAGAAAGGTCTTCCCAAAATGAGAGGATCCTCCGGTTCTTCCTCATATTTCAACACCAGAAAGTCTGTGGGAATCAAACAATCTCCAATCCTTACTAGAACATTTTTTAGAACACCTTCTGGAATCCTCTTGGACCTATCAGCCAAGACCATAATGATCTTTGTTGGCTTGAAAAAAATCATCCCAAGTCTAACAGCAATGGACTAAGGTATTAAGTTGATAGTTGAGCCAAGATCACAAAGAGAATGAGAAAATCTTCATGTTGAGATGCAGAAATCGAGCACAAAACTTCCTGGGTCAGATAGCTTCTCTATAGTCCAACTGTTAATCATGGCACTACCTTGTTCAGAGACTACCACTTCCTTTTGTTTTTCTTTCCTCTTATGTGGGATCTTGTTCAAGCAAATTGCACTGATGTCTCTGGTAAGCAAAGCTCCTTATCCATCATATCCTTGCATCTCATATTCTCCATCTCTTGCTTAGACTTCCTTGGCATTGGATAAGGATATGGTACCTTTGGTTTGTAAACCCTTTCTGCAGGTTGTGGTGCTGTTTCAGCTGAAATCGGACTGCTGCTGAACTCACGTCGACCAACACCAGATGTGTGTATATCGACATGGATAGATTATGTTGCCTGTATTCCTATTCATGTCGACCGACATGGTGATTACGCGTCGGTCGACGTGGACAAAATTTCCTCGGAAATCACATCATCTTCCACTTCTTTCAGATCTATGGTGTCCTCAGATGACAATCCTTTCTTCATAACAGGATCTAGTTGTATCCCACTACTCAAAGTAACAATGTGGCATGGTTGATGTTGTTTTGTATCAGATCCTCTTGAAGAACTAGCTGATTGGGAAATCCAAATATCTAGCTTCTTCACATGGCTATTCAAAGCTTCAAATTTTCCATTCAAGTCCGTGTACAAAGCATCAATCTTCCCCTTGACATCAACTATGATATCCTGCTGACCCTCCAGTATCTGTTCCAACATAGACTTAATCTCACATTCTTTAGTGGTTGGAGAAGGTGTCTGGCGAGATGAAGATTCATAGTTCTTGGTGAAACTATTAATCGGATAGAACTGTTGGTACTCAGGCCTTGGTGTGTATCCATATCTCTTTTCATGATATCTAGTTACATTGATGTAGTTGACATCCTTTTCTTCAACCTCTGTAGCACACTTAACTGATTTCTTACCCACAAGAAAACAGTGTACCATATCCAACTTTGTATTCACCTCAGCAATCTGACCATTACCCATGTTAGCTGCTTGTCTTGTCCTCTCAAGGTCTGCATTCTTGGTACTATTACTAAAAAAAAAGTTCTCAATCAACTTACTTTCATCCCTAGGTGTATTGGTCTTGAAGTTTCCATTGCTAGCAGCAACTAAAGCCATCTGATACCTTCGATCAATACCTCTGAAGAAAGTACCCAAAAGCCGAACCTCACTGAAATACTGATGTGGACAATCTCTCTGATATTACTTGAATCTTCGCCAAGCTGCTTTCAAAGTCTCACTAGGTCCTTGAGTAAACTGGGAGATCATGTTATTCAACTCTTCATACCTTGCATCATCATAGAAGTTGTTCAGAAAGGTTGTCTTAGTTATGTTCCAAGTTGTCAAAGATCCTGGTTTCCACTGTTTAAGCCAATAAGCTGCTTCCCCAGCAAGTGAGTATGGGAAGAGCCAGCAAGTGAGTATGGGAAGAGCTTGCAGAAAATGTAGTCCTCTAAAACTCCATTGGCTTTAATGCTATAAGCCAAATCCTCAAACCTCTCAATGTGATCCATTGGGTGTTCATTGGAAAGACCATGAAAAGGGTGCTGTCCTAAAAGAGTGTAGTATGCGGGTTTCAGCTCAAAGTCATTCCTCTGAAAAGAAGGAGGTCGGATAGCAGACCTATTAGCATAGAACTGACTACGCCTGTTGAATTCAGCAAGTGTTCTCTCCTCAACACAATTCTCAATCTCATCATCATGCGGACCCTAAAAATTCTGTCTCTGTCGACCGACACCAGCAGCGTCTCGGTCGACAAGTTCAATGACTACAAGTATCACGTTTCCATCAGCATCCAATTTCTGACCCTGCGCATTGCACGCATGCCCCTCTGAATCACATAAAACTCCAGTCTCATCCCTAAACAACACCAGCAGATTAACCATCTCTGATATCCTCTGTGCTGTCCGGTTAACTCGCTCTAACTTAGCTAGTTCTTGAGTAGAAAAATTCACAAGTGAAAGATCCTTATTGCTCCTGGTACCGTGCTTATGCATGCACCTGAAACACACAAGAAAAATAATGTGTAAGTAACAAAAAAAAAAAATTTAGACTAACTTCTAACCTAAACCTAATGGTGAATCAAAGAGTCCCCGACAACGGCGCCAAAATTTGATATGCTCAAATTTACCCTTAGAGCTACTCTCTCATATTAAGAGCATTGTAGTACTTAGGGATCAAATCCACAAGGACTCTAGTTCCCACAATAGATAATCAGTTTTGAATTAAGATAAACCAAAGAATGTAAATTAAATAAAACAATGCAATGAAAGATAGCTGAGATGAACGTGATGTAAATTCAGATGATAAATAAGCTAGACCTAGGGAAATCAATTAGGGAATACTCTGGAATGTGAATTGGGCAGTTCTATAATCAGGATACAATTGTTTGTTCAGTTCTTAAACTCAT
The DNA here is from genome assembly GCA_963555745.1 of Cardamine flexuosa. NCBI lineage: Eukaryota > Viridiplantae > Streptophyta > Magnoliopsida > Brassicales > Brassicaceae > Cardamine > Cardamine flexuosa. The sequence goes on along the minus strand of OY743221.1, from coordinate 14,133,966 downwards.
AACACTAATATGATATTTATCAAACTCTCGCTGTGACGACATCTATCCTCTAAACAGAAGCAAACCAAATCTCTTTGTGAAATACCAATAAATAGAGTCTCTATGATAATCATGTATGATATGTTTACAAAATTCCTAAACCAACTCTCGCTGCAAAAAGGCTGTTTGCTCATCTAAGATTAGGTCAGGATATCAATATCACTCTCGCGCCTACTAACATTCCTATGATTCTAGATTCTGGCGGCAAGCCTAGAACTAGTATAAATTCAAATCTAGGTGAAGAACATTATAGATAACCTAACATGATTGCCTAATTCAACAAACCATCATAAACCGTAGAAATCCCTAGATCTAACAAGTAAACTACTCAGACATAATAGATGAAACCCAAATCATTATCTGAATAAATTGCATAACATAAATCAAAATGAGATAAGAGTTTAGAAATCTTCTCCCCAAAAATCTCTGAATAGGTGGCTGTAGAAAATAAAACATAGGTCTAAAAAATGACCTAAAAATAAAATATATATGTTAAAACACGAAATTGAACTTATTGCAAATAAGGAAAACTTATGGGCAAAAACTGCAAATCTTCAGTGTGAATAGTACCATGTCGACCAATACTGTTCACGTGTGTCGGTCGACATGAACAGTGACTCGATGAACAACGTCGATGAACAGTACTTGATGAACATTAACTTTCCAACTTTTCAGCTACAATGCTCCAGAATTGCTCCATAATATATCAACAAGGTCATCTCGCATTTGTACCTAATAAGACTCAATATATATACAAAAGACGCTAAAACCAATATCTATATCATGGCCAAAAACCATAAAAACCATGATATATCAATATGCCAGGTATTGAATAGAATATAATATCACACGAGCTACAGGTAGTTGAGAGTTTCAAGCCGGTAAAACGAAAAAGGAGAAAGCTCGGACCAGATCGAGCTAAAGCGGTAAATGATGAAGTAGAAAAGTTGTTAAAAACATGATCCATACGAAAAGTAAAATATCGTGACTGGCTCGCTAATCCAGTCGTGGTTAAGAAAAAGAATGGAAAGTGGAGAGTATGTGTTGACTTCACGGACATTAATAAAGCTTGTCCAAAAGACAGTTTTCCTCTTCCACATATAGATTGATTGGTGGAATCCACTGCTGGTCACGAACTCTTGAGCTTCATGGATGCTTTTTTAGGCTATAATCAGATTAAGATACATCTAGAGGATCAAGAAAAGACGTCCTTGATGACCGATACTATTGTTATATTGTGATGTCATTTGGTTTGAAGAATGCAGGGGCAACTTATCAATGTCTCGTGAACCGTATGTTTGCGGCGTACCTTGGTAAAATAATGGAGGTTTATATAGACGATATGTTGGTAAAACCTCTCCGGCAAAATGATCATGTAAAGCACCTAGCTGAATGTTTCGAAGTGTTGAATAAGTTCGGAATGAAACTAAACCCAGCGAAGTGCACGTTTGGGGTTCCATCTGGGGAATTCCTAGGTTACATCGTAACAAAGAGGGGGACTGAAGCCAATCCAACTCAAATAAATACCTTTCTAACAATGCCATCACCAAGGAATCAGAAAGAAGTGCAGTGTTTAACAGGGAGAATCACGGCGCTTAACCAATTTATATCTCGTTCAACCGATTGATATCTCCCGTTTTACCAACTACTAAAGGGAAATAAACATTTCGTGTGGGATGATAAATGTGATAATGCTTTTAAACAGCTAAAATAGTACCTAACTACCCCACCAGTCCTTTCTAAACCCGAATCCAGAGAAAGATTATTCTTGTATGTGTCTGTTTTGGAGCATGCAGTTAGTGGAGTCATTGTCCGGGAAGATAGAGGGGAACAGCGGCCAATTTATTACGTGAGTAAAAGTCTGACCAGCATGGAAACTCGTTATACCATGATGGAAAAACTAGCACTTGCAGTGGTAGTTTCGGCTTGGAAATTGCAACCTTATTTCCAGTCGCATCCAATAAAAGTATTGACGTCTCAGCCACTTCGGACTATCCTACATAGTCCAAGTCAGTCCGGGCGATTAGCAAAGTGGGCTATCGAATTAAGCGAATACGACATCGAGTATAAAAATCGAACCAGTGCTAAAGCTCAGGTATTTGCCGATTTCCTAACCAAATTACATGTCAGTAATGTAGAAGTTGAATCTACCGATAAGGTGTGGAAGCTCAACGTTGATGGATCTTCTTCAAAGCAAGGGTCCGGGGTGGGAATTAGCTTAGTAACCCCTACTGGTGAAGTAATCGAGAAATCATTTTGTCTTGGATTTCCTGCTTCAAATAACGAAGCAGAGTATGAAGCATTATTAGCCGGACTTTGCCTCGTAAATGAAGTAGGAGCTCGCAGAATAGTAGCATATAGCGATTCTCAGCTAATCGTGAGTCACTACAAAGGTGAATATGAAGCAAAAGGTTCAAGGATGGAAGCGTATTTGGAGCTTGTCAAGAAACTCGTCAAACAGTTTGATACTTTTGACTTAGTTTGGATTCCGTAAGGTGAAAACACTGTAGCTGATGCTCTTGCTGCATTAGCTTCCACATCAGATCCAACCCGAAAAAGGGTTATTCCAGTTGAATGCATTGTCTCAATGTATTAACACAAAAAAACGAGACTATGGGGTTAACCCAATCTCGTTCTCGTGCCCAAACTTCCCCAATAAGTGATCAGCTGTCCCAAAGTATACCCCCAAAGCAACAACGAGGTCGCCCGCCTAAAGTTTCAAACCCTACAATTATATTAGATAAAGATGAGGCACATACACCTGAAGCCAATCCAACAGTACAACTTGCTGAAAACATCCACTTACCTATAGTTATTGAACCTGATGACCTGATGCGTTCCTGGTTGGCCCTAAAAACGCAAGTCAAGGAAGGATAATATCAAGAAGGTAATGGACTACCAAGGATCAAAAAGAAACCGGAAACTGAATCTTTGAACAAAAAAAAACCGGAAACTGAATTTTGGAACAAAAAGAAACCAGAAACGGAAGCATGGAAGTCAAGGAGCATTGCAACTCATGCATAGAGTCCAAAAGAAGGTGTGTCAAGGATTGCATGGGAGTCACCAAGGATCCATGGGTTTCTTCTCAGTCAAAACATTTCATCAAGATTTGTGAGTTTCCTTATCATCAAGGGATGTTCAAGAGGATCACTTGGACCTTAAGAGTTGTATTCATGCCACATTGGTTGTGATACATGTCCAAGTTGGCTAAGGCTTTGGCCATATGATCCACTAGCACTCTTTTTCCCTTAGTTCGGTTTTGTCCCAATGGGTTTTCCCAACAAGGTTTTTTATGAGGCTTGTGGCTCATATGCTCATCATTGCCAACCCCTTAGTCTGATCCATCGCATGACCCGTCTTCATCTTTTCGCGTGGCCCATGATCTCTTATCTCTATATCTTAAGTTTGAATTTGAACTTGTTTTATTGCATGGTCTTTGAGTGTTCACGAGGCATGTCTCATAACTCTCCTTTCCTTTATCACTTTGTCTCTTCTCCTTCTCGCCTCCTCTCCTTTATATTGAGGCTGAGACTCATTGTAATCTTTATCTATCTTTTTAATCAAAAACCCTTTCAAAATATAGATCATTGTTCATCCTTTTTTCTTGTGATTCGAACTAGGAAAACTCTTAGGTCATTTTTTGTGATTCGATTGATCAACCTGTCTCATCAAAATGCTATTCCGCATCCTTTTGTGGTGACATTCGATCCATTAAACCGCAAGGTACTTGTTAATCAGGTCTTGCAACCCTTCACACTGAACTCACTCTCTCGTTGTCGAAATTGGGAAGTTTTTCCTCACGAGGAACGAATCATGTGGTATCAGAACCGCATCGAGAGTTAAGTGATTTTTCTGTGTTCTTGTTTCAATTTTCATAAATTGACTACTTGTGTTAAAATCGTGAAATCAATTGTATCTGAACCTAGATTGAGTCTAGTATTTGTTAAAATTGATTTGAGAATTTTTAGAGTTGATTTGATAATTTTTCGGGATCAATCTTATAAGACAGTTGCGATTAGGGTTTATCAGAAGTTGATAGGTCATTTTCGTGTTCTTGTTATTTTTGATTGTTTTCCTTTCAAAATAACTTTTTACTGGTTTATTTTGTGTCAATCTTTCAGGTACCATGTCAGAAGAAGTAGAGTCAAGCAAAAAGCAACTGATCGATACCCTCACTAAGACCTTTGAAGCCATGATGAATGAAAAGATCGGCATGCTACGTGAAGAAATCGTACCGGTGCTTGCCAATGTCATGTCTAACAATCCAAGGAATGCTCAAGATCGCCATCATGAAGGCAACGTAGACCCTGAAAGGCAACAAGGCGTCAACAATGGTCGGGTATTACAACAAGAAGACCATCTCTGGGAATTACCTCGTGAGCACCAAGATCGAGACTCCGAGGCATACTATAGCGTATCCTCTCGAAGCAATTCAAGAAGACATATGAGAGATCGTGAAGACCGGAGACCACCTCAAGACAGTTTCGGAAGCTTAAAGCTACGGATCCCTCCGTTACAAGGAAAAAGTGATCCTGATGTATATCTCGAGTGGGAAAATAAAATTGAAATGGTTTTCGATTACCAATACTACACTGAGGCAAACAAGGTCAAAGCCACAACTACTGAGTTCAGTGATTATGCTCTATGTTGGTGGGATCAACTCATTACATCTAGAAGAAGAAATTTTGAGCCGACAGTGGACACTTGGGCTGAAATGAAAGTGATCATGCAACGACGGTTTATTCCTAGCTACTACCATCGGGAGCTTCACAACCAACTTACAAAGCTTGTGCAAGGCACTAAGGAAGTGGAAACATATTACCAAGAGTTGGAAGCTCTATTGATCAAGGGTGATGTTCGTGAAGATCAAGAAGCTACCATGTCCCGATTTCTTGGTGGATTACATCGTGAAATACAAGACCGGTTGGAAATGCAGCCTCATTTTGATCTACAAAAAATGTTACATCAAACCGTCCTGATTGAGCAGCAATTGACAAGAAGAAGTTCTACACGAACTTATCATGGAAGCTCATCTCTTACGAGAAATTTGGGAAAGGATGAAAGGATGAGGATACCAGCTAGTAGCAACCCATCTAATACTACGCGGATTGGAGCTAAACCTTTTGGAGCCAACCAGAAGAGAAAGCCAAGGTGGCTACCAGAACTAGCAATATCAAGTGCTATAAATGTCATGGAATAGGACATTATGCGAATATGTTTGTTAACAAACGAGTGATGGTACTCAAAGGCGATGGTGAAGTAGAAACGGAAGAAGAGGAAGGAGACACTAGGACAAAAGAAGAAGAGGAGGAGAAGGAAGTAATCGAGTCTCCAGTTAAAGGAGAGCTACTTGTAGCTATGCGCACCTTAAGCCTCAAATCCAAAACCTAAGAGCAGGCGCAACGAGTTACCTTGTTCCACATGCGATGATATGTGAAGGGAAAAGTGTGTAGTTTAATCATCGATGGTGGGAGTTGTACTAATGTGGCTAGTGAGACAATGGTGAAGAATCTAGGATTGAAAATCAAGAAGCATTCCATGCCTTATGACCTTCAGTGGATCAACGAACAAAGAGCGATGAAAGTGAAGCATCAAGTGGAAGTACCAATATCCATTGGAAACTATGAAGATGAAGTTCTATGCGACGTTTTACCCATGGAGGCTGGTCATATATTACTTGGAAGGCCCTGGCACTCCGGTTGTAGAGTGATACATGATGGTTACACCAATCGTCATACTTTCGAATTCAAAGGACGCAAGACCACGCTCGTACCAATGACACCTCACGAAGTTTATCTTGATCAAATACAACTAAAGGGAAAGAAGGGTCCAGGTAAGAAATACTCTTTGCTATGAATGGAAAAACATTGTATGATGATCCTTTTAACCCCAAAACCTATACAAGTCCCAATGTTTTTGCTTGTTACACTAACCTTGCACCAGCATTACCGAGTGATTTACAAACTTTGCAGGTATTGCTCAAAGAAAAACATGCCGAGGTGGAAACCAAGCATCATCATAGAACAGGGCTACAAGACACTCAAGAGAATCGAAGGCAACATGTTGTTTTCCCAAAAGAGCAAACCTCACCAAACGCCAAACACTTTGCTTATGATGGCGAGAAGACTCTGTTCGTCTTCAAGGTCTTGGATGAGCACCAACTTTGAACTACCCTTCATGTCCAAGACATTGACATCTCTAACCTTCCAGGCTTTTTTAAACTTTTCAAAATCACTCATAATGGTTTTAAGCAGATGATAGTACAACCTGGTCCGGTTATTGATTTACTTTGTACTAACTTGGAAACACCTCCTTGCTTGTATAGCAAATGAGAAATTTTAACTGGCAGGACTTCAAGGTTCAAATCGCCTAATGGGACAAAGGAACATCAAGGCTCCATTCACAGAACATCAAGAATCCATGTGTCCTCATCTAGTAGATTTTGCTTAAAGTGGATTATTCTTAATGATTACTTCCGTAATGTTAAGAATAATGCTCATGAAAAATTGGTTCACCAGTTTGATCAGAGACTTATCTGGATCACTCCCAACCGTCAAGCATAATTTCCATTGAACATTTCTATAATCTTTATTTTCCCTCCCATTCTCATTTTGATTATTTGCGGAAAACTAAATCTAAGTTGAGGATGTTTATGGCAGGACAAGCAGATTTGAGGGCAAATCTTTTTCAACCTCGGGATGATGATCCGTTCCTGGTTGGCCCTAAAACGCAAGTCAAGGAATCGATAATATCAAGAAGGCAATGGACTACAAAGGAACAAAAAGAAACCGGAAACTGAATTTTGGAACAAAAAGAAACCGCAAACTGAATCTTGGAACAAAAAGAAACCAAAAACTGAAGCATGGAAGTCAAGGAGCATTGCAACTCATGCATAGAGTCCACAAGAAAGTGTGTCAAGGATTACATGGGAGTCGCCAAGGATCCATGGGTTTCTTCCCGGTCAAAACATTTCATCAAGATTTGCTAGTTTCCTTGGACCTTAAGGGTTGTATTCATGCCACACTGGTTGTGATACATGTCCAAGTTGGCTAAGGATTTGGCCATATGATCCACTAGCACTCTTTTTACTTTAGTTCAGTTTTGTCCCAACGGGATTTTCGAATAAGGTTTTTAAGGACGCTTGTGGCTCATATGCTCATCATTGCCAACCCCTTAGTCTGATCCATTGCATGGCCCATCTTCATCTTTTGGCGTGGCCCATGATCTCTTATCTCTATATCTTAAGTTTGAATTTGAACTTGTTTTATTGCATGGTCTTTGAGTGTTCACGAGGCATGTCTCGTAACTCTCCTTTCCTTTATCACTTTATCTCTTCTCCTTCTCGCCTCATCTCCTTTATATTGAGGCTGAGACTCATTGTAATCTTTATCTATCCTTTTAATCTAAAACCTTTTCAAAATATAGATCATTTTTTATGCTTTTTAATGTTATTCGAACTACGCAAACTCTTAGGTTATTTTGTGGAATTTGATTGACTAACCCGTCTCATCAAAAGACTATTCTGCATCCTTTTGTGGCGACATTCGATCCATTAAACCGCAAGGTGCTTGTTAATCAGGTCTTGCAGCCCTTCACACTGAACTCACTCCCTCGTTCTCGAAATTGGAAAGTGTTTCCTCACGAGGAACGCATCATGACCTGACGGGTAATTCCGACGAGGTGCATCAAGATCACAGTAATGATGAATCCGAAAACGATGCATTTATGATCCCAAAAAATCATGAAGATATTCCCATTAACGATTGGGGGGCTGAGTAGGACTCCTATAAAAGATTACATCCGAACCGGTGTACTTCCAAAGGAGAAGTGGGAAGCCAGGAAGTTACGAATCGTTAGCGGGAAGTATTGTTTGATAAACGATTCACTATTAAAATGAGGTCCTAGCGATCCATATTTATTGTGTATCATGGCTCAGGGGTTGAGGTAGTTATGAGTGAAGTTCACGAAGGACTTTGTGAAAATCATGCGTCAGGACGATCAATGGCTTTTAAAATAAAGAGGTTAGGATATTATTGGTCAACCATGATCATGGATTGTGTTAAATATTCTCAGCAATGCATGAAAGTCAACAGCACGCTCCGCTCATTCATCAACCTTCAGAACTTCTGTCATCAATCACGGCTCCTTGCCTATTTATGCGATGGTCAATGGATATTATCGGACCAATGCATAAATCAACCCGAGGTGTGAAGCATCTTCTTGTTCTGAGAGACTATTTTTCCAAGTGGATAGAAGCAGATGCTTACATCACAATTAAAGAGTCAGTGGTAAAAACTTTTTTATGGAAAAATATTATTTGTCGGTATGGAGTTCCTTCCGAAATCGTCACAGATAACGGTTCTCGGTTCATATCTAAATATTTTGAGGACTTCGTATCAGCGTGGGGGATAAAAATAAGTTACTCGACCTGTGGTATCCACAGGGGAACGGACAAGCAGAAGCTGCAAACAAAACCATACTGAGTAACTTGAAGAAGCGACTCAGTTCATACAAAGGGGGATGGTACGACGAGCTCCAACCGGTTTTATGGGCATATTGAACTACACCACTGAGAGCTAGTGGGGAAACTCCTTTTTCATTAGTCTATGGAATGGAGGCCGTGGTCCTAGCCGAAGTAAACGTTCCCGGACTTTGATTTACCAAGCTCCGTAGTAACGAACCCCATAATACACAAATGATGGAAGATGCATTGGATACTACTAATGAACGACGAGACCAAGCTTTAATTTGACTCCAAGAATATCAGCAAACAATTGCGCGATAGTATAACTCAAAGTTAAAGAACCGTCCCCTCCAAGTTGGCAATCTAGTTTTGCGTAAAGTATTTGAAAATACTAAGGAGCTGTGAAGCTTGGAATCAACTGGGAGGGTCCATATCATGGGATTGAAGTAGTTCACAACAACGTTTATAAGTTAGCTGATCAGGATGGAGTCCCAGTTCGGAGGCCGTTGAATATTTTGAATTTAAAGAAATTTTATTCATAAAGTATAGTAATATTTTAATCAACTATGATTTGGCTTGATCCCAACATGGGTACGTAGGCAGCTCGTTTCGAGTGCAGCTGTTATTTAAATAAAAAATAGAAGGTTTTGTGGTTTTATTTTATTTTGATGTTTGAAGCAGCAAAGCATTTTGAAAGAGAGAGAGAAAGCAATGAGGAAGGATCAAGCACGATCAATCTTTTTGCAAAATATCTCGGCTCCTTGCCCAGCTAGATCCACTATCCCACGAACACTTGGCGGCATGTAATGACCAAACTCTTCAAAGTTGAGTTCGATCCAGTCTGATGGATGCGCTTCGAGGATGCACATTTCTCGAGAAATCTGAAACTGTTTCTTCTCCATTTCCCGAATTGTTGACCTCAGGGTGCTCCTCTCCCGGTCAAGCTATTTGTGTTTATTAACTAGCTGTTAAGAAAAAGATTCAAGTTAATTGGTTGGGGCAAAGGAGAAGTTTGAAGAAGGCTCATTTATGTACCTTTTTCATAAACCTCATCGCTGTTTTTTGACCATGAGGAGTTAGTTTTTTTATCAAACCGCAAGGAATTGTCATCGGAGTCCCCCATCCCAAGTAACGAGCAACAGAGCTATCTTCGGAGTTAAGTGCTGCGGCTGGATCATCGTGGAAGCAGATTACAGTTGTTACAGACATGCCTGTATGTTTTGGACAACGATACTCGGAAGCCATTCTAGGACCAAATATAAAGCAATAGAAAGAGTGGAGAATTTTAAAGTGTAGGAGGAATGAAGAGTTTGGAGTTCTTGGTCTAGGAGGAATGAAGAGTTTATAGCAAGGTGGTAGGAGAACCATGCCGGATTATGTGCCTAGTAATCATCAAATAAAGGATCTAATTACCACAAATAATGTGAATCAAGATTCGGCATGGTGATTGAGCGTATTGCGAGGGATAATGGCAGTGGATGCATTTAAGAGAAATTTAATTCGCAAAATAAATAAAAAGTTTTAACAAAGATAGTAGTGGGCCTTGGCCCAACAAATTAATTTTTGTTACATTTAGTTTTTGGGCTCGGAAACACTTTCCGTCATAGCCATGTCATCTTCAGGAACAGTCTCTTTTTTTGGCCCCAATGACGAACCTTCAGTCGGTGCGGAGTCTGGCTCGATTGGTGCAGAGTTTGGTTCGGATGGAGCAGAGTTTGGAGCACTCTCTCACCTGGCTACCAATTTTTTTGCCCTCAATTCTCAAAGATAAGAGCAAAGCACTTTGGAAATAGGAGCGATAGAGTTAATACCATTCCTTTCCCAGGTAAGGAGATGACTCTCCAAGCGGCGGACCCTCTTATCAATCTTCTGGATCTTCTTGTCCAGAGAGATCCTCTTCTTTCCGTATTGTTGACGATCACCGCATGCGCCGTAGTGCTCAATAGCAAGCTGAAAAAAGTAAACATTCGAATAAATATTAAAACAGGAGGAAACAAAAAGGGATTGAGAGGATTTTCACAGACAAACCATTTTCATGAAGGTCGTGGCCTCTTCTCTCTCCATTTCGGTGAGAGTATTGATGAAGTGGGGAATACGGACCCTTCTTGGAGAAGATCTGTCGCATGAGGCTGGAGGAGGGCTCGATGGAGAGTCGGAATCAGAGGGTAGTGAGGATAGTATCCGAAGCTATCCATGGTGAAGTGGATGAGGATGAAAAAGGAAAAGGAAAAGAAGTGAGGAAGAACAAAGAGAATTACAATGACGATGGAATAGAAATAAAGAGGGAGTCAGAGGAAGGAAGGAAATATAAAGGAATCCCATGTGACATGCAGTTAATGATGGTGATAATTACTTTTTTAAAAGCAGACGCAAGTTTCAAAACTCGAGAAAGTCTAGATAATACACGCTACATGAAGTCATTAAAACCTAGGAAAATGCCCTAAGTAAGTAAATTAGTGAAGCTGGACCCAATCATAATTTTCTTTTTTTTTAAATGGGCCCAATCGTTTTTGACAAGTCAATTCCTGATACTGAATGAAAATCATACAATCAGTTCGTGTAACATTCTGAACTAATCAGTCAATCCACAGATATTCTTTTTACAAATTAAAAGGTGCACCAAATTCAAAGCCGAGCTCAGTTCTCGCTTAAGTCAAGCTATATCCTCGCACTTTTACCGAGAAAACTGGATATAGTTTTTCTTTAAAAATGGTAAGGGTCTGATCAACCCACTTTTCTCTTGAAAAACAGCTCGAATCAGAGCTTCTGAATAAATCAGACTTTACAAACCTGATCCGATAATAAGTCTTATCAAAATAAGCATAGGTGGAGATTCCGTAGAACTTGGTTTTGACACTTTGGAAAACATGCAAAGCCAATGTTGAAGAAAATATCACCAAGTCAGTCCTTCCAAGAGGTATCATAATGTCAAAATCTCAACCAAGCTGAAGGGAACACCATTGTCGAAGTTGTCGACGACTGGTCATGTTGACCGACACGGAGCTGGTCATGTCGGTCGACACGCTGCCAAAGGACGCGGTCCTGCTGATTTGGATGCTCAGGTTGAAGCTGTGGGAAGAACACTGGCTGATTACAACATACCCAATGAGTTCTACACTAATAGGTCTGCTATAATTCCTCCTGCTTTTCAGAGGAATGATTTTGAGTTGAAACCTGAATACTACACTCTTGTGGGGCAACACAGTTTCCATGCTCATCCTGCTGAACATCCTATGGACCACATAGAGAAGTTTGAAGACTTGGCTTTGAGTATTAAAGCCAATGGAGTGTCTGAAGACTATCTATTTTGCAAGCTCTTCCCATACTCTCTTGCTAGGGAAGCAGCTCACTGGTTGAAGCAGTTACAACCAGGATCTTTGCCCACTTGGAAAGACATCAAGACAGCATTTCAAAATCGGCAAATTTAACACAAATTAATCTCAAATCAAAAATTCATCAAAGGTTAAGCATAATCAATCATCATAATCATCATACCAACATCTAGCCATCACCCTAATCAACTCTAAATTCCAAATTTCTTCAAACAGCTCGTCACTGGGCGTTGGAACATGGTCCGAGATTAACCACAAGGATCATTTTCAAACCTTAGTTGCTCCAATCAAAAGGATTTTTCGGAATTCCTTTGTCATCTCTTTACATAAATTAATGGAATGAAAGGTACAGTGGTCTTACCAAAGGGAAATAAACTTAAACGCAGGGAAACTTCTTCTTACCAAGGCCTTCTCCAGCATACTTTCCCTCTCCTCTTTTTATTCCAAACTCCTTGATATCATGTTTACAGCCATCGAGTTTTGTTGTTTGCAGTGCTTCACCTTTTCTTCTTCTTCTTTTTTCTTTCTTTCTTTTGTTTTCTTTGGTACGAGTCTCCCTGGTATCACAAAGGATACACGGGTCTACGCACATCAATTTACGACACATTGATATTGTCCATTCCTTGCCTTGTGTGAATGGAAGAGGATACAATGGTTGTGATGTCTATCAGCCACCCACTAAAAGATAAGACTTATTGTCCACAGATAGCTTCTTATATAGACTCTAGATCACGATTTTTGGACCAGAATAGGATAGGAAGTTTGATCTAAGGGTTGGTTGATGTTTTGAGTGGTGAAAAAGAGAGAAATAGAGTGCTAAAAAATTCTTTGGAGAGGATAAAACACTAAAAGTTTATTCATAAGGGTCTAATAATGGATCTGGATGAGTTATTATGAAGATAGGCTCAGAAAAGAGAAAACTAAAAGATAAGAAAAAGTGAAAATATGTTACTCGATCACACAGCTCAACCAAATGGTCGAGTAAGATTTTTAGCCCAGAAAAAGAATATATCCCAGATCCGCTAGAAGAGTTTAAAAGAGTAAAGATCCTCTCCTTAGAAACAAATCAGAGAGAAATAATACTAGGTTGAGAGAAAAAATATGTATGCCTTGAGAGAAAATAAAAAGAAAGGTTGAGAAACTGGGATATATATTTCTAAGTGTAGATTTAGGTAGAGTCAGTTGTGTGTCCTTGGGTAGATGAGAGTCTACTCTTGTATGCATCAGTTGGCTTTAACCTTTAGCATTCTTTTGTAGTTCAATCCATTCATTGAGAGATCCTTGTTACAAATGCGCTTAAACCAGAGGAAGAAGGGACCATTTTTGTCACTTAAAACCTGTCCCTCAAACCAAATGAGTTCTCAAACAGTGTTTAATTTGATCCACTATTCTCGCTTAATGAATGTTAAAGGGATTGACAAGTGCCATGTGCCGCATGAAGATCAAGGATGAGTGCGAGTTAGCTATGCAAAAGATTGGGTTGGGTACTATGTGCACCTAGCATTATGAGGTCTATCCAGAGTTGGTACGGCAGTTCATGGCCACGGTTCAGCTCTACTACACTGCACCAGATGCGCGGGCTCAGGTGGGCATGCTTACGTTCATTCTTCAAGGGATTAGGTACAGAATCTCTATCCCTAATCTTTGCACTGTTTACGGGTTTGATCCGACAGAGACTTGCACTACTCTGGCATCGAACATGGCTATTGATTTCCAGACTTACTGGAACAAGTTTGCAGATGGGGTTTATAGTGCCAACATTTCTACTCACTCCGACATTCGGCACCATGTCCTTCGTTACGTAGTTGGAGCCATCTCAAATACGCTTTTGTGCAAGATAGAGCCTAACAAGATGAGACGTACTGACTTTGTGCTGATGTGCTACGCCATTCAGGGCTTGTTTTCTGAGGAGTGGACTGAGCTAGATGACGATGTGAACCTCGTTGCTATCTTTGCGCATTACTTGGTTAGTCTGAAGATCAGACCATTCACGGGCATGAGAGACAAGTTTGAGTCTGTTGGTAGTCTATTGACTCCCATTTTTTGTTTATGCGGTATCAGCATTGAGGGTATCCGCGGGCAAAAAAAAGCACGCTGACATTCTTGATTCGAGGGATACGGTACCAAGTCTCTATCCTTGATATTTGCACCATATATGGGTTCGATCAAACCAATACTTGCACTACTCATGATTTGAATATGATGACTGATTTCCAGACGTATTAGAGCAAGTTCGCAGATGGGGTCTATAGTGCCAACAAGTCTACTCACTGTGACATTGGACATCCGGTTCTTAGATATGTGGTTCGAGCTATCTCGAACACTCTTTTGTGCAAGATAGAGTGATAAATCATGGATTTTATGGGTTTTAGCCATGGTATATGCATTGGTTTTAGAGTCTTTTGTGTTATATATTGAGTCCTATTAGGTACAAACATTACATGGACCTTGATGATCACTTTGGAGCTTTTGGAGGCTTATAGCTGAGCAAAACAACTTGGAGACAAACATTTCTCTCCATGTCGATCGACAGGTCTTGCCCGTGTCGGTCGACACACACTCTACGTGAATGATGCCTTCGAGATTTATCAAGTTTCAAGAATTGTAACTTTGCCACAGAAGTTTCTAATGTTTATAATTGAGGGCTAGTTTGTGTTTTAGGTTAAACTTATGTTTTTAGCCGTCCGAGAGACTAAGTTATCAGATTGTAAGTTTTCATTGTAAGTTCTAAGAAAGTTTTGTTGGAGAGAAGAATCATAACTCAACCTTTGTAGAGAGAGCATTATGAACTCCCTTTGTTTTCTATTTGATTCTATAAGTATTATTTAGAAAATGATGTGTGTTATATCTTCAATGTATGAGTAGTCACCTTGTTAGATTTAGGGTTTTTCAAGGGTTTATAATGGTTTGTTGAATTGGGCATAAACATGTTAGGTTATCTATTATGTTTGTTATCCTTAATTCTGGTACCATAGGAATGTTGGTAGGCGCGAGAGTGCTATTGATATCCTGACCTAATCTTAGATGAGCAAACAACATTTTCGTTGCGAGAGTTGGTTTAGGAATTTTGTAAACATATTATACTTGTTCATCATAGAGACTCTATTTATTTGTATTTCGCAAAGAGATTTTGTTTGCTTTTGTTTAAAGGATAGATGTCGTTGCAGCGAGAGTTGGATAGATATCATATGAGTATTATGAGTTTAAGTACCAAACAAACATATGCAATCTAATTATTGAACTGCCCAGTTCACATTCCAGAGTATCCCTAATTGATCTTCCCTAGGTCTAGCTTTTTAATTATCTGAATTACTCCCATTAATCTATTTCACTTTATTTGCATTACTTTTATTTATTTCTTATTTATTGATCAAGTCTAACTTGAATCTGTTACATCTATTGTGTGAGTTTTCAGAGTCTTTGATCCCTAAGTGCTGCAACTGATCTCTTAATTTGAGAGAGTAGTTCTTGGGTTATATTTGACTCCTGTCATGGAGCCAGGTAAGTTGAGACAGTCCGAGCTTGTGTAGTTGTGCTACGCGATTCAGAACTTGTTTACTAAAGAGTGGAATCAGATGGATCCTGATGTGAACCTTGGTGCTATCTTTGCACATCACTTGGTTAGCCTAAAGATCAGACCATTCACAGGGACGGGAGCTAAGTTTGAGACATTTGGTAGTTTGTTGACTCCAATTGTTCGTTTTTGTGGTATCAGCACTGAGGGACTTAGGATGAAGTCTGACAGATCGGTCATGGATGAGGCTTTTATCAAGAATGCTAACTGGATTAAGCCTGTTTGGATTTGGAGTTTTTGCAGTGAGGCTCTAGATTACTGGATTCCGCTCCCACAGCAAGAGCTCACACGTATCACAGGTGATGTAGCACATCTTCTCTTTCAGCCTCATAGGAGACTCGGATCTAAAGGTGGGAATCTAAACCTTGAAGTTTTTGAAATTATAGATGGAGATTTGAAGAACATACCTTTGATTTTGAAAGAATGGATGATATAGGAATGTGGGAAATCAAAAATTATTGGGTTTAGAAGCAAAAATTGATTGATTTGATGAAGATTTAAGGATTTGCGATTTTAGGGTTTATAGAGGGTGGGGGTTTTGCAAATGGAAAATGAGAAGTGGAGAAGAATAAGGAAAAATCAGGTTTTATACTAAACATGGGTCCGTGTCGACCGACACAAGGTGGTCGTGTTCATCCACACGGACACAAACCTTGTGTTCCTTGGTCGGAAAATTTTGTAAAATCCTCCAATTCATGAGCAATCCTTCCACATTTTTATTTAAGAACGTCTAATTCCTGAGATAAGACAAAAACAAAGAAAAATTAGTAAACAAGACACGAAAAAACATATTTACAGACTTACCAGTGGGTTGCCTCCCACCAAGCGCTTATTTTCAGTCATTAGCTTGACTTTGTCAGAAATTAAGATAGGTGGAGAGTCTCCGGAAGAATCCTAAGGCAATGATGATGAGGTCCTTGAACTGAGATCATCTTCACTTAGGTCCAACATCTTGGGTTTCAGAACCCTATGCATCATCTCATCCATCACATCTTGTGCTTTAGCCTTAAACTCTGGACTGATGATAGCTTTAATGTTAGCAAATGGTCTTGAACCACTTCCATATTGAAGCTTATACTTAATGGTATCATCAACTAGTCTCAGAAGAGTCAAATTGACAAGAGGCTCTTTAATCACTGCTTTTCTCTGCGGTTTCTTCTTCTTAACCACAGCTTTTGGATTCTTTGCGATGAGCTCCTTAGAGTGAATCTCATTCACCTCTTGGTTACAAGCCTTGTCAACATCTTCGGCAACAACCTTAGGGCGCCACATCACATATCCATCAGGAATAGCATGATAGAACACATCAGGATCAACATGTTTCAGAGAAATCCTGCTACTTAGCAAATCAAACATAGCTCCAGCAGTAGCAAGGAATGGTATTCCCAAAATAAATGGCATATCAGTACCATTAGCCATCTCAACAACATGGAAGTCGCAAGGAAGAAGTTAGTCTCCAACCCGAACTTGCAAATTCTCAACCAGACTTGTTGGAGTCTTTACTGAAGCATCAGCCAATGTAATATCAACAAGAGATCTCTTGATATCACAAATCCCCAATCTTGTTGCAATGTCCATAGACATAAGATTAATACTAGACCCAGTATTGCAGAGTGAATCATTGAATCTAACTCCAGCAATGGACCATGGCACATAAAATCTTTCAAGATCCTCCAACTTAGGCAATTTTCGGAAAAAACCCGCAGTAGGTGGTTGTGCATGTCGACTGACACGGCCAGTTGCCTGTCGATCGACACGAGTTGAATCGTGACCATCCTTAGTCGTGACTTTCATCAAATTTTCAGAAATTTGGGGTGGTGTCGACCGACACAAAATAGAGGTGTCGATCGACATGAGTTCCTTCACAAGAATCTCAACCTTTTCCTTAGCTTCAGAGTTCATCAGACTCTCTTTGGGGATTTTAATATATCATGAATTTTATGGTTTTATGACATGATATATGCTTTGGTTTTGGAGTCTTTTATATATATATTGAGTCTTATTAGGTACAAACACGAGATGGACCTTGATGAGCACTTTGGAGCTTTTGGAGGCTTGTAGCTGAGCAAAACAACAAGGAGATGATTATTGCTATCCACTTTGACCGACAGGTCTATCCTGTGTCGGTCGACACACACCTGACGTGAATGACGCCTTTGAGTTTTATCAAGTTTCAA
Source organism: Cardamine flexuosa (assembly GCA_963555745.1). Lineage (NCBI taxonomy): Eukaryota > Viridiplantae > Streptophyta > Magnoliopsida > Brassicales > Brassicaceae > Cardamine > Cardamine flexuosa. The sequence continues at coordinate 14,116,380 of OY743221.1, read as the reverse complement.
GAACTGAAACTTTGCCCCAAAAGTTTCTAAAGTTTATACTTTATGTCTAATCGTGTTTTTAGGTTAAATTATGTTTTAGAAGTCCCAGAGATTAAAGTTTTTCGGAAAATTCTAAGTTCTAAGTTTCATTATAACTTTCAAGCATGTTTGTGTGGAGATAAGATTCAGATCTCAGACTTTGTAGAGAGAAGAATTCTGAACCCCCGTTGTTTCATATTTTATATTTCATGAGTATTATTCAGACAATGATTTGTGTTTTCTTTTCTATGTCTGAGTAGTCACCTTGTTAGATCAAGGGTTTCAAAAGGTTTATGATAGTTTGTTGAATTGGGCATAGACATGTTAGGTTATCTATAATGTTCTTTATCTAGATTTTATTATCACACTAGTCTTAAGATTGATCACCTTAATCCTTGTACCATAGGAATGTTGGTAGGCACGAGAGTGCTATTGATATCGTGACCCAATCTTAGATGAGCAAACAGCCTATTCACAGCGAGAGTTGGTTTAGGAATTTTGTGAACATATCGTACTCGCTATTCATAGAGACTCTATTTATTGGTATTTTGCAAAGAGATTTGGTTTGCTTCTGTTTAGAGGATAGATGTCGTCGCAGCGAGAGTAGGATGAGATATCATATTAGTGTTACGAGTTTAAGAACCGAACAAACAATCTAGTCCTGATTATAGAACTGCCTATTTCACATTCCAAAGTATTCCCGATGATTGTCCCTAGGTCTAGCGCTTTTAATCACTTCAATTACATCCCCTGCTATTACTTTTATTTGCATTTCTTTATTTAATTTCTTATTTATTATGTAGCTTAATTCGAATATGTTATATCTATTGTGTGAGTTTTCAGAGTCCTTGTGGATTTGACCCCTAAGTGCTGCAATCAATCTCTTAATTTGAGAGAGTAGTTCTAGGGTTATATTTGACCCCTGTCAAATTTTGGCGCCGTTGCCGGGGACTCTAAATTCACCATTAGATTTCATTTAGAGTTTAGTCTATATATATTTTTTTTTTTTTGTTACTTACATCTCTACTTTATCTTATCTCAGGTGCATGAATCTCAGGAGCAACATGAATAAATAATTTTCAAGAGGTATCATAATAAACTTCCCACTAAGATATCTAACTTAAGCCAAGTCTTCAAATCTCAACCAGAGTCTACTCACTCTAACATTAGGCACCCGGTTCTTAGAAAACAACTCCCAACAAAAGCCTGGTGATTTGTGTTTCATATGAAACTACATGTGATGCAAATCTCATTCAAAGTTTCATAATTTCTAAATTTCAAACTGAAACTTCAAGAACAAAAAATTTCCAAACACAGAAAATTTTAACCTTAAAAATTTGGATAAATCTACATTCCTAAACACTCTATATTCCTTATAAATCGATTTCATGGTACATGCATCAAGGTATATTTAAAAGATTTTGAAGTTTTTCTTTAAAAATCAAACTCAAGATGTTGATGAAATCGATTTGGAGAATTCTGTGAACTTACATGGTTGAGTCAAGAGGGTTTGAGTTAGCAGACATAGATGAAAAACTGAGTTGTTTGTATTGAAAATTCAGAAAAATCTAGAAAGAAATATCAAGATTCTTGCTTTTGAGAAATTTTAAAATCACAAATGAGAGAGAGAGTTCTGAAGGAGACGAGTTAGAAGGGTTTTAAAAAGTAGGGTTTAAATGAGGGCCGACCTAGGTCACAAAGCCTGTGACCAAGGTCCCAAGGAGGGCCAGCCCCGGTCACGAGGCCCGTGACCGAGGTCTGAGGTGTGTCAACCTCCGGAGATTTGTTTCAAAGTGGCAAGAAGAATTCACAAGGCTGGTCATAACCATTTGGCCAAAGCATGGAAAAGGCAACAGATTGATAGTATCAAAGAAATCAATGTTGAAAGTCCCCACAAAACAAATCTCATCTTCAACTTGAAGCAGGAAGACACAAGCCAAAACCTATGTCACAGAGGGCCATGACGAGGCTCCAAGAAGGCTGGACCTCGGTCACAAAGCCGATGAATGAGATTTTCCAAGGAAAGTCTCCGGATTCCTACTTTTTCAAGTTTCCAAGGAGATTTCAGGAAATATTACTGATTTGGTACAGTTCTGATCTTATGGAGCTTTTTGGAGCTAACTACATTACCATAAGGAGCTATGGAGCATTCCCCAACCTCATTCATTGAATTTAACCAAGTCAAGGCCAAAGTACATCCCGTTTTAAGCTGTGACTAGGTCATTCATGCCTCATGGAGAATTTTTAAGTTCTACTCGAGCAAATGATCAAGGATCCGACACTCAACATCTTATGAGTATTCTAAGAGTAATGGCCGATGAACTTTTTGGAAAAGGATTCAAGGGAGGAAGATTATAAGCTTTTAAGCAAGACTGCTGCATAATTCACTAAAGGGAGTGAATATTTGAATTCACTCGAGCAAAAGGGCTACAACTTGATATGAAATGAGAAGTTGAATATTGGGAAGTTTTGGTTGAAGAAATTTCAGAAAAGAAGCTCAGGGAGGAAGATGGCCAACCATCAACATTGAGTTTGCAATCGGCGTTGTTCTGCAGCTACGAAATCCACCAAGGTAAGAGAATTTCTAAGTAATACTCGATCAAATGAGCTATAATCGGGTACTCAGTATAATTGAGTGTTTATGAGGGTGATGATCAAAGAAAATCTTATAGAATGAAATTCGAGCTGGGTTTTTAGAAACAGGAAAATTATAAATCAAAATTGAGTTGCTCCTAATATCAGAGTGCCTGAAAGACAAAGCGCACGCTGAGTAGAACTTGAAAATTCTTCATGAGGCTTGGTTTTGACCTAGTCGCGGCCTGGTTTTGAACTTTTGATAACATCGTATTTTGACCCGTTTTTACTATGGTTTTCATATTGTTTTAAGAGATATTTGGTATGATTTCAAAGCTAAATAGACTATATCAAGTATTGTTAGTGTCAAAGAGGTTTTATGGGAATATGGATCAAAAAAGGAGCAAAGACCCATTTTGAGGCAGTTTCAAAGCATCAGAAGTTTGATAACATTTGATGACCTTCCTGTGAACCAAAATTGGAGTTCTCTATATCATTGGAAAGCTTGAAGAGTCAAGATTCGTATGGGACAGGAACCAAAGCAATCCATTCAGCCGTTTGGAAGGTGCATACCAGAAGACAAAGCTATGTCAAACCAGCGCCAAAGCACCAAACCCCGGTCACTAAGCTCGTGATCAAGGCAAGCCTCCTTCACCGCCTTAGAAGCTTGGCCCATTACTAGGCTCGGCCCATTGCCTTCACACTCATCAAGATGATGAGTCTGCCCTTCTTAAACCCTAGAAGCCAATCTCTTGCGTCCCAAGACCTATATATACAAGTTTATGAAGCTAGGGTTTTGTGTGCCTCATCAAAGTTTCAAACCACCACCTAAGTTCACCACAGAAACCCTAGAAAGTTCATCACCACCTCAAGAAGCCGACGCCATCTCCAAGGAGCCGCAGAAGCAACTTGATCTCGCTGAAGCTTTGAAGTTCCCGCACCTCTCTCTCTATTCTTTTGTAACATTTTCAAAGGAGAAGTCCTTACATCTTGTTATTTCCGGATCTAAAGAAGTAAACTCTAAACCTTTACCTTATTGCATTAGATCTATGTTTTACTCTTTCATATCATCGATGACAACCTTGTGATTCGCGTGACACAAAACCCTTTTTATTATTGAGTTCTAGATTTACTTGTTCCTCTTGATTTGCAATACATCTTCTCTCTCTGTGGATTCGATATACCTTAAATACTATGATTGACTGCTGTGCACTTGCAGCCTATTCATTGTGTGGTCCCTTTGAGGAAAACTTTATACCCCATCAAGTTTCTGGCGCTGTTGCCGGGGAGAGATTGCTCTGTTTGCAAATTTACGAACTAGAGTAACGTCTAAAACATTGTGCAACTGATTTTCCTTTGTGATTTTCATTGTTTCAGGAGACCTTGAGGATGGACCTCGACGCTCTCTCAGAGAAGTTTTGCAACCTTACTCTTGCGCAGCTATTGGCGCAACACAACTCTATTGACGGAGATAACTCCGGACCACTCTCTAGCTCACCTTCTGGAGCTTACCACGGCTATTCTCAGCCACCTCGTGGTACACCTATGATGAGACACTCCGGATGTCCATCACCTTCTTGATCATACTTTCAGTTCACACTACTCGGACCGAATCTGTCCCTCTATGGATCATCACTTTGATTCAAGAGAAGTCATGAGAATTGAAGTATACGAAGGATATGAAGCACCACTCTCTGATGCTTACACTGATAAGATGATGAATCTTATGCAACAATTCTCCTCTGAACAAAAGAAGCATCATGAACAGCTTGACGCCAAGTTCACTAAGATGGAAGCTGTTTTCAGTTCTAAGATCTCTACCCTCACCGAACAAGTCCACCATATTGAAGATCAAATTCATGGCATCAACCAGGAGTTATTAAATTATGGTGAATACTTTCAAGAACAAGATGAAAAAATCCTTGATGCAATGTACTCTACCCACCAAGTAGAGGACCGGCTGGAGCAAAAGTTGGAGATTTTGCAGAAGAAATTTGATGATGGAGAATTAAGTTACGAGAGCTTTGGATCTCAGCAAGAAGAAACCACTATCTCATCTAACCTTACTCAAGGAGAGGATGAACTCGGAGAAGCATGCTGCAACATGATAACTAGGATCCCTTTTGGAGAAATTTCTGAGAACAATAACTTTCATCAATCCTGGAACCAAGGAAGCATCTATTCCCGAGGTAACTATGGACCCTCTCCGGCTCCTTACCATCACTATGAAGGTTGTAAGATACCCCCAAGTCGTCACCAATCTCACTTTTCACATCCTTACCAAAGGAGGCCCGAAGATCTCCAAAACCTGTTCCCGCGGAACCACCGTGCCTATCATCTACTACAGCCGCCTGTTCAACACTATGGCCATGCCTATTCACATCAGAAGAATCTAGAGGAGAGACTTGAAAGCTATTTGAAGCAATGCTTGGAGCTACAGGAGGTAACTTCAAGAAAACTCCATGAGATATTAGATATGATTGAAAGGAGCATATGGGTACTTACAAGAAGGATCACTAAACTTGAGTGGAAGAAAGAAGATAAAAGGCTAGCATTGGAGACCACATCCGAACTTCAAGAAGGATTTGAGGATAATGAGAATTCCGAATCTCCACCTCATGTTAGCTGCAATGTGATCACATCCCACAAGTTGGTACAACCATTGCAAGAACTAGAAGAAGGTGAGATATTTCAAGGAGCAAGAGACCTTAGAAGGATGAGCCTTTCACGGAACATCTATGATTTCAGCTTCCAAAGAAACCAATGGTATCCGCAGACTATAAGCCTAAGGGAGCTTGGAAATTTCAACAGAGTAGTTGAGCAACTACCAAAAGACACATCTTTCGACATAGCATGTTCCAAGTACGGTATAGACCGATTCTTTGTGGAGAGTTCTGAGACTAGAGCCAAGACAAAAGATCTTTATGAACAAGCATTGAGATACCCAAGACCCCCAAGGAAGCTTACGAAGTCAAAGTCCCGGAAGATTCCTTATAACTTGTACTATAAGAGGAGTCAAGTTCAAAGATTCATTATGTGACTCTGGTTCATGCATCAATCTGATGTCCTCAAGAGATGCAGAAAAGATTGGTTTATTTTATCTTTAATCATCTGACATACGCATAGGTTTTGCGAATTGTTCGTCCATAGTTCCCATGGGAATGGTCTCAGACATTTGCGTGAAGATTGGGAGTTGTTACATTCCCACAGATTTCCAAGTGGTCCATATTGAGAAGGGAAAAGCTTCACAACTCATACTAGGAGGATCTTTCCTTGCAACAACTGGAGCGATAATGGATTGGCCAAACAAGAGGATAAGTTTTGCCAACATTGATCGAAAAATTTTCTACGGAGCTGTACCCCTTGTTCCGGCATCTCAACAACCAAAGAAAGTATTTCCTAATCCTAAAGGAACTCCACCAGAGCTTGTCAAAACCAAGAAACTTTGTCTTAGGACAGAGGATTCTTCTCATCTCTTATAAGAGAAAGACCAATTCTAGCCAAGGACTTTAAACAAGGCCGCTTAGTGGGAGGAAACCCACTTTGTAAGTTTTCTTTCCTTTTAATAGATTAGGTTTCCTTTTGCTTTTGAGTTTTTGCATGTTTTATCTCAGGTATTCCACATAAACAGAAAAGAAAATGCAAAAGAAGAAAATAGAAAAGCATAAAAAGAGAAGAGAATTGAGTTGGAGCCAACCTAGGTCACAAGGCCCGTAACCGAGGTCCCAAGGAGACCCAACCCCGGTCACGAAGCCTATGACCGAGTTTTTGAGTATGGCAACTCTGAAGTTCATATTTCAAAGTGGCAAGAAGATTTCATAAGTCTGGTCAGATTCATTTGACCAATGCATGCAGAAGGCAATAAATTGATTATTCCAAAGATCACTGCTGAAAGTCCCCACGAACCATAACTCACCTCCAACTTGAAGAAGGACAACATCTGGCCCATACCCTGGTCACAAGGCCCGTGAACGAGGTCCCATGAAGGCCACACCCCGGTCACGAAGCCAGTGACCAAGGTTTTCCGAGCAAAAGTGCCGAGAGTCGATTTCCGGGTTCCAAGGAGATTTTGAAAATTTTTGTTGTTCTGAAACCTTTCTGACCATATAGACCCTATTGGAGCTGATTATATCATCTTAGGAAGCTATGAAACCTTCCCCGACCTCATCCATTGAGTTTTACTAAGCCAAGGCCAAAGTTGAAAACAAGGCCGCGACTAGGTCAAAACCAAGCCTCATGAAGAATTTTCAAGTTCCACTAAACCAAACGATCAAGGATCAGGTACTCAACATCTTATGGGTATTCTAGGAGTAATGGTCGAGCCACTTTTTGGAAAAGGATTCATGGGAAGAAGATCATTACACCTCAAGCTTCACGGTTGCATATTTCACTAAAATTGAAGGATATTGAAATCTACTCGAGCAAAAGTTATCCAACTTGACACACACCCCCAAGGATGACCCTTGGGAAGTTTTTTTCGAAGAAATTTCAGAAAAAAGAAACTCAGAGAAGAAAAGGGCCAATCATCAAAACCAAGTCCGCAGCTGGCGACCCGTGGCTAGGAATTTCACAAATCTTGAGCCCTTTTGCTATTAGTTAGATGGATTGACACAAGATTCAATATCTAAGGATATGAGGATATTTGGGAAGTTATCATCAAAGAAAATGTAGCCATGGATCGGGCTAGATTCCGAGATCCACCATTGGACCCTGTTTCAAAGGTTACCTGGACTATGAGGGGAAGAAACTTCAATGGGACATCCAAATCTCGGATCCACAAGTAATTATACATTCCTTTGGTAAATTTTGAAGCATGGGATGATATGTTTAAATGACAAGAAGAAGGAACAAGGAAGAAGAGGGCAGCCACAGTCCATTCTGGGTTCGGAAGGACGGTCCCGGTCACAAGGGCCATGACCAAGGTGTGAAGCAAGGGCCAGCCCTGGTCACGACTACTTCTGACCGAGGTTTCACACCCTAGTGCCTCCACGCAACTCCTCTTACACAATGTTACTTCACTTACCAATCCGACCATAAGCATATTTGGAGCATATCAGTCACCATGGGAAGATGTCAAGAATGGCAACAATGACATCAAAGAGATAACATCGCCACCATCTCACCATCGACACCACCACCATTCTATCTTTATCTTTATTTTATTTACCTTTATTTATATTTTAGCATATCATTGATGGTTTTTAGGTTTTGTCTCAGGAAAGATGCACTTAGAAGAGATCTTCACAAAGAATTCAATGGACTAGAACCAAGTCCATGTGATGTTAATCAAAGGAAGAAACGCCGGTTAGTCGCCCACATTCCGATTAAGGTGACATTGTTCTTTAACCCAACTTTTCCTTATGATTTCCGTCCTTTTCTCCTTCTTGTTTTCCCACCGAGGATGGTGTGATTTAAGTCTGGGGGGAAGGATGTTCATCCTTTACTGACACCTATATTTTGTTGACCTGAGATCTTTTGACACTTTTTACATCAAAGATTATGCCTATTTATGCAATTTTATCGAGTTAAAATTTTTTTATTGAAACAAAACTGTTAGGGAACAAGGACCTTAATCTATTGGATTTTTTTGACTAGTGATTCAGCTTGGCCGAGGTTTCGTTTGGGAAAGGCCGTAGGAGGATTCAACATTCCCCAAAAGCTTATTTTCGTTGGAAAGTAGGGATAAACCAAATTTTTTTCTAAATCTATTTGAACCTAACTTGACATTCAATTTATTCCTCAGGGATTGGCACTCATTGGACATAGACCTATTCAAACCATACAAGGCCATACAATTTTCCACCAAGAATACAACTACCTCTCTTCCTTTTCGCAAGCTCAGAAAAACAGAAAAACAAGAAAAACAGAAAAGAAAGAAAGTAAAGGAGAAACAAATCAAAGCAACAAGCCCAAGTGAACCAAGGAATGATGCATTTTCAATCCTCTCTTCCATTCTATTTTGCTTGATGACAAGCAAAGGTTTAAGTCTGGGGGAGTTGATAACATTGTATTTTGACCCCTTTTTACTATGGTTTTCATATTGTTTTAAGAGATATTTGGTATGATTTCAAAGCTAAATAGACTATATCAAGTATTGTTTATGTCAAAGAGGTTTTACAGGTTTTATGGGAATATGGATCAAAAAAGGAGCAAAGACCCGTTTTGAGGCAGTTTCAAAGCATCAGAAGTTTGACAACATTTAAAGATCTTCCAGTGAACCAAAATTGGAGTTCTCTATATTGTTGGAAAGCTTGAAGAGTCAAGATTCGTATGAGACAGGAATCAAAGCAATCAATTCAGCCGTTTGGAAGATGCATCCCAGAAGATGAAGCATGGCAAACCAGCGCCAAAGCACCAAACCCCGGTCACTAAGCTCGTGACCGAGGCAAGCCACCTTCACCGCCTTAGACGCTTGGCCCATCACTAGGCTCGGCCCATTGCCTCCATACTCATCAAGATGACGGTCTGCCCTTCCTAAACCCTAGAAGCCAATCTCTTGCGTCCCAAGACCTATATATACAAGTTTATGAAGCTAGGGTTTTGTGTGCCTCATCAAAGTTTCAAACCACCACCTATGTTCACCACAGAAACCCTAGAAAGTCCATCACCACCTCAAGAAGCCGACACCGTCTCCAAGGAGCTGAAGAAGCAACTTGATCTCACTGAAGCTTTGAAGTTCCACCACCTCTCTCTCTATTCTTTTGTAACTTTGTCAAAGGAGAAGTCATTACATCTTGTTATTTCCGGATCTAAAGAAGTAATCTCTAAACTTTTACCTTATTGCATTATATCTATGTTTTACTCTTTCATATCATCGATGACAACCTTGAGCATGGCCGAGTAGACTATCCAGTTGGGTCTAAAGGGCCAGTCAATGGGGTGAGATGATCATTGTCTTTTGAGTGGCAAGTTTTATTATATTTGCATATCCGTTTATACTGTCTTTTGGTCTTATCTCATTCTTAATGCATATAGTTAGAGTCATGAACTAGCTATTGATCTTAGGCATCTAAGAAATTTTAATCGTTTGCTTAGTTTGTTGGAACCTAGATTTGATGAGTATCACGTCATAACAAGCACATACCCCTTAGTTATTAAGTCTTATGGATTAGGATTGAACTTGATTGTAATGCTTTGAAACCTATGTTATTGCCTGTGATAGTTGAGTAATAGGATTAGTGGATTTCAGCCGGTTTTCTCTATGACAATAAGTTAGCCAAACTTTCGTGTTTCATAGTCTGAGACTTAGGAGTAGACATGCATTACATTGAAATTATTTTGAATAGACAGATCATTTAACCCTAGAGACCCCCTTAAGCGCCCAACATTCATCTCATATTGATTTACATTTATTTTATTTGCTTTGTGTGATTCGCGTGACAAAAAAACTCTTTTTATTATTGAGTTCTAGCTTTACTTGTTCCTCTTTATTTGCAATACATCTGCTCTCTCTGTGGATATGATATACCTTAAATACTACTATTGATTGTTGTGCACTTGCAGCCTATTCATTGTGTGGTCCCTTTGAGGAAAACTTTATACCCCATCAACTTTGGCCATGAATTGGTTAAACTCAATGGATGAGGTCGGGGAAAGTTGCATATCTCCCTAAGATGATATAATTAGCTCCAATAAGCTTCATAAGATCAGAAATGTACCAGATAACCAAATTCTTCAAAATTTCCTCAGAACTCGGAAGTCGGCTCTTGGAGGTTTTGCTCGGAAAAACCTCGGTCACTGGCTTCGTGACTGGGGTCTGGCCTTCTTGGGGCCTTGGACTTGGGGCTTGTGACCGAGGTATGGCCTGATGTCGTCCAACTTCAAGTTGGAGATGAGTTGTGCCTCGTGGGGACTTTCAACATTTATCTTGGACATAACCAATTTGTTGCCTTCTGCATTCATTGATCAAAACCACTTTGACCAGACTTGTGAAATATTTTTGCCACTTGTTAAACATAACTCCGGAGGCTGACATCCTCCAAAACCTCGGCCACAGGCTTCATGACCGGGGTTGGCTCTCCTTGGGACCTCGGTCACAAGCCTTGTGACCTAGGTCGGCTCAAACTCAATTCTCTTCTCTTTTTCTGCTTTTCTATTTCTTTCTTTTGTATTTTCTTTTTTGTTTATGTGGAATACCTGAGATAAAACATTCAAAAATCAAAAGCAAAAGGAAATCTAATCTATAAGGGAAAAGAAAACTTACAAAGTGGGTTGCCTCCCACTAAGCTTAATTTGATCTAGACAAAGATAGTTCTGGTCCAAAGGTGTAACAAACTCTGATTGCATTGGATTTTGTAAGTTTGGTTGAAACCATAGTGTCTTGTTACTCTCTGGTCCAAATAATTGCTTGGTGATCGAATTACGAACCCCATTGTTGAAGATGTCTAAACCAGCACTCCAGGTCCTTGCTTGAAACCATATAACAAATCGAGTTGTCCTAAATCCATCGGAATTCTTGGTTTCTAACCTTGAAGTATATGTACCCCAACTCACCATTTACTTCAGTCTCTGGTTCATTTTGGTACAATCTCAGCTGGAGGGTGCTTAGATAATGGCATGTCTCTTCTTGGTATTCTTCCCTCGGATTAGACAAAAGTGTAAGCACATCACTCTGTTCAAGCAACAGCTCAACTTCTCTTGTGATGCCCAATGCATCCATTGTTGGCCAATGTGGGTACCTTGTTCCCACAAAGTTCATTCCCTTGAAGAGGTCCAGAATCATCTCCTCATGGCCCATTTGGCTCAGTCCCTCAGATTCGCATTCCTCAGACCCTTCACCACTGTTTTTCTCCATTTATTCAGTCTCTGTTCTCTCATCATCCTCTTCCTCATGTTGCACTCTCTTTCCTAGTGCAATGTGCTCTCTTTCTCTGGAAAATTCCAGCTCACGAGTTGCTTCTGCGGATTTCCATCTTGTTACCCTTGTTGTTGATGCATTTGTGTCCCTGAAACAATGGTTATGAAAGCTTAGCTACACGTTTTCTCTGACTCTACCACTAACTCGACCAAAGTGGTCGAATGTCTCGCATTTGAATCGTAGATTTAAGGCTTGAATACCACTCTGTTCTGAACACATAGCTGCATACTTTTCCTCATAACCTTTGGCCAATTTCTCGGCCGCATCACGAGAAGTCTCAAACTTCTCCCTGAACTCATTATGTTCTTTCCTCAGATGATCAATTGTTAGCATATTCTCATGCAAGAGGTGGTTTATTTGATTATTTTGTATTTATATTTGGATTTTCTCTGTGACACCATTTAATATTCTTCATCCTAGCTCTGTTTAGATCTGCAGATCTAAAATACACTCTAATCTCTCTAGACTTGATCCCATCACTATACTGCCACGCACACCCATGCACTTACGGAGTCTTTTGGTTTGGGTAAAACCTGATACCACATGAGACAATATCGGTCTGAGGGGTACGGACTGAAAGAATGAGCTGCTCCTTTGCAAAGTGAATGAGCTGGTCTCATTGGGCGATCTCCAGAGGATCAAGAATGTGATGGACATCTAGAGTGCCTTATCAAAGGTGTACCTTGAGATGGCTGAGAGTAGTCGTGGTAAGCTCCAAAAGGTGAGCTAAATATTGGTCTGTAGGTGTCTCCTTCCATATAGTTGTGTCGCGCCAACAGCGGTGCAAGAGTAAGGTTGTGAAACTTCTCTGGGAGAGCATCGAGGTCCATCCTCAAGGTCTCCTGAAACAGTGACAATCACTAAGAAAATTCAGTAGCACAATGTTCTAGCTGTTACTCTAGTTCATAAACTTGAAAACAGACAATCTCTCCCCGACAACAGCGCCAAAAACTTGATGGTATGGATTTATTGTTATCCGTGAGTTTTCCTTAGTGGACACACAATCAACAAGCTGCAAGTGCACATCAATTACCTATACTTAAGGTATATCAATCCCACAGAGAGAGAAGTCGTATTGCAAATCAAGAGGAACAAGTAAAACTAGAACTCAATAATAAAAGATGGGGTTTTGTTATGTCACGTAACAAATCAATGCAAATAAAATGAATGTAAATCAATATGAGATGAATGTTTGGTATGCAAGAGATCTACGGGGTTCTGCGATCAATCAATTCAAGATAAACTAAATGCAATGCATGTCCATTTCTAAGGCTCGGACTATGAAACACGAAAATTCGGTTAGCTTATTATCATAAAGAAAACTAGCTGAAATCCACATGTTCTATTACTCAACTATTTCAGGCAATAACACTTCAAAGCATTAAAATCAAGTTCAGTCAAAGTCTATAAAACTCCAGAACTAAGTGGTGTGTGCTTGTTATGACGCGATACTCATCAAATCTAGATTCAAACAAATTAAGCAAACATATTGAATTACTTAAATGCCTAAGATCAATAGCTGGTTCATGACACTAACTATATGCATTAAGAATGAGATAAGACCGAAAGACAATATAGACGAATATGCAAAGACAATGAACTCACCACGCAAACAACAATGATCACATATCCCCTTTGACTAGCCCTTTAAACCCAACAATGTTGTTTACTCGGCCATGCTCAAAGGTAACATCAAAGCAATGGATGAATAAAACATAGATCTCATAAAATGGGGTAAAGGTTTATGGATTACTTCTTAGATTCGAAATACAAGAGGTAAGGACTTCTCCTTTAAAAACAAAGTAACAAGAGAATATAGAGAGAGGTGGTGAAACTAAGGCTTTTACAAACAACAAGGTGATGCGAACCTTCAAGGCAGAAAGGCTCTGATGTTGTCATTTTGGTGAGTATGGAGGCGAGGGGCCAGACCTCGGTCACGGGCCTTAGTGACCGGGGTGTTCAAGACTCCAGGCCTCTGTCACGAGGCTTAGTGACCGAGGTTTGGAGCATCTAGCTCTGATTGACATGTCTTCATTATATGGGATTCATGTTCCAAACGGCTGGATGGATTGTTTTGATTCTTATCTCATACGAATCTTGACTTTTCAAGCTTTCGAACGATATAAAATCACTCAAATTTGGTTCACAAGAAGGTCTTCAAACGTTGTCAAACTTCTGGTGCTCTGACACTGTCTCAGAACGGGCTTTCCTCCTCTTTTGGTCTATTTTTCAATAAAACCTTTGAAACCTCTTTGACACTAACAATACTTTATATTTATAACAGCCTATTTAGCCTTGAAATCATACTAATTCTCATAAAAAAAATGTAAAACTATAATAAAAATGGGTCAAAATACAATGTTATCACTCCTATCGAGATAAGTATATGAGATATGGTTCTGCATGAGTAACTATCTCAAAATGTATTTCCGTCTTATTTTCGACTCTTTTTCTTTGTGTAAGAACAATTTTTGCTTTTTTTCTTTGGAAGAAATCATTTACACATTTTTTCTCTTCTACGGAAAAAATATTTCCTTCAATTCTCATGCCTAAGAGAAGTGTCGTTCTTTCTTTATAAACCAAGAATATCATGCATTTTTTCTAACAACATTCTTATCTTATGTTACTGATATATAAATTTTGTTGATAAAACCAACAAAACTGTTTAGCACTTCTAACATTTTGCATATTAGATTATCTCATAAAATTTATTTAATACTTGATAAATTAACAATTTTTTGGTTTCTTTTTTCCTTTTTAATTTATTTTTTAATTTTCATTATTGATTAAATAAATTTAACATATTCTTGTTTAACGTTTTTTTTTCTTTAAGATAGGATTTTAGGTTTTATTTTTGTTTTTTATTTATTTTAAAAATATTTATTGATTTTAGTTATTGATTAAATAAATTAATATTTTTTGGTTTTATGTTTTCCTTTTTTATAAATTAATAATTTTTTTGTCTAATTAAACCCAACTTCAATCTTTTCTATAAAACTATAAATCCCAATTATTGTTGCTTGCAAGGTTCAACATCTTCTATCAATCTCCTCCGTCATCGAAAACTGAAACCGCGAAGCCTTTGATTTGACCAAATGATTGCAAAATCGAAGCAGTTGTTACTTCTATGGCTTGAAGGTTTCCGAGAAGCTTGTTCTCTTCACCGTGTTGTCATTCTCTGTCACAGGTTCATCTCATTCGTTTAATCATAACTTTAGAAACTTTAAATTTCAATCTAATCTCACTGGTAAGGGCGATTTTGTTTTGATTGGTGATTAGGTCGAGAAAGCTCCTATTACGAACTGGGCAGTGTTTTCTTTTGAATGGTTTAATTTTCTTAGGAAGGTAAAAATTTCATCTTTATGGTTTCTACTTTACTTGATTAGGTTTAAACATGAAGACTTTTTGTGATTACTTATGATCCAGAGGATAAAGATTGGTTTTTTTTGTTTTAAGGAATAGAATGCTCTCAATTTAAACTTTTGTAGGAGCTTACATTTGGGTTTTGGTATTTGAGATTGGTGCAGTTTAGGTGTGTTTAAGTGGTTTATTGATCCAGCCCTTCAATGGATATTACCTGATCAGTGTTCTCCTGTTACTTCTCAAGAGTTTTGTTCGTACGGCGGATTTTACACTTTTCTACGTAGTGGACTTTTGCAGCTCTTTTATGTAAGTATGATGTTGCTTCTTTGAGGTTTGAAGAGGCTTCTTGTTGGAGCTTTTGTATCAGCTTTAATTGCTATCTAACACTGAAAGAACGATCTTATTTTGTATATAGGTCTTTTGGTTCTATCCTCTGTACATGCTCAGCTTCATCTTGAGTAACATCTGGTAATCTTCTTGCATCTTTACTTTAATTATTTAACTTCTCAGAATTGTGACAAAATCATTGAACATCACTCAACTCCACATACTATAGTTAGCAGTTGAAAAATCTTGTATGTTTGGACCTTGACGATCTGAGAATTGCCAATCGAAAACAGATTTATATACTTTTCCATGAACATTGAGACCATCTAATTTTCAGGTATAATGATATTGCAAAGCTTGGATTTGAGGCAATTGAGAAATCTGACTTAAGCTCAGCAGAATCATTAAGAAATGGTGAAGCTTCAGTGTCACTGAACACTGCAGATGCTGAGAGGCCTTCTGGTCTTGGAGGGTACAGCTCTAACCTTCAAAATCAGAAAGAATTTTTTTTTTTTGTATGTGTTAATCCAGTTTCACTCTGCTACATGATTCGTTTTCAGGGTGATGATGGGTATAGGAGAGCAGGTGTATTCGATACTTCTCCTTACATTTTTCTTTCTTGAGGTACTTTGTAAATCTCTTCATTGAGTTTATATGTTTTCTTCATTAGGGTATGGTAACAGATGTAATATAACCTAATGGTCTGTATTAATAAAACAGGTTTACGTTGTTGGTGTTATACCATACATCGGGAAAACACTGAATTTCTTACTTCTTTCATGGATGTATGCTTACTATTGTTACGAGTAAGCTTTCATTTCTCATCATATACTTGAGCCTAGTCAATGGTGTCTACAAATGGACTTTGAAAACTCACCAATTATGGTTTCTCATTACAGATATAAATGGAACTTCTCGGGGATTCTCCTCGACAAACGGCTTGACTTCTTTCAATCTAACTGGGCATTCTTTACGGGTTTTGGTAACGTTTTCTACTTTATTTGTTAATTGCTATACATTGACAACGTTAATATAAAGAAAACAACTAAATGCTGGCTTTTTTTGTTCGGTTTTCAGGAAGCCCTTGCGTGTTGGCCATTTTCTTTCTCTCGCCTCTTGTGAGCGGAGCACTTATGGCCATCTTGTTTCCATTGGTAAAAATTTGATTCTTGTTCATTTTTCACAGTACCTTAATAAAAATCAGTGTTAACAGAAGAATGTATGCAGTTTGTTTTAACTGCTACAGGATCAGGACCTGAAAAATCGATTGTGGCCCCGAGAAGAACGTGGAAGTGTGCAGGTTTAGGAAAGCTTCCAATATTCTATGTTGCTGAAACACTCTCGTAAGCCAAATTTTCTGATGTTAAATGCTTCAAATCCTAAAATTTTACTGGTACTTGTATCAAACACGTTTATGATGTTTCCATGAGGATATATACGCAGTGCTTGGGATAATGATTTGTTTAGCATGTTTGGTATTAAAGGATGTTGGCGTTGTCCATCTTCAAGTTGGAGTCTCCACACAAGATGCAACATGAAAAGACAGGCTAAAGCTGAAACATCATCGCTGCATCTCTCAGTCTTCAGAAGATTATTTGCATTTGTGTCGTCTTGGTGATATTATCAAGTACAAAGTCATGCTTCAGCAATTTCTGCGTGGCTTTGAAGTATGGTCAAATCTGACTCTAAGAAACTGCTGCAAACCGTAAAGCAATGGATATGAAGATAGCAAGATCCATGTTGTTATATGTGTTTAATTGTAAACTAATATAATCCAGAAGTTGAAATATGTGCTTAGTGTTTCAATTCATTTTTACTTAGTGTTAAAGTAGTGTTTTGTGTTCGATACTAAGTTTCTTGTTACACATACATAGACGAAGACCTTATTCTCTACACCCTAACTCCTAAGCCAAATGGAAAAAACAAATGCACAATCAGAATAAAATTTTCAAATGGTTGCACATATCAGACTTAGGAATCACACAAAAAGGGTCTGTCCTCTTTGGTTGACTATAAGAGCTACGGTCTTGCTTTCTTACACATCTCAGGAAAGGTTTCAGAGCCTTGGTGTGGCGTTCTTGGAGAACCCCAAAACAGCTAACGACTTTGTTCCATTCTAAAAGATTCAACGTCTATGGCAAAACCCATTGTTACAGAGAACCAAAAGTTTCAACCGCAAAATATAAGAACATGAAGACTGAGACTATATAAACCAGGAATGGTACAACTCAAGAGATGTTTTCTTCAATTGCAGTGAAAAATCAGTCAACATTTTTACAAATCTCATTAAGTACGTATTTGAGGTCATATATTAGTGTCACCATGAAATTGGTCCCCGAGGACATATCTCATCCAGAAGAAACAATGTTGAAAATTAATGTTGAAAATTAAAGCAAATATATATACTCTGATTAAGACAGAGAACTAATAAGAGATCAATAACAAAACCATATCCTTGAGACCAAACGAAAATGAAGGATAAATATTGTATAAAGCTCGTTAAAGAGAGAAAAAAGTACAAAACTCTTATTGCTTTCACATTCAGTGACATGCCAGTCTGATTCTGAATCTGATTCTGAATCTGGTTCTTCATAATCTGAATCTGATTCTACCAATGGAGGATGTGATGACTTGAGTAGTTCTATCTCATTAACATTAAGATCCTCTACGTGGTTTACAAATGTGCGAACGCTACAAGGTTGCTTAAACGCTTCACCAAAACCTTTGATTTCAACACGTTGGAGAGTCATCCTTTCCGGATTGAAGTAGAAAATATAAAACGGTTCTTCAGATGTATAGTTTCGCATCGAAAACACTATTTCACCTGAAGCCATTGTTTCTCCAGCTATGGAAAGGTGACGACGGAAGAATTTATCATCGGTCCAAGTGTCGTCATATTTGGACCATTCCTGTTTCTCAGCATCCTCTAGGACCCACACATGCTACTCAGTAGTGGTATCAGCGTCCAGATTTTCCTCCAAATACTTTTCAAGATTCTTCCCATAATAACAAATCAAATCAATGTCGGCATCATTCTCCCAATAAATCATAGCTAATTTGCCATTGTAGTTTATCAATCGATATTTTTCTCCACGTCATATCTCCATCTCCAGATCCAAATGTAAGAATTTTATGATGACCAGGACCACCTCAATAAGCCATGGACAATGCCTTGTATTGCTTGTCAATCAGGTCCGTTAGATATGACTTAAATAGATTGGGTTCATAACATTATGCCTAATCCGTTGAGATTATTCAGAGCTCTTAACTAGAGTTTTCTTATTAATACTCTATTTAACCTAAGCTCTAATATATTCTGAAACTTTGTATTATCTTCTGTAATAAATATGCCTCTTTTCCCGTAGACGTAGCCAACAAGATCGTTGGTGAACCACATAAATATGTGTCTTGTTCTTGCGTTATCATTGTCTTGCTCATATCTTTTATAACAAATTGGTAGCAGAGCTCAAGGTTCTGAGAATTTTCGCATCTATAACTTGGTGAGAAGATGTTTGCGATGAACGTGAAGATCGACAAGTTTTCTGGGTGAAATAGTTTCAGTCTCTGGCATATCAAGATGAAAGCTTTGTTAAAGCAACAAAGTTTATAGGCGCCGCTGTCGAAAGACAAGGGAGGCGACACTGCTGAGATGGCTACTCTTGACGAGAAGGCACACTCAACAATTTTGTTGTGTCTTGAAGATGAAGTCATCATTGAAGTTTCTGATCAGATGACTGTTGCCGGTCTCTGGAAGAAGTTAGAGAGTTTGTACATGAGGAACTCTCTACAAAAAAAGAATTCTTCCAAAACGGTGCCTTTTTGCATTAAGGATGCAGTCAAATACACGACTCAAAAATAATTTAGATCAGTTAAACTCAGTATTACTATATCTGCGTAATATTGATGTTAATGTTGAAGATGAAGATGCTGCTTTGCTTATATTGGTATATCTACCACAATCATATGAGAATTTGGTGGAGTCATTCATTGCCAATAAAGATATAGTTACTTTGGAAGAAGTCAGGTCTGCTCTTCATAGCAGGGAGTTGCATCGCCAGGCGGCTCTAGTTGCTGGTAGAAACACACATGCCTTTGATGTGTGGGTTCTTGATACAGGAGCTTCGTATCATATGTGTCTAAGGAGAGAGTGGTTTGAAACTTATACAGTTGTAGATGGTGGTAACATTAAGATGGCCAACAACTCGGTTAGTAAGGTTGTAGGAATTGGCTCAATCAAGATAAGGAGACATGGTAAATTTGTTACATTGAATGATGTCAGACATGCTCCGTCAGTGGAGAAGAATTTGATATATGTGAGCCTGCTTGATAGCAAAGTGTTTTAATATTCTGGTGGAGACGGAGTTCCGATAGTCTATCAAGGTTCTGATGTGATTCTGGAAGGTGTCATGTGTGGTACATTGTATATTCTACAAGGGTCTACAGTTTCATGTTCAGTGAATGTTGCATCTCCAGAGATTCACAAGGAGGATATGACTAAGCTATGGCATATGAGGCTTGGATATATGAGTGAGAGAGGGATTCAAATTCTATCGAAGGAAAATCTTATGTGTGGCCATGAGGTCAAGAGTCTGGAGTTTAGTGAACATTGTGTGTTTGGGTAGCTTCATCGTAGTAAGTTTTCTAAGGCTGTTCATATAACCAAAGGCACGTTTGATTACATCCACTCTGATTGTTGCGGTCCAGCTTGGGTTGATTCTTTGGGAGGTCACATATATTTTGTGTCATTTATTGATGATTATTCAAGAAAGAAGTGGGTGTTAAAGCACAAAAGTGAAGCTTTCAAGAACTTCAGAGAATGGAAAACATTGGTGGATCATCAAACAGGAAAGAATATCAAGAGGTTGCGGACAGACAATGGTCTATAATTATGTTCATCAGAGTTCAATCAGTTGTGTAAGGATGAAAGGGTTGCTCGACATCACACAGTCAGGAATACACCACAACATAACGGTGTAGCTGAACGGATGAATCAAAAATTGTTGGAGAGCAAAGTGTATACTCTCAAATGCTGGATTGGAAAGAAGGTTCTGGGCTGAAGCAAAAAGTACATCTTACTACTTGATCAATCATGGACCGCACACAGGTATCAAGTGCAAGATACCTGCAGAGGTGTAGTCAGGCAAATCTGTTGATTACTCTCATCTTAAGGTTTTTGGTTTCACAGTTTACTGTCATGTCAGTGAAGGTAAATTAGAGCCAAGAGCAAAGAAGGGAGTATTTATGGGCTACGGAGATGGAGTAAAGGGATACATGATCTGGTATCTATCAAAGAATAGTGATTCTGAGCAGGAACATGATCTTTAATGAAAGTTCTATGCTCGGATGTTATACAAGGACCATTGAAGCAGCGAATTATAGTTTTGACCAACAGGCGGAGCTGCAGGTGGATCATCAAGAAGGTGATCAACAGGAACACAATCAGAGTCAAGAACTACAGGCTGCTGATGGTCTGACTGAAATTGAACAGCCTGATGCTACACAATCTGAAACATGATCCCGTAGTATTGCTCAAGACAGAGTAAGAAGAGTTGAAATATGACCACCTCAAAGATGTGATTATGAGGATATGGCGGGGTATGCATTGTAGGTTGCTGAAGAGGTGGACACGTATGAGCCATCTACTTATATATAAGCTATTTCAGGAACAGAGTCTGAGAAATGGTTTGATGCAATGGGAGATGAGATGAAATATCATCAAAAGAATAATACATGGGATCTGGTCGCACAACCACATGGGAGAAAAATTGTTACATGCAAATGGATTTTCAAGAAAAATGAAGGGATATCAATGGCAGAAGGAGTTAAGTATATAAGACTCAAGTTGTTGCTAGAGGTTTCAGTCAGAGAGAAGGGGTGGACTAGAGGTGGACTACAATGAGATTTTCTCACCAGTGGTCAGACACTCTTCCATCAGAGCACTGCTAGCAATAGTGGCGCATCAGGATCTGGAGCTTGAGCAGCTGGATGTGAAGACTGAGTTTCTTCATGGTGAGCTAGAGGAGGAAATATACATGACTCCGACAGATGGTTTTCAAGTTCCTTGTGAGGAAAATCACGTGTGCAGGTTAAACAAGTCTCTGTATGGACTAAAGAAGTCTCCTAGACAGTGGTATAAGAGGTTTGACAGCTATATGATGAAGCTAGGCTACATCAGATGTCTGTATAATTGTTGTGTCTACTACAATAAGTTGAAAGACGAATCATATATTTATCTGGTGCTCTATGTGGATGACATGCTGATAGCTGCCCAACAGATGTGTGATGCTCAAAAATTAAAAAATTTGCTGAGTGATGAGTTTGAGATGATGGATTTGGATGCAGCAAAAAAGATTATGGGAATGGAGATTCTGAGAGATAGAACTCATAAGAAGCTTTTCTTCTCACAGAAAGGCTACATTCAGAAGGTTTTGGATAGATTTGGGATGTTATCCTCAAAGCCTATTGATACACCAAGTGCTGCAAATCTTCATCTAACCATGTGTATTCCTCAGTCTGAAGATGAAAAGGAGTATATGTCTCGGGTTCCTTATGCAAGTGATGTAGGAAGTCTGATGTATGCAATGGTTTGTACAAGGCCAGATTGACAGAGGGTCAAACTAACCCTCAAAACTACTCTCTCAAATTAAGAGATCAGTTGTAGCACTTAGGGATCGAATCCACAAGGATTCTGAAAACTCACACAATAGAAACACAGATTCGAATTAAACTAGATAAATAAATAAGAAATTAAATAAGCAATGCTATTAAAGATAACTAGATGAACGGGATGTAAATTCAGATGATTAAAAAGCTAGACCTAGGGAAAATCAATTAGGGATACTCTGGAATGATGAACTGGGCGGTACAATAATTAGGATGCAATTGTTTATTTGGTTCTTCAACTCATAACACTAATATGATATCTATTCAACTCTCGCTGCGACGACATATATCCTCTAAACAAAAGAAAACAAAATCTCTTTGCGAATCCAAATAAATAGAGTTTGCATGATTAACAAGTATGATATTAAAATTCCTAAATCAGATCTCTCTGCAAGAAGGCTGTTTTCTCATCTAAGATTAGGTCAGGATATCAATAGCACTCTCGCGCCTACCAACATTCCTATAATACCAGAATTAAGGTGATCAATATCATGTCTAGTGTAATTATCAAATCTAGATGAAGAACATTATGAATCTCCTAATATGTTTATGCCCAATTCAACAAACCAGTATAAACCCTTGAAATCCCTAGATCTAACAAGGAGACTACTCAGACAGAGAATAAGAAACACAAATTATTGTCTGAATAACACTAATGAAATAGAAATAAGAAATAAGGGAGTTCAGAATCTTCTCTCTACAAAGGTTGAGTTATGATTCTTCTCTCCAATACAAACTTGCTTGAAACTTATAATGAAAACTTAGAAAATCATAAACTTAGTCTATGAGACTCTAAAATAAAGTATTGACCTAAAACGCGAACTGGGCCTCAATTATAAACATTAGAAACTTCTAGGGAAAAGTTGCAATTCTTGAAACTTGACAAACTCGAAGGCATATTTCACGTCGGGTGTGTGTCGACTGACACAGGGAATGCATCGATCGACATGGACAGCAATATCCGTCTTCTAGTTGTTTTGCTCAGCTACAAGACTTTAAAAGCTCCAAAGTGATCATCAAGGTCCATCTCGTATTCTTACCTAATAAGACTCAATATACAATAGAAAAAACTCTAAAACTAATGCATATATCTTGGCTAAAAACCAGAAAATCCATGATATATCAACTCCCACAGACTTAGCTTTTGCTTGCCCTTAAGCAAACAGAAAACTGAATCAAGGAAGAAATTTGAAAATCGCAAAACTCATATCCTCATTAGAACACCACAATCACATTCACTATAGTAATCCACTATAAATTCTTACTTGACAAGATCCAGACCACCATGTACTTCATCGCTAGCACTCGGAGCATTCTTAATTCCCATCACAATTTACTCAACTTATCCAACAGACAACCTTCATCGCTGTACTCTACCCCACTGATGGTTTCAATGTCAAGGATCTTCTAGATTTGTAACCATACTTCACTACAACAAACCAGCCATTACTAACTTTATTGGTCTTCTTTCAACTCCCACAGACTTGTTATTTACTTATTTATTATTTTAGGGGGTAAATCCATAACTTCAAAGATTGTAAACAAATGGTCATCGGAAGTTTCTTTCCTACCGTTTACAACCCTTGTGTGATATTTTCATTAGAATAAACAAATGGTCATCAGAAATTTTTTCCTATCGTTTACTCTAATGATAATCATCTCACCGTTATAAATTTAAAATTAGGGACAAGGAAGAGGAGTACCACATTTAAATCAAACATGCCAGTAATGTTGAGTTTATACGAAAAATCAAACCCGCCAGACATTATTACCATCGATAAAATAAAATACTTAGCTTGGATCTAAGACATTGGAAATATAGTGATCTTAAGCTATCTGGCTGGAAATTGAATTTTCTATTAGTCTCGAATTCATGTCAGGATAGAATCAAATGGTCACATGAGAGCTTACTGCAAAGTGTGGTTGATTCCTCGGTAAAATCATTGTTTCTGGACAAGGGTTTTGACTCAATAAAATAAAATTTTTGCAAAATAAAATAAAATTTGGGACTGACTCTCAAAAAAATAAATAGAGTTAGTAACAACCTCCCCCAGACTTAAACTACAATATTTCCAGTGTAATTAAGCTTAAGGAAGGTGAGAAAAATAAATAAAAATGGATAGAGAGTGAATTGTTAAGTTCTGAAAATCGTGACCTTATATTGGTGTGGATGTCGTTCGACACACAGATTGTGTGTCGCTCGACATGAGTGTGAAGATCGTACAATGAAGTCTCACACCGTTCTATTGGTCATTCAATCCGTATTCTGACAAAAAATCTTGATTAAGAGCTCCAAATCATGTCAAATAACAAAATAATATGATAACAAAACAAGTTAAAACATTATCCAAATCAAATCAGAAACAAAAAGTAAAAGAAATAAAATACTATAGAGTGGGTTGCCTCCCAGGCTCCCATTAAGCGCTTGTTTTAAGTCATGAGCTAGACGTATGGTGGTGGATCAGGTTGGCCGAGGGTCCTCCAGTTGAACAAGATTTCCATCAAGAATATGTGCTTCTGCCCAATAATGTTTGACTCTTTGACTATTAACTGTAAAGTCCTCTCCATTGGGATTGTTTAAGACCAAAACACCATATGGTCTGACTTCTTTAATTGTGAAGGAGCTGACCAACGAGAACGCAATTTCCCAGGAAATAAATTCAAATGGGAATTATAAAGAAGTACCTGGTCATTTGGTTCAAAGGTTCTGGAGATGATCTTTTTATAATGATATGATTTACTCCTCTCTTTATACAACTTTGAATTCTCATAGGCGTGATGTCTTATTTCATCCAACTCATTCAGTTGTATCAATCTCCTCTCTGCAGCTGGTTTGATATCAAAGTTCAGCAACTGCTGCATCATTAGTGGGACTAGCAATTGCTTCCACCCATTTATATACATACTCCACAGCAACAAGGATATATCTATTCCCAAAAGATGAGGGAAAGGGTCCATGAAATTAATACCCAGCAGTCAAACACTTATACCTCTAAGATGAAGTTATGTGGCATCTTATTCCTTTTTCTAATCTTACCCCCCCTCTTTGAAAAAAATCACATTGTGCTATAAACAAATGAGCATCATGAAACATTGTAGGCCACCAAAATCTAGCTTGAAGTACTTTAGACACTGTCTTGAAAGTTGCAAAGTGTCCATCATATTCAGACCCATGACAATGAAATAATATCTCAACAACCTCTGTCTCTACTACACATCTTCTATACATCCCATCAGAACAATGCTTGTAGATGTAAGGTTCATCCCAAAAGTACCTTATATACTCTCTAAAAAATCTTTCTTTGCATACTCCTTAAGATGATTTGGTGGTACATCAATGACAAAGTAGTTTGCTATATCAGCATACCAAGGTTTGGTGGGAACAGAATTTATGGCCATGCATGCACTCTCAAAACTTTCCTGATGTGAAGTGGATTCGGAGCAGTCATTTGACACCGCGTCGACCGACATGAAAGTTCTGTGTCGATCGACACTGGCTAACTCTAGGTTGTTTTCACAAATTTTTTGACAAAGTTCTCCACTCAAACGTGTTTCCACCAAATAAATATTCTCCTCAGGTAGGAAATCATTGATAGGGACGTCATCGGTGATTCTTATCCTTGATAGATGGTCAACAACTCCATTCTCAATTCCTTTCTTGTCTCTAACTTCAATATTAAAATCTTGGAGAAGAAGTATCCATCTCAATAATCTAGGTTTTGCATCTTTCTTTTGCATTATGTATTTCAGAGCAGCATGATCTGTGTGAACAATCACCTTAGAACCCACAAGATAGTTCCTAAACTTCTCCACAGAAAACACCACAACTAATAATTCTTTCTCTGTAGTTGCATAGTTCTTTTGGGCATCATCTAATGTCTTGCTTGCATAGTACACATCATGCAACTTCTTATCTTTTCTTTGACCCAACACAGCACCAACATCATAATCACTTGCATCACACATCACCTTAAAAGGCAAATCCCAGTCTGGTGGTTGTACAATAAGAGTACTTATCAAAGTCTTCTTGATATGTTCAAATGCTGCAAGACACTCAGGTGTAAAATCAAATTTCACTTCTTTACACAGTAGCGCAGTGAGTGGTCTAGCAATTTTGCTGGAATCCTTGATAAATCTTCTTTAAAAACCAACATGTCCCAAGAAACTCCTAACTGATTTCACACAATCTGGAGGTTGCTGACTCATCATTACCTCTATCTTAGCGTGATCTACTTCAATCCCAGCTTTTTAAACTCTATGTCCAAGTACAATACCATCTCTAACCATGAAGTGACACTTTTCCCAATTAAGAACTAAATTCTTTTCTTCACATCTCTTAAGAACTAGACATAGATTACTCAAACAATCTTTAAAGGAAGAGCCATAAACAGAGAATTCATCCACATATACCTCCATAAACTTCTCGATCATGTCAGAGAAGATAGACATTATGCATCTCCGAAAAATTGATGGGGCATTACACAAACCAAAAAAACATCCTGCTGTAGGCGAAAGTACCATAGGGGCACGTGAATGTGGTCTTCTCTTGCTCATCTGGATAAATAGGGATCTGAAAGAACCCTGAGTATCCATCCAAGAAACAGTAGTAGGGATGATTAGCTAGTCTCTCAAGCATCTGATCAATAAAGCTGCATTAAGTTTCATGTAATCTATACACATCCTATGACCGGTCACTGTCCTTGTAGGGATCAATTCATCCTTATCATTCTTCACTACAGTAACTCCTCCTTTTTTGGAACCACATGAACTGGACTAACCCACTTGCTGTCAGAGATTGGAAAGATGATTTCAGCATCCAACAACTTCATAATCTCCTTCTTAACAGCCTCCTTTAGATTCGTATTCAACCTTCTTTGATGCTCAATTGATGACTTTGCATCATCCTCAAGGTGTATCCTATGCATGCATAATTCCGGAGATATACCTGTAATGGCATCAAGAGAATAGCCAAGGGCTTTGCGATACTTGCAAAGCTTGCTTAGCAACAAGGTAAAATCTGCAGAATTTAGAGATAAATTAACAATAACAGGATAAGATCTGTTTGTACCAAGGAATGCGTACTTGAGTCCCTTAGGAAGTGGCTTGAGTTCAAGCTTCGGAGCTGTTGTTGCACTCCAATCATGAGTCGTGTGGATCGATATGACTAACCTGTATCAGTCGGCACGGTCCTTTGTTTTGCAGATTGGCTCTGTTATGACCAGCTTCATCAGTTGTGCATTATCATCCAATAACTTAGCATGACCAGCAGCTTCGGCATCCAAATTATTTGCTTCTTCAGTGGATATAACCAAAGCTCTCTCTAACGGGTCTTCTAACTGAATCTCTTTAAAGATATCCTCAGCAAGGTAGGTGAGTGTATCCACATAGTAAGTCTGTCCATCTATGGTTTGTCTTTGTATCAGCTTGTTCATGTCAAAGTTCATCACCAAATCTCCAATATTCAAGCCAATTCGTCCTCCTCTCACATCAATCATAGCACCAGCCGTAGCTAAAAATTGGCGTCCTAAAATCAATGGGTCTTTGGGTTCCTCTTCATATTGAAGTAACACAAAATCTGTAGGAATCAAACAATTTCCTATCTTAACCGGAACATCCTCTATAACACCATCAGGTTTAAGATCAGTCATATCCAGCTTCAGTGCAACTGATATAGGCATCAAACTTACACTAGAACCAAAATCACAAAGAGATCTACCAAACTTTTCAGAGAAGATGGTACATCCCAAAACAAAGCTCCCTGGATCTGAAAGCTTTTCTGGAATCCTGTTCTGACTTACAGAACTGACTTGGACCGAAATCATCATAACTCCTTGAGTATTCCAGTTCTTGGTGACCATCTTCTTAACATATCTTCTAATCATGGGGGATGTTTTCACTACTTCAATAAATGGAATCTCAACAGTGAGTTTATCAATGATGGCTTTGCATCTAGCATCCTCTAACTCTTGTTTTGTCTTCTTATGAGCATTAGGGAATGAAACATTACGTTTGTAAACTCTTTCCTCAGGTTTTGAAGTTTGAATCAGCAATATCGGAGTTGTCTCGGCAATGTGTCGACCGATATAGGTAAGTTGTTGATCAACATGATCTGGAGTCTTGCTTTCATCTTTTAGAATTTGTATGGCAGGATTTCCCATGCGTGTCGACCGACAGGGGCGCTCCGGATCGATCGACACGGGCACACCTGTCTCTGGAAATTCTTTATCTTCCACTTCTTCAAGATCTATTATCTCTTCACATGACAATCCTTTTCTCAGCACATGTTCTAGTTGTTTTCCACTCCTCAGAGTAACAACGTGACATCGTGAACTAGGTCTCTCCCCATATCGTTTTGAAGAAATTGTTGTTTGTGAAGTCCAAACATCCAACCTTTTAACATAACTATCCAAAGCTTCAAACTTCCCATTAAGGTCAGCATACAATGCATTAATCTTGCCATTGAAATCCGCTTTTATTTGTTTCTGTCCTTCCAAGATCTTGTTCAGCATAATTTAATCTCATCTTCAGAGTTTCTAGCAGGAGGATTCTGGTGAGAGAAGTTCTCATAGTTCTCTGTAAAGATTCCCCCTTGATGAACCTTATGAAAATCTTGTCTTGGCACATACCCAGAATTCTGATTGTCTCCATAACTGTTTCTCTGATTATTATCACCGAGATTCCTAAAGTTTCCCTGATAGTTACCAAACTTCTGACCACCAAACCTAGAATCATTAACATAACTCACGTGTTTTCCATTGCAGTCGCCCTCTTGGTCAAAATTTTCAACTTCTTGAGCAAAGTGGACTGATTTATTGTTCACTAGAAGGTTGTGCACAATATCAATCTTTGCTTTAACTTCTACCATCTGACCATTGTCCAAACCAGCAGATAATTTCTTTCTCTTAAAATCAGCATTCTTGGTGCTATTATTAGACGCCAAGTTCTCAATCAACTTGCTAGCTTCTCCTGGTCTCCTGGTCTTGAAGTTACCATCACTGGCAGCATCCAAAACAACCTGATATCTCCAATCAACTCCACTAAAGAAAGTTCTTAAGAGCTGAACTTCAACAAAACCATGGTGTGGACAATCTCTTTGGTAAGCCTTGAATCTCAACCAAGCAGCCTTGAAAGTCTCTGCAGGACCTTAGGTAAACTGAATAATCATGTTCCTCAAGTCCTCTAACTTAGCATCATCATAGAAGTTGTCAAGAAAAGCTGTCTTTATGTCCTTCCATGTAGTTAAAGATGCTGGTCTCAATTGCTTCAACCAGTGAGCTGCTTCCCCAGCAAGAGAGTGTGGGAAGAGCTTGCAGAATAGATAGTCCTCAGACACTCCATTGGATTTGATACTTGAAGCCAAGTCTTCAAACTTTTCTATGTGATCCATAGGATGTTCAGCAGGATGAGCATGAAAAGTGTGTTGCCCCACAAGAGTATAGTACTGGGGTTTCAACTCAAAAGCATTCCTCTGAAAAGCAGGAGGACAAATAGCGGACCTATTAGTGTAGAAATCATTGGGCCTGTTGTAATCAGTTAATATTCTTTCCTCAGCATCAACACCATCCAGAGCTTCGACTATGGGGTTCCCTTCAGCATCAAGTTTCTAACCTTGATCATTGTGTTGGTTGCCCTCTAAATTACGTAAGATCCCAGCAGCATCCCTCACAAGCATAATAGTGTTAACCATCTCTGATTTTCTCTTTGCTCTGTGATTACCTCTTTCTAACTTCCCAATCTCCTCAGTAGCAATTAGTTATTTGTTCTTGTTGCTCCTAAGATTCATGCACCTGAGAAAAGAGAAAGTAGAGATGTAAATAACAAAATAAAAGAATAATCTAGACTAAACTCTAACAGAAATCTAATGGTGAATTAAGAATCTCTGGCAACGGCGCCAAAATTTGACAGGGGGTCAAACTTACCATCAGAACTACTCTCTCAAAATTAAGAGATCAGTTGTAACACTTAGAGATCAAATCCACAAGGACTCTGAAAACTCACACAATAGAAAAACATATTCGAATTAAGCTAGATAAATAAATAAGAAACTAAATAAGCAATGCAACTAAAGATAACTAGATGAACGGGATGTAAATTTAGATGATTAAAAAGCTAGACCTAGGGAAAATCAATTAGGGATACTCTGCAATGATGAACTGGGTGGTTCAATAATTATGATGCAATTGTTTGTTTGGTTCTTAAACTCATAACACTAATATGATAACTATCCAACTCTTGCTGCGACGACATCTATACTCTAAACAAAAGAAAACCAAATCTCTTTGCGAATCCATATAAATAGAGTATGCATGATTTAAAAGTATGATATGTTCACAAAATTCTTAAACCAGATCTCTCTGCGAGAAGGTTGTTTGCTCATCTAAGATTAGGTCAGGATATCAATAGCACTCTCGTGCCTAGCAACATTCCTATGATACCAGAATTAAGGTGATTATTCTCAAGTCTAGTGTAATTATCAAATCTAGATGAAGAACATTATGAGTCTCCTAATATGTTTATGCCTAATTCAACAAACCAGTTTTCGTTTTCTGGAGAATTTCTACCACTTCATTTTGTTGGAATTTCTCCCACTGAATTCCAACAGGGTATGCGTGTCAGTCAACATGGACACCAATATCAGTCTCCAAGTCATTTTTCTCAGCTACAAGCCTCCAAAAGCTCCAAAGTGATCATCAAGGTCCATCTCGTATTTGT
This sequence comes from Cardamine flexuosa, assembly GCA_963555745.1. Classification (NCBI taxonomy): domain Eukaryota; kingdom Viridiplantae; phylum Streptophyta; class Magnoliopsida; order Brassicales; family Brassicaceae; genus Cardamine; species Cardamine flexuosa. Next base: position 14,085,866 of record OY743221.1, on the reverse strand, counting down.
ACCTAATAAGACTCAATATACAATAGAAAAGACTCTTAACCAATGCATATATAATGACTAAAAACCATAAAATCCATGATATATCACATATATGGCACAGACAATTAGTATTGTTAGCAGGTTTATGGGAAAACCAGGAAAAGAAAACTAGCTTGTGGTGAAGAGAGTTTTCAGGTACCTGAGAGGTACGTCTAATGTTGGCCTCATATATGGAGGTTAGGGTCCATGCCTGGTAACAGGTTATTCTGATTATGATTATGCGAGTGATGTAGACAACAGAAGTTTGATGACTAGGTATGTATTCACTTTGGGTAACTCTATGATTAGTTGGAAAGCAACTCTGCAGCCAACTGTGATGTTGTCAACTACTAAAGCAGAGTACATGGCTTTGACAGAAGCTACTAAGGAAGGTATCTGGTTGAAATGATTGATCAGCGATCTAGGTTTGCATCATAATCAGGCTACAGCATATTGTGACAGTTTGAGTGTAATCTGTTTAGCCAAGGATCAGGTTCATCATGATAAGACCAAGCATATTGATGTGAGATATCATTTCCTGAGAAATAAAAGAGGATTCAAGTGAAGAAGGTAGAGACTGCTGATAACCCTGCAGATATGTTTACTAAGTCGGATCCTCATAGCAAGTTTAAACATTATTGGACTTGCTGAATATCTCAAGCTGTTAGTTGCCCTGAAGGGCGAGCAGACCCTTGACAGGGCATCAGGCCTCTGTAGACGTATATGGCTCCAGGTGAAGCATCAGGATCTTGATGGACCATCAAGCTCCTGACATATCATCAGGTCCGTGAAGGATATCAGGCTCTAGGTGGAGCATCATGCCTTCTGACAAGGCATCTGGCTCCAGACAGAGCATCATGTCTGTGAAGGAACATCAGGCTCAAGGTGGAGCAGCAGTTTCTGGGTAGGGCATCAGGTCCTTGGATAGACAGCAGGCCTATGAAGAGGCATCAGTCTCCTGACGGAGCATCTAGTCTAAGGAAGGACATTCTGTTTTCGGGCAAAGCATCAGGCCTCTGAAGAGACATTAAACTCTTGAAAGAGCATCTAGCCAAGGTAGAGCACTCTGGATTTTGACCAAGCATATGGCCTCAAAGAGGCATCCTGGTTTCAGAATAATCAGCAGGTTTTTGTGTCTGGCTTCTAATGAAGCATCTGACCTATGATGAAACATCTGGCTCGAGACGTGCATCTGGCCCTAAGAAAGTTATTATGGCTTCTGATGAAGCATCTGGCTCGATGGAACATCTGGCCCAAGGAAAGATATTCTAATTTCTTATAAAGTGTTATGGTCCTTGATAGGACAACAAGCCTGAGTCATGTCCACATAAAAATATCTTAGGTCAAAATAATGATTGTTTATATATTGGCTGGAGAGAACTTTAAATGAAATTCGGTGGCTGCTACTAGAATTGACGACGATTTCTCATATGGATGCTCAAGCTGAGGCAACGAGAAGAAGCTACACACACCACAGCCTTCATCATCATCTTCATCGCTGTTTTCTACGATGGCAAATAAGAGACGCAGCTTAGCCAAAAACCTAGTTAAGAACAACTCCTTGAAAGATGGACTGCCAAACATTGATGCCCATAGCTTTGACACACAACGAAACCTCGCGACTGAATTGAAAGGCAATCTCGACAATATCTCTAGGATGAGTTCATTATTAATCGATATGGGAGATAATTTCTTCATGATTGGCGATCCAACGAAGATAGAGATATGTTAAAAACTTATATATTAAGACCTAGAGATATTTATTAATACTTGTAGTGTCTTTCTGAGTCAAGAAGCTTGTCAACATCCCTTAGGTATATAATTAGTAGATGTATTTGTGATACAGATACCAAGACCTGGAAAAAGACACAATTTTGAAAAAATCCACTAAATTAAAACGTAGCAAAGTTGTGAAAAGATTTGTTTATTATCTTCTAAAGTGACTGGGGAGAAAGTTTCTCATTAGAACATATATTTGTACTCCATTTGCTGGAAGTTAGAACCCATGAAAAGCAAAGATGAAACATAGAGACCTTAGAATCTGAATTGAAGACAATGTATAATGAAAATATAATAATCAGTTTCCAAACCTGAAACAGAACTTGAAGAGCAAGATGATGTGCTATTGAAATCAGAAGCAGCTGAAGCATTTCTCTTGTGTCTTGGAGGACGATTAGAGGTCTCTAAATTCCTGCATTTACAGTAGAGAGTGGGCTCGCAAAAAATACAAAAAAACAAAAACTATAAATCTAAACTGCAAGGAAAACAAAAAGCAAACCTTGGTTTATGATTTTAATTCGTTCAGCAATTTTACAGCAAAGTTGCCTCCAAAGCATCAAATGTCAATTCAAAGAAGACAAAAATAGTTCAAAGGTTACTACGTAGAAGCTAAAAATATAGATTCTTAGCAACAAAATGAACAAAACACACAGAATTTGTGATCACCGCCAATCAAACAAAACTACAAAACTTATTCAGAAGAAGAAGAAAGTAAACACCTTGTAGACACCACCGCCAGTAGCAAACCTTTTTCCATTAAGTTGAACATCAATGGAGAATATATGCTTAACCCAAACGGGATTCTCCTCAATCATCTCTAAAACTTCTCAATTCGAAATAAAAATCAAAATACAAAATCGACTTAGATCACACTATGAGAGAAGCTCGATAAGTTAGTAACTTTGAATCAGAAAAAGAACAGTGGAATAGAAGAAAACAGTTTGCATAAATAAAGATGCATGGCACAAATATGATGGAAGTCATACACTGGAAATTTGATATTTTGTACAGCTCAGTAAAATAGTTAGCATGATGTGTAAAATTAAAACTGGATCACCAATCCTAAAGGACGATATGGTTATCTCAGTGTAATTATCATCCAAAAGATTGATATGGATATCCCAGAGCAATAACCATCCTGCTTCAAAATATTAGATGTAATGAACCACACGAAACAAAGGTGAAAAGTGAATTATATATATGAGGATGACAAGCAACTGACCAGTTCCAGGAACAAATACCATGATAATAATAATGGATTATCCAACAAAGACCTTATGTATACTTCAAAACCTAGGAAATAATTAGAAAAAAAAGCCAGTAAGGTTGTATATTTATGAGTGTCTGAGCGTGATTAAATAATTGATAAGATGGAAATAAAGCTGCTGAAAATCTGTCCTTATCTTGTTCTCCATTTCCGTAGCTGAAAACATCAGATTTCTTTTGGCAACGGAGAGAAACGTTTCCGATTTGTTGGTTATGAATATATGCTTCTACTTGAGTTTTGGGGTTTTTTAATTTGTTGGATGATTTAATTTTGAAACAAAAATTAATAGTCTAAGTATGATTAAACTTGATTAAAATGGGATGTATGAAAAATTAAAATTTGAGTAAATGAAGTTATTTATTTGATATATATAAGAATATATTTTTAAAAATAGATTCAGTTATTCAGTTTGGTATAGTTGTTTTTAAATGATTAAAAATGTTATAGTTATTGGAGACAGAAATATGACTTTTGTATTGCTATTTTAGAGAGCAAGTCATATTCTTTAAACCAACCATTGCTATCTCGAAAGCAAAACACAATCTTTATAGTGAGCATTTCCATTATAAATTCATTTTATGTTGGCCGTAAAAAAAAATTCAAAAAAATAGTAGTCTAAGTATGATTAAACTTGATTAAAATTGGATGCATAAAAAACTAAAATTTGATTAAACAGAGTTATTTATTTGATATGTGTAATAATATATTTTGAAAAATAGATTTAGTTATTTAGTTTGATATAGTTGTTTTAAATGATTAAAAATGTTATAGTTATTGGAGACAGAAATAGGACTTTTGTATTGCTATTTTAGAGAGCAAGTCATATTCTTTAAACCAACCATTGCTATCTCAAAAGCAAAGCAAAACACAATCTTTATAGTGAGCATTTCCTTTATAACTTTATTTTATGTTGGCCATAAAAAAAAAAAAATCATTCTATGTTGGCATTGTAAACCATAATTTTTATATTTGATAAAACTAACAAAAAAAAAGGTTAAAAATTAAAACAATCTCAAACAACTCTTACAGAATTAAAAGCTTGAGATAAAGCTTCATGCCAAAGCATTGCTGTCTTCATCTCTATTCTTGATTGTATCCAATTCGAATCCTTCAGCCACAAAATTCATCCTTGATCCTGCCACATTATTTAGACTTTTCCTTTTAGAAATGGATCAGTAGGGACCAAATGATACTAAAGTCATTAGACGTAAAGGATCACAAACTGATAATTTAAAACCACTTGCAACATAAAAACAATGTGGGACAAACAAACATAATTACTACATTTCAAGAACTTACCTCACCTCTTACCTCACCTTAAAGTCTTTGCGTGTCAAATCATAATTGTATAAGAACTTTTTCTTCTTCTTTCCATGGAAAATAATAAGAGAACACTACATCATTGTCCGCCTGATTAGTCATTTTTCCATTAAGCGAACTAATTCAAGGAATGCAAGAATATTATCAGCAAAATCGGAAAATTATGTAAAGCAAGATATTAGTTTTGGGATTTGGCGAATCTGCAAAAAGTGGAAAGTACAGAACTTCAACATAATATTTTGGAAAGGAAATAATCCCCAAGGATACAACTGCTAAAGTCAGACGATGCTTTATATAGATGTGCAAGAACCTATCGTGTTTTTGAAAACATGGAAGCTGAAACTACATTCCTTCTTAGTCAAAAGATCCATTCACATATTCTCAATCAAATAGCTATATGGTAAACTACAACACCAAATACCAATCTCTGAAGTTTCGCATACACTGAAAACTATAAGACCTGAAGCAACATGGTTATGCAAATTTACTTAATTCCAATCATCCTCAAATGTCCTTGCTTCTGTCTGCACCATCAATAAGGTTCTGAAGTTTACCTTTTAAGCTACTCTCTACCACTTATGGCGAGTGAGAAATCTTCGCCTTCACAATTCCACCACCTCCTCTCTGATCTTTGTTTTCCTGGCTATTGATAAAAGTACCCGGATCTGGAAGACTTCTCTTACAGTGGTTCCCTGTTCAACTCAAAACTGTATATATAGTTAAAATTGTAAATCTCAAACATCTATGTTATAGTATAGTCATAAAAGCCATGGAACATGATCTTTTACCCAAACTTTTAGTTTTCGATTTTAGAAGTCGATTTAAAAAGGCATTTCTGCAACCCCATTACATAATCATTGTCCTTACTCTGAACAGCAAATCTTCAAAGAGACATTTAATTAGCTATCAGGTCCATCACAATTTTTTATTTTTTAGTTGAATTGAACCTGTCATGTATGAAACCTTGAAATGACGTTATAGAAAGCTTACTCATTAGAAGTTATACAAAACTTACCTCATCTTATCTATCGTTCTCATTTGCTAGTGTTTGTTTTTTGTAGTTTCCTGCAGCATAATATAACAACATAATTAAGAACAGCAACAAAAATATTATGAACACTATCAAGTATAGAAAATTTCAATCTTAACTGATGGTGATCACGCTCATAAAATTTCCTTTCATCAACCAGTCGTTGCTGATATGCAGCTTCAATCAAAGGAGAAGCTTCTTCTCTCTTTGCCCATTCTAAATCCATAGTTTTAGCAAGTTTCCGCAGCTTCTTCTCCATTTCTTGACCTTCCTTGCGCTTATCACTCATGTCCCTCTCCATCATGGTTTGCTTTGTTACCTTCTCCTACATAAGTAAAAGCTATTAAATATAAGAACATGCAAACTGTTGTAGTAAACCCATGTTTCTAAGGAAACTAAATCCATCGAAAAAAGTCCTTTTTTTTTCCCATTGTCTGGTGTTTTCCAGTTTCCTCCAGCAATGCCTTAGCTTCCTCAAGTTCCCTCTCCTCTATCTCCCTAACGATTCTTTGTCTCCTCCACTCCTCAAGCTCTGTCGCAAGTCTCTTCTGCGCAGCCTCCACAGTTAGCTTCAACAGCTTAAGCTTTCTCTGCTCCTCTTCATATTCCTTCAAAACAAAACACAACAGGGAACTTTTCCTCAAATGACCCAATGACAAAGAGGAAGTATGAATAATGCTTCAATTTACCATCTCCACTGACGCTCTTGTTCCTCCTTCCTCGTTTCAATGATTGATTTCCGAGCAAGTAGTCTTTTGTGTTCCTTTCATACAGTCTCCCCTAGATTTGGTATTGTGTCACCAAGCTTTGATGCTTTACTTGAAGTATGAAATAGCATCGCCCTTACTTTGTTCATAGTCTCAGCAAAAATAGTCAGAGGATCTTTCAGCATATCAGACTCAATACTCTGATACACAAATAGTTGGATGAAACAAAATAACATCAATGAAAAGGTTTTAGTAAAACTACTTGATTCCATAATGAGAGGACTAATATAAGCACTGCCAAACCAAAAGCACCAGAGAGACTCACCAGATTTCCAAAAAGTACAACACCATTCATGTGATCAACTTTCATGGCAACGAAATTGTTTCTTACAGCGTCAACTGATATCGTCTTTGAGACATCGAAGAAAGTAACCAACTTAGCCAGATTTTTAATTGTTATTGTCTGATAAATCTTAGACACCTGTAAAAGTGCAACAAAGATGTGTAAGTGCATATAGAACATACACAATAGATTAAAAAAATGAGTGGACTTACCTGTTGAAGCAGCTTTAGAGTAGCAATCTTCTCCAAAGAGGGGTATATTGGGAGAGCTGTACTTCTTGTAAAGAAGGAGCTGTAGACAGCTTACCACCGAGTTTAGATATTCTATCCATCAAAGGTTTGATCGTAGAACCAAGATCAAGTGAGTGAAATTTGTAGAGAATAATATATTTACTTGGGTTGAGCATGATTAAGCATCAACATCTGAACCGTCTTTTCCAGGGTCTTGTCTCCGCTGCCCTCAAGTACATCGAGGACTGCTGTCATTTGCCTTTTTCTGTTTATTGATTGTTTGTCGCTCTGAGAGGTACCAATATGAAGACAAAGCAAATGCATTCACAAGCAATTGAGACACATAATATACATGTAGCAGAGTAGAAATACGATGGTGACCTTAACATCAGCAAATTCTCTAAATCATTAGAAGTAACTATTACTTTTTCCAAGTCGGTATAGGGAACTGATGACCATTGATCATTTCCTTGGATTCGTCATCTTCCTCTGAAAGACACTTTAATTGTTTGCTGATAAAAAAAGGAATTTTACATGATTAGTGTAAGCTGAATTTCCAGCATCAATTGAGAAGCTGTTCTTTTCAAGGATAAACAGGAAGAAAAAGAAACGATTGGTGGTGTTTCGATTTCGGTATTGAAATGTATTTTTCTGTCAATCGATTAGATCTTTCGATTTCGGTATTGAAGCGTGATGTTTCGGTTTCTTTAGAGGAAGGGTTTTTGTTTTACATGATATTTCTTTCGTTTTTTTTTCTAAATTATTGGCTGATGTGGCAGCTCCAGGAGCCCCAAACTCTTCATTTTATATATATAGATTTTAGCATGATTTTCAAAGAAGTTTGTGCAATGGTCATAAATCAACTTTTATGTGTGCCTTAATATGTATTAAAAATTACAAAATTACACTACGCTAAAATTAAAACTAATGTTTTGAAAACTGGTTCGGTCATCAATTCGGTGTTATCACTGGTTCATTGGTCGGACCAGTCCAACCGATTCAACTAGGTTTTATATATATACATATATTATATATATATATATATGTGTGAAAATAAAGAATAAAGACATTGTCCCTTAAAAATATTTAGAAGATAATGAGATTTTTAATTCATTATAAATAATAAACTAAGATGATAAAATAAAAAATTAACTTAAAAAGTTATATATATTAAGATGTCACTGGTCGGACCAGTCCAACATCAACCCAAAAAAACTGAAAACAGATTACAATATGAAAAGATAAAAAAATTAAGAAAAAAATATTTTCTCTTTTCAATAAAATTAATAAAAATTCGGATATGAAATTAAACTTTTAATGCTTTACTTATAAAAAGACAAATAATTTTAGATGTGATTTTTCGAATATTTAGAAATACAAATCAGAAACAAATGTAAAAAATAAAATTAAATCTGTTTTAAAAGAAACAAATAATTTGAATTCAATTCAATAGATTATCATTTAACTAACATTAAATATTCAAAATAATGAATAAAATTTGGAAAACCGAATTTAACACTTGACCCGGGTCACCGGTTCTGTCGGTTTTGGTGGTTTAATCTAAATCCGAGTTTTAACTGTAATCAGACTCGGTTGATTAAAACAAAGGTTTGAAAATTTGAGTTTCATAAACAATGCACTTCCGGTTTGGATTTTTTCTAAACCGTTTAAAATAATTATAGGCAGTTGACTAAAAAAAATTGATGAATTGATGAAGAAAATGAAACTTTTGTTTTATCAATAATCATAACCCGTGGTATGCCTGGGTGCAGTTTAAAAAAAATATAATTTATTACCATATAATTTAAGTAATTTATAAATATTTTATGGTGTTGTAGTATAATTCATAGCAGAGTGATTATTAATATTTCTGATTATCTCTTTTGGGGTTTATGGGGAATCATTTCTGTAAATTTAATTCTCTCATTCTTTAAATGAGATCATAGTAGTTTAATATGAAAATAAGAACATCAACAATCTTAGAGTCTTTTTTTGACTCTTTGCTTTGCTCCTTGCGCTCACAATCCAAGCCCCTTCATATAGCTGAAAATCTCGTGTCGTGAAAGTCTTTTGCTCAAGCCAAAAAGTATAGATGTTTTTAGGAATGATAATAACCTTAAACGGTGTTTTTTTTTTGTGTGCTTAACAACTCCGTCTAAAACCAAGAAAATGGTGAACTTACTGTAAAAATCAAATATACAATTATTACTCTTGGAAAAAATTATCGGTTGCAGTTACATAAAATCTATGATAACTATAAAATACAACCCCTAATTTTTATCTGTTGCTCTTAACTCTTTCTTCTTCCCACGTCCTAAAAAGCTCCATGATCTTTCGGAGACTCCAAGACTTGTAATGTTGATACATTGCTCCCCCCTCTGAAATGTAACTATTGCTTTAACTTCACATATACCAATCATGACGTGGAACTCATGGAAATTTTTCTCGCCCGTCTATGTGAAGCACAATTGTGTATTGCTGGTTCCATAACTTTGAATTTGCGGAATCATATTGCTTGAAATAAAACCACCATGAATCCATGATCTCGAGATTTGTTATGATTCATAGCATACAATGAGAAAATATTACTATAGCTTTTCCACATTGAACAAATTTAAAACCTGAGTTATGGAATTCGTATGGAGGAATCAAACCTATAACCTACATCACATACCTCTAAAAAATAGCACTATCTTAAGCCTACCTTACGTGTCTTTTGACCATGAAATATTCAAACCCTTCTGAGCATGTTAAGCCTTGTTTATATGTTTCAAAACAACAAAGTTAGAATAAGAGGAATCACTCCTGCAGCATAAACAACCAAAAAAAAGTAGAACACACACAAATGCCATTAAATAGTTTAACCTCTGTGATTCCAGGAGTCAACTGAGGAAAAACTGAGTCAGTATTAAAAGGAAAACACCAAAAAAATTCTCAGAAACCATACCAAATATTTGGCCTTTTTAGCTTGACCCTTAGCTTGATGTTCAGCTTCTTCTTCAGCTAGCTTCTGTGCAATAAGATGCTTAAATGTGCTGATAAAACTGGACCTTGTTACACAAAGCCAAACAATATTCAACACTTTCCCAATCAAATAAAAATCACGGTTTTCAAGAATCTAGTTTCTATCTCACCTATGTATCTCCTTTGGTCTAATTCATGATAGCTTTAAAATCCATTAGTAGCAAACTTAGAGATTCCAGATTGAATGTCTCAACGATCTTCTCCATCTGAATCATAATCTTTGTCTAAGCCTTCTTCATCTTTAATTTCATTGTAACTTAAAACCAAATCAACAAACTTACATCCAAATCCTGAAACCACAAGAAAGCCTGGTTAAATGATCATGGCAATTTTTAAAAAAAGTATATGCAAATGATTTAATGAGAAGATGCAAGTCTAAAGAAATAGAGCCAAACTTGATCCCTTATGATTCAATAAGAAGAAGCAAGCCTAAGGACAATCATTCGGCAATCATCTATTTTTTATAGTAAATTCAAAACAATATTCTAACCAACTTTATAATCAAAATCCTTGAAAAACTCAAGCTAATTGAAGATGACGAGAAGCAAATTTGAAGTTGTTTTGTATTATTGGCAATAGAATATGGTTAAGTAGATTATTAATACCTCAAAAAGGTAGCGGGCAACCCAGACTTGATCACCAGAACTAATACCCTCAACAGGACCGACTTGAAACTCCCATTGGCCAGGCATGACTTCTCCATTGACACCAGAGATTCCAATACCACGACCAATGGCTTTATCTGTTTCCACACCACAGTAGTAAGGTCCCTGTTTCAATCAAAAACAAACATTATATTAGATGATATGTCAAAATCAATAGTGAAAACATTAAGAGGATCGGATGATAAACCTGAGGGAGAGGGAAGCCACCAACAGGCCAACCAATAGGCCATTTCACATCCTTTTGCATCAATGTGTATTCTTGCTCAATCCCATACCTTTTGTAAATTACAAACAGAGATCAATAAAACTACAAATCCAAAAGTGATACATAAAGAAGAAGACTGGAACGTACCAAGGCTCCTCAGAGGAAACGTTGGGGTCGCTCAAGATCTTAGCAGCCTTGTGCCTCTTGTTAGTCAGAATTGGATCACCGACTGGTGTGTAAGCATCACAGAGCACCTGAATATATAACAATAACCAATCATTTCTAAATTCTGATTATTAGATCCAAATCATTTCTTAGAAAAGAGGGGACGAGTGTCGTGTCAAGCTGTGGGAGAACTCCTTTTACCTTTCATATATATGATTATTTCATCTTCTTTCATTTATATTGATCATGGCCCTCAATAATGATTGGAAATAAAAATCTTTATAAAACTCTACTTACACTAATAAAAAAAGTCAAGAGGTGTTTCCAAGCATAATATTAAAATAAATAAATCATGATTAATATTATATGTATATTCAAGCAAATTAAATTAATAATATGTTGGTATTAGATTTAGCATCTCGACTAAAATTCGACCCTGTTCAAATCGATTTGAAGGAAGATATCAAAATGATCAAACCAAAAATATTTAGACCGACGAATCAATGTACAGACCGGTCTAGACATAACCGAGTTGATTAAATGAACAGGAGCGAAGAAAATCGAAGCGGGAAAGGAAGAAGGAATTGGGCTTATTGGGTAAGGTCGACGTCTTCAAAACCCCTATAATATCGGAGTGGCTTCACGAGCAAGCTATTACGAAAACTCAGGAGAAAACTCTCAAAAGCCGCTCTGCCTTTCTCTCTCTAGAAATCTCTTTGTAACAACCCTTTTCATCATCAATAAATATAATTTTACCCTTATTAAATCTTGGATTCAGTAGTTGGCGCTGCCTGTGGGGATTCTTACATTCCTTTGTCTTAAAATCCCATCTCATGTTTTCAAGAATTCTTGATCTTGATCATGGCGACGTCTCCAAATCACCGCGTCGACGACAATACCAACGACGGCCCCACGATCAGGACCGCCTCTACTACCACAAATTCTGAAGATAACACCACCATTCCCCCGGTGATCCCTCCGATCATTCCCCCGATCCCTCCGATCATTCCTCCAGTTATTCCCAAAGACCCAAGACTACCTGCATCCGATACCGAAGTACACAACACCAATTCACCAACTGCTTCAATCTTCGTCGCACAGATCGATCAAATCATCAGACAACCCAAAATCGCTCTTCTCCTCCGTTATCTCAAAGAAAGGAACGCTACCACAGCAACCAAACATAACGATGTCGGCCTCGTAATGACCACGAGCACGCCTACCTATCGACGTCAATCTCTGTTCCAAGATAACAGTGCACTTCACTTCACCCCTCAATACGTAATGGAAGAGCTCGCCACCAACCGGCAGAAGGAGGCTGACCTAGAATGAACCATCAAAGAGATGCGATCCCAGATGCATCAAGCCACGAATTCGGCCCCTGACATAGACAAGGTATTAGAAGAAACACGTAAAACACCCTTCACCAGGCGAATCTCGGAAGCCGATATGCGACAAGTTGGCAAGATAAAATTCCCGATTTACGACGGTACGACAAGAGGAACCAACGATCCGATAAGTCACCTCACGGCATTTACTATCACCGCTGGTAGAGATCGACTATCAGCAGAGTAGAAAGACTCTGTCTTATGTCAACTCTTCGTCAAAAACCTCAGCGGTGCCGCGCTACAATGGTTCTTCAAACTAAAACCGAGCACCATCGACTCATTCAATGACCTATCTCAGGCCTTCATAAACAGTACTCAATCTTGGTCAACCCCGGAGAATCAACTGCTGACCTGTACAGCTTAATCCAAAAAAGAGGCGAAAGTCTTAGATAGTTCATCGATCGCTTCAAAGACGTCGCCTCTCGGGTTACAATGGACGACGCCGTGACTATCGAAGCACTTCGTCGTGGTCTTTGGTACGAATGACGTTTCAAAAAACACTCCTCTCCAACAAACCAATGACGTTGGAATACTGTCTTCACCGCGCCTCGATCTACATCAAAATTGAAGAAGAAGAAAGGGAAGCAATGCATAAACAACACTCCCCAAAATCATCCAGCTCGACCAAGGAAAAACCAAAGGGCCGCATGCCAGATGCAGCATACGCTATCAGCAATCAGAAGTCGAGTCAACCATGGAATATCTACGTCAGAGAAGACGACGACAGTAAAACATCCAATCAACGACCTCAATCTGATACACGGGGTCGAGAGGAGAGCGACAATCTCTCTCCAGACGCAAAACAAGGGAAATCTTCGTCTTTTTGTGATTATCACCAAGTCACTGGACATTCCACATTGGAATGTCGGACCCTCCAAGAAAAATTATTGAACAAATACAGATAGGACGAGCTACCAGATGTAGTCCACAGACCATGGCGATCCAGCAAAAACTTCCGATCACCCCAACCTGAGGAAAAACGTCGACCTAGCAACAAGCAGAATAGCAGGTCCAACGATGATCACGACGAAAGACCTAAACAAGGATGAGATGATTACGAAAAAAACAGTCAATCCAGCAAGAAAGAAAAACAGGAAGTACATGTTATTATGGGCAGCCTCAGTCCGGTCCCTCAAAGTATACCAACGCAATGCCGAGGCTTCGACCAAGAGACACCAACCTGACAGAGTAAACTTCATAGGAGACGACCTACCAATCATCTTCTCCACCTCGGACTTGGAAGGCCTGCACATACCACATAACGACCCTTTGGTTATCACTCTCGACATCGGAGAATGCAATGTCAGCAAAATCTTGGTCGACATTGGCAGTTTCGTCGACCTGATCTACAAAGCAACCCTTACCAAGATTAAGATCCCCGACTCTAACATCAAAAAGGTAACTCGAACCTTAACCGCATTTGACAACAGCCACGTAACGACACTCGATACAATCAAACTCCTAGTTTACGCCGGTAATACCTTCAAAAGCGTGAAGTTCTTAATCATCGATGAACCTTTGGTCTACAACGTCAAAGTCCAAACACTATCGATCCATGCAATGAAGACCGTCACATCGAGTTATCACCAGTGTATATGTTTCCCATCAGGGGGAAGCATATTCACCATAAGAGGCAACCAGATTGTGGCCAGAATATGTTTCATCGCTGAACGCAAAATGCACACCTCGACTATCGCAGTTAACTCTATCTCTTCTAAATTGATTCACCCCGACGTTACCAAACAAAGGATGACAAAGACCGATAAAGATAGAGTCGATAGAATCACAATCAATCTGAAATTCCCAGAGCAGCACATTAGCATCGGCGCAAACTTCGACCCAATACAACGACAACAGCTCGAAACTTTTCTACGAAAGAATCTGTCAACTTTCACCTGGACAATCGAGGATATGATCGGCATTGACCCAAAAATCACCTTGCATGAACTCAACGCCGATCCAACATTCAAACAAATCTGCCAAAAACGGAGAAAATTGGGCACTGAGCGCGCCAAAGCGGTAAATGACGAGGTCGACAAAATTTTGAAAGCAGGATCAATCTGCAAAGTCAGATATCCTGAATGGCTAGCAAACCCTGTGGTAGTCAAGAAGAAGAACGGTAAATTGCGAGTTTGCGTCGACTTCACGGATATCAACAAAGCATGCCTCAAAGATTGCTTTCCTCTATCTCACATCGATCGACTAGTCGAGGCAACCGCAGGGAACGAATTGTTATCCTTCATGGACGCCTTTTCTGGGTATAACCAAATTAGAATGCACCCCAACGACAGAGAAAAGACGGTGTTCATCACAGATAGAGGGACCTATTGCTACAAGGTTATGCCTTTCGGGCTTAAAAACGCCAGGGCAACTTACCAACGTTTGGTCAACAAGATGTTTGCTGAACAACTCGGCAAAACAAAGGAGGTTTATATCAATGACATGCTTGTCAAGTCAACTAGAGCCGAGGATCACATCGACCATTTAAAGACGTGCTTCGAAATACTCAACAGATACGTCATGATGCTAAACCCTAGCAAATATACTTTCGGCGTCACATCCGGAGAATTTCTCGGCTACATAGTAACAAAACAGGGAATCGAAGGAAACCCGAAGCAAATCACAGCTGTGCTCAATCTACCATCTCCTCACAATAAAAGAGAAATACAGCGTTTATCAGGACGTATAGCGGCCCTCAATAAGTTCATTGCCATATCAACCGATCGATGTCTACCCTTCTACCAACTCCTTCGCAGCCACAAAAATTTCGATTGGGGTGCTAGATGCAAAGCTGAATTTCAAGAGTTAAAACAAATCTGTCCATGGCACCCATCCTCGCCAAGCCAGAGAGCGGTGAAACTTTGCATCTTTACGTCGCCGTTTCAGAATGCGTAGTTAGCGGAGTTTTAGTCAAAGAAGACCGCGGCGAGCAGAGACCTATCTTCTACGTAAGCAAGACCCTCGAACCAGCCAAAACCCGATACTCCGCACCAGAAAAAATTGCTTTTGCCGTGATAACGTCGGCCCGAAACTCTGCCCATATTTCCAAAGTTATCCAATAATCGTGCTATTAGACTGCAACATCCGGACCATACTACATTCGTCAAACCAGTCTGGAAGACTAACAAAATGCGCAGTCGAGCTGAGTGAGTACAATATCAAATATCAACCACGAAAGGCGCACAAGTCTCAGGTCCTAGCAGACTTCATAGTAGAGTTACCCCAAGAGGAACAGACCGCGTGGTATCCGAGCAGAAATGGGAACTGCACATCGATGGGTCAGTCACCAAGGATGGATCTGGCATTGGGATATTACTCAAATTGCCAACCGGCGAAGTGCTCGAACAAGCAATGAATCTCGAACTTCTCGTGACAAATAATGAGACTGGATATGAAGCTTTAATCGACGGGCTGAGACTTGCCTTAGGAGTCGGAGCAAAGCTCCTAAATGCATACTGTGATTTGCAGCTCGTTGCGAGCCAATACACCGGCGAATATGAAGCCCGAGACCAGGAACTACTCCAGAATCTAACCAAGGAATTTGACAGTTTCAACCTTGTTCAAATACCAAGATCCAAAATTAAAGTCGCAGATACATTAGCAAACATGGCCAGCAAGGAAAATCCTTACTACAGGTTGATCCAAATTGAATCAATCAAGAGACCAAGTATCAAACTGCCCGGAGGGATCAATCAGATCAGGGATCCCGACAACAGTGGCGATCTGAAATCAAATCGGCCAACTCCTGACCTCGATCAAGAGGACCCATCAAGAGACTGGCGAGCTCCAATCATCGCATACCTCGACAAAGGCGACAAACCACTTGATAAATGGGAAGCTTGCCGACTAAAAGCCCGTGATTCCTATTACACCGTTATTGACGGCAAGTTGTATAGGCGTAGTGCCTCAGGACTACTTCTCTCATGAGCGTTTGGAACCGAAACCGATCGCATTATGACCAAAACTCACAAAGAAGCAGGAGGAAACCACTCTGGAGGTTGAGCTCTCGCAACAAAAATTCATCGACACGGGCATTACTGGCCGACAATGGCCATCGATTGCGAGAAATATTCAGCTAAATGCAAATATTGCCAAAGGCACGCTCACTCTATTAATTCGCCAACCAAATAGCTAACAGTAGGAGCCTCGCCCTACCCATTTATGAGATGGGCTATTGACATAGTCGGACCGCTTCCAGAACTAACCCATAAAAAGAAATATGTATTGATAATCACCGACTATTTCACCAAATTGGTTGAAGCCAAAGCTTATGCAAAGATCACCAGCAGCGAGGTAACAGGATTCCTTTGGAAGGAAATCATATGCCGACATGGTCTCCCTTACGAGATAGTTACTGACAATGGCACAAACTTAACATCAAAGAAAGTCGTGAATTTTTGTGAGTTATGGAAGATTTGACTCAACAGTTCAACTCCACGCTACCCACAGGGAAACGGCCAAGCTGAGGCAAGAAACAAAACAATCTTAGACGGCCTCAAAAAAGGACTCGATGATAGCAAAGGGCTCTTGCCCGACGAATTTGACGGGGTCTTATGGTCACACCAAACTACACCACAACACGCAACAAACATGACTCTGTTTTCGTTATCGCATGGCATCGAGGCGCTCGCTCCAGCCGAGCTACACATGAATACCCTGCGATGACTGAAAATGCCCGGAAACACGCAGCTAAACGACAAAATGCTCCTCGACAA
Organism: Cardamine flexuosa; assembly: GCA_963555745.1. NCBI lineage: Eukaryota > Viridiplantae > Streptophyta > Magnoliopsida > Brassicales > Brassicaceae > Cardamine > Cardamine flexuosa. The sequence goes on along the minus strand of OY743221.1, from coordinate 14,069,010 downwards.
CTTAAACAACATAGAGGAAATGCGCGACCAAGCCTTGCTGCGAATTCAGGATTACCAATAATCGGCAGCTCGGTATTACAAAAAGAAAGTTCGAAATCGCTTCTTCCAAGAAGGCGATCTGGTCCTCCAAAAAGTTTACGAAAACACGAAGGAATGCGCCATAAAATATCATAACCATTAAAGCCAGATTTTGTAAAACCTAATTTTGTTTCTCTAGAGCACCAATCACCATTTTTCACAGCCGTCAACTTTGGCTGTTACTTTAGAGCCTGAGTTGATTTTTGCTCCTTATTTCTTTGATATGTATGTTTTATTTGGTTGAGATCTTTGTTTTTAATTTTAACTTGATGGTGGTTTAGATTCTAGATCTAGACCTAGATCTTGATTAATTATGGGGTTAGAAGGGGGTTGTGGGGGTTAGCAGATTTCTTTAAGTTTGATGTTGATTTATATTTCTGGACCATGTTGTGTTGCTATATGTTTGAAGTTTCTCGTCGCCATTTAATTTTGTGACTGCAACCGAGTTGATCATTTACTCCCTTAGCTGTCTCCATGAGGTTTTGAGGGGTCAGTTTTGGCGGTGTTTTTTGTTTCCACGAGTATAATCTTTCTCCAGATATGATCGAGATTTGGTTGATCTCCATCTTGGTTTCAGTCACTAAACGAAATGGCAAGGATAAACTTAAAACATATAGCAACACAACATGGTCCAGAACTACAAATCAACAACAAACTTAAAGAAATCTGCTAATCCCCCCCCCCCCACTTCTAACCCAATAATTGAGCAAGATCTAGAATCTAAACCACCGTTGAGTTAAAACCTGAATTAAAACAAATATCTAAACCGAATAAAACACACATCTGAAATACATAAGGAGCAAAAATAAACTTTGGCTCTAAAGTACCTGCCAGAGTTGACGGCTGTTAAAAATGGGGATAGGTGCTCCAGAGAGACAAAACAATAGGTTTTACAAAATCTGACTTTAATGGTTATGATGTTTTACTTTTACTTAAACTACTTAATATTTATTTAAGTGAGAATTTCACAGAATAACACACATTTTACCTCATATTACTAGAATAACACCCTTGTCAAAATTATGATCAGAGTGAATAGTAAAATACAAAAAAGCCCTTATCAATTAATCTTTTATAATTATTAGAATATTAATTAAACATTTGATTCTAACAGAAAAAAAATTTTAGAAATAATAATGAATTAAAGGATTAGAACTTAATCCTAAATTGTCCAAAAGAAAAAAACTGTCGACACAAAAGATTTAAGAAAAAAAACTGTTCATCTTCTTCTCTCTCAAAAATTTCTCCACCATTCTTCTCGATCTAAAATTTTCCGTCCCTGTCAAATCTGTATGCCGTCGAGTCTGTCCGCCGTCGAGTCTGTTCACCGTCGAGCCTGTTTGCCGATGAGTCCTGTGGAGTTCTGTCGAGTCCAGCGACTTGTTCACCAACGAGTTTTTTCGATTTCACCGACGAGTTCTGTCGATTTCAACGACGAGTCTCCATGATTTCAATCGACTCTGTCTCATCTCCTCTCCTCCGTTTCATCTTCGTCGCCAAATTTAGGTTAAACCCTAATTTTTTTTCTTTCAATTTCACGTTCAAATGGAGAATGGATTTATGCTTAGTAGCCGCAGCTTTTTTGTTGTGTAGCCACAGCTTTGTGTATTTGTTATCAGAGTTTTAATATTGAGTAGTCGCAGCTTTGTTAATATGTGGTCACAGCTTTGTTGTTGTGTAGCCGCAGCTTTGTTGTTGTGTAGCCACAGCTTTGTGTATTTGTTATCAAACTTTTAATATTGAGTAGTCGCAGCTTTGTTTATATGTGGTCGCAGCTTTGTTGTTGTGTAGCCGCAGCTTTGTTGTTGTATAACCGCAGCTTTGTTTTTTGTGTGGCCGCAGTTTTGTTTATATGTGGCCGCAGCTTTGTTGTTGTGTAGCCGCAGCTTTGTTTTTTGTGTGGCCGCAGCTTTGTTTTTTTGTGTGGCCGCAGCTTTGTTAGTTATGTGGCTGCAGCTTTGATTTTGTGTATCCGCAGCTTTGACACTCTTGTTTGATCGCATATTTTTTTTTTTTGTTTTGATTGCAGATAGATGGCATCTTATCCTCCTAGATTGTTTTAGGATTGAAGCATTGCAAAGTTGCGGTCATGAACCAAAATTGTTATCTTTCTAAATTTAAGATGATGAAAGAATATATTGGTTCAGATGCTTGGAATGAGTTGAAGGACTTATCTGTTGCGGTGTTTCTTAAGCTACTAGACATAGATTTGAAGGAGAAGTACATATGGTAATCCCAGATTGTTCGTTTCTTCCTCCCACATCAGTTGGCAGTCAACAATATTCACGAGTTATGGTTGCTGATTGATGGTCAGCCCCTCAGGTTTTCGCTAAACGAATTTAAGGAGATCACAAGTCTTAATTGTGACTCATTTCCATTAGAGACTACATCAGACAATACATCAGATAATGGTGATGTTGCTTATGAAGCGTTTTGGAAAGAAATGAAAGTTCCTTTAGGGGATGGTCCATCTTGGGTGGAATTATTGAAGGTTTTAAAAGGTTGTCAGAGTTGGAGCAAGGAGAAAAGGTTGATGATAGGAAGGTTATGCATCTTGCATGTTGGAATATATGGCATCAATCATGGATCAAGGATATCTTTGAGTAGTGCAAGAAGAGTGTTTGATTCAAAGAGTTTTGAAAAATATCCTTGGGGTCGAGAGGGGTTTACTAGTTTAGTAAATTCAGTTAAAGTTATTCAGTGCACAAGCGACACTTGCCAGTTACACGGATGTGTTCATGCTTTGCTCATATGGTTATTTGAATTTGTTCCTACTATTGGAGAAGTTTACGGGTATAGGCATGGAACTGTGGATGTTATACTTAATTGGCGAGGAAGTCGTCATCAATTTAAATATGAAGACTTAATAAAAAACGAGAAAGCCAAACATGGAGAGGTATGAATTCTGTATGCCTAACTTCTTTGTTCTACTGCAGCTTTTATTGTGGTGATGATATTATGATCCTTTAGGTTCGTGTGATGCATATGCTTCCAGTTGCATTAGAAGATATGTATCCTAAGTGGAGTGACCAAGATAACAACTTGGATCCAAAACTTGAAAAGTTGATTGAAGATATCATTGGAGATTGTTTGATTGCAAATCCTTGGCATGCAGAGAAAAAAGTTTTGAAGAAGCGTGTACCACATGCTGATTAGAAAAGTAACAAGTCTGTTGTTATGTCTGACTTTGGTCAAACTTCAAAGAAGAAGAAAAAGAAGAAGATCGAAGGAAATGACCTCTCAAATGTTAGTACTCTAGTTTGTTTATTTAAAGAAACATGTGTTTGTGATTACTCACACTAATCAGTCTTGTTTTTAAATGTGTAGGTTGATGAAGATAGCAAATTTACCATTGCTGGAATGATGAAGGTCATAGAAACTTTTGGCCACAAACTTTGCGAGTTGGACAATAAGTTTGATACAAGAATGGATGGTTTTCATGCAAACCTTGCTGCAGTTAAGGGAGAAATCCAAGATCTGCAAGAACGAGAAGGGAAGAGTATATGTAAAAAAGAAGTTAGTGTCACCAATTCAAACCTACCAGATGATGAAGCAACTAGTAAAACACCGGTTAGTTTTGTTATTACTGCAGCTTTGTTTAGCTTTAGCTGCAGCTTTGTTTAGCTTTAGCTGCAGCTTTGTTTAGCTTTAGCCGCAGCTTTGTTTAGCTTTAGCCGCAGCTTTGTTTAGTTACCGTTTAGCTTTACTGTAGCTTTGTTTGTTCTTTAGACGCAGCTTTCTTTGTTCTTTAATCGCAGCTTTGTTTAGTTAGATTGTTTTTTACAAGTTTAATGGACTTTTTAACATGTTAATGCAGTTATGGTTGGATGCGGGGATCACTACAAGAAAACAGTGTTTTAGCGACTGCAAATATAGTTGCAACTTAGTCGCTAATTGGTAAGATACGACTAAATAACGACTAAATCAAGTTATCGGAAATAATTAGTCGTTAAATGGTTTAGTCGTTTTTTAGTCGCTATTTAGCGACTAATAGGTAACTCGGTAACACAACAGGACCTAAATAAAAAATAGTTGTGTAACTGTTGTGTAATAGTCGCTAATTTTAGCGACTAATATGTGACTGATTTGGCGACTATTCAGTGACAATAAAATGGTTTAGATGCAGTCAAGTAATAATAGTCACATAATAGTCGCTAATATTAGCGACTAATTGCCGATTAAATATTAGCGACTAACATTTGTTATTAGTCACCAAATAGTCGCAATATCTCTATATTCAGATACAAATATGTAGAGATATTGCGACTATTTAGTGATTAATATGTTACTATTTGGCGACTAAATAACTACAATTTAAGGATTATATTTTAAGTGAACAAGAATTTGGGATGGTTACTGGGATTCGTTTAATTGCTCAAAATGAAGAATTTGATTCCAATAAAATTTGATATTGACACGGAAATGGAAATAGCATTTGATTTAAAAATAGTCATAAAGAGACAAATGCTAATTCCTTGTCTTACATACAAAAACTCCAAATATCCAAAAACTCCAACAAGTTCATAAACAGAGAAGTACATAGAGAAAGATAAGTAACCTAAGAAGAAGATGGAGGTGCAGCTGACTGAGTTTCCACGAAGGCGAGGTAGTTTGGATCAGTTTGTCGGAGATATTTGTCCAGCATGGACAACTGCTCGATCTTGTCTGTTTGCTCAGCCACAGTTTGGGACTGCTCTTCGAATTTACGTTGAGCTTCCTTCAGTTGGTCTTGCAGTGCCACAAATGATGAAGCATCTCCTGGTTCCTTGCGCTTGCCATTGATGAGAGTCTCCTTGAGGCTTCCAACTCCATAAGGAGTTCCTCGTGAATCCTTGTCAGTGGACTGAAAAAGTAAAAGAAAAACACTAAGTAAATATCATGAGAAAAACTAAGGATATAAATGTGGAATGTGTAAACTGTGACCTGAAGAAAGATGGATGTATAGTCATCTACTGAGAGCTCACAATCTGACAAAGAAGAATTCTCTGCCTCGAGCTGAGCCAGCTTGTCTTGGATATTCTTCTCATAATTTTGAATGATTTTTTCTGCCTTCTTATCTACATACGTACCATCTGGCCTTGTATGTGTCTTAATAAAAACTTCACCAACACTCACTGGTCTTTCCAGTTTCTCTTCCTGCAATGTTACAGAATAAATAAGGTTTATGACAGAATTTTAAGCTGCAAATGTTTTAGACAAACAAATATCAGAAATATAAAACTTACTAACCAGGTTATATTGGACTTGGATATACGACGTCGGCCCTGATAAGTGGACGTGAGGACCAAGACCATCACGATTAGACATATGAACATTTGAATAGATTTTACTCCTTTCATTTGCTTCTTCAGTATCCCAGTACGCCAGCATCTCTTTCCAGAGAGTACCCTCGATCCATCTAGGTCGCTTTCGACTAGTCCTCACGTTACTAACCATGCCTTTCATCCGGCGGTCACAGATGTCCTCAAAATATGCTTGAACTGTCCCTGTTATCAAGGGATCCCATGTGTGGGTTTTCTACAAAACAGAGAGAATATAATGATATTAGTAAAAACAACACACGTAAACCTATATACAAAGCCTAAAGGACAGAAAAAGTATACCGCAAACTCGAAGAAGTATCTTTCTTTTCTCTCCCGTGGCACACAAGACCAAGTATAGTAGGGACCATCAAATTTGTTGGTAAAAATTCTAGTAACAGCCCTTACTAGTTTTGATTTTTTGTCCCGAGTAAACCTGCAAACACAAGCCAAAGAAAACGCAGAAGTAAAGTAGAAAAAAAAAATCCAATCAGCTAACATATCCTAAGAATACAAAACAGTAAGAAAGTCAATATAAAAACATCAAGATGAAAACATCAATGACAATAGCAAAAGAGGAAACCATCGTGAGAAACACTATTAGAGATCAACAAAGTCTATGTATACGAGAATCTTTTCAACAAAGTCTGTGAGGAAGAAGTTGATCAAGAAGGAATCTGATATCACAATTTATTTCAAGCAAAGAGAAGACTCAGAGGATAACGCTAATCCCACCAATACCTCTGGCTCAGAGAAATAGCGAATGATCATGGTGGTTAATGGTAGTAACGGGAACATAAAGATGAACACAATTCCATCAGAACATCAAAATCAAAACAGTTCAAACAGTTCAAAGACAGACTCAAGCACAGACACAGACACAAACACAAATGTAAGTAATTTGTTATGCACATACCAAGTAGAGTTTGGTGACAGTGTGGGAGAAAGGACGGTGGTAAACCTATCCCTGTTTGGCACGAGAAGCAGAGCATTGAGAGTCTGAAGCATTTCCTCCTCCAAAGCCGGCACTGGAGCAGGTTCCTCGAAGTTGTTACCTTGTGATGACGAAGGATGACTCTGAGCCTGAGAGTTCTGAAGTGGAGAGGGTACATTGTCCTGCCGTGGAGTGGATTGGGGAAGAGGATTGTTCTGGACTTCATGTGAGGAAGGAGAGGCAACTTCTTCACGTTGTTGAGGCATCCCGGTCTGGAAAAGTCGTTGTGGCGGTGGATAATTGCCGATGTGTGGAGCTGTAGTTGAATATTGAACAAACACGGGAACTTGATATTGGGGCGACTGATTCAGAGGATCTTCGGCCGCCAGCGTGAAGTTGTATTGAGGCAGTAGAGGGTTGAGTCTTCTTGAGGCAGTAGTAGAGGGGTTGGTGCCTCCAGGTCTCTGAGAGACATTTGGAACAACGATTCTCTTCTGCTGGCGCCATACCTTCTTTAGTGGAGGCATGTCTGATAGAGATGCTTTAGAAAGGGGAAGATGTAGGCGATCGAGAGAGATGTCTGAGAAAGGGGAAGAAATTAGGAATTTTGATGAAGATGAGAGAAAAAAGATGGAGGCGATCGAGAGAGAAGGCTGAGAAAGGGGAAGAAATTAGACCTAATAGTGTGGTTGTCATTGAACTCCGTTTGGTTGTCATTGAACTCTGTCTGGTTGTCATTGAACTCCGTCTGGTTACAGTTGAACTCCATATGGTTCAATGAATGAATTAATTAAACATAATATTGAACTTTGATTGAACCAGATGGAGTTATATTGAACCAGACGGAGTTCTAAGAAATTGGGGATTATAGGGATTTTTTGTTTAAATGTTTAATTATTATAATTCTTTTAAATTTTAATAACAATATTACTACTTTTTATTAACAATTTTAGTAATTGTATCATTTGTATTATTAATTTTTGTACTTTCATATATAATAATTATATGTATATTTGATTAAAATTTTATGTTCAAATCATATGAAAACTTTATTTTAATAACAATATTACAACTTTTTATTAACAATTTTAGTAATTTGTATTATTAATATTTTTACTTTCATATATAATAATTATATGTATATTTGATTAAAATTTTATGTTCAAATCATATGAAAACTTTATTTTAATAACAATATTACTACTTTTTATTAACAATTTTAGTAATTTGTATTAATAATATTTGTACTTTCATATATAATAACTATATGTATATTTGATTAAAATTTTATGTTCAAATCATATGAAAAATTTATTTTAAAATTTTATATGATAGAAAAATTTGGATAATTTTGACCATAAGCAATAAGAAAATATTTGGAAATTTTTTTTTACATTTAATAAATGTAACATAATTAACATTATAATATATATAGTTACTGAGGTTCTTCGTCTTCAAGATCTTCATCAGAAGACGACAACTTACACCGAAATTCATCTTCTGGTTCGGCATCTCCGACATCATAATCGAGGTTTATTGGGTTCAAACTTTGTACCAAATTGTCGACTACAAGATCTTCAACTGTAGTCATCAAGACATCATCATCATTTTCTGTTTGCAAAAGAGTTTGATCTTTGTTTTCATATTCTCCTGAAATGTTTACTCCTCGGATTAACTTTTACAACATTGAGCCACAACTTCTTTGGTTTCTTTGTGTATGGGTATGGAATATAACAAACTTGATCTGCTTGAGATGCTGTTTGCAAAATCAACATGTATATTAATTGAAGTTATACATATAATTTATATATTTAAATATATATATAAGATCGACAATAATATGTACCTAAAATAAATGGTTCGTATTTCTTGTATTTCCTTGATGAAAGGACGTCTACAACACCACCATTGCTTATTCGAGTTCCTTTACCGATAACAGGGTCATACCACTTACACTTAAAAAGTGTGATTCTTAAATTGACCATCCCCTCATACTCGAGTTCTATGATATCTGTTAAAATCCCATATAAATCGGCTTTATCAGAAGCATCCGTGTAATTTTCACTTTAACACATACCCCATAGTTACATGTCTTTCGTCCAGCCCGATGATTTTGCGTATGAAACAAATAACCTCTTGTAAAATACATTGACCAGGTCTTCGCCTTATTCAAAGGTCCATGAACTATCTCTTGAACCCAAATAGGAAACGGATTCGTGGCGTTCCAATAAGTAACCTTCATATATATAAACAATATGAGTATATATATATATAACTATATATGTGTATGTTGTTATGAATATTGTTTAGACATACATATTCTTTCACCCATAAATGATATTTGTCAGCTCTTTTCACGGAGAGTTCTTTCTCGGTAAGTCCAGGATATTTTGCAGAAATAAAATCCTCGAACATACTATATATACAAGACCAAAACAAATATATGAGAAATTATAGTGGATTAAAACGTAAGTTGTGAGAAATATCAACTTATATATATATATATACCTCTCAATTGGCTGAAATAGTCACAATTTCGTAAAACATATGAATGTGCGCATTGATAATCTTTCTCTGAAAGCCATATTTCATGCATCTCTCCACTTGGACGGCCGACGTGCGTAAATATATGAGGTACCCCAGGGACATGATATACAGGAGCTTCACCTTCATCAAATCTTGTTAACCTGACCAATGAGTGATAATTAACTTTCATTTAAATAGATAGCATGTTTCTACCTTACTTTGATTAATTTAGCATTTACTTTGATTTTGTTTTTATATTCGCTGCAAAGTAGTGCTCTGAGAAATAAGAAATCTCGTCATTGATATATGATTCGACAATTGATCCTGCCGCAAATCTTTTGTTCTTTGCCCTCCCTTTCAAATTTTTGAAAAACCTTTCAAAAGGATACATCCACCTATATTGCACAGGACCTCCTAATTCAGCTTCGTAGGGGAGATGTATAGGCAGGTGCTCCATCACATCAAAAAATGATGGTGGGAAGATCTTTTCCAAATTACATATGACTAGAACTATGTTCTGTTTCAGGATTTGAACGCGACTTTGATGCAAAGTTCTCGAACATAAGTCCCGAAAAAATGCCCCAACCCCTACAAGATATTCAAATTAATTCTGCAGTAGGTTACTATAATCATATTTACCATAATCATAAAAACAAAACTATATGTAATTAGTACCTGATAATGCAAGGTGGACGTTCCTGTTTAGGAGTTCTTCAAAGATAAATGGAAGTAGCCGCTCCATAAAAACATGGCAGTCATGACTCTTCCTGCCTGAAAACTTTCCATTTGCCATATCAACACAATTTGCTAAGTCTGAAGAATATCCATCTGGGAATTTAACCGCATGTTTCACACATTCCAGTAAACTTGTTCTGGCTTCTTCTATCAATGAGTAATCTGGGAAAGGAGCTTTACCCTCATCATCAATATGTAACTGTGGCCGCGAACAAAATTGTTCTATATCCAATCTTAACATGATGTTGTCTTTTGATTTACCCTTCACACGACAAAGAGTATACATGATGTTGTCAAGAAAATTCTTCTCTATATGCATCACATCAAGATTATGTCGGAGATTGAGGTCCTTCCAGTATGGCAGCTCCCAGAATATGCTTTCCTTATGCCAGTTATGTTGCTTTCCATAACCTGGCTTCTTCTTTTCGTGACCATTTCCACCGACGTCCTTTGTTTTTGGTGGATTTACACCATCTAACCGCTCATAATAAACTTGTTCACCGGTCAAAGACTCAGGTGGATACTCCTCTGAAGCATCTTTTCCCTTCAGAAAGTCTTTTTTATTCCTTCTCAGTGGATGACCATAAGGAAGAAATCTTCGGTGACAATCAAATCAACACGTCTTCCTTCCATTAGGTAGATAAAATGACTTTGTACTTTCCGTACAAATCGGACAAGATAATTTACCATGGGTTGTCCATCCTGATAACATGCTATACGCCGGAAAGTCGCTTATTGTCCACATCAATACTACTTTTAGATTAAAATTTTGATTCAAGGACACATCATATGCATCAACTCCAGTAGACCACAACTCTTTTAACTCCTCAATAAGAGGTTGGAGGAAGATATCAAGACTAGCTCGCGGATGGTTTGGCCCAGAATTGAGAATTGTAAGAAACAAGTACTCTTCATTCATGCACATACCAAGGGGTAAATTATATGGAGTCAAGATCACTGGCCAAAGCGAATGATTATTAGACATGCCAAATGGACTGAACCCATCAGTACATAATCCAAGATAAACATTACGGGGTTCTTCGGCAAACCGGGGATTTTGTTCTTGAAAATATCTCCACTCTGCTGCATCAGAAGGATGACTCATTTCTCCTTCCTTTGATTGGTGTTTGGCATGCCATCTCATTGCCGCTACAGTCCTCTCCCTCTGATACATTCTCTTCAATCTGTCAGCAATAGGTATATACCACATACGACTATATGGTACTTTTTTTCTACGCCGGTCGTCCTTAGGCTTCCATCTTTTTGCACCACAAAATAAAGATTTTTCTTCTTTTTCGTGAGCTTTCCAGAAGATCATACAATTGTTGATACAAACATCAATTGTATGATATGGGAGGCCTAAATTGCGCATCAACTTTTCTGTCTCGTAATGTGAACCAGTAGACTGGTTTCCTTCTGGTAAATACTCAGACAAAATTTCGCAAAATGAATCCACTAACTTTTCACTCATATTATGATCAGACTTATTTTGCATGACTCGAGCAACTAAGGATAACTGTGAGTGCCCTTTATGACAACCATCGTATAATGGATTTTTTGCACTTTCTAATAAGTCGTAAAAAAATTTTGAATGGTTAAGTACTGGTTCTTCTACATCCTGATAACTACCATCCTGATGATAGTTATCATCAAAACTCACATTATTACGAAATCCATCATTTACCATATCCACATATCTATCTTCTACTACATTACCCACTTTTTCATTCCCACTTATATATGTCGTATCAACATAACTCGTTCCTAAATCCATATTAATTTCTTCCCCATGCTTAGACCAAACATAATAATCTGGCATAAATCCTCCACTTCCTTCATCAAACCTCTTATACATCCACTCCCGAAAATTACTATTATTATAATTTCCCGACATAGTTTCCCGTTCTTATACTGCTTTTAGTGTTTATATAAATGAGAAAAAAATGAAAAGTTTCTACAAATTTTTTCTTTTGGTGAGATAAAGTTTATACGAATTGAATAAGCAAAAGAAATGAGGAGAATTGTGTTTCTACAAATGAGAGAAAGAAATGAGGAGAAGTTTAGTTATATAGATTTTTTTTGCCCACTAAATGGCGACTATATGTTATAGTTGCATTAAACTGGTACACACCAACCTACAAACGTATAAAACATGTTTTTTTCCACCGGTTTAATACGATTAATATGCCACTGTTATGCGACTCTGTCGGCATGTTGCAAAATGGTCGCCAAAAAGCGACTAACACGTGACAAATATTTTACGTCTGCAGTATAGTCGTAAATTAGTCGTAAATTAGTCGTTAAATAGCGACTGTGTGACGACTACAGTAGATTAGTCGCTAAATAGCGACTGTTTGACGACTAAATTACAAGAGTCGCAAAATTGTCACAATTGTGTGGCTACGTAGTCGCCAAATTAGGCGACTAAATATTTAGTCGCCATTTGTTGTTGCTAAAACATTGTTTTCTTGTAGTGGGACCAAGGATGTATTGGCTGTGATGACCAACAATGTATTGGCTGTGAGGACCAATGATGCATTTGATATCAATGATCTGCGAAAGCAAGGAGAGAAGCTTAAATCTAAAGAAACTGTTGCCAACAAAAAAAAACATAAACAAGATGATGAAGCATCTATTAAAACACCGGTCAGTAGATGGAAAACTATTTAAATGTTTCTGCAGGTTTGTTTATCTTTTGCTTAATGGACTTTTTAACTTATTTATGCAGTTATGGTTGGTAATAGAGGCCATGGGTTCATCAGATGGGATTCCAGTTAAAAAAGTTGTGAAGAGGGAATCGAACAAAAAACTTAGAAAGATAAGTGATGCTCAAGTGGAGAAAAAGAGAAAGATTGGTTTAGCTGAACGAGATAGTGATGTTGAAGACATAACTGAGCAACAGAGAAAAAAAGACATGGAAATGGCATCAAGTTCCGAAAAAGGGTTGTCAAATCTACAAGATGCCAATGCTAATGAGGCAATGGATGAAAAGACACTTATGCAAAAGAGAGTTCCACAGTTGGCGGCTTCTCAAAAGTTTCTATACATTGGTAACTCTATTGTTAGACGCATCATTCCAGGTGTTGAAACTTCTGAATACGACTATGATCCTATGGAAGATGTTGATATACAAAAATATCAGAATCTACTTGATTTCATACACAGGGAAGAGTAAGTATCTAATATCTTTTATTTAATAATATCGACATTATTCAAAGCTTGATAATGAATATTTGTTCTTAAATGGAACAACCACTAGAAGGCATGGATTCAAATGCGGAGTTATTTAGAGAGATTATTACTCCTAGGGAGGAATGGTGCGACCGTGAGTATGGCTGGTTGTGTGATTCTGTAAGTAGTTTGAAAATGAATGTGTTTTCTTATGTGCAGATTAATTTGGAACTCTCTCTAATTTATTCTTTTCCTTTTGTTGTACAGCACTTGGCTGCAGCATTTACAATGTTCCGCCTTATGCGTGAGCATTCACCTTTCCGCAAAAGGGTAGGCTTCATTGATCACTGGTTCTTGTCAACCATGGCTATTGATTTCAAATCGGTTCCAGGAAAAACAACCAAAGTATTGTTTAACGCTCATTACATAGACAGTTTAACGGTCAAGCTCCTGCCGACTCAATGACCCATAAGAGATGGTTTCATGATATTGATAACTTATATGGTGCTTTTAATGTGAAAGCTGTTCACTGGGTTGCTGTGGACATCAACTTCAAGAAGGAGATGATATATGTTTATGACTTCATCCCGACTCATACAACGGACAAACAAATTGTTGTAGCATGTGAGTTTCTCTGGAGGGTTATATCAAAGTTGCAGTAACTATAACAAAGCCGCAGTCACTATTTTTTACAAACAAAGATGCAGTCAAAGAAAACAATCATGTAGAGTGGAAACAAAGCTGCAGTCACTAATTTTCACAAACAAAGCTGCAGTCACTAATTATCTCAAACAAAGCTGCAGTCAAAGAAAACAATCCTGTAGGGTGGAAACAAAGCTGCAGTCACTATAACAAAGCTGCAGTCACTATTTTTCAAACAAAGTTGCAGTAAAAAAAAACAATCCTGTAGGGTGGAAACAAAGTTGCAGTCACTATAACAAAGCTGTAGTTAGTAATTTTCATAAACAAAGTTGCAGTCACTATAACAAAGCTGCAGTCACTACAACAAAGCTGCAGTCACTAATTTTCACAAACAAAGCTGCAGTCAAAGAAAATAATCATGTAGGGTGGAAACAAAGCTGCAGTCACTATAACAAATCTGCAGTCAAAGAAAACAATACAGTAGGGTGGAAACAAAACTGCAATCACTATAACAAAGCTGCAGTCACTAATTATCTCAAACAAAGCTGCAGTCAAAGAAAACAATCTTGTAGGGTGGAAACAAAGCTGCAGTCACTATAACAAAACTGCAGTCACTATAACAAAGTTGCAGTCACTATTTTTCACAAACAAAGCTGCAGTCACTATAACAAAGCTGCAGTAACTATAACAAAGCTGTCATCACTAATTATTTTCAAATAAAGCTGCAGTCAAAGCAAAACAATCCTGTAAAAAGAACAAAGCTGCCATAACTAAAACGGAGTGACATTTTGTAATTAGTAATTACGCGCATTTTAAATATTAATGGCATTTTTGTAAATGAATTTTGTTTACAAAGCTTCCAAGGGGTACTTTGTGATTTAAAATATCAAAAAAACACTTTCGTAATTAAAAACAAATGTGAGTTATTCTAGTATTTAACACACTTTTATGGGTTATTCTAGTAATCCTCCCTTTATTTAATTGATATTTATTGTTTCAATTTTTTTTTATCTACTAGACGGCTAGGGTTTCAAATTTTAGCAATCAACGAATGTATGCATGTATGACGGATCCATATGTCTTTCTCTCACTTTTCACTTAATGATAAGCTAATTTTGGTCATTTTCCCATCCAATTTAGGGGAAATTTAATTGTTTCACGGTGCATAAGTGGCAGAAAAATGCATGTATTGGTAGTAATTGAAAATCTAATTAAAAAATACTAATAATTGAAAGGAAAAATATCTACCTCTAGATACATCTCACTCTTGAAAGGAATTCAGCATGTTTCGTTTCAAGATATCTTGGTAATCATATTGTTGTTGAAATCCATCTGAATTCAAGAATGAAAGGAATCATGAATTCAGATGGGATTCAACAACAAAATGATCACCAAGATTTCTTAAATCCAAACATGTTGAATTCCTTTTCAGAGACATATGTTTCTAATGGTAAATTTTATTTCCTTTCAATTATTAGTAATTTTTATTAGATTTTTATCTTTATATATTAAATTTATTTTCGTTTATCTAGCAGCAACAAAACTAATTGTTATGTAATTCACATGGGTATTTACAAGAAAACCTACCAAACGCACAATTGGCTCAACAACACTTATTAAACCAAAGTACGTTGAATTCTTTTCAAGAGCTAACGGAAAAAACAGAGATTGTGAATGAAGTTTCTGGTGGGTTAATAGATAATGCTGCAATATGAAAAGCTAATCCCTCAACTAGTACACACCCAAATCTACCCCATATCAAGAGTCACTAACAATAAATCCAAATCTGCCTGACATGGTATGCTCATGGGCTGAGTTATAATGTTTTTTTAATGGGTGAAAAATAATGCAAAAGTGTTAGTCGGAGGCTTCGAACCAAACTGCCACTTTAATTAATCTGAACAATATAAAAAACTTAAATAATTATATTTCATATAATGCAAGTGCTCTCATTAATTCTATCCTAGCTCTGCCATTGGGTATACTACTTACATTTTTAATAAAACATATAATGTTTACTATTAACTATCAAAACTAAAGTCATAAACGCTATCTCTAAAAGATCCATTGTCACTGAGCTTATATGACTGTCTCCGAAAACTTTCTTAGTGTCAAAATCGGGTTTTCTCTGGTGGATAAATAGAGAATCTTGCAATAATCAAGGCAGCGAATGGATAAGAGAAACACTTGAGACATCCAATGCATGCGATTTTCCTGACACATATGCACCCATTCAACAATTTTCTCTTTTTCCCTAAATTTAATGGCAAAATGACCAAAATTAGCTTATCATTTAGTGAAAAAATTGGAGAAAGACGTGTAGATCAGGCCTACATGCATATGGGTGTTGTTCATCCTTTTTTAGGGCATGACAATACATTTCCCATGTATTTTAGTTATTTGAAGATACAGTTTATTTATTTCTATAAATTGCTTCATCCCTTATTCTATGCAAACACATCTAAAACAAAAATTCACAACACTAATAATCAAATCTATCCTTGCTAAGTAAAAGAGTAACACAATATGTTCAACAATGATAGTTCAACAGTGTATCAATTTACCTATTGTACGTTAAGTACTTTAGGGTCTATCCACGAAGAAACAAGTAAGCACACTAGGAATTCAAGTCTACATTTCAATCTAAGTAACTCAAGTTGTTTTGGGGTTTAAAACAATATTCAAAATTTAGTAAGGTGGAAAACTATTAAAAAAAATTTTGAAAATTCAGATAAAGGAAATCGAACTCTCAGAATAAGGTAAGTGAGTAATCCTAACTTGTGGAGCTTAATCGACTTAACACAATTAACCCTTCATCCTTAGAACGCTAATTTCAATTAATTCAATTCCATTACATTAATCTCTTCACTAATCATCCAATAATCAATAACTCAAGTTAGCTATCATATGATCAGTGAGAATAAATTACATGCCTAAATAATCATGAAACACCCTAATAAACTATTCCATAAGCAAGAAATTAAAAAAACACTTTAAATTTTTGTTTAAGCATTTTATCAAACACTTTGTGGGCACTAAAATATCTAAGCCCTAATCTAGCATTTTCAAAACTAATCCAGCCTTAATTCCGCCTATCAAGCAAGGATCTATGTTTTACAAGCCCAAACTACACTAATGAATAACAAATCACCCTAAATCTACCATTCTTAAAAGCTCTAAAAAGTACACACAATCAACCTGAATAACACAAAACAATAAACTTGATCTTTGCATAATCATGATTAATAGAAGGATAGTTGAATTATTTAAGAAGGGAAGAAATTTGATACCTAGAGAGATTCATAGAATGAGTTAAAACCCCAAAAGTGGCTAAGGATAGGTATAAATTATAATGTGCAGCCCTAAGGGCTTGGCCACAAAAGTGGCAAGATAACATCATATAAATAGAGAAACCTTTTAGGGTTTTCTCTTTACAAAATGACAAAATAGCCCCTAAGGTTGGGCCTATTTCCTTTTGAACTTTGAAAGGGGCTTCTTCCTCCTTCTTTTGGATCCAATCCGATCAAATTCTTAAAGATAAGACTTCAGCACATTTTAATATGGCTTATATACATTCCCGACTTTAAAACAACTTTTGCACAAGCTTGTTTCTTAAACCCGGATTTGGCACAAGCCTTTGATGATACTTTTGTGCCTTTCCTCTAGAACCGGTACCGTGCAATATCTGTGCTTGTATGGATCCTTTCAGTTTGTACAATACCCGAGATTTTCACGCTCTTATTTTGCACATAGTGCCTTTTTAATCTCAATAGCCACTGCACGTGACCACTGGGACGAAATGACGATGTGACCCTGCTGACTAGTCCTTGCCAGATCATCAGGTAGGTTTAGTCAAGTCTTCACGATGTCACAAAACCGCGGTGTGATGATGCTGGTTTGTACCGGTGTGGTACTCAGGTCGGGTTCAGGTTTTTCGGGTAGAGGAATTTTGTACCCATAGATACCTGTAAAGTTTTGGATCGGGTTCGGGTCAGTTCTATTCGGGTTCAGCTCGGTTCGGGTTTACAACAATTTACCAATAAATATCAGAACATACCCACAAAATATCCAAAATATTGTATCCAAAATATACCCAAATACCCAAAACAATACCCGAAATATCTAAAAATACCTAAGCCTCTATATGTGTTAGTGTGTTTGGTTCGGGTATATCGGGTACCCGATCGGGTAACGAGGAATATCCAAACCTGAACCGAAAGAGGTATACATATTTTAGTTGGAAGAGAAAATGGTAAGCAATCGCAAAATAATAAGAATAATTAAGGACTTGATTGGTTCTCTCGCAAAACTTGGTTGTGGTTGCTAGCATTTGGTAACAATCATGAAACTCGTTACATACCACTCAGTCCCGTTTAAATTTTTAGGTTTAAAATCTTCTTCTAGCTAGCGTTTGCGGCTATGGATGGTTTAAAATATTTAGTTTAAACTTTTTAATTTGTAATAAGATAAAATATTATACAAAAAATTATTATCATAAATTAAGAGTGTAATATAAATATCAAGTATGAAGTTATCTATAAACATTTGTTAGTGAAAAACCATATCTAATTATTATAATTTAGAATTTGCACTTCTTTGAAATTTTATTTTCAAACAGAGCCCCCAGGAAAGTGTGTTTGAACAGTAGGGGCCGTATTTGAAAATAAATTTTCAAATGGGTACATATTTCTAGTTTTCTCTTATTAAAAAGTTTACTCTAAAATTTAAGGATACCCAAATTCAAAAGCAGGCCAATTACAAAATTTAATATACTTTAAAAAAAAAAAAGTAATGGAAATAGATACCTAAACTAAAAGCATTTTTGGAAATAAAACAATGAAAGGCAAGCTCTCGGGAAATGATATATAACTAAGGAAATCAATAACTAACTAGTGGAGCTTGATTCTATCTCTTAGAGCTAATCTATCTGTCGTAGATCTCTGATATATATTAATCCACTTCTGGGGCACTAATATCTTCACTAATCATTTGATAATCAGTAACTCCCATTAGCTACCAAATAATCAGTGAGCATTGCTATCAAGTCTAACTAACCACCTAACATCATAATCAACTATTTCCGTAGGCTAGTCTTGCTAATAACTTGAATATTTTGATTCAAGAATTTAATCAAACACCTTGTGGGCATGAAAATGCTTAAGTTCAAAAATACCAATTTCTAGGCTAATCTAGCATTAAGAACACACACACATATATATATATATATATATATCAAGCATGGATCTAAATAGTTACAAGCCTATACTCCTAATCAATGATCAATCACCCTAAATCTACATTTCCCAAAAGCATAAAAAGACTACTCACTCATCATCATGAAAACACAAATCAATTGATTTGATAAATGCATAATCATGATTAAGTGTGGAATAAATGAATAATTAAAGAGAAAAAAAGATTTCATATTTTGAAACGAAGTGATTAATACAAAATGTTTGAAAACCAAAAATAGGCTTAGCAAAATCTCTCCCAAACAAAGCATAACCCTTTTCATTAGTGTAAAATATAGAGAAAGTCCCTAGGATAACGCTATCCCAACTTTTTTTTGACACAAATAGCACCGAAAAAAGAGTTGGACATGATTAGCATTTTTCTGATACTAAAAGTCAAATATGCCCTTGTTTTTAAATGGGAGGTATTTTGTTTTATTTTTATTTTTCTCTCGAGCTTTCTTCTTCACCAAAAATTTGACGGCAACGTATAAATTTGACGGCGACGTATAAATTTGACGATGACGGATATGGCGACAAGACGAATACGACGATGAATACATGGAGAATAAGACGGTGACAAAATCAGCAAAAACGAAGGATAAATCGATCTTCTAGGTTTGTTCAATTCAATTCGATTTTTTGGATTTCTGAATTCTGTAATTTATGATCATGCTTCTCTTCTCAACGGTTATGCATCATCCTATCGTGTATCCAGATAAAAGCTTTCATAAAGTGAATACATATGGACGATCATGCTTCTGTAATTTATGATCATGCTTCTTTTCTCAACGATTTGCTTTATTGAAGATGAATTTGAAATTAGAGAGTTTTTTTGTTTACTTCGCTCTTTTTCAGTGTCTTTTAGCAATGTAGCTAATTTTTTGGTGTCATGCTTTTTACTGCATCTCTGTTTTGATGAATTTTTGCTTTCACAGATGTTGAATCTCTATTCTGTATGCGAAGAGTGGAATTCAAGCGATTTCACTGATAAGAGAAAGTGGACTTTTTTAGTTGATTCTGATAAAGGAGCATCGGTTTTTGAGATTGATGAGGATGTCAAATTCAAGGATTTGTTAGATATGGTCATTGATGACTTTGGAATTGAAGATAAAGAAGTTAGACTTAGTCATGAACTTTCTCAGAGTTTGAAAGTGCTCATTCAGGTTTCTCCGCCTGTGTTTATACGTAATGATCGCCAACTTAAATCTTTCATCAATAAATTTAAAGAAGATGCAGGAATCATTAGCCTGTTTGTCACTGTAAGAAATTCTTTCTAAAACTAGACTATTTTGTGTTTTATTACAATTGCTTTTTTCTTTACTTTGCAACTTTTCTTTTTTGTGTATTCAGGTTTGTGACAAATACAAGTTTCTTTCTCACAAGAATGTTGGTAGTATCAACCAATCAAGGCATATAGATGGATCTGATTCTCACAGAAATCAACTGGTAATTCTTTTCCTTGTTCACAGTTTTTTCTCTTGTTTATTTCTGTATGATTTAGGAAGGCTTTTCTAAATCAATAATAATGCTTCCTAAATCGATATTCCTGTGTCTGATTTTTGATCCAATCTTTGGGAGTGGTGAATAGTCCACGTATGCATCAACGTGGAACACATTCTATGTCTGAAGACCATATGAATGACTAGGTTTTTTTGCTTCTCTAAAAGTGTTTCCCGTTCACACAGTTTTTTCTCTTGTTTTTTCCTGCCTGATTTAGGAAGGCTTTCCAAGATCTATAATAATGCTTCCTAAATCGATATTCATGTGTGTGATTTTTGATCCAGCCATTGGGAGTGTAACAGTCCACGTATGCATCAACGTGGAACACATTTTATGTCCGAAGACCATATGAATGTCCAGGTATTTTTGCTTCTCTAAACGTGTTTCCCGTTCACACAGTTTTTTAGTTGATTTTTGTGTATGAGGTTTAGGAAGGCTTTCATAAATCTATAATAATGCTTCCTAAATCGATATTCATGTGTGTGATTTTTGATCCAGTCGTTAGGACTGGTGAACAGTCCACGTATGCATCAACGTGGAACACATTCTATGTCCGAAGACCATATGAGTGTCCAGGTATTTTGCTTCTCTAAAAGTGTTTCCCGTTCACACAGTTTTTTTAGTTGATTTTTGTGTATGAGTTTTAGGAAGGTTTTCCTAAATCTATAATAATGCTTCCTAAATTGATATTTTCTGTGTGTGATTTTTGATCCAGTCGTTGGGAGTGGAGAACAATCCACGTATGCATCAACGTGGAACACATTCTATGTCCGAAGACCATATGAATATCCAGGTATTTTGCTTCTCTAAAAGTGTTTCCCGTTCACACAGTTTTTTTAGTTGAGTTTTGTGTATGAGTTTTAGGAAGGTTTTCCTAAATCTATAATAATGCTTCCCTAAATTGATATTTCCTGTGCGTGATATTTGATCCAGTCGTTGGGAGTGGAGAAAAATCCACGTAGGCATCAACGTGGAACACATTCTATGTCCGAAGACCATACGAATGTCCAGGTATTTTTGCTTCTCTAAAAGTGTTTCCCGTTCACACAGTTTTTTTAGTTGATTTTTGTGTATGAGTTTTAGGAAGGCTTTCCAAAATCTATAATAATGCTTCCTAAATCGATATTCCTGTGTGTTATTTTTGATCCAGTCGTTGGGAGTGGTGAACAGTCCATGTATGCATCAACGTGGAAAAAATTCTATGCCCCATGACCATATAAATCAACCGGTAATTCTTCTTTTTTCTTGTATGATTTTTAAGATAGACTTCCTAAATTTGATGTCAGTTTTTTTTAATCGGTTCAGAGATGTTCTGTAAGTGACACATGCTCCTTCTCGCCTGCTGATAGAGAAGATTATTCACGCTTATTGAATCCTATTACAGATCTTCCACCAGTTCATATAGGTCATTCATCAGGTGTAAAAGATGATATATATGTGAACAGAATTTTCAAGAACAAGACAGAGATGATGGATATTCTGAGGAAGTGGGCATTAGAGTGCAAGTTTGAATTTAAGTCTCTGTGGTCGAATAAAGTAAGAGTGATATTAGGTTGTGTGGATGATAATTGCAGTTGGTGGTTCCATGCATTGGTTGTTCCTTATTCAGATTTTTTTTGTGGTGAAGAATCTTGTTGATCAACACACATGTGACACAACACATAGGAGTCCTAATCACAGGCAAGCTACCGCACCGACTCTTGCCTCCCTTATTTGCATGGGATATCATGAGAAGAAGGATGGATTGAAACCAAAGCAGATTGTAGATTTAGTAAGAATGAACCATAATGTTCATATCAAATACAATGGAGAACCAAAGAAATAGCTGAGACTTTGGTTAGAGGAACTCCTGAAGATAGTTAACGTAACCTTGCGAAATGGTTGTTCAAGATTCAAGAGAACAATACAGCCGCCCGAAAAGGAACTGCAGTGATCTTGAATAGGAATCCTACAGCGATAGGATCTAAGGTATTCTTAGAGATGGACGCTGGCACAAAATTTAAGTATGATTTTCTAGCATTGGGGCAATCATTGAGAGGTTTTCAATACTTGAGGTGTGTTATTGCAATTGACGGTACCTTTCTCAAGGCTAAATTCAAGGGGATTCTCCTAGGAGCTACTGTGCAAGATGGAGACTTCCATCTTTATCCTTTGGCTTTTGGCATTGTTGATTCTGAAAACGAGGATTCTTGGACTTGGTTTTTAAGAGGGTTGAAGACAGTGATCCCTGAT
Organism: Cardamine flexuosa; assembly: GCA_963555745.1. NCBI lineage: Eukaryota > Viridiplantae > Streptophyta > Magnoliopsida > Brassicales > Brassicaceae > Cardamine > Cardamine flexuosa. The sequence goes on along the minus strand of OY743221.1, from coordinate 14,046,658 downwards.
GGAGAAGACCTCATTTTTGTGTCTGACCGTGCTATATCTATTGGTACTGCTTTATCAACAGTCTATCCACTCGCACACCATGGTGTTTGCAAGCTCCATCTTATGAAAAATATAAAATCTTAGTTCGGGAATAGAGGTATGATCCCGACTGTTCAAGCTGCTGCTGATGCTTACACTCAATTTGAATTTCGTGATATTTTCTCACAAATTGAGAGAGCAAATCCAAAGCTTGCTACATACTTGGTGAAAGCAGAGTTTGCTAAATGGGCTAGATGTTTTGCACCAGCCAACAGATACACCATCATGACAACAAACATTGCTTAGTCCCTGAATTCACTGCTAAACATGCCGAGGGAGATGCCTGTTATATCTCTTCTTGAGACGATAAGAATGACCCTCAGCAACTGGTTTTTTGAATGCAGGGAATCAGCTACCAAATTTGGTAAGTACGCAACACCAAATGTGACAGAGAATATTGCTTTAAGGTATGACGAAGCTATGACGCTTGATGTATACCAAATAGACGAGTTCGAGTTTGAGGTCAAAGACAACACTTATAAGTTTGTAGCCCATTTGAAGAACAAGCATTGCTCTTGCAACTTCTTTAACATAGACAGGATCCCTTGCATCCACGCAATAGCTTCTGCTAAATGCATAAGGGGGGATGAGTATAAGCTTGTTGATGATTTTTACAGAAGGGATACATGGTTTAAGGCTTACTCTGAGAGCATACATCATTGTGGTGATCTATCGACATGTTCATTTCCCGATAATTTGTCTCCTTGGTTTTGCAGTCCTCCATCCACGAAGAAGAGTAGTGGAAGACCACCTAAGAAGAGGAAGAGAGCGGCTGGGGAATTTGGTGTGCCTGGTTCAAAGTCTCAAGGACATAAGTGCAGTAGATGTGGCATAGGAGGACACAACAAAATCACATGCAAGAATCGGAGGACATGCAGAAACCGAATATGAACTTTCAACTTTATATTTTTTTTTTATGAAGCATTTGCATTGTTTTAGGAATCTTTTCCTAATATATTGTGTTACCAATTTAAAAACTCAACATTTTCATGTTCTTTTTTGTGTTTTTGCCTAGTTGGATGGTTTGCCATAACTTTTTTGCTTCAAATTTTTGTTTATCTTTTTGTTCCCATTTTTTCATAATCTATTCAAAACTTCTCTTCAGATCATTCCTAAAAATTTTCTAAACTACTTGTTTGATAAATCGGAAACAAACACAAATGCTTCTGAAATCCTTCCTAAATGTGTGTAAATGTTTCCTAAACTATTTCATTAATTTAGGAAGCACTTACACATATTTAGGAATGCTTTTAGGAATCATTCCCAAATGTTTTCTAAACCAATACAAATATTTTCAGTAATGTTTGATAAGATAGGATGTTCCTTCTTTATAGTTTTAACAGCTTTTCACTTCATAATTTAGGAAACAGTTACACACATTTAGGAATGGTTTTAGGAACCCTTTCCTAAAATATTTCTTTAAACAATGAAATATAAACCAGCAAAATAAATAGCACAACAGCAAAAATAAACTTTGCTCAAAAGGAAATACCATAATCAAAAATCAACAAACCAACATTTTTCATAACCAAATACCATGTTCCGATTTATCAAACAAGTACCATGTTCAAAAAGCAAATTTAACAACACCTGTTACATAACCAAATTTAACAACACAAAATACCATGTTCAAAAACAAACTGAAGTTCAAAGGAAAAAAAAACATAATTGAAAACAGAGAAAAATAATTCAGTTGAGAGATCTGCAGTGGTCTCAGACCACGGAGGACATAGTCCAGGTCTTGTCCAAGCCGACTTTTTCCCAATCCTTTGGTTCCGCTTCGAACCTGCGGATCTCACTCTCCACCTTCTTAAATTTCTCGACCTTACGGTTGCGCTTCCTCAGCAACCTTTTGTATTCCTGAGACACATGTTACAAAAGAGACACCAAATCAAAAAGAGACTTATGAATGATTTTTCCTAATTCTGTAATAACTATCCCTAACTTTATGTATGTACTCATTCAAATCAAAACTCAATCAAATCAAAACCAACATCTATGCGTTATAAGAACTTCCTAAATTAAGATATTTCTATATACCTTCTTGTTCCTAACTATCTACATATATAAAGGTAACATACAGTTGTCAATGTACCTTTTGGCAAAACTGATGAACCTCGATTTTTTCTTTCTCTGGTAGCGTCTATATCCACTCAATCGGAGGTTTAATTTCTTTAGGGAAGAAATAATAAGGATCCTCATCGAAATCCAGTAAAGGATTTTCCTCGGGTGATGGTGTTTGACTTGGAGGGGGAGATGGAGTTCGACTTGGAGGGGGAGATTGATACATGGTTTGAGCATCAAATGATGAACCTCGATTTTGTCTTTCTCTGGTAGCGTCTCTATCCACTCAATCGGAGGTTTAATTTCTTTAGGGAAGAAATAATAAGGATCCTCATCGAAATCCAGTAAAGGATTTTCCTCGGGTGATGGTGTTTGACTTGGAGGGGGAGATGGAGTTCGACTTGGAGGGGGAGATTGATCCATGGTTTGAGCATCAAATTATGTATTGGATTCTGATGTTGTTCTTGAACGGCGAGGAGATGAAATGGTTGGAGATCTGGAATGAGATGAAAAGGTAGGGCTCGACATGGTTGGAGATGTTTTTTTTTAATGAGAATATCAAAAAAAAATTAGTGATGAATTGATTGTGAAGATAGCGTGTAGATATACATATAGAACCAGAAAGCTGCAACTCTTTAACTCCACTTCAACAATTGCATCGTTTAGTGCACCATCAGTTATATTTCCAAGGCAGTTTTAAATCAAAATATTTCACACTAATTGGGCTAAAAAACCAATGTAATTATAAGTCCAATTCATACATAAGCCCAATAGTCCAACTCATTTGTTTTTATCCCCATTTTTTTGATAAATCGGAAACTTGTCTTAGTGTGTTAGGAAGCCATTTCCTAACCAGCTACTGATGCTTCCTAAATCATTCCTAAATTTAGGAAACACTTACACATATTTTAGGAAACGTTTCCAACGTGTTTCTAAACCAATACGAAATTTTTTGATAAGGTATGATGTTCCTTTCTTTATTGATTTAATTTTTTTAGAAATTCATTCTCTTGTTTTAATCATAAAACATCTTTTAGGAAGTCATTTTCTATGTTTAGGAACACTTTCCTAAAACATTTTCTTTAAACTATCAAATATAAACCAGGAAAATAAATAGCAAAAATAAAATTTTTTAAAAAAGGAAATACCATCATTCAAATTCAACATTCATAACCAAATACCATGTTTGAAAGAAAACTGTAGTTCAAACAAAAATAAAAACACAACTGAAAACAAAATGTAGTTCAAACGAAAATAAAAAAAGAAGAACAGAATTTAGTTGAGAGATCTGCAGTGGTCTTGGAGCATGGGGGGCATAGGCCAGGTCTTGTCCAAGCTGACCCTTTCCAAATCCTTTGGTTCCGCTTCGAGCCTCCGAATCTCACTCTCCACCTTCTGAACTTGCTCGACCAAATGATTGTGCTGTGTCCCCAACTCAAAGAGTTTCTCATTCATCTGTGACAAAATAGAAACCGAATCAAAAATTGACCTTTGTGAATGCTTTTCCTAATTCTATAATAACGCTTCCTAATTTTTCCTAATTCTACTCACTTTTTATGACAAGAACTTTCTAAATTAAGATGTTTCTACACTCGTTTCTAACTAACTTCATATACTTTCCTAATATCTAGCATGTATGAAAGGAAAATACTTAACAATTTACCTTTTTGACAAAAATCCTAACCTCGTTTTTGTCTTCCTGTGGGAGCGTATTCATCCACACAGTCGGAGGGTTCACTTCGTATGAGAATAAAAAACGAGGCTCCGCCTCGAAATCCTGAAAAGGATTTTGCTGGGGTGATGGAGTTCAACTTGGAGGGGGAGATGGAGTTCAACTTGGAGGAGTAGATTGAACCATTGTTTAAGCATCAGATTCCGTATCGGATTCTGATGTGGTTCTTGATAGGCGAGGAGATAAAATGGTTAGAGATGGTGGTGTTGGAGATCTGGAACGAGATGAAAAGGAAGGGCTCGACATGGTTGGAGATGGGTTTTTCAGTGAGAATATGAAAAGTGTAGTGATGAATTTATAGTGAAGAGAGCGTGTAAATATAGAATCAGAAAGTTGCAACTCTTCAACTCCCTTTCAACGATTGCATCGTTTAGTGCATTATCAGTTATATTTCCAAGGCAGTTTTAAATCAAATTAACCCACACTAATTGGGCTAAAAACCAATGGAATTAAAAATCCAATTCATTGTTTATAGGCTCATTCATAAACATCTACTGATGCTTCCGAAATCCTTCCTAAATGTGTGTAAATGTTTCCCAAACTATTTCATTAATTTAGGAAACACTTACACATATTTAGAAATTGTTTTCCCAAACTTATCTTAGTGTGTTATGAAGCAATTCCTAAACAGCTAGTGATGCTTTCAAAATCCTTCATAAATGTTTCCCAAACATTTTCTAAACCAATACGAATAATTTTCAGTGACAAAAACAAGTGATAATACAAGTATTTTTTAGTTTGTGATAACACAAAAAGTCATAACATAAGTTGATAACATAAAACAACTTAATAACAAAGTAAAGTGATAACATAGGTTTTCATTTTAAACAAAAGTGATATCACAGCCAAAAATGATCATTGTCACTACATTTTTGTCAAAATGATCATAAACCTTGATTAGAATAGTCAAATGTACTGTATTTTAAACCACTCCTTAGGTCGTGAATAACTGCATCACATATCTTTGAGAAATCTGTTATCATCAAGGAGTGACACTGGATCTTTTTAAGCACAAATATCCCAGAGTTTGATATTGTGCTTGACTTCGGGCCTTCTTCACAGGTGTTCACAATTTTGAAAGGAGACATGTTCTTCATAGGCTTCAGGTTCTCAGCAATGGAGAGGAGAGGAGGTATCATCTCTGCATAATGTAATGATCACATATATTATCATAGTTTTATAAATTTAGTAAAGTAAGACTTTTCAAGTATTTTTTGTTACCTGCTATTTTTGAAACAGTTTCCAAGATTTTCCCTTTGTTCTCCTGTGGATGGTTGCAGGCGAAAGACTCTATTGTTCTGTTCTTCACGTTTATCGCGAACCCTATCTAGTTTTTACCAAGCTTAGTAATTCCATAAATGATGTCCACATCTTTCTTCCAGTTCATTTTTGGATAAGCGTCTCCTCTTGCAACTTCATTCACAGAGTCCGGGAATGTTTTCTTAAAACTGATGTATGATTTCAACAACTCGCTGAAGACGTTGGTGTTGCAGAATGATGCTTTTGGAAACTGGTTGTTGTGTAAGTAAGGTGCATGTTTATCACGAAGAGAATTAAAGAAATTCATTACGGCATTTATGTGCTGCATTTATATATTTAAGGAAAACGAAGTTAATAAATCAACCATAAATGCTTTCCTAACTCACTACAGCTTCTTCCTAAATCATTCCCAAATCAACACTTGTGTTTCTTAAATCATTCCTAAATCAATACTTATCCATCCTAAATAATTCATGAATCATTCCCAAATCAGTATATATACTTTCCTGATTCATTTCCTAAATCAACAATTATCTTTCCTGAATCAGTACATATGCTTTTGAACATAAATATAGATGAGCTTTCTTACCTCTTTGGTGACATGATAGTTCCCATCATCCAGCCTACTGAACCACTTCGAGTTAGTTTTGATACAACCAATCATGTGCTAGTCAATTTAATTTTGTTAGTTAACTTATTTTTAGCACAAAACATTAAGTATAAACGCAGGATGATTATAGATAAGTATACACTTACTTTAGAGTCCTCTCTCCTATCAAATCATAATATATGTTTGGTTGAGTCACTGTTGGCAACAAAAAGGGATCCAGAAGTGTATTTGGTTCTGGTGTTTTGGCTAGTGTCGGGTTTGGAGGAGCTTTGTATGGAGTTCTTACTGTGCTAGCTACTTTTGCATCCCGGCTGCTCCTCCTTAGAAAAACCTTTAAAGGATTTCATGTTTCTGCAACCTTCATCCTTTTATGTGGATGGTCATCTACTTCATATGTTCTCTTCATCTTCAATTTTTCACGTACATCCTCACCCTGAATCGTTTCTTCCAACTGAAACAGCCAAATTTTCGTAAGCATCAATAAGACAAGACACAATATCAGCTTATATAACTATATATGCTTCTCAAGCATTCCTAAATCAACATTTATGCTTCCTAAATCATTCCCAAATCACTACAGATACTTCCCAAATAATTTATAAATTAACTCTTATGATTCCTAAATACATTTCTACCAAATAGCAGCAGCAAGAAATCGATATAGATAATTACCTGAACATTCGCTGGAGGATTCCATTTACCGTTCACCCATTCTCTATAGATCCTTATGTTCTTAATGCCAAACTCAAGTACCTCAAACGTATGCTCTATGTTGACTGAAACCTTTGATTCGTTTGAAGGACTTTTATAAATCCAGCACACCAATGATCAATATGGAACACTTCTATCTTCTGCATCAGATCTAAAATTTTGTCTGTTTCAATAGGTTCTTCTGGTTGAGGAAATGGAGGCGGATGAGGGCGTATCCTCAACATTGAGACTATTTCGGTATGCTTGGTAGAGTCGCTGGTGTACAAATCTTCATACTCCACAACAAACATCCTCGACTCGTTGTGTCTCCATCTCTTGCTTCACTTTTGCTACAAACCACTTCCCATCAGGATATGCTATCTCCACCCTTGAACCGGGTATCAAGTGTTGTGGAACTTCTGGGATATCAACATGCATCCACATGTACGTGTTAGTAACTATTGATATATAATTTTATCAAATTTCTGAGTTTTTTAGCATACATTTGATTGTGATGCTCGAAGAGATTGTAACACAACAGCTGCATCCTCTGTCTCCTCTGAGTCTGCTACGCTCTGATCTACATCTTCCATTTTTGTATCAGCAGCATCATGCATTTCTTCATCTCTCTGATTCTTCTCTGTAACAGCAGCATTAGTAACAGCAGCCTCTCCTTTTCTCTCTTTTTATTCTCTGTAACATCAGTAGCAGCAGCAACAGCCTTGTCCTTTTCGCACCTATTCTTCTCTGTAACAGTAGTAGCAGCAGTAGCAGCCTTTTCCTTTTCACTCTTGTTCTTCTCTTTATCAGCATCATCAGTAGCACCTGCCTTCTCCTTTTTTCTCTTTTTATTCTCTTTAACATCAGTAGCAGCAGCAGCAGCCTTGTCTTTTTCGTGCTTATTCTTCTATGTAACAGTAGTAGCAGCAGCTTTGTTCTTTTCGCTCTTATTCTTCTCTTTATCAGCAGCATCAGTAGTAGCTGCCTTCTTCTTTTTTCTCTTTTTCTTCTCTGTAACATCAGTAGCAGCAGCAGCCTCCTTGTCCTTTTCGCGCTTATTCTTCTCTTCATCAGCAGCATCAGTAGCTGCTGCCTTCTCCTTTTCGTTCTGATTCTTCTCTGTAACAGCAGTAGCAGTAGCAGCAGCAGCAGCCTTGTCCTTTTCTCTCTGATTCTTCTCTTTATCAGCAGCATCAGTAGCAACAGCCTTGTCCTTTTTGCTCTGATTCTTATCTGTATCAGCAGTAGCAGCAGCAACAGCCTTGTCCTTTTCTCTCTGATTCTTCTCTTTATCAGCAGCATCAGTAGCAACAGCCTTGTCCTTTTTGTTCTGATTCTTCTCTGTATCAGCAGTAGCAGCAGAAGCAGCCTTGTCCTTCTGATTCTTCTCTACCGCCACATTCGTTTCTGAAGATATATGTGGTTGTGCGACAACAGGATTACAACTCTACAAAATGGTTAACTTTGTTAGGAACAATTATTACAATTTTATGAAAGCCTTTCTTAAGCTTTAAACGACAGATAATGTTAACTATACCTCAACATTTTGTTCTGTGTTGCTTGATGGTTGTGTCACAGCTGGAGTCAGAGGTTGTGTCACAGTTGGAGTCAAAGGTTGTGTCACAGTTGGGGTAAGAGGTTGTGTACAATCTCTACCATTGCTTGATTGTTGTATCACAGCAGGAGTCAAAGGTTGCATACCATCTCTACCACTCTGCAAAATAATTCATCTTTTTATGAATATTTTTAATTATAATTTAGGACACTTCCTACATATGTTTCCTAAATCACTACAAATTCTTTTCAAAATCACTAAAGATGCTTTCTTAAATTAATACAGATGCTTTCTAAATCACTATATTTGCTTCCTAAATTACTATATTTGCTTCCTAAATCAATACAGATGCTTTCCTAAATCACTACATATGCTTCCTAAATTCCTACAGATGCTTTTCTAAATCACTACAGCTTCTTCCTAAATCCCTATATACGCTTCCTAAATATCATACATATGCTTCCTAAATTAAAACATATGCAAAATAATTCATCTTTTATGAACAAAAAAATCTTACTTCAGCAGATAAAAAGATTTCATTTGTCAGCTCTTTGTGTTGGCTCAACACTCTCATTTTGGTTTATCTCCTCTGTTGTTGGCTCAGCTCTTGTGTTAAGTGGATCTTTATTTTCCTTGTTCTTTTTATTGCTTGAGAGTCGGGTAATCTGTAAACAATAACTCATCAGTCCAAAATTGATAAATATTTCTAAATTACTTTTCAGAGTTATGAAGACCATACCTTGTTAATCAAACCGTCTAATTGAAAGTAATCTTCTTCATCCATCACTTTGTCACTCTTTGGTGGAGGGCTCACTGTCGGTTGAATCTCTCTTTCCCTGTCGGTTGAATCTTCAGTTCCCTTGTCACTCTCTGCTGTATAAGAACTCAAAGTGCATGATTCATCATTGTCATGGGCCATGTTCTCTCCTGTCGAGTAACTCCCACCAGATACATTTTCCGGCTGACTAGGTACAAAGACAGGTGTTCTCTGACTATCACTTTGATGACTTTGTTCATTAATCCGCAGCTTCTTCGCCATTTTGGACAACCTGTCTTTGATAACCTTGTTGCCATTCTCAACTCTCTTCACAGCTTTATTACCTTCCTCAACCATCTTCATGAGGATTGTAAGTTTCATATCCATAGAATCTCTTGAAGAAGAGCCTGTGTCAGCGGATCTTCTCTGTTTTTCTGAAAACGGATAGCGCAGCCTTTGTTTCCCTATTTCAGCTAATGCTTCATAGCAATCCAGCTTCTTATTTTCCCACTGTTGAAGTGTTATCTTTAAGTCATGCTTCACAAACCCTATTAGCGTGTCAACATCTTAATCGATGTTATCTTCCATAGTGACATTTTCCTCAACATCTTTAGGAATCCTTGGAAGAATGCATACTACATGCAGCTGCAAAAAAAAAGACAAAAAATATTAGTTACAGATCATATTACTCTTAACTTCAGAACATTCCTAAACCTTTTCCTAAACTACTACAGTTCATTCCTAAATCGTTTCCTAATTCTGCATATCAGTCGTAAATTTCTACAGATGCTTCCTAAAGCAATACAAATGGTTCCTAAATCAATACATAATCTTTTAAAATCTACAAATGGTTCTTAAATCAATACAGATGTTCTTTTAAAATTGCATACAGATGCTTCCTAAATCAATACAGATGCTTCCTAAATCGCTACAGATCCTTCCTAAATCAGTCCAGGTGCTTCCTAAATCAGACTAGATGCTTCCTAAATCAGTCTAGATGCTTCCTAAATCAGTCTAGATGCTTCTTAAATCAGTCCAGATGCTTCTTAAACCAGTCCAGATGCTTCTTAAGTCGCTACAGATGCTTCTTAAATCAGTCAACATGCTTTCGAAATTTGTCCAGATGCTTCCTAAACCAGTACATATGCTTCCTAAATCAGTCCAGATGCTTCCTAAACCAATCCAGATGCTTCCTAAATCAGTCCAGATGCTTCCTAAACCAATCCAGATGCTTCCTAAATCAATACAGATGCTTTCTAAATAAATACAGATGCTTCCTAATCAATATTGATACTTCCTAAATTTCTACAGATGCTTCTTAAATCAATACAAATGGTTCCTAAATCAGTAGAGATGCTTCCTAAATCGCATACAGATGCTTCCTAAATCAATACAAATGCTTCCTAAATTTAATACAAACGCTTCCTAAATCGCATACAGATGCTTCCTAAATCAATACAGATGTTTCCTAAATCAATACAAATGGTTCCTAATCGCATACAGATGCTTCTTAAATCGCTACAGATGCTGCCTAAATCAGTACAGATGCTTCCTAAATCGCTACAGATGCTTCCTAAATCATAAATTTTTAAGGAGAATTACTTACATCATGTTTTGCTTCTACTTGTAAAACTTCTTCAAAACCTGGGTTCTTCAGCTGCTTATACTTTTCACACAAAAAAGCTGTTGCTGGGACTGATCTGTCAATGGTAGAGAAAGCCGACTGAAGCATTGGTATGGATTCTAGAATCCAAATGTGTAGCACTAATGGGAACCCATGAATGTCGACTGAAACTCTTGAAAGCTTGTCCGTCATTATTTTCCCCACTGATTCTAACAGAAGCTCATATGCACTTTTCCCCCATGGATGCTTCATCATACACTCAAGATTGGTTGCTTTCTCTAAGTACTCTCTTGGATACTTAGCTGCTGAATATCGATGGAGGAAGATATTTTCAGTTAACAGCAGCATCCCTAAACCGAACTTCTCGTCATATGCATTCCTAGGAGCTCTTCTCATCATATCAATGATGTCTTCTGATGTGTGACTCTCCTGCTCCAATTCATCCCAATCCCAGTGTTCTTCAGTCTCTTCATTCTCTTCATTCTCTTGAATCCATTTACTGACATTTTAGACCAGTCACCATATGAAATTCTCTAATAGAGAATCTCATAGGCTGTCCACCAAAATGGAACAACAACTCCGCTTCTTGGTCACCATTTTTCTGGCCAGTATGCAATGGAGAATCTTGCCTGAGAGTGTCATCTTTCCACTTCAATAAAACTTGAGAATCAGACCAAGAAAGGAGTTTTTTACTCTCTTCAATTCATCAACTTTCATTATCTTTTCTACATCATCCAGGTAACTTATACTGGAGAACTGGTTTATCATAGACTTCCCACTCGGTTTATACCCCATCTTGAAAATTGGTGTAGGAAGATTAATGAACTCAGCTGGCGTTGAAACTGGGTCAGCTTATGTTTAATTTTCCATTTTTTCTTTACGTTTCACCTGTTACATGAAAAGAAAGAACAACATCAATACAGATGTTCTTTTAAAATCGCATACAGACGCTTCCTAAATCGCATACATATGCTTCCTAAATCAATACAGATGCTTCCTTAATTTCTACAGATGCTTCCTAAATCGCCACAGATGCTTCCTAAATCAGTCCAGAGGCTTCCTAAATCGCATACAAAGGCTTCTTAAATCAGTCCAGACGCTTCCTAAATCAGTCTAGATGCTTCGTAAATCGCTAAATCAATACAGATGCTTCCTAAATCAATACAAATGCTTTTCTCAAATGCTTCTCAATTGCTTCCTAAAAAACTTCAATACTATGCATGCATTCTCAAATACTACGGATCCTTCTCAGATGCTTCCTAAATAACTTCATACACTTCACAAATCTCTTATTTTATCAAATCAATCCTACGCATGCATTCAATTACACAGTCATTCAAGTTTGCTTGCAGTATGTCGAACACTTTATATGCATCATCCATTCTACACATTTAAATCAAATTTGATGATACCCAAAACACACAAACACAAAAATCATTGATACCCAACACACAAAACACAAAATCGATTCAATTCACAGACACAAACATTCATCAACAAAGACCTAAATCTATTGAAACACAAAATCGATTAAAAATTTACAAAATACCTAAATCAATCAATGAAGACCTAAATCGATTTAAACACAAACACAAAAACTGACTGCAGAGTAAATAGCGGAGATAACCCGTAAAAACTGACGGCAACAAACTGACGGCGGAGACGAGATATTTTACTTCACTGCACCGTCAACAGTTTGTCGGAGATTGATATAGTCGGGGCCAGAATCGCGAGATTGATATAGTCGGGGCCGGAATTGCGAGATTGATATAGTCGGGACTGGAATCACCAGAGATGGAAACCTAAATTGCCGGGAAAAGAAACGGGAAAGTTGACGGAGAAAAAAAAGAAAGAGAAACAATGCTATTTGTGGAAAATGTTATATTTTTAAAATGAATGATATAATAGTCTTTTAGCCTTTAATGAATGCTAAAACAGTCTAATTTTAAACGTGAGTGCTATTTAAGTCCCAAAAATTAAAAACGCTAAAATTGAGAATTGTCCTAAAATATATTTACAACAAGAATTAAAACAAACAATATCAACCCAAAGTGAACCGGGTCAACCCAAAGTGAATCGGGTCAACCCATAAAAACTGGTAGGGGACATCACCATGCCACTGCATGATCCCCCTGTGGTCCACCGATGTCACATTACTGCTGCACGAAGCTGCCACATTTACAGGAAACAGCACATGTTCCTCAACATATGTCGTGATGCCGCTGCACAACCCGGATCACTCGCCTTCAAAAAATTGACACTCTCCCAGATCATCTCTAAAGTATTGTCAATCACATTTAACTAACTTTGCACAATCAAATTCAATATATGTGCAACACATCTTATGTGAAAGAACTCTCCATTGCACACTAAGCTATTCCTAAGCTGTTTCTTGACAACTCCTTGCATATTGTCATTAGATGAAGCATTGTCGCCAGTTACTGTAAACACTCTCTTCTCTACACCCCAGTCTTTTAGCAATGCCAAAACTTTAGTGGCAATGGCAGCACCAGTATGCGGAGGAGGGAATGCACAGAATGACAAAATCTTAGCTTGCAAATTCCAGTCACTATCAATATAGTGTGCAGTCAAACACATGTAGCCTTCTACCGTGAGTGCTCTCCAAAGATATGTAGTCAAGCAAAATCTACCGGGGATTTCATTCAAAGTATTCCTAAGCTTTATTTTATCCTTCTCATAGATCTTTATGCAATCTGCTACTGTAGTATTCCTAGTCCAAAACTCTATACTAGAATTAGCATAAAGAAAAGCCTCCCTAATCCTTCTATATTCAATGAATGCATAAGGCAACCCATGCTCTATGATTGCTAACCCAATCATTTCCCTAAACACTATTATGTCTAACTTTTTGTTTCCAGTTACGAGAGTACCTTCTTTTGAGCACACTTGCGCGTGACGCAACATTTTTGTGGTGCCACTTCTTCTTAGATAAATGGAATATGTATGCTTGCACTTGTTGCATCTAACATTATTTCTCTCATTCGGCAATTTTTCTCCAACAATCTTGAACTTCTTCCATTAGACCACCGACGTTTTCCTTTGACCTTTTTTATCTTTGTTTACAAGATCCATTTCTTCTTCTTCTTCTTCAATTGGATTATCTCCAGCATTATCCATCATGTGATCCCAACTGTCATAGCCATCGTCTTGAAGGTTTAGAGTTATCTCGTTTTCCATCTTGAACAAATAGCAAAAGCTCATCAATCAATAGCTTATACAAGATATTACAGAGACAAACAGATGCATATTAGCTAAGAAACTAAGTTTTATTAATCTAAATCTAAGAAACTAAGTCAAAACCCTAACTCATAAATCAAAACGGATGAAACGTCAGAACCCAGAAATCAAAACTAAAGAAACCCAGCAACCCTAACTCCAAACTCAGATTTGCTATTCAAAAAAACTTGAAGAACGTCAGAGATTCGCGTAGATTTACCTTAGTCATTTGAGATGAGGAAGAAGAACCAAAGAAGCTGAAAGGAGAAGTAGATGAAATCGCCTGACAAATCTCTTGAAATCACTAGAGAAATCACCTGAGAAATCGGCGGAGCAATCGTGTGAAATCACCCGACAAAATGAAAAAAAGTGAAGAAAAAAAAAATTCCCCAAATCATTTTTAACCTAGTTTTTTAAAGACCACGGACGACCATTGTCCATATTCTCTGGACCATTTTGTCCATGGGCGAAGTTGGGCTAGATCATTTAAGCCCACTTCATAAATGGGCTTTTCCATTACCGGCCCATAATGTTTTGGACGTGGTCAGACCATGGGCGGCCCGATCATTTTGACACCTCTAGGTTCTGGTAACAACAATAATAAAGAGTTTTATGGATTTTCAGAGGCTTTTGTTATTAACAAAGCTTTTGATCAAGAATTACAAAAGAGGGAACTAGGTTTTAGTGCGAGGTGATGAAACTAGTGAATGAGACCTGCTATATAATTTAGAGAGAATTGAAGACTAAAAATCTTACATCTTTGAAAACGCTTTCTAGATGGATTCTACATAAGGGTTTTCATTATGTTTTTTGGATTCTACATACAATTATTTTACTTATTAGTTGAATCTCTAGATTAGAAAATCATAAAAATTTATAAAGGATATTTTTATACTACAAATAAGTATACATATAATATAGGTATGACATAAAATATACATATAATATAGGTATGACATAAAATATACATATAATTTATGAATATAATGAAAATATAAAAATAAATTAATGAGAGAACTTTTACCTTCTATTCCAAATATCAAAAATATGAGATTTAACTATTTGAGTTGTGATTTTTTAAATGTATTTATATAGAATAAGTGATGTAGAAACTTCTAGAAGTTAATAAATTGTCTTTTAAAATCATTGAACAAAGGAAAGGTATTGTACAACAATAAAAGAGGGTAAATGACACCCGTATGCATGTATGACAGATCTAAATGTTCTTCTTCTACTTTTTCACTAAACGGTAACCTAATTTTGGTCATTTTCCCATTAAATTTAGGGGGGGGAGGGGGGGGGAATTGAATGGTGCATAAAAACTGACAGGAAAAAACACATGCATCGGTTGTCTGCAGATCTTCTCTTATACTATCCACTGCTTCACTTATTGCAGGATTATCTATTTATTCGCAAGAAAAAACCTGACTCTAACGCTGGGAGGGTTGCCGGACTCGGTCATCAAAGGTCAGATAAAATGGGTCATTTAGAGAGGGCGTTAAGGGTTTTAGTTTTAGAGGTCTGATAACACCACTTTTATACACGTTTTTACCACCTTTTTATCATGCCTTAGAGAAGATTTCATCCATTGTTTATACCATTTCGTGCATTTATGCTTCATATAGGATGTTTCATATTTCTGTATAGGCATTGCATGCATTTTACATATTCGGAGTCTGATCAGGTACTTATAGAGCATATGGAGCATACTTGGATTTTGGCTCGTGAAGTGAAGATGTGCAGTCAAGCCCTATGCACTCGAGTGAAGCACTCTAGACAGGCACCTCGACCAGGCACTCGAGTGAAGCACTCTAGACAGGCACTCTCGACCTCAGCATCACAGGCTCACTAGACTTCAGCACCGTCTGCCTACTCGAGAGGCCACTCGACCACCCCACTCGACTGCTGGGTCGTGTGGGCACTCTCAGACTTTTTCTCCTAAAAACTCGCAAAATGTAATAAGCGCTTGAGACTATGTATAAAAGTGCCTTATTAAACCTAATTAGAGAGAATCGAATAGCGCCGCTTTGGATTAGTAATTTTTAGGCTTTGCTCTCATTTTTTTCTCTCTTGTTCTTGGTGTTCTTGACAGTTTTTCATTTCCAGCAGCTTTGTAACTTTGATATCTTTTTATAAAATTAGTACATGCTTTTGATTTCTTCTCCAACCTTGCTCACTAGATCATAGGCTATAACATATGAAAAGTTTAAGCTTTTATGGGTTTCGGACCCCAGCCATGATCACAGTGTGTGAGTAGTGATTTTGGGATTTTTGGGGATGGATTAGGGTAGCTTCTCTTTGTTTTGTTATTTCTTAGATAGTTTGATCATCACTCAGTTTCGACTCCCTCTTGGGTGAGTGATTTTAATGCTTGTTCTCCCCTGATCAAGGAGAACATGATCTTAGATGGTCTCATGAGCAGGAACCATTCCTTGAGCCATTGGATAGACTTTTTCCGGGGTTTAGAGTACAATAGCGTGAGGGTGGATGCATCAGACATTGATTTATGTCATGACTCCACCTATTCACTTGTTATGAACTCTTCTCGACTTTAATAGGCTGATTCTTCATGCCTGATCCGACTCCTCACACTATGCTGACTGGGTTGGGTCTTGGGGCTCTCTACCACGAACCATGGATTGAGCTGGTTATGAAGTCTGTTGTCTAGGGTAGTCCTGTGATGAAATTGCTAGTTGATGGCTGCAATAGAACATAGTGTTTGCGATCCTATGATTTCCATCCCTAGAGTCCCTGTTTTTCCCCATAGTTCACAGCTTGCTTAGTATTTGTTCACTGTAGTTTTTCTCTGTTTTTACTGTAGCACTCGACCTCACCACTCGATCAGTGTGGTCGAGTCGTCCTAGTACTATGATTTTTTCTGCTTAGTTCCATGATGTGCTAAATTGTGACAGACTTTGGTACCTCTAGTATCAATTAGGATTTTTTAGTAGATTTCTCATTTAGACTGCTAGTACCACACCCTTTTGATAATTACTTGAATAGCTTGTCTTATTAATCAACTAATTGTTGTAGACCACTCTTGATTGGTTCGACTTTGTTCTCAACTCTTACCACTATACTACAATTGATAAACTTGGTATTTGGTCTCTCTAGGGTTAGGTTGATTGCATTGTTATCTTTCTTTGCTTAGAGTAGATAAAATCATAGTTTCAAGGTCAATGGTTAAGATTTAATGTATGATCAAAACTGGAAGTAGCATACCATGTGATCGCATTGTTGTTGAAATCCATCTAAAATCAGGAGTGAAGGAATCCTGAATTCAGATGGGTTTCAACAACATTATGATCACCAAGATTTCTTAAATCCAAACTTGATGAATTCTTTCCAAGAGACATATGTTTCTTATGGTAACTTTTATTTCATTTCAATTATTAGTAATTTTTAATTAGATTTTTTAATGAATATATATTAAATTTATTTTCATTTTATCTAGCACCAACAAGACCAACTGTTATGTAATTCACATGAGTATTAAATCAAAGTGCGGTGATTTTTTTTAGGAACGAAATGATTATGCTATAGTAAATAAAACATTTAACTCCAACAGAAAAACCAGAGATTGTGCATGAAATGTCTGGGGGATTAATAGATATTCCTGCAGTAAATAAAATAAAATAAAAACTAATCCCTCAACTAGTACACACCCAAATCTACCCCATAGCAAGAGTCACTAACAAAACATCCAAATCTCCATGACATGGTATGCTACTTACATAAGGCAAATCTCTTAGCGTCAGAGTCAGGTTTTCTCTGGTGGATAAATAGAAAATCCTGCAGTAAGTAAGGTAGTGAATGGTTAAGAGAAAAAGGTGCAGAAAACCAATACATGCGATTTTCCTGCCACTTATACACCATTCAATAATTTTCTCTTTTTCCTTAAAATTAACTGGAAAAATGACCAAATCAGCTTATCTTTTAGTGAAAAGTGGGAGAAAGACGTGTAGATCTGTCCTACATGCATATGGGGGTTGTTCACCCTCTTTTAAGGCAGTACAATACATTTCCTCTTTATTTTACAGATTTGAAAATACATTTTATTTATATCTATAAATGTCTACATCCTTTATTCTATGCAAACACATCCAAAACAAAAATCACAACAAAAATATTCAAATCTCTCCTTGCTTAGAAAAAAAAGTAACACAATATGATCAACAATGATAGTTCAACGATCTATCAATTTACTTATTGTATGTTGAGTACTTTAAGGTCTATCCACGAGGAAAAAAGAAAGTACGCTTGGAATTCAAGTCTTCATTTCAATCTAAGTGAAATCAAGTTGTTTTGGGTTTTAAAACAAAATTTAAAAGTAAATAAGATGGGTAAATATTAAAATCGGTTTTGAAAGTTGAATAAAGCAAATTGAACTCTCAGAATGAGGTAGGTGACTATGGTGAATAGTACCTAAATTGTGGGGCTTAATCTACTTAATACAATTAATCCTTCATCCTTATATCATTAATCTCAACTAATTCACTTCAATTGCACTAACGTCGTCACTAATCATCCAATAAGCAATAACTCCAGTTATCCATCAAATGATCTATGAGAATTATATACAAGCATAAATAACCACTACACACCATAATCAACAATTTCCATAAGAGAGGAATGTAAAACACTTGATATTTTGGTTTAAGCATTTTATCAAACACTTTGTGGGCACTAAAATGTGTAAGTCCTAATCTAGCATTTTTAAAGCTAATCTAACATTATTAAAGCTAATCTAACATTTTTTAAGCTAATCTAACATTAATTCCACATATCAAGCAAGGATATATGTTGTTACAGGCCTAAACTACACCAATCAAGGACTAAACACCCTAAATTAATCTACCATTCCAAGACCTCTAAAAGGTATACACAATCAACCATAATAACACAAAACAATAAACTTGATCTTTGCATAATCATGATTAACTGAAGAATAGTGGAATGATTTAAGAAGAGAAAGAGATCTGATACCTTCAGAGATTCATACAAAGAGTTAAAAACCCAAAGGTGGCTAAGGATAAATCTCTCAAAACAAGCATAAGCTAATAATTTAGGTTTAGAGAGTAATTAGAGTAAAAAAATAAAAGAGTTTGGTCAACACATAACCAGCTGGGTCAACCCCGGTTCAGAGATTTGAAATTAAAGAAATATGTCATTGCACTTGGCCACTGCGAGCTAACGGAGGATTATCAAGGTTAACACCAAAGTGAATCAAAACGGTGCTGCATCAGGAGTTGGATCAGAAGGATTGAGCAATATGGGCCAACAAAAGAATAATTCCAAATTTCCAAATCAACCCAACACTGTACAATGGTCATCTTCACTCAACGACAAATGCAGAGTCAAAGACAGAACGAATGCGATAAGAGTGCGCAACGGAACAGGCCAGCTCACGCTGAGAAGTAGATTCGAAATGTTAGGTGAATCAGAGGCCATGTCATAAGGCTCTGAAACCCTAACTAGAATTGAAAAGTAGTATAAAGTTATTGTATTGTATTTATGTAATCGCTAAGCAAAATAGAAACGAAGAGTTCTTTGCCTCTATATTCAGTAGTTCAAATATTTTCAAGGTATCAGGTCCGTGGGGAATAAATCCATGTAACTCTATTCTTATCCTACCTAAACATCTCTAACTGTGTGACCGTGAGACTCAATGAGAGAAATTACTCCCTTAATTTGGAAGACTCAGTTCAAATTGTTTCTCTATGGTCAGAATCTGTTGGGGTTTGTCAACGGCGCTCTACCATCTCCGTCTCTGGCTATCTATGTTCCTGGCATAGGAGGAAATAATAGTGAGATACCAAATCCGGATTATCCTCTGTGGCTAAGATCAGACCACATCCTAATGAAAAGATTATCTCAAAATAAATCTATAGTTATCAATAAGAGTACCAACCACATGTGCAAAACATGTCATCTTGGGAAGAGTAGTCATTTATCTTTTTCTGCTTCTAGTTTCTGTGCTTCAAAACCCTTAGAGAGGATTCATTTTGATATATGGTGTCCTTCTCCAGTTGTTTCTGTTCAAGGATTCAGATATTATGTAATTTTCATCGATAATTACTCAAGGTTTTTATCAACACTCATTATTACTCAAGGTTTTGTTGTTTCTGAGTTTTATGCAGTCTTTACAAAGTTTCAGTTGCTAGTTGAGAATCAGTTCAGCACTAAAATAAAAAAACGTTTCAATGCGATGGTGGAGGAGAGTTTATTAGTCAGAAGTTCTTAAGTCATCTACAACAAGAAGGAATGCAACAATACATCTCTTGTCCCTATACTCCTCAACAGCATGGATTGGCTGAAAGAAAACATAGACATTTTACAGAATTAGGACTGTCTATGATGTTTGAAGCTAAGGCACCACAAAAGTTTGGGTCGAAGCTTTCTTCACTGCAAATTTCGTGAGTAATCTGTTACCATCATCAGTAGTTGAAGATTATTGCATTCCGTATGAGAAGTTGTTTGGAAAAGAATACATTGCACTGAGGACTTTTGGTTGCACTTGTTATCTCACTCTCAGAGATTATGCTTCTAATAAATTTGATCCAAGGTCGCTGCAGTACGTGTTCTTAGGATACAGTGACAAGAATAAAGGATATCGGTGTTTGTTTCCACCAACAGGAAGAGACTACATCAGCAGACATGTTCTATTTGATGAAACGAAGTTTTCATTTGCAGAAGAATATTATGATGCAAAACTGTTTCAAACTACTCCACTCATCAAAGCGTGGCAACAGAGTTTTCAACCTGCAGAGAAGAAAGAAACAGAATCTACATCTAAGACAAGTGAAGTAGACACGACAGAGCCAAGACTGTTCACAGAAGAGGATTTTCCACCATTACAAAGCAGAAAACATGCAGTCGTAGAAATCAGTCTACCATCAACAACAATAGTATTACCGACTGTTGAAAGAGAGTGTATTGTGTATTGTCTGAAACTGTGTATATGACTCAACCACAAAGATCTGAAGATGAGTCAAAACCAGACTATGTGTGCCATCTACATAAATCACTCTATGGACTAAAGCAATCTCCTAGAGCATGGTTTGATAAGTTTAGTACTTTCTTACTTGAGTTTGGTTTCAAATGCAGTGTCCCGGATCCTTCTTTATTCGTCTGCATACGAAACAAAGATGTCATCATGCTGCTTTTGTATGTTGATGACATGGTAAACACAGGAAACAGCTCTAATCTGCTGGAGCAATTTCTTACAGAGCTAAACAAGAAGTTCAGAATGAAGGATTTAGGAGAAATGAATTGTTTTTTGGGGATACAAGCTCAGTTTCATGAAAATGGCTTGTTTCTTTCACAAAAAAAAGTATGCAGAGGATTTATTGATAGCAGCAGCTATAATTTAATGTGCTCCCATGCCTACTCCTCTGCCTCTCCAACCTCACAAGGTACCAAACCAAAAGGATATATTCTCCAATCCTAATTATTTCATAAGTCTCGCAGTAAAATTGCAGTACTTGACGCTTACAAGACCAGACATACAATATGCGGTCAACTACGTGTGTTAGAAAATGCACATGTAAACAGTGTCAGACTTCAAACTCCTGAAGCATATTCTGAGATACCTCAAAGGAACCATTACAATGGGTATCTCTTTCAACAGCAATACTGATTGCATGTTAAGAGCTTACAGCAACAGTGATTGGGGAGGCTGTAAGACTAGTCGATGGTCAACTGGAGGGTTCTGCACCTACTTGGGATCAAACATCATCTCTTGGTATTCAATGAAACATGACACAGTTTCAAACAGCTCAACAGAAGCTGGATACAGGACTTTTTCTGAAACTGCAAGAGAAATCAAATGGTTGAGCTCAGCTCTGAAGGAACTTGTTATCGAACAAAACATTTCGACACTGATCGTCATTATGTGCGGGAGAGAGTAGCATTGGGAACTCTTGTGGTGAAGCACATCCCAGGGGGTCAACAAATCGCCGACATCTTCACCAAGTCATTGTCTTAAGCTGCTTTCGTGTCACTCAGGTACTAACTTGGAGGTGACGTTTCTCCCATGCCAAGTTTGAGGGGGGGGTATCAAGGTTAACACCAAAGTGAATCAAAAAGGTGCTGCATCAGGAGTTGGATCACAAGGATTGAGCAATATGGGCCAACAACAGAACAAGCCCAAATTGCCCAATCAACCCAACACTGTTCAAAGGTCATCTTCACTCAACGACAAATACAGAGTCAAAGACAGAATGAATGGGATAAGAGTGAGCAACATAACAGGCCAGCTCACACTGAGAAAAAGATTTGAAATGTTAGGTGAATCAGAGGCCACATCATAAGGCTCTGAAACCCTAAATAGAATAGAACAGTAGTATAAAGCTATTGTATTGGACTTGATTAATCGCTAAGCAAAATAGAAACGAAGAGTTATTTGCCTCTATATTCAGTATTTCAAATCTTTTCAGGGATGTCTGGCCGCTGCACGTGACCGCTGGGAGGGAAGGACGACGACTTGAGCTTTGGAAATGCCCTTTGATTTAGGCAAACTTAGCAGGTTGAGTTTGGGGTATTTGTCACTAATCATGGACCTGGCTTTGAAGAATAGACTAGACCATCCCTGCACAGAATCTGATCTCGTAATGATCCCTCAGTAGGGCGAAACCAGTCAAGTTGGTCAAAGCTGAAGGCTGATCCGGCAAGTAGGGGATTGTTGGGAACCGCACAGTTTTCTCGGAAAAAAAAGTATGTGAAAGATGGTATCATAGAAACTCTTGACCGGAAGGAGGAGAAGTATCTAAAGTGAAGAGAATGGTAAAGAGCAAAACCAGCAATAACTCATCCAAAACGACCTATGAATGTGGTATGGAATCCTTGGCAATTCAAGGGGGGCAACAACGGCGGGATCAAAGCATTTCTTGGAAGGTGTTGAATAGATCAGTAGATATGCTTGGTGAGAGGCTCGAACAATAAAACATGTCTCAAACAAAATGGAGAAGCATGTGTTCGAGGAGTTTGAAAGTGAACACGACTAAAACAAATAATCATTTCGCTCGCCTAGAGAAAGCGGTGATGGAAGCTGTCAAAGTCTTAAGGGAATGCATCGATGAGATGGGAACCCACATCAAGAGCATGGAAGAAGACGTGGAATTGTTCTGCAAGCGAGTGGCTGCCAATAGAGGGGTTGTTGATGTCTCAGATTTTAAACCCAATTAATTCCTCCAAGTGTACAGAGCACGCAATAGTATAGAATGGGGTTGAATCCACGAGGACCAAGTGCACACAACGAATTTGTATGTATCAAGTAGAGCTAAGACAAAATACGGGGTTCTTGATCTGACCGGTTTAAAGGTTTTCATTTCATCCTAAACCCTTATAATCTTTTTTCTTTGATTCCTTGACATGAGAAACTTTTTACTAGTCTTTACTGGTCGATGCGCCTTAGATTTGTGACCATGATGATTTTGTTCTTTGTAATTTTTGTGTTAGGAACCTTAAATGGAGTGATTTTACTTAATGCATTTAAGCTTGTTCTGTTTGTTGATGAACATTTTGTATTTCACAGCCAAAACCATAAGTATCTTAGTTCCCAATAGAGGTCAACAAAATAAATGAGCTAAGTGAAATTTCTAAGTGAAGAAGTCAGAAGAGATATCTGTCAAGCAGTGCCATCCCCGACAATTACATGCCCAGAAGCAAACAATTATTTTTGATCCATTATCTATCATATTTTTTTTAAAGCGTGTAAATTATAATAACTATGTCATAGGCGTTGAACTCACCCCTATGCAAAGTCTACTTCTAGTCATAACCAATAGAAACTGTAACATTTTCTAGAAAAATTGGCGTCTAAACTTAATAAATCTTATCCGGGCCAAGCACATGCTTCACTTGCTTCTATTCAGGGTCGGCTCTGGTGTCAAGACTTCATTAGCTTTAGTTAAGGACTATGGTGTTCTATGATCCTTAATTGTTCTTGTTATTCAAAGATTCCAAGCAAGTTAAGGCGACATTGAGTTAGAAAATAAAAGGTTTGAATTAAACTAGTCTTTCACATGTCTCCACTTTTATTTTACCACTTTAAAGTGATAAATTTTTTTTTGCGATATTGGTAATCAATTAAACGGTATAAGTTAAAGCGGAACAAAAACAAAAGAATACCAAATTGTTAATTTTTATGTCTTATAATTCTGTTATTTCATTCAGTAGTAAAATTTGATAAAACTATACTAGTTTTTATTTATTGGAATTTTAATGTAGAAATATATTATTTGTTAAAAGTATTTAACTTAAAACTAAAGAAATTTATTAATTTATCGAACTATTGATTTATCAAGTTTAAATTTACAGAGGTCTAATTTTGTTGTTCATTGCAAAGTACTTTTACTGCAATTGTACCTCTTTTAATATATTGCGTTAATAAATACACTAAAAATCAACCAATAATTCCCTTTTCTCTTTATCTTTACTCCCAATAAAGCCACAGATAAATTAACACAGTATATCAAATGGTGGATTAACCTTCTGATATATTATTACAACAACAAGAAGAAAACTTATGACATATTTATAAAATCATTAATATGATTAAATTCCTAGTGAAAGAAATAAATAATAGGAGTTAAATAACGGAAACAAATGGACCCATATGATTGGGAGATTTGGATAACAGAGAATCCACAAAACTCAAAAGTGTATCCTTGAGTTCACAAAACCCAAAACTCACACACACTCTCCATTTTCTTCATACATCTCTTCTCTCTTCTGTCTTCTCACATCACAAAGCAGAAATGGGAGGAGTCTCCTTCCTCTCAACTGTTCCTTCCTTCACCAATCATCAACATCTCACCACAGTCTCTTCCTCTTCTCATCGCTCTGTGAGTTTTTTCAACCATTTCACATTCTTTTATTCTAACCCATTTTACAGTCTTATGTTCCAATCTTGATCATCAAATCAGGCTGTTCTTGTTATACGATGTGGCAAGATGGAACCTCAAGTTTCCGGTGAAAGTTTAGCTTTCCACCGCCGGGATGTTCTCAAACTCGCTAGCACCGCCGTAGGATTGGTACATTAACACTTAACTCAATTCAAATTACATAAACGGTTTTTATGTTACATTTTGGTTTAAGAGATAAAGATTAGTTAAATGTTGATTAATGAGTTCTTGGCAGTGATGATCTTCTCTTGTTAGGAATTAATAGGTAATGGTTTCATTAATCATGTGGGTGATGCTAAAGCTGCAGACTTGAATCAGAGAAGACAACGATCCGAGCTTCAATGTGAGTTCTTTAACATATCTCACACAGTTTGAAATGTTGTTAATTGGAACTAAAGGTTTCATTTTTATTTATATAGCTAAGATCAAGATTACGCTTTCTAGCACTATTAAGGCTAAACCAGAGCTTGTACCTTCAATACTAAAACTAGCTCTCAATGATGCTATGACTTATGATAAGGTAAATGCTTCATATTTCTCTTGTTGATTGGCACAACTCTTAACAAATAGCATTTTTACTCTTAATGTTTGGTTAGCCTACGAAATCCGGGGGAGCTAATGGATCGATACGGTTCAGCTCTGAGCTAAGTAGAACAGAGAACCAAGGGCTTTCGGATGCGTTTAGTTTAGTAGAGGAAGTGAAGAAGGAGATTGATTCGGTTTCAAAGGGTGGACCTATTTCATATGCAGATCTCATTCAATTAGCAGGTGATGATTATATAGGCATATACCAAAACTTGTTTATGATCACAGCATTGTTGTTGTGAAAAATTGGAATGTTTCTTGAATTGGTTGTGTAGGACAATCAGCGGTTAAGTCAACGTTTTTAGCATCGGCAATCCGAAAATGTGGTGGGAATGAAGAAAAAGGGAACTTACTCTACACAGCATATGGTTCAGCTGGTCAGGTACACAATGCTATACCTCATGTTGATGCTCTTCTGCGTTTTGAGTTGTTTGAACTGAGACTGAGTTTGTTGTGAATGTATTAGTGGGGCTTATTTGATAGAAACTTCGGAAGGAGTGATGCAACAGAGGCAGATCCTGAAGGAAGGATCCCACAATGGGGAAAAGCAACTGTGCAAGAGATGAAAGATAAGTTCATTGCCATTGGATTGGGTCCTCGTCAGGTACATGATGACTTTCTTCGGTTTAAAGAGACTACGACTACGACTAACCTGTATTGTGTTTGTGGATTTGTAGCTAGCTGTAATGTCTGCATTCTTGGGTCCTGATCAAGCTGCAACAGAAGAGCTCTTAGCTAGCGACCCACAAGTTGCACCATGGGTTCAGAAGTATCAACGAAGCCGTGAGACCGTATCTCAGACGGATTACGAGGTTTTGTTTTTACTCGATTTGACTAATCATATAGTCCTCCAGTTACTACTTCAAGCTCATCATGTTTATGTTTTGAGTTGTTGAACATGTTTGCAGGTTGATCTGATAACAGCATTCACAAAGCTAAGTTGCTTAGGACAGCAAATCAACTTTGAGGCGTACACATATCCTATCGAACGGATCAATCTGAGCAAACTCAAGCTATAAGCTAATGAGCCATGTATACTATATATGTATAAACCTGAGCAAACTTAAACTCATTCCGCAATCGACTGCAGAAATAAACTGAAGTTTTTTCTTGAACTTTAATCAAGTTGAGATAAGAAAAAAAAGGTAGGATCCGTTACAAAACAAAGAAACATGAAACAGAAGATGAGAGCCAAATCATGAGGAAAACAAGAAAACAATAGGAATCCAGTAGTAGCATCGATGATGCAAACAAGGACAAGAATTAGACGACCTCAGAAAGCTTCAAGATAGCAAAAGTAGAAATCAGAAGAAACCAACACAGAAACTTCTCCAAGAGGAAAAACATAGTAATGGAGAAGTTTCTAGATTACTGAAATAACAACGAAGCCATCGCAAGACTTAGGAATGTTGTTGTTCTTCAGCAGGTTTTGGTGCTTCTTTGATTTCTTCAGTGACATCGTCCTGATTAAAAAAAAACACATTTAACAATATCATCAGAATCAAGAATTAGACCAGAAGAATCAAAGAATGAAGAAAGCATAAACCATTTTATATCCAAATTTTAGCCTTCCTTAAGGGCTTAATAACTCTCATGATTTCAGAAATTAAGTAACGAAACAAGCTTAAACAGGATTTAACACATTTGACAATCATCAAAATCAAAATGAGACCAGAAGAATGCATCAAAATGTAAACTAAACCATTTGATTTCCAAATCTAATCATTTCACATCGTCCTGATTAACACACTTGACAATCAGAATCAAACCATAATGGAAACTTTAAGTACAATTGTACGCTGTGAGAACTCAAAATTAAGATAAACAACAGTATTTTCCATCAAACTGTGAAATAAACCATTCGATTTTCAAAATCTACTCACCAAAACAAGAAGAAATAATAATACTGAAAGCAGTACCATCAGTTATCTCTTACTTTTCTAATCTTTTTCTGCTAAAACACTTCATCGCTTTGTGAAACCAAGGGAGAAGACTATACAATTTTATTCACAAATCTACTCGTTTCAAATCGCTTAAATTAGGCTCATGGTTTCAGAAATCAAGCAGTAAAACAAGAGTCACTACAATACCTGCATATCAGAAGTCCAGAGAGTGAGATTATCACGAAGAAGCTGCATAATCAAAGTACTATCCTTGTATGACTCTTCACCAAGAGTATCCAATTCAGCAATTGCTTCATCAAACGCCTAATTAAATCCATTAAACTCATCAAAAACACACACACATAACCATCAACATAATCTTATATACATACAAGCTTCTGATAGAATCCAAACCTGCTTAGCAAGATTACAAGCACGATCTGGAGAATTCAAAATCTCATAGTAAAACACAGAGAAATTCAAAGCTAAACCAAGACGAATCGGATGTGTTGGAGCCAATTCAGAATTAGCAATATCCTAACACAAAACACACAAAAATCAGATTTCACAAATCAACAAATCATACAGAATCAACAAGATCGAAGAAAAATAGATTCAAAACCTGAGCGGATTTGTAAGCAGTAAGAGTATGTTCAGCAGCATCTTTCCTCTCTTCACCAGTTTTAAACTCAGCTAAGTATCTATGATAATCTCCTTTCATCTTCAAGTAAAAAACCTTAGAATCTCCAGAAGAAGCAGCAGGAACAAGAAACGTATCGAGAACCTTGAGGATTCCGTCGCAGATATTTGATAACTCGGTTTCGATTTTGCTTCTGTAGTCACGGATCAAGGTGACGTGGTCATCGTTGCCGCGGCTTTCTTCTTTTTGTTCGATTGATGAAATGATTCTCCATGAAGCACGACGAGCTCCGATTACGTTTTTGTAAGCGACGGAGAGGAGATTACGTTCTTCGATTGTGAGTTCTTCTTTGTCTACAGATTTCGCGACTTTCTCCATGAATTCTACCATTTCTTCGTATCGCTCTGCTTGTTCTGAGAGTTTCGCCATGTAAACGAATTCATCCCTAGCCGATGGAGCCGCCATTTCAATTCGCCGTTAGATCGGAGACGAACGCGAGGAGAAGTTTCAGATCTACGAGACCGCGAGAGAGACAGAGAGATTTTTTTTTTTTGGGAGTTATTTTGTGTTTTTTCTCGAGTTTGTAGAATATTTTTGTTTTTTAATTTGGGGATTCTGTGAATAAGTGGGGAGCGACGATTACGGTTGGGAGATGAAAGGAGAGCCGTTGGATGAAAGCTGACAAAGACACGGATTCGTTGGGTGGCTTCAACCAACGGAAAAAAGCGCTGGCTTTTCAGATACTTTTTAGGTCAGTTTGAATTTTTCAAAGATTCAAAGGGTACTTTTGGATTTTCATAAATGGGTTCAAAGCACATATTTTAATTAAGCCCAAACCATATATATTAAATTGAACTAGATGTTATTGAATATGCTATAAATCTTGCATCATCGGTCCACTTAACCAATCCTAAGTCCTATACATAAAATAAACCTCTTATTCTTATAATTTAGGATTAATGCTAATTTATAAATCTCTAATAATCTTTTTTTCCTAGTTATTTTGTCTTATTTAATCGATCTCATTATTAGATTCTATACTTTTATTGTATTCTACACATTCAACTAAAATTTTCTAAATATCATGCAACACTAACCAAAAACCAAAAAAAGTAAACTTCATTAAAAAATATTTATCGAAATAAAAATCACCTACTTTTTCTACATCAATGACTTTGCCCTGCCACATTTTATTTATTTAATTTCAGTTTTCTTTACAGTTCACTCAAATTCAAAATCTAGTTTTAGTATGTGTTAAGTATATTTATTAAGAAGACAACAACTTTCTTGCAAATAAGACACACCACATTTTACTTACAAATTTTGAATAATGAAAAACACTACTTCATTCATAACTTTTTGTTTTCTTATATTCTTCGTTTATTTAGATTTTAATACATTATTATATGGAAACACTGATTATTTCTATCAGAAAATATGTGTCTAAAAGTAAAGATTGTAAACAAAAAAATATATGTTTGATTGTTTAAATAAAATCATATCTGCAATTGTTTTTTTTTTAATTTTAAACAGGACAAGTGAAAAAGAAACCATGCTCACTTGTAAGTATTGGAAACGAAAAATGTGGGGCTAACGGAGATAAGACGTGTTTGGATGAAATCTAACAGAGTACAATGTTTCCAAAAAACATAACTAAAACTGTTACAAATTGCAAGTGTATCGACTCTAAGAAAGGAAAAGAGGACAAGCATAGGTGCACATGTTATAGATCCACAGGCAATCCTTGTACTAGTGGATGATAAGCTATGGGCCTTCCTTGGTCTAGTGGACGATAAGCTAAATAACATACGTAGACATGCATTGGTGTGAAGTTTACTAAACAAAGAATAAGTTATAAGACATTTTAGCTTTGATATTTATATTTTTATGGTTCTTCTAATAAATAAAAAATTCATACTTATTTTAGTATCTCAACCATTCTTTTCATTGTTCAGCTTTTTCATTTTACTATAGATACCTTTTTATTTACATTTGCGGATCAGGACCCTCCGATATTCTATCAGTACAAAAGGAAAAACAATGCCCAAAAAACCTAATAAAGAATCTCTTAAATCAGCTACCTCTCAAGCATGTGGGCTTGTTAAAGATAAGCTTCTATCTAAAGTTAAATAACCACAGCTAAGCTATAGTTACTCTTAGCTGGCACATGGGTTATTACGATTCATATGGGTTAGCCACATGAAAGATTAGTATAAGTAAAACATGGGATGACAAAAAACGAAGAATCATTGAAGATTTGGGATAAAAGTTGTTATGGGGAGGGGAGAGACTCCATTAAAAATTTATCTTAAATCTTTAAACTCATTAATATCAAAGTATCAATTTTTTATTGTTCTTTGTCTTGTTTGCATACTAAATCAGTAAAACAAAGGTAGAAAATTAAAGATGTTCTTTTTATTTCATGAGGTTGTTGCTTTAGAGAGAGGACACACTTATCTGAATTATTCTTGATACTTTCCCTGAACATGATTCTGCAGGCAACGTGATGTGGTATCAGGTTTTATCCAATCCAATAAACTCCGCAAGTGCACGGGTGTGCGCATGAGTATAGTAGTGGGATCAAATCCACATGGAATAGAGTGCGCTATAGATCTTACAGATATAAACAAAGTTAGAATGAAAAACATAAAATGATGTCACAAATGAAATATGATTAATAAATGAAAAAAATAATTAAAATAAGGAAATGAAATCAATTAAAAAATATTGGATCTGGAAAATTGCAGAGATTTAATAATTAAAAAGGACATATAACCGGATTAGCAATTCAATGAAACACATCTAGGACTCATGACACTATAAATAAATAAACCACCTCTCGTATGAGAATATTATTTTGGTCTTAAATTCGCTAGGACCATATGCCATCATTTATTAACAAGCATGATATTATTCACTTGCAGATCTAACCTCGACTCTCATCGGCTGACAATCTCAAGCCTATAAACTATTGATTCATGATAATTTAGATTAGTCTCCAGAAGAAGCAGCAGGAACAAGAAAAGTATCGAGAACCTTTCGAATTCCATCGCAGATATTTGATAACTCGGTTTCGATTTTGCTTCTGTAGTCACGGATCAGGTGACATGGTCATCTTTGCCACAGCTTTCTTCTTTTTGTTTGATTGATGAAATGATTCTCCATGAAGCACGACGAGCTCCGATTACGTTTTTGTAAGTGACAGAGAGGAGATTATGTTCTTTGATTGTGAGCTCTTCTTTTTCTACAGATTTCGCGACTTTCTCCATGAATTCTACCATTTCTTCTTATCACTCTGCTTGTTCTGAGAGTTTCTTCATGCAAATGAATTAATCCCTAGCCGATGGAGCCGCCATTTCAATTCACCATTAGATCGGAGACGAATGCAAGGAGAAGGTTCAGATATACGAGGCAGCGATAGAGAGAGAGAATTTTTTTGTTTGTTATTTTGTGTTTTTTCTCGAGTTTGTACTAATGGATGATAAGCTACGGGCCTTCCTTGGTCTAGTGGACAATAAGCTAAATATCTAGTGGATGATAAGCTAAATAACATACGTAGACATGCATTGGTGAAAAGTTTACTAAACTAAGAAATAATATATAAGATATTTTAGCTTTGGTATTTATATTTTTATCATTCTTCTAATAAATAAAAATTTTCATATTTATTTTAGTATCTCAACCATTCTTTTCATTGTTCAGCTTTTTCATTTTTCTATAGATACCCTTTTATTTAAATTTGAGGATCAGGGCCCTCCGATATTCTATCAGTACAAGAGGAAGAACAATGCCCAAAAAGCCTAATGAAGCATCTCTTAGATCAGCTACCTCTCAAGCATGTGGGCTTGTTAAGGATAAGCTTCTATGTAAAGTTAAATAACCACAGCTAAGCTATAGTTACTCTTAGTTGGCACATGGGTTATTACGATTCATATGGGTTAGCCACATGAGAGATTAGTATAAGTAAAACATGGGATCACAAAAAAAGAAGAATCGTTGAAGATTTGGGATAAAAGTTGTTACGGGGAGGGGAGAGACTCTATTAATTATTTCTCTCAAATCTGTAAACACTCATTAATATCAAAGTATCTCTTTTTCATTGTTCTTTGTCTTGTTTGCATACTAAATCAGTAAAACAAAGGTAGGAAATAAAGGTGTTCTTTTTATTTCATGAGGTTGTTTATTTAGAGAGAGGACAGACTTATCTAAACCATTCTCGATACTTTTGCTGAACATAATTCTGCAAGCAACGTGATGTGGTATCAGGTTTTACCCAAACCAATAGACTCCACAAGTGCACGGGTGTGCAAACCAGTATAATAGTAGGATCGAATCAACAGAGAATAGAGTATGCTATCAATCTTACAGATATAAACAGAGCTAGAATGAAAAATATCAAATAGTGTCAAAAATGAAATCTGATTAATAAATACAAAAATGATTAAAATAAGGAAATGAAATCAATTAAAAATGTTGAGATCTGCGAAATTGCAGAGATTTAATAATTAAAAAGGACATATAACCGGATTAATAATTCAGTAAAATAGATCTAGAACTCATGACACTATAAATAAATAAACCATCTCTCGTATGAGAATATTATTTTGGTCTTAAATACGCTAGGATCTTATGCCATCATTTATTAACAAGCCTGATATTATTCACTTGCAGATCAACTCTCGAGTCTCGTCGGCTGACATTCTCAAGCCTATAAACTATTGATTCATGATAATCTAGATTAGTCTCGAGAAGAAGCAGCAGGAACAAGAAATGTATTGAGAACCTTTTGGATTCCATCGCAGATATTTGATAACTCGGTTTCGATTTTGCTTCTGTAGACACGGATCAAGGTGACGTGGTCATCATTGCCACGAATTTCTTCTTATTGTTTGATTGATGAAATGATTCTCCATGAAGCACGACGAGCTCCGATTACGTTTTTGTAAGCGATGGGAGGAGATTACGTTCTTTGATTGTGAGTTCTTCTTTGTCTACAGATTTTGTGGCTTTTCTCCATGAATTCTACAATTTCTTCGTATCGCTTTGCTTGTTCTGAGAGTTTCACCATGCAAACAAATTAATCCCTAGCCGATGGAGCCGCCATTTCAATTTGCCGTTAGATCAGAGACGAATGCAAGGAGAAGTTTCAGATCTACGAGAGAGAGAGAGAGAGAGAGAGAGAGAGAGAGAGAGAGAGAGAGAGAGAGAGAGAGAGAGAGAGAGAGAGAGAGATTTGTTTGTTATTTTGCTTATGGTTGGGAGATGAAAGGAGAGCTGTTGGATCATTATTTTTTCATTGTTCAGCTTTTTCATTTTACTATACATACCCTTTTTATTTACATTTGAGGATCAGGGCCCTCCGATATTCTTCCCTAATCACTTGGTTATCAACAATTCTCATTAGCTCCAAGTGATCAAAGAGCATTAATAATAAGTCTAAACAACCATTTAGCAACTTAATCAATTATTCTCATAGGCTAATAATGTTAAACAATTAGTGGGTATTGATAAGTCTAAGTCTAAATCAACATGATCAAGGTTAATCTAGCAATCAAAAAATCTACTAAGCAAGGATATAACATAATCTATTCCTAAACTCTATAAATCATTCATCAATCATCTTAATCTACTCAACCCAAGAGCTCTAGTGGACTACTCGCAGATAGACATGAAACCACAAGCAAAACTTGGTTAATCATGATAGAATCTGAATAGGAAGATAATTTAGGAAGAAATCAAAAGATTAAAACTTTAAGAGATGGATTCATACAATGTTCTTAAGAAATTCTCAAGTGTCTACTTAGATCTCCTAAAACAAAGCTTAAATTTCTAATTAGGTTTTTCCAACATTTTATAGTCCACAAACTTGGACTGGTTTAATACAAATAAATTCTGGTTAGGCCCGGTTAAGGAAAATTGATTGAGCTTCTGAACCGGCCCATTAGTCTTGTTTGGTCGATGGAGTGACCGATGGGAGCTATTATGTCGTGGTTCATCGATCATGCTTGCCCGATGGATCTGTCCATGTAACCTCCTTGGAAATTCCCATCGGGCTGTCATGGTCGATGAGAGAGACTGATACGCACAGATACTTTCATCGGTATCGCTTAGCTGATGGCTTTGACCGATACACACCATAAAAATGTCAAACTTCATATTTTGATCCTTTTGCTCTTTCAATTGATTCCTCATCTCCACTCCTTGTCAAAGCCTAAAAGAGACATGCAAATGAAATCTATACTATACTATGCACCTAAATTCTAATATGCTATGCAAAACCAAGGAAAATGGAACCAAAACCATGCTTTGAAACCTATGAAAACACAACATATCAGGCTGAAATCCCGTATTACCATAACCAGCGGTCCTGTTTTTAAATCCATGTATATCTTTCTGTATATCTTTGAACACTTCTTGAGAGATTGAAGAACAAAACTCGGCTAGTGCTTCCATCTTACTGGCCTTGATTTTTAAGAGCTTCACATTGGCATCCAGAGTTCAAATGTTTCACCTAAATTATCAAACACTCTATCGACCTTGGTGTTGATATCTTCAACCGAATTCTTCTCAACCTCCATGATCTGCTGAAACATATATTCAATCTCGCCAAGAGAACCATCATGCTCATATTGTTGAATGAATCCATACCCAACCTTTTCCTGATACACCCATTGGAATGGCTCTGTTGGGGTTTGGATAAAAGATGTGATCTGAGTGCTACGAGGGTGATACCATTTTTCTCCCGGGCTTGCAGAATTTCTGGTGCAGTAGGGTTGATTAGGATGACTCCTAATGTTTTGGTTGAAGATTTTTTGCGATCTATGAAGCATGTCAACCTTAGCAGCAAGGTACTCCATTGTCTTTTTCCTTGCCTTCTTGGTAGTTCTGATCTTCTTAGTCAACTCTTATATGCTTAGAATTTGCAAATCTTTAGAACCTGAGGAAAGAGATGAAGTTGAAAAGTTAGATCTAGGATAAAGGCACTAGTATCGATCGATCTTGGAAATGATCAGTCTATCGTGAAAAAGGTAGAATCAATCGATCAAAGTAGAATCGGTTGATCCAGAAAATAAATCAGAAAAAGAAAAAATAAACAAAAACTAGGATTGGTCGATCTTGGTGTAGATCGGTCGATCCCAAAGACAAAAACACGAATATGAAAAAAATAAAAAGTGCAGAAAAATATTCTAGACTAGGTTTAAAAACAAAAATCTAAAGGCAACTCATATTCCCTGACAACGGCGCCAAAAACTTGATGTCGTATCAGATTTTACCCAAACCAATAGACTCCGCAAGTGGACGGATATGGACAGCAGTATAGTGGTGGGATCGAATGCACAGGGAATAGAGTGCACTATAGATCTTATAGACCTAAACAGAGCTAGAATGAAAAATATAAAATGGTGTCACAAATAAATAATAAATACGAAAATAATTAAATAAGGAAATGAAATCAATTATAAGAAATGTTAGAATCTGGAAAATCACAGAAATTTAATAATTAAAAATGAAATCTAACCGGATTAGCAATTCAATGAAATAGATCTAGAATTCAGGACACTATAAAAAAATAAACACTACAAAAAAATAAATAAATATATCTCTTCTCCCAACAAGTAGATATACTCAACTATGGCAAAGGACTGAGAAATCATAGGAGAAAATAATATAAATTGCATAGAAAGAGATGAAGATAGAGTGTAGATCTAAGATTCAAAGAAAAAGTTTATTGATCTGAAAAGATGAAAAAAACAAATGAAAACAATGAAAATTGCCAAAAAGGGCATTTGGTCGATGTTGATACCAGATCCCGCACCGAAAATCTATTACCATTAAAACATAGACACGTGTCAATTGATTCATCATAATAAAAGGGAGTCTGGCTCGTAAAGGTAGACTTTGCATTAAAAAGGAAGACCAGCAAGCCAAAGAGAAACCGAAGCAACGAACTCAGACAGTTTGGTAGTTTATAGAAGATCGGAGAGGATAAAGAGTTTGCATGGAGGAATCCACTCACAAAGGCAAAAAAGGAAATATTTCAAAGCACTAAGCGTTACAATATTTAAGACCAAATCAAAACCGATATATTTAATTAGCATCATATGATTTATTCTAATTTATTGGTAGCATTAATAGTCAAAAATATGTATAAATAGATAGAGAAAGACATTGTAAAAAGGATATTTTCCGATTCCAAGAGAAAGATATTATCAGAGCAAATACTATTTTTACGAATTAACTTATTTTTTACTAAATAAGAGCAAATACTATTTTTACGAATTAACTTAATTTTTCATTGGGTGTGGATTTTGTATCCATATTTTAGTGCTGGAAGGAGGGGTTCTTCAAGCTAATCAAGAAGTCTTTCGACAATCAAGCTAAAAGATCTTCACATACGGAACCATGAGTGACGTTACTGACGCTTTGGAAAAAATCAACGACAATTTGACAAGTTTAACCACAAGTTTTGTTACCATGCAACAAGACATACAACTGCTTAAAACTGGTCAGGTAACTCTCACTGCTCTCGTAGATGCTTCAACTGCAGGTTCCAGCCGCAGGAATTCTCTTCAACGAGTCTTGTTCCATACACGTATGGCAACCGCTTCTTCAAATCACACTGCAGATGGAACACCACAACCGGCTGATGGGGAGGGGTAAAATACATAAAACCAGCAGACGAACAAAGATGGAGAGGACCCAGCACTCCAGACTACTGATGAGGAGTTTGACTCCGTTCATCGCGAAATGAGGGAAAAGTCAAAATTCCACCGAGCCACCAGTTCGGCTCCGGATATCGACAGGGTAACTGAAGAAACCAGTTAATCCCCGTTCAGCGCACGAATTGCAAGCTTTAAAATTAAAGATGCTCGGACTGTCAATTTACCAACCTACGATGGACAAGGAGATCCAAAGAGCCATCTAGCTGCTTTTCAAATCGCAGCAGGACGAATTGACCTGGAGCCTCATGAAGAAGATGCTGGTTTTTGAAAATTATTTTTGGAAAATCTTTCCAGACAAGCATTGCTATGGTTTACTCGGCTCGGTCCGGGGACAATCAATAGCTTCAACGAGCTGTCCTCAGCTTTCCTTATGCGGTACTCCGTCTTAATGGAGAAAGGAAAATCTGATAGTGACTTATGGAACTTATCACAAGGACCACAAGAGCCGCTCCGGAAGCACATTGCCAAATTCAAAGAACTATTGGGAAAATACCAGGAATTTCCGAAACGCAGCATTGTCAGCACTCAAAAATGTACTTTGGCATGAAACAAGGTTCAGGGAGGAATTAACGGTAAACCGACCGGAGACCATTCAAGATGCTCTTTTCCGAGTTAATAGTTGGATAGAAGTGGAAGAAGAAAAATCGTATCCCCAGATATCGTATCCCCAGACCAACAACAAACCCGATAGTAAGAAGATTTAAGCCAAGAGAGAACGGTGGAGTAAAACGCTTCAGAGTGAATCCAAGTAATTATAATGTCGGACGACCATACTCAAGAGGGGAGAGGACGAGATTTTCTTCTTCCAGAACCTGGCTCCAAAATGAGGGATCGTATTGTGAAATCCATCGGGTGAATGGATATTTAATAAAAGATTGTAATGTTTTAAAACGACATTTAGCCGAGCTCTGGTCATCTGGAGGACTTGCAAATTTTAATCTTGAAGAGTTCGTACGGAACTATAACAAGGATCGAGCAGATGACCAAGTATCCGAGCCAAATGCAAAAAAAGCAAAAAGCATCAGATCATTCTGGACCATCAAAAGGACGAATCGATGTGATTATCGGGGGATCCAAAATGTGTCATGATTCAGTTCGGACAATCAAGAGACATAAGCGAGAAGCAGTCTTGGCGGTAAATGCAAAAGCCGAACCATTCGAATACAATACCACTTTGACGTTTTAAGAGTCCGAAACTAGGAGTTTGGCTAAGCCTCACGATGACACCCTAGTCATAACACTTTATGTAGCGAAGTACGAGGTGACAAGAATATTGATTGATGCCGAAAGTTTGGTCGATTTGATATTTCTAAGCACGTTAAATCAAATGTGAATTAACCGAACTTAAATTGTGGGACCACCAGCTCCACTAATAGCATTCACAGGAAAAAATACTATGTCACTTGGAACCATCAAACTTCCCGTATTCGCATCTAGAGTGTCAAAAATTGTAGAATTAACAGTTTTCAATAGGCTTGCTGCATATAATTTAATATTGGGAACCCCATGGCTATATCAAATGAGGGCGGTGCCTTCTACTTATCATCAATGTATAAAATTTCCAACGCCAAGGGGAGTGGAAACAATCATGGGTGATCAAGAAATTTCAAGGACCTGCTATCTTGCAAACCATCGAATGAAATTGCAATAACAATTAATGAGTTCAACTATAGCAATTAATGAGTTCAACTATAGCAAAATGAAATTGCAATAGCAATTAGAATGATATTATGCTAAGATTGGTTTGGGCCTAAGTGTAAAGCTACAATCCGAACTCATCTAGTTTTTGTTAGAAAACAACAACTCTTTTGCATGGTCAATAGAAGATATGTCATGTATTGATCCTAGCATAATATCACACGAATTGCATGTAGATGAGAGTTTTAAACCAATCAAGCAAAAGAGGAGAAAGCTCGGGCCGGATCGTGCAAAGCTGTCAATGACGAGGTGGAAAAATTATTGAAAGCATGATCCATTTGAGAAGTGAAATATCCAGATTGGCTTGCAAAACCAGTTGTAGTAAAGAAAAAAAATGACAAATGGAGATTATGTGTCGATTTTACTAACATTAACAAAGCATGCCCAAAGGATAATTTTCCTCTCCCGCACATCGATCAGTTGGTAGAATCAACACGATCACTGCTTTCCTAATGATGCCTCCACTAAGAAACCAAAAGGAAGTACAGCATTTAATAGGGCAGATCGCTGCTTTGAATAGATACATATCTCGCTCAACGGACATGTGTCTCCCTTTCTACCAGTTACTTAAAGGAAACAAACAGTTTGTGTGGGACGAAAGATGCAATGAATCATTTCAAAAATTGAAGTCCTATTTAAAAACCCCACCAGTGCTTTCCAAGCCCGAGTCAGGGGAAAGATTATTTATATATATATATTTGTTTCAGAATATGCAGTTAGCGGAATTATTGTGTGGGAAGATAGAGGAGAGCAGTGACCAATTTATTATATAAGTAAAATCTTAACCAGTACGAAGACCCGTTACACCATGATGGAGAGGCTAGCACTAGCAGTAGTGGTTTCGGCTCAGAAGCTAAGGCCCTATTTCCGATCGCATCCAATAGAAGTATTCACTTTGCAGCCTCTACGAACTATATTGCATGGTCCAAGCCAGTCAGGGCATTTTGCAAAGTGGGCGATCGAATTAAAAAAGTATGATATTGAGTACAAGAATTGAACCAGCGCCAATGCTCAGGTTTTAGCGAACTTCCTAACTGAGTTACTAGTCAACAGCACAGAATTCGAACCTGGTGATAAGATATGGAAACTTAATGTGGACGGTTCATCTTCAAAACAAGGATCTAGAGTTGGGATAAGCTTAGTAACCCCTACTGGCAAAGTCATTGAGCAATCATTCCACCTCGGGTTTCCCGTGTCATATAACGAGGCAGAGTACGAAGCATTACTAGCTTGTCTTCGGCTTGCAAATGAAGTAGGAGCTCGGGAAATAATAGCATACAGCGATTTCCAGCTAATTGTGAACCAATATAATGGCAAATATGAGGCAAAGGATTCAAGGATGGAAGCGTATTTAGAGCTTGTCAAGAAACTTGCAAAACGGTTTGATACTTTCGATTTAGTTTGGGTTCCATGAGTTGAAAATACAACGGCTGATGCTTTGGCTGCGTTAGCCTCCACATCCGACCCTGCTCTGAAAAGGATTATTCTGGTTGACTGCACTGAGTCTCGCTCTCGCCTAAGGACGATCAGTTACCTAAGGACCCTGCTCAAAACTCTCAAACTTCTCGAAAAAACGATCAGTTACCTCAGAACAGTCTCCCAAAACAACAAAGTGGGCGCCCGCCTAAGGATGCAGATCCTAAAATTATTACAGATGGGGACGAAACATTAGCATTCGAGGTTGTTCCAATTTCAGAAGCACAACCCAACAAGGCTGCTCCATCGCCTATGACCACGAAACCTACCAACCTCATGGTAAAGCCCAAAGAAGAGCAGGAAGAGTCTTGTAAAGAGGATCTTGAAGACAATGCATTTATGCTGCCTAGTAATCGAGAAGATATTCCCACTAACGATCGGGGGCCTGACAACTGGAGGGATCCAATAAAGGAATATATCCGAACTGGTGCACTTCCAAAGCAAAATGGGAAGCAAGGAAATTACGGATCGTTAGCGCAAAGTATTTCTTGATTAAAGACTCACTGTTCAAACGAGGTGCTAGTGATCCTTATTTATTATGTATTCATGGACCAGGAGTGGAAGTTGTAATGAGCAAAGTCCATGAAGGCCTTTGTGGAAATCATGCATCAGGATGATCGATTGCTTTTAAGATAAAACGTTTAGGATATTATTGGCTGACTATGATCGTGGATTGTGTTAAATATTCCCAACGGTGCATAAAGTGTCAGCAACACGCTCCACTTATTCATCAACCCTCGGAACTTCTGTCGTCAATAACAGCTCCTTATCCATTTATGTGATGGTTAATGGATATCATTGGACCAATGCATAAATCCACCCAAGGTGTGCAACATCTTCTTGTCCTTATAGATTATTTTTCCAAGTGGATTGAAGCAGAGGCATATATTACAAATAAAGATTCGACGGTAAAGACATTCCTGTGGAAAAACAGATAATGGATCCTAATTCATATCAAAATATTTTGAGGATTTCGTCTTAGCATGGGGAATAAAAATGAGTTATTCTACCCCGCGGTATCCGCAAGGGAACAGACAAGCAGAAGCTGCAAAGTAGACTATCTTGAGTAATCTAAAGAAACAGCTCGGTTCGTACAAAGGAGGATGGAATGATGAACTTCAACCAGTTTTATGGGCATACCGACTACTCCTTTCTCGTTAGTCTATGGAATGGAAGCAGTAGTTCCAGCCGAACTAAATGTTCCTGGACTCCGACGAACTAAACTTCCTAGAACGAATCTTGTAATACACAAATGATGGAGGAGGCGCTATATACCATCGATGAACGACGAGATCAAGCATTAATCTGACTTCAGAATTATCAATAGGCAATTGCAGGTTATTATAATTCAAAGTTGAAAAATCAACCCCTACAGGTCGGTGATCTTGTCTTGCGTAAAGTATTAGAAAATAATAAGGAGGTTGGAGCCGGAAAGCTCAGAGTTAATTGGGAAGGTCCATATCAAGTAACCGAAGTGGTTCGGCGTCTACAAATTAACAGACCAGGATGGAGTTCCAGTTCAGAGGCCATGGAATATTCTGAATTTAAAGAAGTTTTATTCATAAATTGTTATAATAATCAAATGAACTACGGTTTGGCTTGATCCCAACATGGGTACGTAGGCAGCTCATTTTCGAGCGCAGCTAATATTTAAAATAAAATATATTAAAAAAAGCAAAAGAGGGTTTTTATTCACATTTTAAAAATCTCCTTCGTATACTGGAAGCGGCGAAGCATTTTTGGAGGGAAATAGAAAGTAATGAGGAAGGTTCAGGCATGCTCGATCTTTTTGCAAAATATCTCAGCTCCTTGTCCTGCTAGGTCAACTATCCTGCGAACACTTGGCGGCATGTAATGTCCGAACTCTTCAAAATTGAGTTCGAACCAGTCTCACGGATGCGCTTCAAGGACACACATTTCTCGGGAAATCTAGAACTGTTTCTTCTCCATTTCCTGAACTCTCGACCTCAGCATGCTTCTTTCCCGATCGAGCTCTTTATACTTAGTAACTAACTGATAATACAAGGATTCAAGTTAGAAGATTAAGGCGAAGGAAAAGTGTGGGTTCGACTCAATTGTTTACCTTTTCCATAAAACTCATCGCTGTTTTTGGGCCATGAGGAGGTAGCTGTTTGATCAAGCCACAGGGAATGGTCATCGGAGTTCCCCATCCTAAAGGACGAGAAACAGAACCATCTTCAGAGTTGAGTGCTGCGGTTGGATCATCATGGAAGCAGATAACATTCGTAATGGACATACCTGCATGCTTAGGACAACAGTATTCAGAAACCATTTAGGACTGAGTTAAAGGGAAGGAAGAAGTAAAGAACTCGAAGTACAAGAGGAATGGAGAATTCAGAGTTTTTTATCCATAATTTTTAGTAAGTTATCAAGCAAGTCATGCCGGATTGTGCGCCTAGGAATCACCAGATGAAGGGATTTAATTTACATAAATAACGTGAATCAAGATTCGTCATGACAATTTGGAGTAATGCGAGGAATAAATGCAGTAGGTGCAATTAAATGAAATCAACTTGAAAACTAAAATAAAAAAACGAGTTCAAATCAGAGCAACAATGGGCCTAGACCCAGCAGAATACAAAAGTTACTATTACACTTAGAGTTTGGGCTCGGGAACATTTTCTGTCACAGCCACGTCATCTTCCGGAGTGACCTCTTTATTTGGTCCAGATGACGAAACTTCAGTGAGTACGGAGTCCGGAGCATCTCCCCGACTGGTCGCCGGTTTTCTTTGCAGACCACGGAGGTAGGAACGCAGCATTTTGGGAATAAGGACGATGGAGTCGATTCTGTTCTTCTCCCAAACAAGGGGATGACTTTCCAGGCGAAGGGTCTTCCTTTCCAGCTTCCGAATTTTCTTCTCCAAAGATTTCTTCTTTCTTCCCAGATACTGACGATCATTGCAGGCACCGTAGTGTTCAATCGCAAGCTGAAAACAAACAAAGATCTAGCATAAACAAAAGTACTAGTAAGATTCAGAACAAAAAAGAGTTTACACGCACGAACCATGTTCATAAAAATCATGGCTTCGTCCTTCTCCCTTTCGCGAGCGTGTCGACAAAATCAGGATAGCAAACCCGGTCTAGATCAAAGTCATCACCAGAAGCTGGAGGTGGGCTTGATGGAGAATCAAAACATGAAGCATAGTGAGGGTAGCGACTAAAAGTAGCCATAACGAGCTAGAAGAAAATAAGGAGGAACCGTAGCAGAAATAAAGGAGAAGTAATAGGAATGTCAGAGGTACGAATGGAATAAGAAGAAATCCCAAACGACGAGCATTTAATGAGCGTAATAATTACTTCTCTAAAAGCACACGCAAGTTTTGGAACTCGACTAGGGTTTAAAGACACACGCTATGTAAGTCATTAAACCCTAGGATGATACTCTAAGGGGTAGGAAATCAGACTCGGCCCAATTACAAAAGTCTTAAGAGGAGGCCCAGTCGTTTTAAACTAGTTTTTTGATAAAACGAACTATTGAGTCCGCAAGGTTATCTCTATGGTTCTGAACTACTTAACAGTTCAATAGAAAAGATTGAATGTACAAATTATATAATGACTTCGTACGATATTCTGAACTAACAAAGCAATCCACAAGGACTCATCTCATATGATCAAAGGTGCACCAAATTCGAAGCCAAGGTCAGTCCTCACTTAAAGCCGAGCTCTATCCTCGCACTTTTACTGAGAAAGCTGGATATAGTTTTTCTTTAAAAATGGTAAGGGTCTGATCAACCCACTTTTCTCTTGAAAACAACTCAACTCAGAGTTTCTGAATAAAATCAGACTTTGCAAACCCGATCAAACATAACCGTCTTATCAAAATAAGCTAAGAAAAGAAACTTTTTAAAAGAAGGAAATTAAACCAATATTTAAACCCCCTCGGGCAAAAAAAATTAAAAAAAAAAGCAAAGCCAAAGTTATTAAATTTTGGGACATATCCCGGGACAGGTGGACACAACCACACGATTAACGAAGTTTAAACAAGATCAACCCTTAAAGGGTCATCAACCATCATGGGGGGTAGGTTCTGTAGAAGGAACAACTACAACATTCCTCTATGGAGGATCGACAATAGCACTTTGATCCAGAAGGAGTAGTTTCGGGAAGAGTATTTTTGGGCACACCCTGAACATTTTAATTATACTTGTTATAAATAACACCGTTCCTTAAGCCGAGCAAGATGACTATCTGATATAAGGGTTAGGTTTGACCCAAATTGGTTAATCATACCTTATCAGAGGGAGAAAGTGGAGAAACGAGAACTTCAGCAGGAGGCAGTGAGGCTTGTTCAGCAGGCAAGTCAAGATTAAGTTCAGGGAGAGGGAGAGAATCCGCAAAAACAGCACCAAACTGTTCCTCATCCAGAGGCGCGACAACGAAGTTGTTCAGCTCGGAGGTCGATTCAGCAAGCGAACTTGTCAGCTCGGCAATTTCCTCGTCCGGGTCAATCTTACCTTATTTTATTTTCTTGAAAAGCGCTAAGTTACTCCCTATTTCATTGACATCAGCTTGAAGGATAACACGAGCTTCAATGGAGTTAATGTGTTCAGATAGCTGGCTTAGCAGAACTTTACCATTCTCCTTTACCTCTTTCCGAGCCAAACTGGCAGTCTTCTAGATACCATGGTCACGGAACTTAAGCAATGCAT
The DNA here is from genome assembly GCA_963555745.1 of Cardamine flexuosa. Classification (NCBI taxonomy): domain Eukaryota; kingdom Viridiplantae; phylum Streptophyta; class Magnoliopsida; order Brassicales; family Brassicaceae; genus Cardamine; species Cardamine flexuosa. The sequence goes on along the minus strand of OY743221.1, from coordinate 14,002,467 downwards.
CATACTTCAGGGAGGTCTCCTCAAGCTGTTCTTGTGCTGCAGTTGTCTCACATTTGAGTCCCTGATTCGAAGCTTGAATGGCACTTTGTTCTGAGCATAAGATCGCGTATTTCTCTTCGTAACTCTTCGGCAAACTCTCGGCTACAGTAGGAGTGACCTCAAGTTTCTCCTTGAATTTGTTCCGTTCTTCCCTCAGGCGTTCGATCATTGTCATGTCCCTCTCCTTTTGATCCGCCATAGCCTTCTCATGATCAGCGGTCATCTTGACGGTAATTTTGGTCCCCATAGAAGAGGACATATCATAGATAAGTTGTTCGTAGTAACAAACCATATCATTGAAAACAGCAAAGGCCTATATGAACAAAGAATGTAAAAGATATGAAAAGGGTACAAAAGATAGCAATAGGGATAACACCGGATACCTGACTGGTGTGGCGAGCATGGTTCACAAAGATCTCGCACGAGCCAGAGCGCCATTTATCAAAAGGAGGAAGAACGGTGCTACCACGGTGTGGAAGATTCCAAAAGACATCGGCCATTGTTATTGCCTCTAAAAGAAAAAGTAATATATATTGAGGGAAAAAAACTAAGATAAGAGTTCGTGGAGTATATAAGGAGTACGTACCCGGAGTACCTACAAGACCACCGGGTAAAGAAGCAGACTTTGCCTTGGAAGAGCTAGATGCAACCAGAGTCCGATTACCGGAGTTACCAGGAGGAGGAGGAGGAAGCATTATAGGGTCGGTGCTGAGTTTTGATTTCTCTCGAACTGAAGCATCAGATACATATCCTTTCCTCTTGCGCTTCAACAGAGGAATCTCATCCTCTTCTCTGTCAGTAGAGGGCGATGGAGCAGTAGAGGAAGGAGAAGCATAGAATGAAGAAAGATCTCCGACCAAGCTAGTTTGACCCGGAGAGCCTTTGGTCAAAGCATCGACTTTCTCTTGGTGATGCCGTCCCACAGCATCAATCTCCTCCTTCAGACCCTTTTGTGTCTACTCTCTCTCTTTCCTTTCACGACGATTCAGGTGCTTGAAAGAAGCAGCTTCAGGAGCAGGATCCAGACTCTGGAGTGTTCTACCTCTCATGAGGTCATGCTGAATGGATCCTGGTAAGAGTGAAGGAGTTCCAGACGGTGTTCCCCTCGGTAACAACAGTGAAAAAATCCAACAAACCTTTCCAAGCAGCAGGTTGGGACTTGGACACTACAATAAAAATATATATATATATATATACAACCAAAATTTAGAATCAAGTGATCAGCAAGTGAAAATCCCAAGCACAATCATAAAAAAAATCTACCAGGGGATAGAGCCCATGAGGAATACAACATATCGGACTGTTCGTTAACAGAAGCAGCATTAATCTTAACATAAAACCATGAGTTCCTCCAGTGTTATGATATCATCGTATTTTTGCTTATATTTCATATGTTTTTGGCAGGGAAATCACTAAGAAACAAGAGATTATGGAAACTTTATGGCCACTTTCTACCATTTCCACTTCCTAAATATATTTGGGAGTTTTGGAGCAAAAAGGATCCAAAGTCAAGCAAAACACGTTTCAAGGCAGTTTCAGAGCATGAGAAGTTGGGCAACATTTGAAGACCATTACATGGGCCAATTTTGGATTTCTCTATATTCATGGAAAGCTAAAAGAGTCATGATTCACCTCGGATAAGAATCGAAGCAATCCATTCAGCCGTTTGGAAGATGCACCCCGAAGAGTGAAGACATGTCCACATCGGTCACAAGACCCGTGACCGAGGTTAGCCCTCTTGAAGACCTCGGTCACTACCATTATTGACCGGTGCCGACTTACTCCAACCTTAGGACCTCAGCCCATGACCAGGCTCATCCCATTGCCTCCACACTTATCAAAATGACGTAGTTTTGATGCCTCTTGACCTAATTTTGTGGGAGACCCTATATAAACACTTCTTAGGGTTTTGGAAACCCTAAGCGAGCACAGCCACTCACAAGGAACGTCTCTAGGAGCTAGAAAAGGATATCCACGACCTAATTCCACCTCACACACCGCCGCTTCACCCTCCTTCGTTGCCTCAACCTAGTAGACCATCTCCTTTAAGTCTTTTTTTTACTCTTTGTACTCGCTATTGGGGAGACGAGATCTCATCTGTGACATCTAGAGAAGTTTCTTTTGAACCCCCTATGTTGTATTGAATCGTTATATTGATGTTTTCTATGATGTCTTTTTCATTTTTTTACACCATGAGCAAGTAGTTCTTTTGTTGGGTTTGATGGGGTAATATCTTAGGAAAACATGGTTGCATTCACTTAGGTTGTTAGATCCGATTTTCATCTAGATTATGAGTTCTCTTGGGATATCTTTTACTTCATGCATGTTGCTTGAATTGATCACCAAGCTCTGATTTAGGAGAATAGGAGCGCTATCCGCGTAAACCCACTTCTCGGAACTAGTATTACCAAAGCCTCATGTTATAACATGTGATAGTTGGGTTATAGGACTTTTTGAACTTAGCAAACTTGTTTATACGGCTGGTCTAAGCGTGTTGTTCGCTGTGGAAGTTGAGTACCAGGGTGTGGTGACTTAAGACCCATCTGTCATGAACTATGGCTTGGGTGTAGTTGAGAACCATTGATAAAAACCTATCCCTTACATCTATACCCTCTTTGTTAGAACCATGGAAACCTTAGATAAACCCTATACGCCCAACCTCTTGATCATATAGCTTAGAAATCAATTGTTCAATTTGCTTTCATTCATTCATTTGCATTCATTCACTAGAAAACCCAAAATCAAACCCCTTATTGCATTGTCTTAGTTAGATATATTTTCTTGAATTCAATCTGCGTACTTGTTACTCTCTGTGGGATCGATACCTTAAGTACTACTACTGATTTTCTGTGCACTTGCATCTCATTCATTATATGGTTTCCTTGAGGAAAACTTTATATACACATCAAGTTTTGGCGCCGTTGCCGGGGAGTCTACAAGCTACCTTTGAATTCGATAAGATCTCTAGTCTAAGATACTTTGAATTTTTCATTTGAATTTTTCAATTTTATTTTACTTTTTGTTCTCCATATCTCTGTGATCCTTTCTTGTTTCTATCTCAGGATTCGTGGTGCATGACAAAGAGCCAAAACTCTGAAGCCGTCACTCCAATCCAAGACATAGACCGACTTGTACGTGAACTCAGAAAACTCCGGAGACAACAACTCATGGCCAAATTAAGGAATCAATACCATGGTGATCTTTATGATCACCGACCTTAAGAACATGATGAGCCAGCTTCTATGGATTCAGAACCGTGCTATCAATGCATGTGGTTTTGATGATGGAAACAATGAAGGTTTCCATGAGTTTGATGATTCATTGGATCAAGAAAAAGATGTTAACTATGTTGGTACTCAAGGATCATTTCCGAACCATGGCTACAACAACTTCCGCTACAATTCTAACCTATCTTATAGGAATCCTAATGTAGAAAACCCTCAAGACCAGACCTATCCGCAGCAGCAGCAGAGACCATTTCAAAACCGGTTTCAAAATAACAACAACAACTTTGGTGGCCGCGACCTCCATTCAACATGATAACACTGTATTTTACCAGTTTTAAGCATATATTTATCATCATATTAGTGCTTATTCATTCCCTTTTTATACCATTATATGAATATTTCACTTCCTTTTTATTTTTAGGGTCATTTGCATGAGCATTGCATATATATTGCATTTTGGAGTTGATTTTAGGTACTTTTGGAGCTTTTGGAGATAAGGAGACGTTGGACAGCTTCAGAGCATCAGAAGTTTGGCAACATTTGAAGACCTTTGCGTGAAGCAAATTGGGATTTCTTTATACCATTGGAAATCTAGAAGAGTCAATATTCACATGGGACAAAAATCGAAGCATTCCATTCAGCTGGTCGAGTTGGTCTCTCCGGATTTCCTGGAAACTTATCTTAACTTCTTGTGCTTTTAGGGCTTTGACCATTTTATTATAAATACCTCTTGTAGGTCAAAACTCACGCCTATGCTACCTCAGCTTTAGTTTTTTTGCCTCTTTTAACTTTCTCTCTCTTGTTCTTCATTGTTCTTGATTTTTGACTTTGTAATTTTGATATCTTTTTATTGAATCAGTATTTGCATTTAGTTTCCTTATCAAACCTTCTCATCTCTGTCTGATCTATCTTATATATCAGATTTAGAGTTTTCTGGGTTTGAACAATTAGTTATGATTTTAGGATCTGAGTAGTTAGCTTTAGGGTTATTAGGGATGGATTAGATTAGGGTGGATCTTGATTAATCTGGTAGTTTTAAAGTTCTTAATTGTCTTAAATCCTTTTTGCGTGAGAGTTCTTAATGCTTATTCATTTCTGATCAACTTGAATATGATCTTAGATAATCTCATCACGACAATGCTTGTAGATTGTTTGATTAGCTTTTTCCAGAGACATAGTTATATTAACTTGTAGAGAGTATGCTTCAATGGTGTTTGGGAACCCATGATACTCAAAGCTATTGTTAGGAAATTATGTTGTCTTAGGTAGGTTGATTCTTAAAGCTTGTCCAATAGCTTGGCTCTGGCAAAATCGGGTATCCTGAGTTATTAGGTTCGAGATCATTCACCACGACAGTGGGTTTGATTCGTTTAGATATCTATCGTCAAAGGATTAGCCTTAAAATAGGTTATGTTTGTTAAGTACCCAGGTTATGAAAGTGATCCCTTAGTCAATTAGTTCGTCCCTATGACCCCTATTATTTTTCTTGCTTGCTTGCTTAGTTCTGTTTTGTTTTGTGTACTTTTGTTTAGCTCGACCTGACCACTCAACCACTCTGGTCGAGTGCTTTCTCTTTTATTTCTCCTTGCTCTTGACTTGACGTGTGTGACAGCACCTGATCTTTAGTTTATTTTTTGTATTTTTTGTATTTTGATTCTGTTTACTTGGGTTGTTAAAAACCTTTTAGTTCTATTTGGCTTGACTTAGTTTTATCTGATTGCATCCTGATTCCTAGCATCACACCCATTTGGATTGACACCTCAAATACTGCAATGATATGATAGTATTAAGGAATTGAAACTAGAGTGAAAAAAACCTACTATCAATTTGGCGCCGTTGCCGGGGATCGAACCCGGGTCACCCGCATGACAGGCGGGAATACTTACCACTATACTACATTGACAGCCTCAACACCACTCTTTCAACCATCAACACCAAAGCTTTCCAACTCAGCAGCACCACTATAGAAGATACCAACATGATCATGAGAAACAGCCATCTACAGGTTTTGTTACTCAGAGACCTCAGGTGACAAATGCAGAGGATCTTGACATCACAGACATGCTACAGCAAATCATGAGTGGTCAAGAAAACATTGCTTTGGATTCAGAAAAGCAATTTGAGAAGCTCAACAACACTATTGAGACACATACCAACAAGTTTCAGTCTATAGAGAGCAATTTGCAAAGCTCAACAACACCATTCACTGTGGACAGATATATTCAGGATGGGGAGACCATTGAATTGAGCTGTAAATTGAGCCATGAGTTTTAGGATAAGGAAGAGAAATATAAGGTGGAGGTTGAGCTCGACCACTACACTCGACCTACTGATCTAGTCAAGAGCTCTATTGTGCAACCACCAGAGCTTTCCAACCCAAATCTACTCTTCTCATACCCCAAACATGAAGTTTTGAAGAAGGAGGTACAGCTGATATGGGAGAGTGGTTACATTGCAGCTGAAGCCCTCCCAGAAGTTGAAGAAGTTGTGCAAGCGTGTTATCTGCCTTTTGAATGCATCGTTGATGAAAATCATGTGCTAAGGTATGAAGCAAAGGTTGAACCCTTGACAACATTGAGTTATTCAACCAAGAGAAATGGGGAAATAGTAGGCATGATTGGAAAAGCATCAGAAGATCCTTGTGGAAGTTGTATGGTTGTTGACAGAATACTGGACAAGAAGCTTGGTATAACAACCAATTATTTGAGCATTGCTGAACCAAGGAAGATACTCTATAAGCAGATAAGGATGAAAGAATTCAGGGGATGGTTCTATGATGAGTATGATCCTGGTGATACATGGATCTATCTATATGAGCAAAAGGGAAATCACCTGAAGTGAATTGCGAAATCAGTCGCCTCCTTCTTAGCTCCACAACAAGGTACCAACTCAAAATCTTTCACTGTATATACCATTGCATATTTCGTTTTTGTTTAGCTTTGTTTTTAAATCTCTCAAACCTTTTTTGAATTTTTATTACACAAGGGACTGTGTAATTTAAGTTTGGGGGAGGGTCTGAGAGATTCATTTGACCATGTTTTCTATTTTCTTATTCAAATTTTGTATACTTGAGTCAGCATTTATGTGCATTTAAAACCCATAAAATTTTGAAAAATTTCCGAAAACTATTTCATAAAAAACACAGTGTTCATGTAGTATCATTTGCATTTTAGGATTGAATCTAGTAGCATTTCGTCTAGGACTGTACATTTGCATAGGAAATAATGGGGATTAAACCTAATAAGCTTAAGAACGAAACATATGGCTTCAGTGCTATAGTTTCTAGTTCTCTAATGCTTGCACCTAAGTTTGAAACATAAGGCTGAACCCTGTTTGGAATCCGACTTAGCATTCTTACTTAGTTAAAACTTGTTATGATTTGTAATGTTATCCCTAATAATTTGAACCTAATCTGATTAAAAATTATCATGTTATAAATGACAGTATGAACTCATGGATACCCTATATATATTTGGATCTCCTTATCCCTTTTACCACTCTTGTTGATCCAAATAGTTGCTCCCATCTTTGGAGCAGTTCCCCAAAGCATCAAACCTTACTTCTTTCAGACCCTGATAAATTCTGAGTGGAAGGCCTAATTTTTGATTGAACTTAAGAGAAAGTGTTAGGTTTAGGCCGACAAGCATAGGATCCCATATAGACTATGGTCCATGCTTTTTGGACCAGACTAGGATAGGGAATTCGAAATAGGCATTAGTTTGGGTCTGGGAAAGAAAACAAAGAGTGAGAAAAGAAAGAAAAAAAATAAGAGAGTGCTAAAAACGTTTCTTTGGAGAGGATAGTAAAAATATGTGTCTAGTAAAGAATTTGAGAAGTTTATATATGATATGAGAAGGCTCTGTGAAGAGAAAAAGAAAAAGAAATTAGTGTGTGAAAATTCACTCGATCACTTTACTCGACCAAAGGGGTCGAGCCAGAGCCTAGCAGTAAAGAAAAATCCCTAGTTCGGCTAGAAGTAAAAGAAAATGAATGTAAATCCTCTCCTTAGAAGAAAATCAGAAAATATTGATCCGAGAATGAGAAAAGAATGAATGCCTTCTGTGAAAACAAAAGGGTTTAGAGCTAGGATCAGTTCTGTGTATAGAGTTAGGGAAAGTCAGTAATGTGTGTGCTTGGGTAGATGGGAATCAATTCTTGTATGCATCAGTTGGCTTTTACCTTTAGCATGCTCCTAAAGTTCAATCAATTCTGTGAGAGATCTTTGTTACTAAACGCATAAACCAGAGGAAGAAGAGATCATTTTTATCTCTTAAGCCCAGTCCTTAAACCAGATGAGTTCTTACTTAATGTGTAGCATGATCGACTGTTCGCGCTTAATTAATGTTAAAGGGATAGTTTACTTTGAATGCTTGCTGAGACTGAGTCTGATTGATAAGTTCTATTGTGATGAGTATGGCTAGGTTTTTAAGTAAGACTTCTTTGTATTGCATTTTAGACCTGTTAACTATGACATTGAGGACAGAGGTTTGTTTAGTCTGCTAAGGTTTTGTATCCTGATTTTCACACTACTCCTTTCATCTCATCCTTTCTATTTGCTTGAGGGCAAGCAAAGGATAAGTTTGGTGGAGTTGATAACACTGTATTTTTCCAGTTTTAAGCATACATTTATCATCATATTAGTGCTTATTCATTCCTTGTTTATACCATTATATGCATATTTTACTTCCTTTTGAGTTTTAGGGTCCTTTGCATGAGCATTGCATATATATTACATTTTGGAGTTGATTTTAGGTACTTTTGGAGCTTTTGGAGCTTTTGGAGATAAGGAGACGTTGGACAGCTTCAGAGCATCAGAAGTTTGGAAACATTTAAAGATCTTTCCGTGAACCAAATTGGGATTTATTTATTCCATTGGAAAGCTAGAAGAGTCAAGATTCACATGGGACAAGAATCGAAGCATTCCATCCAGCCGTTTGAAAGATACATCCCAAAGAGTAAAGACATGTCAAACTGGAGCCTGAACCAGCTCGACCACACCACTCGACCAGTATGGTCGAGTTGGTCTCTCCGGATTTCCTGGAAACTTATCTTAACTTCTTGTGCTTTTATGGATTTGACCATTTTATTATAAATATCCCTTGTAGGTCAAAACCCACGCCTATGCTACCTCAACTTTAGTTTTTTTTGCCTCTTTTAACTTTTTCTCTCTTGTTCTTCATTGTTCTTGATTTTTGACTTTGTAATTTTGATATCTTTTTATTGAATCAGTATTTTCATTTAGTTTCCTTATCAAACCTTCTCATCTCTGTCTGATCTATCTTATATATCAGATTTAGAGTTTTCTGGGTTTGAACAATTAGTTATGATTTTAGGATCTGAGGAGTTAGCTTTAGGGTTATTAGGAATGGATTAGATTAGGGTGGATCTTGATTAATCTGGTAGTTTTAAAGTTCTTAATTGTCTTAAATCCTTATTGGGTGAGAGTTCTTAATGCTTATTCATTTCTGATCAACTTGAATATGATCTTAGATAATCTCATCACAACAATGCTTGTAGATTGTTTGATTAGCTTTTTCCAGAGACATAGTTATATTAACTTGTAGAGAGTATGCTTCAATGGTGTTTGGGAACCCATGATACTCAAAGCTATTGTTAGGAAATTATGTTGGCTTTGGTAGTTTGATTCTTAAAGCTTGTCCAATAGCTTGGCTCTGGCAAAATCGGGTATGCTGAGTTATTGGGTTCGAGATCATTCACCACGACAGTGGGTTTGATTGGTTTAGATATCTATCGCCAAAGGATTAGCCTTAAAATAGGTTATGTTTTTTAACTACCCAGGTTATGAGAGTGATCCCCTAGTCAATTAGTTCGTCCCTATGATCCCTATTATCTTTCTTGTTTGCTTGCTTAGTTCTGTTCTGTTTTGTGTACTTTTGTTTAGCTCGACCTGACCACTCGACCACTCTGGTCGAGTGCTTTCTCTTTTATTTCTCCTTCCTCTTGACTTGACGTGTGTGACAGCGCCTGGTCTTTAGTTTACTTTCCGCATTTTGATTCTGTTTACTTGGGTTGTTAGAAAACCGTTTATTTCTATTTGGCTTGACGTAGTTGTATCTGAATGCATCCTGATTGCTTGCATCACACCAATTTGGATTGACACCTAAAATACTGCAATGACATGATAGTATTGAAGAATTGAAACTAGAGTGAAAAAACCTACTATCACAACACTAACAACAAGGTGTCCTTCCCAGCCGCACAAGCTCAAGCTCCAATATCATAAGGTGATAGACTTGAAACTATGATGCGGGAACTACTTGTTTCTCATCAACAAGCAACAAGGGATATCAATGTCAAGGTGGATAACATCTATGGCGAGTTGAATGGTAAGTTTGAAGGCCTTCCACATTTTTGAAGAAGTTGGAAACTCAGCTTGCTCAAACCGCGAATCAAGCCCCAAGAAAAGTTGGTGTACTTCTGGGAAATCCCGAGGAGAATCCAAAAGTTTATTGCAATGTGATCTCTACCATCCCAGCCTCTACAAGGCGTGTGAGTGAGCCATTGGTTCCACTTTTTGATTCTCATGAAGACATGGTGCGTATGACACGTACCATGGAAGATGACGAGCAACAACATTATCCGATTAGGAGACTACCAAAAGTAGAAGATCATGGACACTTTGTTTGCTCTTGCTCCATAATAGACATTGAATTCTCTAACTCTCTATGTGATTCCGGTGCTAATGTCAATATTATGTCGAGAAATGTCGCTGAGAAACTTGGACTTAGAGACTTTTCTCCGTCCAACTTGAGTCTTGTGTTTGGAGACTCATCGCAGAAGATCCCTGATGGACTAGTTCGTGATTTGCAACTAGTTGTAGAAGACTGCATAGTCCCTAAAGATTTTCACATTCTTGAGATGGATGAGAAGAATGAGAGACCTTTGATCTTGGGAATACCATTCCTTGCCACTGTTGGAGCCATCATGGATCACAACAACAAGAGGACAACCTTCACCAATGTCAGCAAAAAGGTATTCTGCCACTGTTGGAGCCCCTGGGAAGGATTTTTAAGGCAGTAGGGGTCCCCGTTTGGAAATAAATTTTCAAAGGGGTCTATTTCAAGTAGTTTTCCCTTCTTTTATTTGCTCAAGATTAGTTTAAAATCTTGCATCTCTAGGGAGTAATCTTTAGTCTCTGTGGATTCGATACCCTTTGTATTACAACATGTAAAAAGGTTTATTTGATAGACCCGAGGCTTCAAAAACTTCTATATCAATCCTATTTCGATCGGTCGATCCTAGAGCCCATTCTTGCAATTGTTTCGTTTGCTCGCCAGATCGACATGTCTTCAGTAAAACGGGCATAAATCTTGAACCACGAATGATAATGACATGAAACCGGTGCCAAATGAAATCTAACTCAATGGTCTATCTTGTGTAATAATCTCATTTCCATCTGATATTTGAGAACCCTGTCAAACTTCTGAAGCTTCTGCATTTTTCTGCATCTTCAAATCTATATATTCATCATAAATCATCATGTTTTACTTCAATTACTTATAAACATGTAAAAACCTTAAAAGAACCAAAATGACACCGAACATAATCCTATATTCAATAAATACTATAAAAACCATATGAAATCAAAGGCATAAAACCTTAAAAATCATGACTCATCATAACGCTGCTGGAAACAATTGCCTTTGCAATTCCAAGGTAATACTCGGTTATATTCTTGCATTTTTACACTATAAGAAAAAGTTGGTTTACCTTTGAATTTGTGTCAGACAATGAGATTTTTTCTGTGGAAGACAATAAGATTTTCTCAAAGGGAGGAAAGAAAGTAAAAAGTTGGTTGGACTAAATTTTGTCTGAGAAGGAAATACTTCTCTGTGAAGCAAACTGGTGTTCACTTTCGACGAAGTGTATTTCAAAGTATTTAACAAGACAAGGTCACAAAAATCCAAAGCCACAGATAGAAAATTAAGCTTAATTTTATGTTTAAGAGGGAAAAAGCATTTTGAGCTGAACAAACATATTTATTCCTTTCTCCTCAACTTCTTCGCATCACACTAGAAATGGAAAATTCAAGTTTTGTTCTCTGTTTTTCTTCTTTCAATTGAATATATTTTCAATATAGTGAAAAACCAAAGCTGTAGAGTACGACTATAAAGAGACAAGGATAGTTGTTTTGTAAGCTTTAGAATAAATAAGAATACGATTGCTGTTTTGCTGTTTTTTTTTTCTACCTTTAAGTTACTCCAAAACCAATTAAACTTGGAACATATTGGTTTTCTACCTTTAAACTATTGATACAAGCAAATTTGGGATAGTACAAGCTGATGTGGTAGAGTAAATTGAGAAAGAGAAAGCTCTCTTAGAAATGGCAACTACATCTCTTAAAAATGGCATCAACACATGTTTGTGTGCCTTCCTTCTTTTGAAATTAAAAAATGTTTTACGTTTTGTGTCAAAAAAAAATGAGAATCTATTTTAATCGTCAAAATATTTCTTTTAGAAACCTTTTAAGGATCTGAACATCTTTACCATAAACCTCCCAATGGATGAACATAAAACAATGATATGTTAATATGTAAATAATGGAAGAAATGTACCAATGACAAGACTCGATCAAACTTATTACTTCAGCGGCTTCTTTATTCAAATGATGTTTTGCAACAATGCATGTCTACGTATATTATTTAGCTTATCTTCCATTATACCAAAGAAGGTCTGTAGCTTATTGTCTATTCGTACAAGGAGGACCCGCAGATCTATAACATGTGCACTTATGCTTATTCTCTTTTCCTTTCTTAGAGTCTAAACACTTGCATTTTGTAACAGTTTTAGTTATGGTTTTTGGAAACATTGTACTCTGTTGTATTTCACCCAAACATGTCTTATCTCCGTTGGCCCCACATTTTTCGGTTTTAATAATTGCAAGTGGGCATGGTTTCTCTTTCACCTATTTTTAGAATTAAAAGAAAAAAACACAATTACAGATATGATTTTATTTAAACAATCAAACATATAATTTTTTTTTTACAATCTTTACTTTTAAACATCATCTTTTTCTGATAGAAATAATCAATTTTCCATATAATAATGTATTAAAATTTAACTAAAAAATATGTATTAACTTCAACATAATTTATAACAAAAAAGATGAGAAAACAAAAAGTTATGAATGAAGTAGTGTAAGTAAAAGGTTGTGTGTCCTACTTGCAAGAAAGTTGTTGTTTTCCTAATAAATATACTTCGCACATACTAAAAGTAGATTTTGATTAAACTTGAGTGAATTGTAAAGAAAACTAAAATTAAATTAAAATGTGGCAGAGCCAAGTTATTGATGTAGAAAAAGTCGGTGTTTTCATTTCAATAAATATTTCTTGATAAAGTTTATTTTTTTTCTGGTCAGTGTTGTATAATATTTAGAAAATTTTAGCTGAATGTGTTGCGTCAATTTTTTCGCAGCAATTAGAGCATGCACACTCTTTGACTATCAACATACCAAATGCCAAAAACGAATTGTCTGATCACTAACAGTATTTCCATAGAATAATAATAACATTCATGAAAATATACGATTTGACATATATATTTACATGGCTGTTGAATCACAGAATTCAATTAAGGTTTTGCATGTTATAACTAAACCTTTGAGAAAGGTTGCCTACGTACCCTTTAAACAGATCAAGCCAAAACGTAGTTCTTAGAAATTTGTGGATGTGAATAAGGTGATTTGTGCCTTGATTATTTGATGTGTTTCGATATATTAGATGTCTCTTCATGATTTCTCTAAGATTTTCATGATTTATTTTATATTCTCTTGAAGAAGAGGGAATTCTTTATTTATAGTGATTTGAGGAGGTTTAGAACCCCATTTTCCTTATTGACTTAGGATTTTTTTTGTCTAAGATTTTCTTTTCTGAGTTGATTTCCTTTTCTGAACTGATTAAGTAGGTTTAAGTCTTCATGGGCCAATTTGATTGGGCTTTGAGAGAAGTCAGTCTTGATTTGGGTCGGATCTAAGACGCGGTGCTAAATCCGGTACCAACAGTTAGTCCCCCCGCAGTTTGTTAGAATGAATGTTGAGTTTTGACGAAGTAAGAGAAAATGATCTGATGTAAATTGAGATCGACTTCATGTTGGTTTGAACTTGTCTTAGAGACTTGATGAGAGGTTGATTTCAGCTTAAGGACTTGATGCGAGGCTGAGCGAGGCTTTTAGACTTGATGCGAGGCTGAGCTTGGTTTTTAAGGGAACATTATCCAAAGCGGAACGTCTTCCGTCTTACTTAGACAAATTTTCCCTGCGAATACAGAGCTAAGCTTAAGTGCAAGTTGATTTGGCTTATTTGAATTTGATGTAGAGCTGAGTCCGGCTTCTTTAATTATGGATGCAAATCTGCAAATGAGTTTTGACTTATACCTTCAAAATTAATAGTCGAGCCCCGATCATACGGTTGTTGGCTTACTTATTTCGGGTGACCTCTTGAAAATCTGGCCCCAATTATGCGGAAGTTGACTTATTTGTCTTGGGCGATCCTTTGGTTTGCGAAGCTAGACCTCGGCTTCTTGGTTTTGTAATTTTGAAGGTTCAGATGCAAGGAGCGACCTCGACTTATACTTTTCCCGTAAATATATGTAACAAGTCAAGCCCTAAAGTATGCGGATGTCGGCTTATTTACTCTAGGTGACTCCTTCTAAAGTCTGGCCCCAATTATGTGGGTGTCGACTTATTTGTCTTGGGCGACTCCTTCAATGCATAGACCGGTTCTAAGTATATTTAAATCATAATCTCGACAAATGAATACCTTGCCAGGGCATCATTGTAAAGAAGAATAAAGTAAACTTGAAAGTACAAAGTGCGAGGCGTAGCTCGGCATTCATGAATGACGAGGCTTGATGCTCGGTTCAGATGTGAGAAAAATTCACATGTATCTAGAATGGAAATGAAGATTTATTATTTGAAAACTTATCTTGGCCATGGTGATAGATGGAGATGGTGTGAACCAGAGATGATGGTGTCAAGGCTTATCACGTTTAGTGGCCTGAGATGATATTTTTTTGGTGTAAGACCAACTTCTTTTGAGTGTTGCAAAATACATGTTTGAAGAAACAACATCTTTTCCTGACTTGAAGGTTTTTCTTCTCTGATTTTCTTCTTCTTTTTTCTTCTCAAGAAAAGATTGTTCTATGCTTGCTTCTGCTTCTCAGAAACTTGTCCACAGTGAGCTGGGACAGTCAAAGATCAATGTGTGATTTTCAAAGGCGAGCTAAAACTTGTTAAAAACGAGCTGGAGCAATCAGAGGCGAGCTGGGACTATCAATGGTGAACTGGACTACTGGATAGCGAGCTGAGCTACTCAATGACGAGCTCGAAATGCACAATGGAGAGCTGGAACCGTTAAAGGCGAGCTGTGACCTGTTAATATCGAGTTGATGAGTTTGTCGAGCTCGAGCTGATGAGTTTTTTTCGAGCTCAATCTTAGGCGAGCTATAGAGCTTGAAATAATTATACGATTAAGACGAGGTTGAGCTATTTTGAAAGATAAGTCTTGGGGCTTTCCGTTGATATCTTATGAGTTTCGTGGTTCCTTGTGGTTCGCTTGGAAATCGGTCTCAAACTTTGTCGATCTGACAGAGGCGGACTGCGTTTTAAGGCTCCGTATTGATTATACATCTTTGAGGAGAACTGCAATAACTTTTCTTTGACCGTTTAGATTGAGGTGAGGTCAAATGTACTTGAAAGCTGACACTCGGGAAAATCCGTGGATATGTCGTGCTTTTCCTAGTTCATCGAACTGCGTTGGGAAAGTACTTCACAAATAGGCAATCTGGATATGCCGTTTAAAGTTTTGAATAGTTTGCACAACTTCTAGGAGAACGATAATAACTTTTATGCGACAGCTCCGATTGAGGCGAGGTCAAGTTTTTTGGAAAGATGACGCTTGGGGCAATTCATGGATAAGTCGATTTTCTCCTGGTTCGTCGAGGTCCATTGGTAATGTGCTTTGTAAAGAGGCAACTTGGATATGTGCTTTAAGAATTTGGACAGAGGTCGTCTGTTGCAAACAAAACTGTGATAACTCTTGAACTACAGCTCGGAATGTAGAAAGGTCGACTTTAATGAAAAGATGATTGGTGGGGATTTCTATGTATAGGTTATGTCTAACATGGGTCTTCCTAATGTATCGTGAAATTGTCTTGAAAGATGGCGACATGAATCTTCGTTATAGGTTTTCGAGCAGAGTGTGTCTATTCCAGATAAACAATGATAACTTTCAGTATACAGCTCGGATTAAAACGAAGTCAGCTTCTTTGGAAAGCTGATTCTTGGGGAAATCCGTAGGTAGGTTTATAGTCACTTGGTTCGTTGAGGTACTCCTGGAAATCGCTTTGCAAGGAGACATTTGAGATATTCGTTTTAGAGTTTTGTTCTGAGTACGTCTTTTGTAGTAAAACAACGATAAATCTTTGAAAAAAGGTCGGATTTCAAAGAGGTCGGCTTTTATGGAAATCTGATGCTCGGGGCTTTCCATGAATTGGTTGATCCTTACCTGAGTCGTCCTACTTCTCTGGCAAAGCACCTCACTGTAAAGTAGTTTGGATCTTCGTTTTGGGTTCATTTAGATAGATCATATTATAGAAGAACGGTCATAACTTTCATCAAATAGCTCGGACTGAAGCAAGGTCGGCTTCAATGGAAAGGTGACTCTTGGGGGCTTCTATTGATAGGTTTTTGTCACTTGGGTCGACGTGAATTGTCGGGAGAGTGCCTCGCAATGAGGCGGCTTAGATCCGTCTTCTAGGGTTTCGAACAGGATTTGTTGGTTTCAGTAAAACAATGATAACTTTCGATATAAAACTCGGAATAATGAGAAATCAACTTCTATGGAAATCTGATTCTCGGGGCTTTAGAATGATAGGTTAAACATCATCTGGGTTGATGTGCTTCGTCGGGAAATCGCCTCGCAACAAGACGTCTTGGATGTGTCTTCTAGGGTTTCGGACTGAGTTTGTCCGACTTCAGTAAAATGATGATAACTTTAGATATATATGTCGGATTGACCCGAGGTTGAATCCTATGGAACGATGATCCAAGGGGCTTTCTATGGATAGGTAAATCGTTACTTGGGTCGTTCTACTCCGTCTGAAAAGTGCCTCGCAATGAGGTAGCTCGGATCTGTTGATTCTGATGTGGATTTTGACCTTCAGGTCGAATGATACTATCTACTCCACCATCTTTGAAAGAAAATTTTTGTAAGAGTCCGCACAGGCGGCGCCAACTGTTGAATCACAAAATTCAATTAGAGTTTTGCATGTTATAGCTGAACATTTGAGAAAGGTAGCCTACGTATCTTTATAAGGGATCAAGTCAAAACGTAGTTCTTAGGGATTTGTGGGAGTGAATAAGACGATTTGTGTCTTAATTATTTGATGTGTTTTCGATATATTAGATGTCTCTTCATGATTTCTTTAAAATTGGCATGATTTATTTTATATTCTCTTGAAGAAGAGAGATTTCTTTATTTATAGTAATTTGAGGAAGTTTAGAACTTCATTTTCCTTATTGAATTAAATTTTTTTCTGAACTGATTAAGTAGGTTTTTAAGTTTTCATGAACTAATTTGATTGGGCTTTGAAAAAAGTCAAATCTTAATTTGGGTCGAACCTAAAATGGAGTGCTAAATCCGGTATTAAGAATGACTTTGTACATGCTTTTGAAAGTAATATCTTCAACTTGCAAGAAATACATTCAACTCAAATTTTCTAACTATCATGCAACACTAACCAAAAATAAATAAAAAAATAAAGCTTATTTAAAACTAGTTTCCATTAAATGAGGTAAAGACGCAACACTACACAAAATGGCAGATAAGTAAAAAGCTTATTTTCGAAGTGACCCCATCACATTTGAATTCTTCCTCAATAACTTGTCCTTTTACTTCCGTCACTTCTTTTGTTTCTTAATCAACTTGACATCTCTAATTCTATACATACACACATACATATCAATATAAAAATATATATGAATCTAAACATCACTAAAGTAAACAACTTTCTATATGAAGCTCCGGTCTTGCCATTCTAAGAAAACACAATTCCCCTAATTTCCAAAGTCTACAAACATTAAACGAAGACAAGAAGAAGAGAAGTTGTGGTTAGGTATTAACGGGTTTCCGATGATGTATGATTGATTTCCGTTCTTGGGTATGGATGGATGTTTGAAGGTTGATTGTTGTAGTTAGAATAGTCTCATTTTAGCACTTTCATGTTGTTGTTTTGTCTCCCGAAGGTTCAAGCTAATTTAGTTAAAACTTGCGGTTTATGTTTCTCGAAGATCCAAGCTAATTTAGTTGGAACTTCCGGGCTTTGTCTTTGAAAAGTTGAGGAGTTTGTAATGTGGGTACTCTTTATCATTTCCAATCAATAAAATCAGATGAAACAAAAAAAAGAAAAAAATACAGACACATTAAAGCCATGAACCGGCCCGGTTTAGATTAGAATAACACAAAGTAGCCACACAAGTTCAAACATCATACATAGATTAAGACCACATAAGATCGAGGAGGCTAGCTAAAAACCATTCTAGAAGCAACTTAATATAGAGAGTTCAAACATAACAAGACCTTGTTCATGGAGATGGCGGCCAAATATGCGGTTCCATGTCAATGTTAACATTATCAGCATAAAAATTATCATCCCAACCATGCTCAAACTCATCTTCATAAAACTCTCCCATTACACCATCTTCAAGAAACTCCCAAGCCAAGTAATCAGACCCATCCGAAAAATAATCCGAGCAGCAATCTTCCCAATCATTTATCATATCATAGAACCCGATCACACGTGGACCCAACACTTTCATATCCGGAAACTTCTCTTTAAAGAACTTGTTATCAAGTTGCACATCCCAACACCCTCTAAGTTCCAAGAACTCAAGAAAAACGCAAGAAGACAAGATTTTGAGTACTCCTTCCGTGCTGACCCGATGGTACGCGATTTCTAACCTCTTCAGCTTCGGCATTGTGTTAGCGATAGTATAAGCTTCATCATCGTGAGAGACAACACTCGCTACATCCAATGGATGCATGTTTCTACAAAACTCTCTCAGGGATTTACAGTGTATCCCTATGGCTTGTATCGCCTCTGGACCTACCTTGCAGCAGTAGCTCAAGTCCAAGAAAGTGAGAGATGAAAGCTTTTCAACTACGTTTACTACACCCGAATTCGTTAAACCACTTCTTGGTACCTTCAAGGTTTTAAGTGAACCAGCACTAACAAAAAAACAAACAAGAAAATATTAAAAACAAGTATTAGTCACACAATATACAAAAAGTAATACAAACTAGATTGCATCATACTCACTGTTGAGCAATGAAGGAGAAGATAGAGTCGTTTCTAAGGCCGGTGACGGATAGTTTTCGCAAAGAGCCAGAGCTTCTAGGGATCAACATTTGAAGCATTCGATCAAGATGATCAGATTGGTGACAACGGTTACTCCACAACTCAATATCAATCTCTTGCCAACAATAAGGTCCAATCACAGCTCTGTTCCATGCTTTACAAACTCTAGGCACAACTGTTAATACTTCTTGAAGTGGTAAATGACTAAAGATTAAACCAAGAGCATCTGGGATTAACTCATCCCAATTTCGAAACTCACAATTTTCTTCCATCTACATAATACAAGAAAATGATCAGATAATGATAATAATAACACAAATCTTCAAAATCTATAAAGGTTGAAACTTTTTTTCATAAAACCAGAACAAGATCCAGAAATAATTGAAGTTAAACTCAAAGATCTAGCAAAACCCATATGAACCAAATCAACAAACAACAAGAATGATTAAATCAAAATCTTGGAAGTACAATTACTACTAACTTTTTTTTAACTTAGAAGTTTCCACTGCAGAAAGATAAGAAAAACAGAGATCTGAAAGAAAGAAAGAAAAAGTTGGAAGAAGAGTTTCAAGAACCAGTGAAGTTACTAGAATTAGAAAGATAGCTACTAAAAGAAAAAAAGGAAACAACTTTCCTCACACACAAAACTATAAAAACAAGATAATTTAAGACAAATTTATTCACCAGAAAAAATCTCTATAGCTCCAAAATTTCTTCGATGTTCTTTGTTTCTCAGCCACAAAAGCTAAGTAAGGAAAGAGAAAGAAAGAGAGAGAGAGATAGAGAGACTCACCTAACGAGAGGATCAAGAATTTACAACCAAACAACAAGAACAAAGCAACAACAGTTAAAACGCAGCGAGTAAATTCTATGACACAACAAAATTAAAGGGTCCCTCAAAGAAGAAATCAATTATTTAAATAAAAAAAAGAGGGCAAAAAAACAGTAGAGAATGTTTTAAAAATATAGAAAATGGGAGAAACAGAATAACCAAAAAGAAACAGTTTAAAAAATAAAAACTTTAATTATTCAATAAGTAAAAAAGAGAATCACTTTTTACACGATTCCGTACCCAATAACTCGATCTCTGATCAGAGAATCTACAAAACTTTTATGTAATTCTCCAACCCAAAAACAGAGAAATCCAAAATAAAATTAAAAAATTAGTTTTCTTCTTAGGTCTCTCGGGAAAATGCAAAAGACAGATATTTAATTCAAAAAACTTTATTTTTTTCTTGATATTGATGGTAACAGGTGCCGTGTGAATGTGTGTGGCACTTTGACATAATTGAGAGTTACTTCTAGGTGAAAGCACTGACACGTGTCGGTTGAAAAAGAAAGGTAACGTACACGTGTCTATTGATGCATGTTGTGGGATCTCTGCCGACGTTGACTTGTTGACTATAGTTGAGATAAAGTGTAATTGTTTATGACCAAGAAGTAAAAGCGTGATTAATACGAGAATCAAAACCCATTTCGAGCATAAATGTGAAATTCACTGTTTCAATAAAGATGTAAATTGATCTGATCTTATCTCATCTATTCCCTGAAATTATAGATTTGAAAAATAAACTATATCTAACTAGATTTATTTTATTAATACCCAAAACGAATCCGATTCCAAACTAAGATGATAAAAACAAAATTCTGATTTGAAATCGAAGTTTCAAAAATGAAACTTTTATATTCGATTAACATCCGATTGGAACTAAAAGGAAAATATATCAAACCATCTATAAATAGATTATGCTTACTACAGATGTTTTATTATTATTATTATTTTTTCGGAATAACTCGTTTAGTTATTAGATTATTTAGGTCTATTTATTTTGGAACTATTTAAAATTCTTGGGACTAGATTGGCACATTTAGTTTTATGCATTCCAAAAACAAAAACCTCAAAACCTTATTTTTTAAAGATTTATACATTCCAAAAACAATCAACTTTTCAGGTTTTATGTTTTTTTCTTTTCCTTTTGCAGTTTACTCTTTACTAATTATTTGTTTATCATTTTAGCCCCTACAATTGTACATCTCAAAAATATTTTCATTATAAATTTATAGAAACAATTTTCAAATAACTTTTCAGTGATTTTAATTAATTATAATAATTATTGGAAATCCTAACTCAAACATGTTTTTTGATGAAACAATTGTCAAAAAAATTCCATCAGTTTCTGACAGTATGTTAATGTAGAAACAATTCTAATAGATTTTCTTTTACTTGAGTTTTCCACTTAATCACAGATTTTCTTATATTATTTTCTCCATGGATTTATGATACAATTCATCAGTCATACTATAAAAGAAATAAGGTGGCAGGTCAGAAAGGAATCATTGATGTCGTGGTTATTTCGAAAAAGTAAAGCAAAGACTCGAATTTAAAGAAAGAGTTTGTGGTTGGGTTCGAGTTTTCAAATAAGAAAGTCGTTGAGCTTCTCTTTCCTTTTTATGCTTTTATGTTGAATGATTTTAGCCAGGCGATGTGCTATAAGAGAGTTATATGTTGAACTCTTGTAATCATTCTTCGTACTAAGTTGTGAGAAACAATTTGTATTCGAATTCATAGCATTACAATCTTTGCATGCTCGTTTACATATTCTTAATAGTGATTTGTGTTCTTCGGAGTACCTAAAGTCTATCATTGGTGCGGTGAAACTGGTCCAATCTCTAACGCGATGGAATCTGTTGAAAGTTTTGCAAGGTGGTTTTAAACGATTGTGTGAAGCAAAGCTTGCTCAAGAAGGTCGTTTAGATTTGTTGCGATCAGTGATGAAATCGTTGGAACGGATCAAAGACAAATGGGAAAGCAGGCGGAGAATTTGATAACGCCGAGTCATGCAACTCCGACAACGACGAGTCAATCACCTAAGGTATCTTCATCTTCCAAAATCCGTCATAGTGATGTTAAGAATGGGATTATTCAATTGGAAAATCATAATAGTCTGTTATGAAAGATAGAGATGCCTGTTTTTGATGGATCTCAGACGTATGAATGGTTTTCGAAGGTCAAACGTTTTTTCGTATTGGACGTTATCGTGATGCTGATAAATTGGATTTGGTTTTGTTGAGTTTGGAAGGTGATGTATTGAAGTGGTTCAATTGGGAGGTGAACAGAGAGGATTTTAGCTCTTGGGATAATTTCAGGCAGAGGTTGTTTTTGCGTTTTGGTGAATCCATTGATGATGATCCGGGAATCGTTTATTTGTTATCACAACAAAAGGGACAGTGAAGGCGTATGTGAGTGAGTTTGAAGATCTTTCTGCTCAAGTGCCAGGGCTAGATGATTATCACTTGGAGAGAATTTTTTACAATGGATTAAAGCCTGAGATGAAAGAAGTTTTGAAGATGAAGGAACCTATAGGTTTACCGTATCAAAAGGCAGCAGTTCTTCATATGGAGTCGAGTTCTTTCTGCCAAATAGTGAGTGAACGAGTTAACAAGCCTGGGGTTGTTTCAAAACCATATACAGGACGAGTTGCGTACCCTCAAACAAAGCCGGTGTTGGTTCAAAATGGTCCGAGTCAGAGCCATTCACAGCCAAATACATCAAAGATGATGGTTTAATCGAGACAGAGGCATACTGCAAAAGAGTTGGGTGCTATGCGTAGCAAAAACATATGTTTTAAGTGTAAGGGAAAGTATTTCCGAGGCCATGTTTGTCCTTTGAAGGAACTGCAAATCCTTACTATAGTTGATGGGTTGGAAATGGAAGTTTTGGATGCAAATTTCAATGTTGTAGAGGAAGGTATAGAAACAGTTCAACCAGTCATGTGTTGTTTGTCTCTCAATTCATTCTTGGGAAAACATTCGCCTAGAACCACTAAGTTGTTGGCCAGAATAGGCAAACAGTCATTTGTGGTATTGTTAGACTCATGAGCTTCTCATAACTTTATCACTCCTGCTATGGTCAAGAATTTGAAGTTGAAGGCTAGTAACGATACGACTTTGGAAGTTTTCCTGGGAAATGGTGTTTTTGTTCATGGTTCTGGTGTTTGTTGAGAGGTTACTTTTGCTTTGGCAGATGTTTAGTTTCAGAATGATTTTATTACTCTTGATCTGGGTGGTGCTGATTTATATTATGGGTGCAGTGGTTGGAGACACTGGGGAAGTGTGTTATTGATTAGAAGTTGCAAGAGTGGCAGTTCATGTATAAGGGTCGTCAGGTACTGTTGAAGGGTGATTCCACACTTCATGGTCCTAAACTTTCTTTGAAATCATTGGAGTATTCAGAGGTATACAGAGAAACAGAAAGGAATTTAGCAATTTTGAATAGTACTCAGGTGAAGACAGAGATTAAACGGGATGAACCGAGAATAATGACTGCCTTAAAGCAATTTTCTCCTGTTTTTGCTTTGCCCACTGGCCTACCTCCTATTTGTGGCTAAGAACATGCAATTGTTTTGAAACCTGGAGTACAAGTTATTACAGTTCGCCCTTATCGTTACCCTCATGCTACTAAGGAGATTATGGAGAAAATGGTGGCTGAAATGTTGAGAGATGGGATTATTCGTCCAAGTCATAGCCCATTTTCAAGTCTGGTGCTGTTGGTTCGGAAGAAAGATTCATTGCGGCGATTCTGTGTGGACTACAGGGCGTCGAATGGTGCTACTGTCCCTGATAAGTTTCCTATATACCAGTCATTGATCAATTATTGGATGAACTACATCGTTTGATAATTTTTTCTAAGATTGATTTGCGGTCTGGTTATCATCAGATTTTATAGAAGGAAGAGGATATTAAGAAGACAGTTTTTAGAACATTAGAGGGTCACTATGAATTCTTGGTTATGCCTTTCGGGCTTACTAATGCTCCAGCGACTTTTCAAGCTCTGATGAATATGGTGTTTCAAGAGTATTTGAGGAAGTTTGTAGTTGTGTTTTTATGATATTTTGGCTTACAGTGGCAGTATCACATATCATGAAGAGCATTTGCGTTTGGTGTTGCAGCAGTTAACTGAACATAAACTGTTTGCTAACCAGAAGAAGTGTTTATTTGGAGTAAGGAAAGTAGAATATATGGGTCATATTATCTCAGCTGATGGCGTAGCTACAGATGCAGTTAAAACGGAAGCAATGGTCAAGTGGCCAACACCTACTTCCATCAAACAGTTACGTGGGTTCTTAGGGTTAACTGGCTATTATCAAAAATTTGTTCAAGGATACGGCCTCATTGCTAAGCCGTTAACTGAATTGTTGAAGAAGGATAAGTTTCAGTGGTCTCAAGAAGCGAATCAGGTGTTTAAAAAGCTCAAGCAAGCGATGGTTTCAGTACCTTTACTTGGTCTTCCTAACTTCAACAAAGTTTTTTTTGGAAACTGATGCTTCAGGTACGGGTGTGGGAGCAGTGTTGGTTCAAGATAAGAGACCATTGGCTTATTTTAGCCATGGTTTTACTCCTCGTGAACAGTTAAAACCAGCTTATGGAAATAATAATGGCTGTGTTGAAGTGGAAGCATTACTTATTGGGCAGGCGTTTCGAGGTTCATACTGATCAGAGAAGTTTAAAATTCTTGCTGGAACGGAAGGAAGTCAATATGGAATATCAACGATGGTTAACAAGATTACTGGGGTA
This sequence comes from Cardamine flexuosa, assembly GCA_963555745.1. Classification (NCBI taxonomy): domain Eukaryota; kingdom Viridiplantae; phylum Streptophyta; class Magnoliopsida; order Brassicales; family Brassicaceae; genus Cardamine; species Cardamine flexuosa. The sequence continues at coordinate 13,978,253 of OY743221.1, read as the reverse complement.
TGATATGGATATTATTTACAAACCAGGTGTTGAAAACAAGGCAGCAGATGATCTTTCCAGGATCACTCATTCTGTCTCTGCTTGTTTATTGGCACTCACCATTCCATATGTGATACAATTACAAGAATTGTTCAAGGAGATTGATAGTGATGCACATATTCAGGCGTTATTGGCTTAAGTTAAGTCTGGCACTCCTGTTAATCATCATTTTCATGAGGTGGATAATAGGTTGTGGTTTAAAAACAGATTAGTCATTCCTAAGACCTCTTTTTTTATTATGTTAATCATTCAGGAGTTTCATGATAGTCCCATGTGAGGTCATGGTGGATTGTTGACAACGATGAAGAGAATTAAAGCTTGTTTCCATTGGGAAGGGATTCATAAGGATGTGCAGAAGTATGTGGCGAGTTATTCGATTTGTCATACACATAAATATTTTACTTTGTCTCTAAATGGGTTACTTCAACCTTTACCAATTCCTACTCTATTTGGGAGGAGATATCTTTAGATTTCATTGAGGGTTTGTGATATATTATGGTTTTTATGGTTTTTAGCCATGATATAAGTATTGATTTTATAGTCTTTTTTGTTATTATTTGAGTCTTATTAGGTACAAATGCGAGATGAACCTTGTTGATACATTATGGAGCAATTATGGAGTATTGTAGCTGAAAAGTTGGAATGGCACTTTTCATCAAGTTACTATTCATCGGCATTGTTCATCGAGTTACTGTTCATGTCGACCGACATACGTGAACAGTGTCGATCGACAAGGTCACTATTCACGCCGAATATTTTCTGAAGATTTGTAATTTTTGCCCAAAAGTTTTATATGTTTACAAAATGATCCCAAATCGTGTTTAGACTTATATTTAATATTTTTAGGTCATTGTTTAGACCTATGATTTATTTTCTACAGCCACCTTTACAGAGATTTTTGGGAGAAGATTTCTAAACTCTTATCTCTTCTCTTGATTTATTCTATGAGTATTATTCAGATTATGATTTGTGTTTCATTTATTATGTCTAAGTAATCTCCTTGTTAGATCTAGGATTTTCAAGGGTTTATGATGAATTGTTGAATTGGGCATAATATATTATGATTTTCATAATGTTCTTCATCTAGATTTGAATTAATACTAGTTCTAGGCTAGCCACCAGAATCTAGAATCTTAGGAATGTTAGTAAGCGCGAGAGTGCTATTGATATCCTGAACTAATCATAGATGAGCAAACAACCTTCTCACAAAGGGATCTGGTTTAGGTATTTTGTGAACATATCATACTTTTCATTCATGCATACTTCATTTATTAGAACTCGTAAAGAGATTTGGTTTTATATTGTTTAAAGGATATATATCATCGCAGAGAGAGTTAGATAGATAACATAGTTGTGTTATGATTTTAAGAACTGGTCATACAATTGCATCTTATACCGAACCGCCCAGTTTGCAATTCAGAGTATTCCCTAATTGATTTCCCTAGGTCTAGCTTATTCTCTTATTGAATTTACATCATTATTTCATTGTTTGCATCTTGTTTTATTTAATTTACATTCATTGGTTTAGCTTAATTCAAAACTAATAATCTACTGTGTGAACTAGATTTCTTGTGGATTTGATCCCTAAGTACTACAGTGATCTCTTAATTTGAGAGAGTAGCTCTAAGGGTAAATTTGAGCATATCAGTTTGCCTTTATCTGGAGGTGTGAATGTGATACTGGTGGCTGTTGATAGGCTAAATAAAGCGGCTTACTTCTTGGGGCTTAAACATCCATTTAAGGCAATCGATGTCGCTAACAAGTTCACGGCTGAAATAGTAAGATTACATGGGTTTCCAAAATCTATTGTGCTGATAGAGACAGGATTTTTTTGGGAGAAGGGTGGAAATATCTGTTTCGTCTCTCTGGTACTCAGCTCAAGCATAGTACTGCATATCATCCTCAGACTGACGGTCAAACGGAAGTCTTGAAAAGTTGTCTCGAAACTTATCTACGATGTTTTGCTTCGAGCCACCCATGAACTCTGTACAAATATCTCTCTTGGGAAAAGTTCTCTTACAATCCTGCTTATCATACAGCTATCAAGACTTCTCCATTTAAGATAGTTTATGGTCGTGATCCTCCACAATTATTCAAGTTTGAATCGAGATCGACCAATAACTGGGATTTAGAAGTGAATCTTTGAGAACGAGATGTCATGCTATCACATATTCAGGAGAATTTACAGAGAACTCAGGAGTTGATGAAGAAGAATGCAGATAAGAAGCATAGAGAAGTTGAGTTTGACGTGGGAGATTGGGTGTATTTGAAGTTACAACCTTATCGTCAACTCACAGTGGTGCGAAGAAATTTTCATAAATTGGCAGCCAAATTTTTTGGTCATTTTCGTGTCATTGAACGTTTTGGAGCCGTGGCGTATCCTTGAAGTTGCCAGAGTCAGCGAAGATTCATAATGTTTTTCATGTTTCTCAGCTTAAGAAGGTGATTGGAAATCATCAAGGTGTGAAAGATACAGTTCCACCAGAGTTATTGGAAGAAACCTTGTGGTTCCTGGAGAAGATTCTTGAGATTCGTTTTACTGACACTGGTATTCGTGAGTTTTTGGTGAAATGGAAGGATCATGATGTGGAAGATAATTCTTGGATAGCTTCCAAAGAGTTTGTTAGTTTGTTTCCAACTTTCAAGCTTGAGGACAAGCTTGTTTTTGGGGATGAAAGTATTGATACAATTCATCAGTCATGCTATAGAAGAAAGAAGGTGTCACGTCAGGAAGAAGTCATTGATGACGTGGTTATTTCTAAAGAGTAAAACAAAGACTCGAATTCAAAGAGAGGGTTTGCTGTTGGGTTCGAGTTTTCAAATAAGAAGAGTCATTGAACTTCTCTTTCCTTTTTATGCTCTTATGTTGAATGATTTTAGCCAGGTGATGTGCTTAAAGAGAGTTCTATGCTGAACTCTTGTAATTTTTCTTCGTACTAAGCTGTGAGAAACGATTTGTATTCGAATTCAAAGTATGACAATCTTTGTATGCTCGTTTATATATTTTTAATAGTGATTTGTGTTCTTAGGAGTATCTAAAGTCTATCAATTTTACTACACATTCCACTTTTCCATATTTACTAAGAAAACCATAGGATTCATTGATTCAGTCGGAAATTGTTGGGAAACTTTCAGTTGATCATTCCATTGAAATCCTATATTACGATTATATATTCGTAGCAGTAAACTAACTTGCCACCATTTTACCACTGATTTTTTAATGTTTATATATTATTGACAAACATGGGCTTGAGCAAAAAATTTGATGGAGTCAAAACCATTCATTCATAATACAAATGTTTCTAAAAAGTTATGTACAAACCCTTGTTCTTTACTCGGCTATATATATTCTTCTTATTTTCCTACAGTCTTTCACTCCTATCTCTCTACAACGTAAATAGTTTAGGTTTCTTAGAAAGTTACAGAGAAGATGAAACAATGAGTTGTACCAAGGTTGAATTAAATTTTCAAGCAATGTTATAAATTAAAGGAGCTGTGGCTATGCTGCACCAAGCCGATGTTGTTAATGCTCAATTTTTAGACTTTAGGATCTAAGAAAACTCCAAAGAAGAAGAAAAACATTTTTATGTTCTGTTTTTTCCTCTCCCTCAGCTTCTCTACTATTTTACGAAAGTTTCATAAGAGAGAAATAAAACAAAAGGTTTCAAACTTAACAACTATTTACACATGGCACTGTCTCAAAAGTCTAAAGTTCACATCCTTTAAATCAAAAGAAAATAGTTCACACCCTGAGCTCGTCTCAAATCAGCAATAATAAAACCATTTACACATCCAAGTCTTTATTATATTTCTAAAAAAGCCAAAAAAAATCCTACAAAAAACCTCCTTAGCAAACTTCTTATACCGAACGCCTCTGTGGCACCGGAGGATCCTCTTGAAGCGGGAAAGCTGCAGCTTCACGAACCATCGATTCCACAGCATTCATATCAGGTCGTTCGTGTACTTGTGCGTCAATACACATCCTCGCAGCATGAAACAGTTTGTTTAAACCTTGTACCGAGTACTTATTACCAAGTGCAGCATCAACTAACAAAGGCGTAGACTCCTCTTTTCTCCATACTGGCATTAACTGCAAACAAGACAAAATACAAAACCTAAATTAGTATATTACTTGCGGAACACGAAAACATATAAGAAACAAAACCTAGATTACATACCCAATCAGTTATTTTAACTCTCGCAGTACGTCTCTTTGCGTCAAAAGCTTTCCTTGCGGTGAAAAGCTGAAACAAAAAAACTCCATAGCTATAGACATCGGACTTAGTCGTAACAAAACCGAACCGTTGTGTTTCCGGTGCGATGCATCCTGGAGTTCCCTTGATAGGACATATCACACTATAGTGCTCAACGCCGTTCTCATTTTCAACAACTTTAGTAACCAATCCAAAATCAGTCAGCTTCGGCACAAAGTTCTCGTCAAGTAAAATATTTCCAGCCTTGATATCTCCGTGAATCATCTTTAGTCCATCGTGTACATAAACAAGGCCTTCAGCTACACCAATAGCAATTCTCATCCTTGTGTTCCAATCCAAAACCTGCCTCGCGTTTGCTACAAATTTAAAAGAGAAGCATTTAGGTAATTAAGAAAGTATTAAAAACAGAGTTGATTAGGTTTGATTTGTGTTTCTTTTACCAAATAGGTAATCGTCGAGAGAGCCTTTAGGCATGAATTCGTAAACTATGGCACGGTTTTTGCGGCCGTAACATTTTCCAAGAAGTTTAATCACATTTGGGTGATTAGCTGCGTGTAACGTTGTAACTTCGGCAATAAACTCAACATGACCACTTGTGTTGGTTGGATTTTGAATCTTTGCAGCTCCGACCTAATGATTAAGTAAAAGTTTCTTAATTTAGAATTATAACAACAAAGGAGACAAGACTTTTTGGGGTATAAGTTTTTAATTGATACCTTATCGATTATAGGGAAATCGCAGCGATAGACTTCGCCGAAGTTGCCTCTGCCGAGAAAATTTGTTTCCCGGAAGTTTTGTGTTCCGTTGACAATTTGGTGCCATGCAAACGTAGCTCCAGAATCAGCAGGTAGAGGTGGAGATGAAGGATAAAGATTAGCACTTGAATCTGCAAATGATCGAACAAGAGCCCTAAATCAATCTTGTGTTACACGACTAGAAGAATATGACGTTCAAGAATCAGCTAATTTCATATGATCGAGACTTTGTTTCGTAACAAAAACAACTCCTACTATTTTCAGTTACAGTAAAGCGGGATCAAAACGAAGAAGGAACCCTAAAAACAAGAAACCCTAAATCTATCTCTTGTGTTACACGACTAGAATGTGACGTTAAAGAATCAATCTTATTTCACAAGATCGATACTTGCTTCGTAACAGGAACAACTCTACTACTTTCAGTTATAGTAAACCGAAGAAGAAACCCTAAAAAACAGATTTGCTTATGGTACAAGAAACCAGAAAACAAGAAATGAAACGAACCTGGGAATTCACGATCGTCAGGGAGTTGAAGATTATTTCTCCAAGCATTATTGAGGAACTCGTTATTTCCAAATGGTGCTTCGTCACTTAGTTCGTAGTTCTCGTCGTCACCTCGCACCAATGGATCCGTTGCTTGTGGTTGTTCCGATGGTTGTCGCTGTTGCGGTGGTTCCGATGGTTGTTGCGGTGCTTCCGATGGTTGCGCTGTTTCTTGGACTACGTTACTTGCGCTTCCTTTGCCGAAACAGCATAAAATACGTTTCATCGTAGCGATCAACGAAGATAAATCTTTCTTGAGACTTTTTTTTTTTCCCGAGAAACGTTTTCCCAGAAAATGTAATTAAACAAACAGACTCTCAACGAGAAAGCTAAAGCGATGGAAAAAGAGAGCGAAAGAGAGACTGAGGAGAGAGTTTGATGATGAACTCGCCGGAGAATATGTATATATACGCGGGAGCGTAGGCGCTCTACCTCTAGGCGAGTATGCGTAATATTTTTTTATATAATTATGAAATTAAATAACCCACAAATTAGATTCATAGAAAAATTCCGGATCACACTATCAGACGTAAAAAAAAATGTTTTTTTATAGTGTAGTCAGAGATATTCAGTGAAAAATAAGGAAAAATAGAATTTTGAATAATTACTAAAATATTAATTAGAATTATTGAGTAATTAATTGTTTTTTAGAAAACAATTAGTATATATATGCAAACTACTATTATATTTGTAAAAAGACGATAATTAAACAAGATTTATTTACTAATTACACAATAAAATTCTCATGGAAATAGTCATTTCAGACTTCATTAAACAAATGAAAATATGTATATTAAGAATACATAGCCAAAGAATCCAAAAAGTCATTGAAACAAATATTTGTTACCGATACAATGTCCATTATGTCTTTTATGAACTTTTTTTTGTTCTTTAGATCTTTCATACAAATTTTGTTGTTAACTGTTGTCACTACTCGGACACTAAGACTGGGCATCTATAAAAGTAAAAAGCAAGGCTTTTAAAACCGGATTGGACCGGCCGGTCAAACCGGTCCGACCGGGATTCGGTACTTAAACCGAGTCCGGGTAGGTGTAAAAACCGGATTTGAACAAAACCGAAAAAATCGCCTAAAAACCGGTGAACCGGTTTAGAACTAAAACCCGGTTTATCAATTTAATTCAAAATTTCAATTAATTATAGTGTATTTAATAGCAATTGACAACTTATTAAATTGAATTAAATTCGCTATTTATTAGTACACGTAAACATACATTTCCTTTTCACATTTTGTTTTCCTTTTTTAATTATATAGTAAATCAAAAGATCCCAAAATCATATCTTTTTTTCTCTAATTAAAACATGTTTATAAGTTTTCTCATAAAAGCACAAAAAGGAAAGTAGTGTCACTTATTTTAAATGTTTTACTCTGGTTATTAATTTGTTTGTAAATAATCCAATCTTAAAAAACAGGTTCATATATATCATTTAATTGTGTAAAGTGAAAATAAAAAGTTAAAAACAAAACATACAAGATCAGATTTGTAAGCATAATTAGTCTTATCATTTTTCAGTCTTATTTATCATGTTATCACATTTATTGTGTCCATATACACATCTAATATATATATATGACATATATATAATATTATAAAATCAAATAATATTAAAAACCCGGTCTAACCGGTTGGACCGGTCTAACCGGTTGGACCGGTCCGACCAGCTACTCAACACTATTGCCGAGTCATTGTCCGGTCCGGTTTTCAAAACATTGGTAAAAAGATCTCAATTTGCATCATGTTAATCTGTTATTTAAATCAAAGAATGATTGAGCAAGTAAAACATTTAAGTTGTATAAAGATTTTTCAAAATTATCATAATTAAAACACTAAAATGTTGGTTTTAGTAATCAATCATGTTTATTTTATTTGTTACAATTATAAAAGGGCAATTTCCGAAAATAGCATTAAATGAATATTTTGTTCCATAACTAGCACTCTATTTTCATTTTGGACAAAAATAGCATTTTTACTAAAAATTAGTTTTCTTCTATAGCACAAAATCTCAAACCCTCATATTTTTAAGGTTTAGGATTTAGAGTTTAGGGTTTAAAAACCTTAAACTCTAAGCCCTAAACCCTAAACCATACCTTCCACCTCAAACAAACTATACCCTAAATTGTACAATACTTAATCCAAACAAAAAATTTAAATTTTTGTATTTTATAAAAATGCTATTTTTTCCAAAATGAAAATAGAGTGTTATTTATGAAACAAAAACTTTAACTAGTGCTATTTGAGGGAATTTCTCTTTATAAAACAATGGTTTCTTGGCAATCAGGGTTTTCGGTCGCAGCTGGTTTCAACCATGGTGGAAATCACTTAGCCGATGGAGTTTTTACAACTTGGAAGTCACAATCTAAGAATCAATGGAAAAGTATGATTTGAATGTTTCAGAGAAGAATGGTGTGATTTTAGTTTATGTTTCCAAATGAGGGTTTCAAGGATTCGTTTTCCCTTTTTTATCGTAAATTCTTAGCTACAAGCCCTAATGTAGCAAAAATTCATGCAATCATTAATTAAGATTTGGGTTTTGGTGATAAGCCACATATGATTAATGTATTCGAAATCAATTCAGCAACAATGAAGTTTAGAATTTGTAATCCAGTAACTAGGAATCATGTGCTTCGAAAAGGTATGTGGAACTTGGATAGATTCTTTTGGTTATGAGCAAGAGGATGAATTACTTGCACAAAATGAACAAGACTCAGGGGAAAAAGATTTGGAGAAAGTTGAAGGTATATATTGAGGAAGTTACGGTTGGTAGAGATACAATTAACTAGAAGTTGAAACAAGTTGCAAGTGAAGTGGAAGTAGTATAGGAGAGTAAAGATAAGGCAATAGATAACTTAATTACCTAAATGATGAAAATCAGTTAGGTAAGCCAGTCAATATTCGAAAATCCCATTTTGTATTTTCTGCAACCATCCACTCGAGACGCGAGATCACTTGTTCTTCAGTTACAATTTTACTTCGAATATATGGGCGGCTCTAGCAAAAGGCCTCTTTCAGCATTGTTACTCAACGGTCTTTAATCATATCATATCACTTGTATCAGGTTCAGCTTACAAAGGTACCACACGTTTCCTCGTTCGATATACGTTGCAAGCTACTATCCATACTCTTTGATTGGAACGTAACCGGCGAAGGCATGGTGAGCTCCCACGCCCCTCAGCTCAGCTCATTTCATTCGTTGACCACACTGTTCGAAAGATGATTTCCTCCCTTTTGAAGCCGGGGTCATTCAAGCTGCGAGATGGTCTAAGCACTTAGTTTAGTTCCAGGAGCTAACCTGCAGTTTAAAAAAAAAAATTAATGTTTTATCTATTTTTTTATGAATAGTTTCATACAATGTACAAAAGGTTTTTAAGTTAAATAAAATTTTATACTCATTCAAAAGAAAAAAAATATATATATATATATTCGAAAATCTTTTCAACAAGTAATTCCAAGAATAATTAAAAGAATGAATCAAAGACTAATGTTCAAAACCAAATGATGGAAATCCTAACATTTTGACAAAGAGGACACTTGTCAACATTATTAGTGTCAGTATTATTTTATGGAACACGCATATGTAGTCAAGATGGATTAACACAAATTATATTCAATTTGGAGGTTTGATGGAGACGTGAAAAAAGAGAATAAAGCGGAAAACATTGTTTCATCTGCTTTTAGAGATTGGTCATTTTTATCTAACTGAGTACAATCATCTTGGGAGGATTTGGATGGTCTGGAAGTTAATTGTAAGAGTCACACCATGTTTTAAAAGTGGGTAAGACCATTTATAATAGTTTACTCTATTTTATTTTTTTTAAATAGAGATTTCTAAAAATAGAGAAAGAGTTTGCTCTAATGGTTGTCTCTATTTTTATTTTTAAAATTATATTTAATATATATAATAGTTTTATCTTTTTAACTAAGTTACATGAGAACCCTTTACTTTCTAATTTTACAAATTTGATCCATTTAATTTTTTTGTTCGTGAGTTTTTTTAATTATCATCTTCATGTAACTTGTATTTCTAATTTAATATAAGTTTTTGTTGCATATTATAGTAATTAAATAACCAAATTTAATATAATTGTATATAAGTACATAAATAAACATATAATTTAGTTTTAAGTATAAAATAAATAAACATATAAAATTAAAGGATCATATTGTAAATAAAAAAAATATTTCTCTAAAAATAGAAGAATGAATAGTGTTTCTCCAAAAATAGAGCAACATATAGAGTATTATTGGAGATGATTTTGCTCTAAAAATAGAGAAATCAAAAATAGAGAAATCTCTAAAAACAGAGTACCATTAGAGATGCTCTTATCTTGTTCTATTTTATTAGATGTTTTGGATAAAATTTAAGTTTTGATTGATTGAATGAATTTAAATAAAAAAATAAGTGATTTTTTTGTAAAGAAAAGTAAATGTCTTAAAATGTGTGTTTTTAGCCAAAACATCTAATAATATGGAACAAAAGAAGTATTAGATTATTATTTTTCCCCAAATTTACAGGAGCTACCTGATGAATCTCTTGCAAAGATAGATGAATATACTCCAAGCCCTACTTCATCAAGAATCGTCATAATACTTGAGATTTGCATGCTTCTCAACTTGTAAAATTTTGCCTTTATTTCTTACCAGCTTCCTTGATTGAGATAGGTCTACAAGTTCCAAGGAGCAATTCTATGACACCATTGTTTCTGATCCACCAAAACCAATCAAACTAGACACTGCAGTCAAGTGCAAATTGACAAGCACTCATTTGATATGAACAAGAAAAACTAGCAACTCATTTGATCACTTTCCTTGGTAAACACAAAAGTTATGGCATTGAGCAAAGCTTAGCAAGCACAGGACACGCAAGATGCAACCAGAAAATATATTCACAAAGCTCAAAGACAAGTTGCTTCCAGTGGCTTTTGATCATTGGGAAAAATATCATTTAAATCGTGAACTTATGCTAAAACGCTATTTTAATCATGAACTTTGTGGAAGACCATTTTAAACATCAACTTTGGTTGATTTCATTTTTTTCAAATGAAAATTTTATTGACCAGGTCAAATTGGACATGACGTTAAATCCGCTAACAGAACTACTGACAGACGTTACGCTACTCCGTTAGTGACAAAATGACGTCATTTTCAGACAATTTTTTAATGTCATTTAAATCACAAACTTTCAAATTTAGGTCATTTAAAACATGAACTTTGTAAAATAAGTCATTTAAATCATGAACTTTGTACTATAGGCCATTTAAATCATCAACTTTCATTGATTAAGTTTTTTAGGCATCAAATTTTGTTACTCTATAGTTAACGACTCTATGTTAACTGAATCCTAGGTACCAAATTTTTAGGTTTTTTAGAAATCAAATTTCGTTACTTTATAGTATGATTGGAAATGCCTTAATTTAATAACTCACATAGAAAACAAATCTACAAGATAACCCAATAACACAAATTAAGCGGGTTGTACGATTTTAACCAAAACCCTAGAAGAGAAAAAAAAAGAAAGAAAACTCGAGATCTGCAAGAGAGTGGAGGCCAGACAAGGTTATGGTTGGTAAGCTAGCCATAGAGAATGCGGACTAGACCTTTCCACTGAGAGTTCTCCTCGTAGACACTCGACAGTTGCGGTATTTCTTCCCACTTTTCTTCATTTTACCACTGATATGTTGATGCGATGACATCGTTTGAAAATTGTCCTTATTTTTATGTTTCCAACCTTTCTTATTCGATCTAAAAGCTCTAGTTCATCCGCTTGGTGTTGTTGATTAAGGCGAGTTATTAAATTAAAATCCTTAAATAAAACTTAAAATCTAGGGTTTCGGTTAACAGAAAGCCGTTTTTACGATAAAGTTACTAAATTCAATGCCTAAAAAGCCTAGTCAATGAAAGTTGGTGATTTAAATGGCTTATAGTACAAAGTTCATGTTTTAAATGGCCTATATTTGAAAGTTTGTGATTTAAATGACATTAAAATTTTGTCTGAAACGAAGTCGTTTTGGCACTAACGGAGCAGAGTAACATCTATGAGTAGTTCTGTTAACGGATTTAACGTCTTGTTCAGTTTGGTCGGATCAACGAAAATTTCATGTATAAAAATGAAGTCGACAAAAGTTGATATTTAAAATGAACTTCCACGAAGTTCATGATTAAAATGGCGTTTTAGACATAAGTTCACGATATAAATGACATTTTTCCCTTTGATCATTGCCATGACATGTTTGTTTATAATGGTTGTCTTGTTGATCCGAGTCACATAGAAAACGGTTAAAGAATGTTAACCAAATTTATTGAAATTTGAAACAAGGTTTCAGTCTTTTTATCATACAGTTTTTTTTGTTAAACTTATGATGACTCTTATAGTTATTTCTGATAGACAAAAACTTAATTTCTCCGTACAATATATATTATATATTCTTCAAAAAATAAAAATGTTCTTCCTGATTCCGGATAAAGAAATAGGTGAGACTTTAATGAGCACCTATCCATGCCTTATTCAAAGTAAAAGGCAGAAGAGAAGCATCAAAAAGACAATGTGAACTTTTAAAACGCAGAGAAGACAAGAAGAAGATAGAATTATAGAAGAGTCATACAAAACCCTATTGTCTCATCAAGCTTAAAAAACCGAAAAAATAAAGCTTGTGTATCAGATACATTCAAAAGCAAAGGTCTCTACTCTGTTTTAAACCAACTCAAGGAAGAGAAATCAGAAATCGATGTTACTGCTTCCGTATCTCGCACTGAAGTAAATCACTCTTCCCTGCCAACAAGATTTGTGTACAACTAAATCAATTACAACTAAACAATCTATCCTGAATCAGTTACACAGCCAAAAGGTTTCTACAACGATAATGAATAAAGCTAAAAACGAGAAAAAAGGAAAGAAGAATCATACCATTTGATAAGCCAACCAAAGAGAAGATGCTGCATAATGGGAACTTTCTCAAGAACTTCGACTTTATACATCTTAAGCAAACCACTATTAACTTTCTTCCAATTCGGCACACCACTTATATCATCCAACAACGGCGAATGCTCAGAGAACAAACCTTTCTTCACTTTCTTAACAAAGGCAATACAAGACAAATACATATACTCCTCTGCGAAATTCTCCAATATATCATCGTTATGAATCGATTTCGGTTTCATATACTTATGATCAATCAACTGAGAACTCCCAAATATGAATGGTAAGAAATGGTAATCATCAAGTCCCCAAACTCCATGTGAACCAGCTGGTTCTAAGCAATAAACCATTTGCAATTTCCTCATCAGTGCCAAATACTTAACAAAAACCCTAGCCACTACACCATGATAATCTTCTTCTTTGATTATTCCCATCTTAGCTAAACAATACAACCACGCCGCGAAATTTGTTTCGTGTCCAGTTCCGTAATCGATCCTACTCGAATTCCCAAAGCTATCGAAGAAGTAAGGAACAATCTCAATCACAGATTCTTTAAACTCATCAGGAAGAAACTCGAGGATTAACGATTCACTTTTCTCTCTAAGACGTTCATGCCATGACCTAAACGAAACGTTACCGTATCGAGCTGATTGTTGAGCTGGAGGAATCTCGTCGATCCATTGAATCAGTGTTTCGAGGATTGAAACTATGGCGGTTACGGTTGGTGAGAGATGACAAGGATCTGAGATCTTATGACCAACGATCGATTCCGATAACGAAACTACGAATCCTAGGAAGTTTTTGAAAGATGGAGATTCGTGGAATCGGCGGATATCGTCTGGAGAGTGGATTTTTTTTACCGGAGATTGGAATTGATACGGCGGAGATATGACGGTGACTTGTTCGGCGTGAGGAACGGGAGAGAGGATTATTGCTTGTGAATTGTGTGGAAGATTTATGGCTGGAGCTCGGATCGGGCGATAGTTTGGTGGTGGTGACATCTCTGGGAATGAAGCTAGTGGTGGTGGTTCGGAAATTGTTGGTCCGCCGCAGTTGTTACAGCAGCCGGAGGATGGATAAGCGGAGGAAATTGTAGCCGGAGTTGAGGAGGAGGATGGTGATGATTTTTCCGGCGTGTTTTGGTGCTGGTCCTTTGGAGGTTCCATTTTCGCAGTATCAGGTGAAAGAGAAAGGGTTTGTTAAAAGTGTTCCTTAGGATTGCAAAATGATTTTGTTTTTGAATAAATATAGATTTCTGTAGTAATAAGCCCAATATGGCTTTTGTTACCCAATAGTAAGCTGTAAGCCCATATTACAAACACTCGTCAAATATTTCCAATATGGTCTAAGGCTTCGAATGAAAGCAATAGATGGGGCACACAAAATTTTTTACCATTCATAAATCATATTTTTTTGGTTGTTTCAGAATAGTTGATGATCTATTTCTATTATTTTGTTTTAGAATAGTTGATGTTCTAGTTTTTGATTTATTTCTATTAATTCATTGTAAAGTTTAAGAAATAATGACTAAAAAATATTACATTTAATATATTATAATTGATTTATATTTATTATAATATTTTTTAATGAAAGAAAGTAGGGCAATTCTCATAAATAGCACTAATTGAAGTTTTTGTTCCATAAATAGCACTTTTTTTTAGGACAAAAATAGCATTTTTATAAAAGATTAATTTTCTTATATAGCACAAAATCTCATAACCTCATATTTTTAGGGTTTAAAATTTAGGGTTTAAAAATGCTAAACTCTAAACCCTAAACTCTAAACCATACATTTCACCTCAAATAAACTATACCATAAATTGTACAATACTTAATCCAAATAAAAATTTTTAAAATTTATCTTTTATAAAAATGCTAATTTTGTCCCCAAAAAAAGGGTGTTATTTATATAATAAAAACTTCAACTAGTGTTATTTGAGAGAATTCCTCAAGAAAGTAATATTATTAAAACAATAATCATCAAATTTTCTAAATTTGTGTAAAATAACCTTAACATCAAGTATATAAGATTTGGATAGAAAAATAAAATAAACAAAAATATGGTAAAATCTCAGTAAACTGTAATCCACCCTTAAAAATAAATGGTTTAGTCCACCCCATTCACAATAACTAATTGAAGCCTAAAAGCATCTTCATTGATGAAGAATCTCACTAATAAAATAATATTATTTTGTTATGTTATATAATTATATTATTAAATTCAATTAGTAGTTTCATATAAATATGAAGCATATGAAACCCTTCAATATAACCTAAAAGTGGCAACTCTTCTTCTTAATTCTTTTATGATATATCAATCAAACATTTACTAAGTTTTGTGTTCTTCAATTAATCTTTCCTCTTTTACTTTACTTGCACAATAAAAGTCCCAATCAAGTATTTCAATTTATTTTTATGTTATTAACCTCATTGAACTTGAACTCTACTTGTCTTAATCTAATCACAAGTCTCACCCTAGAAATATACCAATGAGAAAATGCTCTTATGGTCATAACTCGATCTCCTTGCCATAAACCCTTTCAATTGTTCTCGGTTAAATCGAAATTTTGTGTATCGTATTAGCAATATAAACCAAAGCATATTTAGCTTACGTTATAAACCAAAACGTGGGTTAAGTCCAAACTTTTTTTATTATATATTATATATTAGAAAAATGTTTGATTTGTTAGAAGAGTACTACAAGTCTACAATTACTATTTATAATTAGTATTAGTAGTTTTATCATTATCATTATCTTTATCCACCAAATTAAGAAAGTCAGAGCATGCATATATTCATCGTAATGGCAGGACATGACCGTTAGAGCATCTTCATCACGTAACCCTTCAAAAGTGTCTTTAATTAATTACAATTATTAAATATTAAATTAAAAAAACTTTGAACCAATCAAAAAATATGACATCTAATTTAAAAATGTCTTTAATAAATATTTTAAGTGTCTTGAGTAAAACACTTTTGTTTCTCTTTCTTAATAGATATCTTTACTTTAATATTAAAAAATAATGGAAGACACTCTATTTATTGACCAATAGAGATGATCTTACGCTTTACATTAAGGAAGAACAAATGAGTTGTGGTGTGACAAAGATTTTGATACAAAAAAATTTAAAAACATTCGGTAGGAGACCAAAAGCGCGTATGTTACCAAGCCGCCCCTACTGTTCACCGACTATAGCCTCCAGGATGATCACGTGACCATCACGCGACCTACACTCATTCAAAGTTGAAAGTTGGGCAAATCTATTAACCAACCACTATCCATTTTTTAGTTCAAGTTGTTGCAATTTTTAGGTTCCATGTTTGGCCAAGGTTGTGCCTAGAGATTTGTGGTTCTTAAACAAACAAAAAAAACTGATTTAATACTCTCTTCATCTGTAAAACATATTTTTAAAATCCAGAAAATAACATTAAAATACATATTCTATCAGTGTACCAAATGAAATTAATGAACACATGGTGCTTTTCTTTTTACTGAATTACTGTGCATACATGTCTGTAGGTTCGGATTTTTTTGTTTGGTTAATTTTAGGTTAGCTGTTTTGTAATCCATTTTATATGTTTATATTTTCTGTTGATCTATGTTTCTAACTTAACTAGCTTTTTTGCAATCCAATTATATGTTTCTATTTCGTGTTGATCGATATTTTTAACTTATTTAATTACATTGTTTTTGTTTGACAAGTTGAGTTGGCTTTGTATGAAAATCTTGGACAACGTAAATGGATTTCCCACAATGTCTAAGAATATTCCGTTATATAATTCGTCGACAAGTATTTTTTTTTATAACGGTACTTCGTCGACAAGATTTCAGTCAATAATTTATAATGAGTTACGTCTAAAATAATCTTAAAGAAATTGAAAGCTCTAAATCATACGGCATTAAGGTAAAAATGAGAATAATATTAATTGAATAAAAGAATTACACTACAATATTATTTTCTACTACTTAAACCAAACAAAATACCAAACACTAGACTTTTATGTTTTCAAACCATAGTAGAACAACCCGACGTCGTAGGATCATATAAAGCAGGAAGCAAAAACTTCCTGCCGTTTGCACCATACGCATTGAAACTACCTCCCGTTGTAGTATCCACAAGCAAATCTCCGGCGTAACCAGGATAAGCTCCTTTACCATAAACGCCTGGACACGCAGACGCAGCTTCAAGCGGTGCGTTTTGTGGGCCCTGGTAATAACCATTACCAAACGGGTTCGTTGCGGTTCCGGCTAAGAGACTAGCTAAGTTAATCACCATCCCATCGAGTCCCACGTCATTGTTCGGTGCAACAAGTGGTGGACTTTGTGGGCCATACACCGGCGCGTGAAAAGGCCACGCGCATTGACCTGGACATTGGGTCTCTGAGTTTCCAACCCAAATGTAAGCGAACTTGGTGCCACGTTTACCAAAACCACGAGCGTGTCCATGTGTCCCGCAACGACTCATACCGAATCCTGTAACCGCCACGTCAGCTGAAGTCAAAACGACGTTGACTGCGTCGTGTTGGTCTCCTTTAGAAGCTAGCTTCCGGATGTGTTGGTCAGTTAGAGATTTTCCGAGCGTGTATGTTTCGTCGATGATTTGTTTCCCGAGAGTGAGGGAAAGAGGAGGAGATGGGTTTCTATCTGATGCGGCGAGTTTGTAGTATTTTTCTGTGGTTTTCCACCACGTGGCAACTGATGGTTGGTTGAGCGTTTTGGAAGATGGTGTGAGTGAAGTGATGAAATCGGAAATGATTGCTCTTTGAGATGGTTTGAATTTTCCGTACCAGATTAAGTTAACGGAGATCTTGCCGGAGAGAAGAGCTCCTTTGTGGTACTTTAGTAGCTGAAACTGGTTTGGTTCTTCTGTTAGTGTCCGAGCAGAGACAAAGATTTGGAGAAGAGACAAAAATAGAAAGAGTTTAAAAGCTAACGAATACATTTTTAAAAAGAGAGAAAAGATTAGGAAATAGTGAAATAAGCTTTGGGTTTTTGATGTTTTAGATTGGTTTGTGAGATATGGAGTGTGATGGGGGCTATATATATGCCTTTCTGAGTGGATTATTTATATATAAGATAAAAATGAAAAATTAGATTTTGAATAGAAACTAAATAATGGGAAAAAAGAGTAGGGATGTTAATATGCTTTAAAGCGAAAGAGAAAGGGAAGTTGCAGAGAAATACGAGAAAGGATAAAAATGAGAATGGACCATTGTACTGTTGCCAGCTAACGAATGATCAATAGTCCCACACTTTATTCATTACATACGAGTTACGACTTTGGTTTATGTTAAAATTCGAATTTGCTTTTTAATTTTACGGTTATTTTGCAAAATGTCATTATAGACTGCATAGTTTCTTTAATGGATTTGATCACAAGTTTTATGCAAATATGTATGATTAAGTATGAGTTCCCTTGAATGTTCTTGATAACTCATTCATGAAAATATTTGGATTTGGATAAGACTCTTGGAGGCTTGAATAAGAGTTATAAGACATAGGATTCTTGTGGTAAAAAGCATTCAGTTTATGTTTTTTATTTAATTAAAAACTATAAATTGAATCAAGTTGGAACCATATAAAATTGTTATGTCGATGGAATAAGTATTGATATCTGCATTATACACTGTTAAAATTAATATATGGTTTTAATTGTGTCAGAATTAGCAATAGTTGCATCCAGCCAAAGTTAATAAAAATGTCATAAAATTTTGGCTAAATCGAGAAAGTGTGTGACGGAATATACAGCTTAGTTACAGACAGCACTAGTCGAAAATGACAAACCTACCCCTCATGCAAGCTGTGTTAAAGCGCGTGGCAGTTAAAGAAAAATGTAAACTTCGGACAGACGTTAGGGGACTTTTATCTTTGGACAGCCTGGATAAGTTTTAAGACAAAGACTTATAACTTATTAAAAATTAAATATTTAAAGTTTGAATGAATAAAGAAAATATAGAAAAAGTGGGTTGGAGAGATTTGGGAAAGAGTGTACAGCTGGCAAGTTAGTAGATAGAGGAGATGAGTAATCCTAAATTCCTAATCCATAGGTAGAGTAGCATTCGCTGACACTGTGTCGGCACGTGACATCACGCGCTTCCACGTCATCAATTTGTAAGTAGCGAAAGAATGGTGAAGCTTGTGACTAGGGGAGCTTGTAACATATTAGCTGGACAATGGTTGGCTCTTTCACACATTATTCGCCGACCACCACCGTTTTAGTTTGGTTTCTGTTTAATACTCCCTCCGTTTCACTATGTAAGACGTTTTGGAGTTCTTTTTTTGTTTCAATGGTAAACTTATTTGATAACTCAATAAGTTTGTGATTAATTATGTTGTAAATGGTAACATCTTTTTTGTTGCATAGGCAAACTTTAATTTTAATTTTTTTTTTTGTCGAAAGCAAAACTTTAACTTAAATGAAAATTTGTATATGTATATGTTATTATGTACAAATTTGAGAACTCATTTCGTTTGTGATTAATTAATGTTGTAACTTGTAAATGGTTAACATTTTTGTTGAATAGGCAGCATTTTAGCTTAATTCAGCTTAAAAAGTTATATAGTTGGTGTAAATGGTAACATAAATAGCTTAACTGGTTGAATAAATACAATTTAGATGAAAGTAAATAAATTCAGCTGAATACTTGTTTCATCTAATTTTTAAGTTATTTTATTATTAGTAAATTTGTCAGGCTATCCCATTTACGGTTTGATTCGTTTCATTTTAAACCATTTTTCTATTTATAAAATATGTACATAGTTAAAAATATTTAAAATAATAAATTTTGGTATAGTGGTTTGGTGGGGAATTCATATTCGGTTTTTTGATTAATTAAACCAGTTGGTTTATTAAAATAAAACTCAATTTAATTTCAAAAATATAATTTGGTTTGGTTTAATTTATGTTCTATGTGAGTAGTTTTTTAGATGTGTTTAGGGTTTAGTAATTTAAATGATTGATGTATTGATTAATAATGTTTAGAGCTAGATTATGTGTTAGTATTTCATTTAGGTTACTTATATTTCTAGATTAGACAAGAGATTGTTAATCTATATTATTTGCATTTTCATGTCTATAAAGTATTTGTTAAAATACTTGAATAAAATTTAAATACGCATTTCATTATTTATATATAAGAGTAGTCGTTTAGGATTATTTGAAGTTTGATTAGACTTGATTCTTAAAGCCCAATGATTATTTTGATTGCTAATGATAATTATTGTTGATTGAATGATTATTGAAGAAATTATTGTCATGAGAATGAATTAGTCTTATTTGTTGGTCATATAGCTTAAGGCATTCTTCATCATATGTTCTTGAATCATTATACATACATCATTTTACTCAATGCAATATCATTCCCTATGCTCGTTATGTTCTCTTGTTTAAATTTGTAATCGTTTTTCATTGTTAGTTTTAAAGTTTGCTTTTAAAAGTCATTATTCATTTATTGCTTAGATTGAGATGAAACATGTATTCCTAGTGTGTTAAGCTTGATTCCTCGTAAATCGATCCTTTAAGTATTACAACATATTTAAAGGTATTTTGATAGCCTATAGACACTTAAAGGTCGAATATTAGTCTGGAAGCTGCATCTGGTGTTCGACCCGCCTAGTTCTCTTTAGTTTATTTGTTTTTAGCATTCTGTTATACTTTGTTTATCTCGAAGATTTCACATATTCTGAATTTTCTGAATTATCTATTGTTTTTGTCAAAAAATCGAAAATAGTATAAAACTCAAAATTTAACAAAACAAAAAACTTAAATGCTGATAAGATTTTCAGTAATATATTCTTAAAATATATTTCTTTTTGTGAAACTAAAATATTTTGATGTATATGTGATGTGATGTTTTATGCATTAGGTTTTACTTAATATTTAAACTCTATAAATGCACGATTGTGCATGACAGTATAGTGGTAGGATCGATCCACATGGAGTAAAAATCATTATAGATCCATAAATCTAAACAGAATTAGAATTAGGATGAAAAATATTGAAAATATCACAAAAGAAAATCCGAAGAAAATCTTTTAAATAAAAATATAAAATCAATTAAAAACAAATCTTGGGATCTGGGAAATTGTAGAAATTTAAATAAATAAAAATAATATTTAACCGGATTAGCAATTAAATGATCTAGATCTAGAACACAAACACTGTACCAAAATAAATCTTTTTAATAAAAGCAAATATTATTCTATCATAAATCCGCTAGGACCCTATGATAACATATTTCGATCTAGTTTGATAGAGTTCACTTGTAGATCCAGCTTCAACTCTTGGAAATCAGGAAATCAAGCCTACAAACTATAGATTCCGAGTAGAATAGCCAACGCTAGCTGTACTATAAAGCCATGTGAATCATTTGATAGATTCGTCAACCTAACAAAAGTATTTGATTCATAGAAGTAGAGATCTATTAACCATAATTATAATCTATAACAATAACCTAATTAAACATTAAATCTCTTTGAATAAATCTCATCTCCCAACATATAGATCTACTCAACCATGACAATTGGTTGATAGATCATTATGTTGTGTGGTTGAAAACATAAAGAAAGAGATGAAAACAGATTGTAGATCTTGAAAATGCAATGAAAACTTTATAAATCTGAGGAAAAGAAATGTAAAAATTACAGATCGGAAATGAGAAATAAAAATGGTAGAGTAACAGTAAATTTCGTGTCTAGGTCTCTCTGACCGCTCAGGAAATGAGCCTAATTTATAGAGTGTCTTCTAGGTCAGGACTCGGAATTAATGTGTGATTTAGAGAATATTCACTGGGTTCGATTGATCATACTTGGATCGATTGATCTTCTTCCTCTGATCCGTGCCACCTCATAGATTCCTTTGACTGACCGATCCGCTTTGGGATCGGTCGATCCTCTTCACGATCGATGGATCCAAGATGTCTCCAAAACTGAATGATGTGTAAAAACTTTCAAAGTTGCTATATTTTGCACATTTTAGCTCCAATGAAGTGAAAAGCTGAAACGACACTAAAACCGGCCAAAAGAATACAAGACCTAACTTCTAGACTCAATAAGACAAGTAAAAGAATTAAAAAAAATGGGTCAAAATAGACAATCAACCTCTCCCTCCCCCCCAGACTTGAATTCTTGCTTGTCCTCAAGTAAGAAACAAGACAATGAAACAAAGTACATAAGTGGAAGTTTGAAAAATGGAAACTTACGCTCAGCTTTAGAAATCCATCATGTTGATCATGTAAACCAAGAAGAAACCTTGTGAAAGGTTAATCGAACTTTAGCAGTACAACATGTATTTTACCATAAGCATAACACATATTACCGTACTCTAGCATCCGAGATCCAAGGAAACTTCTGAAATCTCCATTGTTGGCCCTTTAACATTCATAAAGTGTTGCATGCAGTCTCACAAAGGGAGTCGAAATCGCTAAGGGCTAGTAACGGGGGGCCATTTTAAGGGTGATGGTTAGGCATGAAAGATGAACTCCGATGCAAGCCAAAGCGCAAAATCACAGTGAGACGGGAACCAAAGATGGTGCACAACCTTCTGAACCTTGGATCCCAAGTAAGCTTCTATATATTGATCCTAATAGAGTTGCTATTGGTGCTAAAATAAAATAGATAACATAAGCAAATAAATAGGTAAATAAATAAAAGGTTTTATTCTGGTTCCTTCAGACTTATTTATCTTCTCTTTCTTTTCATTTATTTTTTTGAAAGAGAATCTCGGGATGAGACGAAATAGATCGATCAAGGTAGGATCGGTCGATGCCAGAGCATTTTTTTTTAGAAGGAGAAGTTGGAACCAGTTCTAACCATGTACATCAATCCTACTAAAAACTACACCAATAGTCAACTCAAACTAATATAGATGAAGTACAAATACTAGAAAAGTTACTCGAAAATCTTTAGAACTTTTGGTTGTACTGCCTCTCATACTCCGTAGTTTTTGCACTTGGTTGCACATGCTCCTAATGTTGCGAAAGAAGATTGGGGTCTGAATGAAAAAGGGTGTAAGGGTGTGGAACCAAACTAAAATTGAGCTTGGCCATCTGGAGCTCCAATAAGAATGGAGTGAACTCCATATGTATATGATTCCTTTTGCAATATCGAGCTCCCAAGTGAGAAGATTAGTCCAAGTTAAAGGTCCAAGTAGATAGAGCCAACATTGGATCATTCAGATTTTCAAAGGATAGGTCGCTTCGGGTAAAGTTGATCCACTGATGGTGTTTCCAATCATCCTGAACTAAGTCCAATAAATGTCAACATAAAATGGAAACCAAGAAAATTATAACATCTCATGTTTTGACTCAATAAAATGACTCAAGAAAAATGAAAAAGTTTTATTTTTGTTTGAAAAAGTTTTGAATTTTTTTTTGGGACAAGTAAACAAAAGAAAATACAGTGTTAGTAACATATGAAAACAGTTATCCCTTCCTCCATACTTAAATCATTGCGTCCTGCAGTGATATAAAATCAAAGAAAATTGGTGCTGCGAAACAACACCGGAGATAATGAATTGTGAACAATAAAGCAAACCATAAACCGTGGAAGGAGTTTTACGACCAAAAGGGAGCATTGTTCTGTACATGAACCATTTTTCAGCTTTTCTCGTCTCGGGATCGATCGATCTGGGTAGAATCGGTCGATGTCAGCGTACTGAAACTTCTTGAAATTTGCATCTTCTGTGTTTTGCACCTGTTTTCAGTCAGCTCAACACAAAAACATCATCATATCTTATTTTGAAAAATAATAAAATAAATAAATTAAAATAACTGAAGGGAAATAAAATAAAATAAAATAGTTTTATTAATTCAAAAACAAAAATAAATTAAAATAACATGTTAAGTTACCTCCCAACCAGCGCTTGTTTTTGCATAGTCACTAGCTTGACTAGTTTTATTTCAATTGGGTTATGGGTTCATTGGAGGAATGGTATCTTCCTCATCTGGTGGCTGATTTTTTGCCCTGATCTTTGGCTTTGCAGTTACAGTCCTTATCATGTAGTCCAGATTTTCTTTAGTGGTTTCAAAGTTTATTTCTGCTGGAACTTCACCAACATCGCTTCCCGGAGTCATGTCTATTGGATGAACAACATCAGCAGAGTCCACATCTTTCATAATGAAAGCTTGACCATTCATGGTGGGGACTCTGTCGACGGTATCAACGTAGAAGGTCATGGAGGTTTCTTTGAATCTTAGTTTAATCCTCTTCTTGGGGATACTAATTGAGGCTCTGGTTGCTGCTAGAAAAAGTCTACAATTAGTATCACCGAGTTCGACATGATGAACTTTTTCTACAATTGAGTTGAAATAAAGTATTAAATGGCTATGGACACAGCAAGTAGGAGAGACTTCATGAGCAACACGCTGGAGGAAGCAATGGAGCTCATTGAAAACCTGGCAACAAGTGACTCTAACATATCTTCTGACTATGATAGGAGAGTTAACACCACTCGGGTGAGTGATAAGATCATAGAGGAGCTTAATGCTAAAGTGGACATTCTGATGAGAGCTCAAAAGAGATATGTTAATCTCTTAGAAAGTGATGAGTTCAATGATGAGGAATATCAAACTAAGGAGATCAACTTTCTCGGTAGACAGGGAAACTACCAAAACTGGGGTTTTAACCCAAATTTTAGGAATCATCCTAACCTGTCCTACCGCAGCACTAATGTTGAGAACCCTGGAGATCAGTTTTGGAGTACTCATAGGCAGCACCAATGATCTCCAGGGTTCTCCAGGCTTCATAGAAGGACTCAGTACCAGCTTGGAGGAATGTGGCTATTTTGTTTTTTTCAGGGCTGCGGATCTGGCTTTGGTGAAGAGCTGCTGTATGAAAGCAGCTCGGTATTCACTCCTACTTGTGATAGATCTGGGGCTCAAAGATTTCAGCCATCAATGAACCTTATCAGCAAGGAAAAAGGAAAATAGTCTACAACGGAGGTAGTCTTGGGGGACTCCGTCGGCTTTGGTTGTACTACAGATCTCCTCAAAGATATCAATATGGTCCATTGGATTCTCGTTAGATAGCCCATGGAATTGATTCTGTTTAACCAGGGCGATTATTTGAGGATTAATCTCATAATCTTGCCTATGGATAGGAGGGGAATGATAGCAGATCGGTTACTATAGTAGGCATGCGGGACATCTTGCTCGCAGAAGGTAACCCTGCGTGGCGGGACTTGCAGTCCCGGCGCAGCATTTATGCCAACCCCAGCAGCTCCACCATCATTGAGAAGTCCTCTATTATCCTGACCCTCTCTCTACCGGACTGTATCTGCATTCTCACCATCAACAACAGGGGGGATGTTTCTGAGGTTATTAGGATCAGCCATACTAACCTTATCTTTTGATTTCCTTGTGGTTTTGTTTTTCTTTGTTTCCTTGATCTTCCTTGTGGATTTCCTTGTCAACTCTTCGATGCTCAAGTCTGGTAGATCTTTAGAAGCCTTGCTCCTTAATTGCATACACCTGAAAAGCAAAAGAAGTTAGAAAATCAGATCCGGAAAATAACTCTGGATCGATCGATCTTGGAAGTTATCGGTCGATCTCGAGAGAAAAAGGATCGAACGATCAAAGAGGGATCGATCAATCTTGCAAAAAGTAGGATCGTCGATCTTTAGGGATCGGTCAATCGTGCAAGAAGTAGGATCGGTCGATCTTATGGGGATCGGTCGATCTTATGGGGATCGGTCGATCTCAGAGACATAAATAAAATGCAGAAAATAAAATATCCTAGACTAGGTTTAAATACTTAAATCTAAAGGCTACAATTACTCCCCGGCAAAGGCACCAAAAACTTGATTGATGTTTTATGCATAAGGTTTTACCCAACATCTAAACTCCAAAAGTGCATGGTTGTGCGCGGCAGTATAGTGGTGAGATCGATCCATAGAGAGTAAAGAGCACTATAGATCCGTAGATTTAAACAGAGATAGGATGAAAAATATGGAAAGTGTCACAAAAGGAAATCCGAATAAAATCTGAATAAAATTTTTTTAAATAAGGATATAAAATCAATTAAAAACAAATGTTAGGATCTGGGAAATTCCAGGGATTTAAATAAATAAATAAAATATCTAACCGGATTAGCAATGAAATGATCTAGATCTAGAACACAAACACTGTACCAAAATAATTTTTTTAATAAAAACAAATATTATTCTAGCATAAATCCGCTAGGACCCTATGATAGCATATTTTGACCTAGTTTGATAGAGTTCACTTGTAGATCCAGCTTCAAGTCTTGGAAATCGGGAAATCAAGCCTACAAACTATAGATTTCGGATATAATAGCCAACGCTAACTATATTATAAAACCCTATGAATAATTTGATAGATTTATCAACCTAACAAAAATATTTAATTCGTAGAAGTAGAGATCTATTAACAATAATTCTAATCTATAACAATAACCTAATTAAATATTAAATCCCTTTGAATAAATCCCATCTCCCAACATATAGATCTACTCAACCATGGCAATTGGTTGATAGATCATTATGTTGTGTGGTTGAAAATACAAAGAAAGAGATGAAAACAGATTGTAGATCTTGAAAATGTAATGAAAACTTTATAGATCTGAAAGAGTGTAAAAATTACAGATATGAAATGAGAAATAAAAATGGCGAAGTAATAGTAAATTTCGTGTCTATGTCTCTATGGCCGCTCAGGAAATGAGTCTGATTTATAGAGTGTCTTCTAGGTCAAAACTTGGAGTTAATGTGTAATTTGGAGAATATTCGTGTCTGGGATCGATCGATCTTACTTGGATCGATCGATCTTCTTCCTCTGATTCGTGCCACCTCATAGATTCCTTTGACTGATCGATCCGCTTTAGGATTAGTCAATCCTCGTCATGCTTGGTCGATCCTCTTCAGGATTGATCGATCCAGGATGTCTCCAAAATCCAATGATGTGTAAAAACATCCAAAGTTGCTCCATTTTGCATATTTGAGCTCCAAGGAAGTGAAAACCTGAAAAGACACTAAAAGCGGCCAAAAGAACACAAAAAACCTAACTTTTAAACTCAATAAGACAAGTAAAAGAGTAATAAAAACGGATCAAAATAGACACTCATCAATTGTACCAACGAGGGACAATCATTTTTATTTTATTATTTCATGCTAAAATACAAATCCTAGATGCTTTATGCTTTTTCCTATTAGTTTTATTTCTCTCAATATATTTTCCTCTCTTTTTTCAATGTAAATTATAATTAGTCCGACGAGTTCAATAAATGTTTCTCCAATAAATGTTTCTCTCAGGGACGATACCCAAGACTCATCAAAGAGCTCCTTTCTCTGATGCCAGCGAAGCTATGGTTTGCCAGCGTCGGACCATTTTTTCTCAGCTGTTGTGTTTCTATTTCGTTTTTGTTTCTACCGCTCAAAGTTTAGCTTTTTCTCACTTTCCCAACCACCTCGATACCAACAACTACCCATATCTGGTGGTGGATATCTACTTCCATCCATTCAAAGCTCCACCTTACTCCGTCGATCCTCTTAGATCTACACTCTGTTTTCATCTCTTTCTATGCAATTTACATTATATTTCACTATGATCTATCAATCCCTTGCCATGGTTGAGTAGATCTGTTTGTTGGAAGATGAGATATATTTCAAAGGGATTTAAATGTTTAATTAGGATATTGTTATAGATTAAGATTATGATTATTAGATCTATATTTCTTTGAAACTAATATTTTTGTTAGAATTAACAAATCTATCAAATGATTTATAGGGTTTTATATTATGGTTAGCGCATATTTATTCTTTCCTGAATCTATAGTTTATAGGCTTGAGATCGTCAGCCGACGAGAGTCGAGGTTGGATCTGCAAGTGAACAATATCAAAACCTGTTAATAAATGTTAGCATAGGATCCTAGCGGATTTATGACCAAAATAATATTCTCATACGAGAGGTATTTTATTTTCTTATAGTGTTTTGAGTTCTAAATCTAGATCATTAAATTGTTAATCCGGTTAGATATCTTTTTTATTTAGTTAAATCCTTTCGATTTCTTAAATTCCAACAATTGTTTTAATTGATTTTTATTTTTATTTAGTTTGAATTTATATTCGGATCTTTTTGTGACAACTATTTAATATCTTTTTTATCTTAACTCTGTTTAGATCTATAGATTTAAAGTACACATTACTCTCTGTAAATTCGATTCCACTATTATATTACCACGTATAACCGTACACTTGTGAAAACTTTTGGTATACCAAATCAATACTAATCATAAATCTGTTGATGAATTCCTTTTGAAGACTGTTGTTTTGAGTGTGCTCGATTTACCTAGTATTTATACCTCTAATGACGCTCTATCAAGTTTCTTGAAGTTTGTGTCTCTACTCCTATATTATGCTTGTTTTTATGCTTTAGCGTTTTATGTTTGCTTGTAGGATTGTTCGATGAAGCTCTCCAATCTTGTAACAATCAATTAGTATGGAATGAAATATTTGTTGTGACCCAAAAAAACTTATTTAAATTAAGAAAAAGTAAGGTTGAATCCTCTTAGTGTTTACATATACTGATATGCATGAATATTAGTCTATCCCATGCCCAAATGTTTATGAGTCCCATGCAATTCAAGTACACTGTATGATAGATAAGTTGCCATTAGAAAAAATAAAATGCAAAAGCAATGTGGACCACTTCCCAATCCACACACCCATATCTCGTAAGCACTATTCTATTAAAAGACACTGACATTTTTCTAGTACAAGACACTGACTTTCAAATCAAGCTTCGCTGTTGATATCTTGTTTTTCTTTGCTGCTTCTCTTGCTATTTTTTTTTTCCAAGAAAGAAGAGTTGGGAAGGATTCTGTGTATTAATTATTTCCTTCAGTTAACGCCATATGAAGTTATTAATTACATATGAGACACGACGTGACCTACATAACAAGGGAAATGAAATATTTAATTATATATGAAGTTATCAAATTTGCTTATTAATGGAGAGGCTTTTGTGAAACCAAAAGTATATAAGCATGGTCCATGATAATCGTGGTGTTGTTGGTGATTTTTTTAGAAACAAAACGGTACTTAACTTTTCTTTCTATATGTTTGGTAAGTTCATGAAATAATAAGATATATATAACTAAAATGCAAAGGGTTCTCTCTTTGAGTATCTGCATAGTTATTTTCTACAATAATAATGTAAATTATTATTAGTTTCTTATACTATGAGAAACTCACACCAAATTTTTACATATAGTTGTTTTAAAGGTAATATGGCTAGTATGTAAATTGTTTGGTTGAATAAATCTTAACATGCAAACCATAGTATGTAAAGAGTTTGAATAATACAAGCCCCTAAATAGACCTGACATTCGGTTTTTGGATCAAGTTTGGGTCGAGTTTTTTTGGGGTTTGGGTATTCATTTTAAAGATTTTGGTACTGATCAGATAATTTATATTTTTGGATCAGAGTAGTTCAGACATTTAATTAAAGATCCAAAAAGTTTTCAGTTACAGGTATGCGTCATTTTTTTCTTTCGAAAGTAGTCGAGCATTTTGAAAATACTTGGAATATCCATCTTGAAATTACTGAAAAATACATGGAATTTCCGAAAATACCGATATATATGAAATAGGGTTATAAGATTTATTCGAAGGTTTAGGGTATCCGAACAAATTTGAAACCTCTTACCAACAGGGTAATAGGTAAAAACTAAACTTAATCCAAATCGTTTTTTTGGGTAGAGACCGGATCAAATCTTCGATCCGGATAATATGTCCATACCTACTCTCCAAAAATAAATAAATTAGATAAATAATATTCTTAATAGGGTCAGATAAATGGTTTATCAATATCCCTAATCTTATCTTTTCATCATTTCTTGTGATCTCCGTCTCTCCATTACTTGGAATTTTTAACATAGAAGACGGATCACTAGTGTATGTCTCGGTTCATGGAACCATTATCTTGTATAGCTCAAATAACTATTTATAAATTACATCGAAAGTACGAATTAAACGAATCTAGCCAGTACAATTACTATTTCATTTATTTATCATTTATTTTTGTCAAGGAATTTTGAGACATTGTTTAAAAAGAGTAGCTTAAGCTACCTAGCGTAGGAAATTGACAAAATAATAATTGTTCACGGTGAATTCCGGAGAACGATTGAAACTACGTACATCAACAAAATTTATTTGGTTCTTGTGTTAACTGGCTTGCTTAACTCTCCTGCTTATTTAATCAGTCGTGTATTTTAAACAAGAGAAAACAAATATAGACAAAGATTTTACAAGTTCACGCAGCAAAATTCTATTATATCTCATCCAAAAATCAATCATATTAATGCATGTATCAAATTAGTCTCTAGGACGGTTTTTAATGCATTACAATTGCTTGTTGCTTTCATTCGCATGAATCTCTGAAAAATTCTTATCGTCCAATGTTTTTAGTTTATTAAATTTAATTTTCATTTACATTATAGCTTGATTTGAATCATTATTATTCATAGTGTAATCGGTTGGTCATTGTAAATTCGATACCTATATATACTATTGTGTTTGCTTTGCACTTGCAATATGATTATAGGAATAAAACCTATTAATAATAAAAAATAAACATGAATTTGAAATGAAGACAACAAAACACTACGTATACCTCCTCAACATGTGGATTAATCATCGGCATCACACAGACAGTATATATATAACAATAAATGTCGGTAAACAATCCACAAAAATCATTTTTTTTATATATAACAAAAAAAGTAAATCTTACGGATAATACCACTGTAACACCTTTTTTCAAGTTTTTGTTGAGTTTGATTACCCATTTATCCTCAAACAACATCACCAATTACAATTTTTCTATTTTCTCAATCTTAATATAAATAAATGATAATTGTTGTGAGTCGTTGGATTTTAAACAAAACAAAAAAAAATTTGATGGTCAAAATTGGAAATTTTTTTTCTCTCTCTCTCTCTCTCTCTTTCCCTTTTCATCTTCTTTCGTCATCTAGAAACCGCTTGAGCGTTGCAGTGTTTTCTGAATTAAAGCAAAAAATCAAAGTTTGTTGCTCGATTCAGCATTCCAGTGTTTCTCTTCAATGAATTAGAAAGGTGATTTCTGAATTGCTTATCTTTTTTCTGAGAAGAAAGATTTTTTTCTGAATTAGAAAGATGTTTATCTGAATTTCTCTTTTTTCTGAATTGCTTCTCCTTGTCTGAATTGCTTCTCTTTTGCAGAATTGCTTCTTCTTCAGTAGTTACCTAAGGTCTATGAAGTTTTAATCCATATGGGTGTAAAGAAAGATGTTTTTCATTTTGATTTTCACGGCCTTAAGAATGATAGCAATGGATTTTACCAATTCACATCAAACTACGAATCTGTAATCAATTCATATTCCTTATTAACCAATTCCCATCCCTACAGGTTTAATCATAGGTTCTTCTAGGACACATCATCACTCTTAGGTAACTATTGTGCTAGGAATTTTGAGACCATGTGTTGATGCCACAAGAACTGAGTAACTGACCATGTGGTCATTGGCTCGTGGACATCATTTCTTTGATTTGTTAAAACAACCTAAATGGTGCATCTAACTTTTGTTTTTTGGCAGATTTGCAGCTGCATTAGATGATCACAAATTCGATTGCTGGTTTCTAAGTGTGGTTCCTGTCAGTGGACCTAATACACTGCCAGTCATTTATGATCCTGGGCTTGGGAGTGATGCACAATTGGTTCTGCTTTTCTCAGGAGCATTGAACTCAGTTCACAAGTTCAAAAGTTCATCAGACATGATGGCTCGAGTTCATCACAAGTTCACAATGTTAAGGTGTCTTCGTTTTTTCTTTAGATCATATGATCACTTGTTATGAGCTGGTTATGATATATTTTTTTCTTTTTCATGGCATCTATTTTTTGTTCTCCCCAAGGCAACGTCATCGCAGCTGTAAAACGTTTTGTCAAGCTCTTAAACTAGCTCTCTGTTATGAAATCTGAACTTTACTATAGGTTGGATATGATTTGAATATGTCAAGCTCTTAGAACATTAAACTAGATCCATGTGTGATGATACCCGTCACTAGCTATGTGTTTATGCCACAAGAAGCTGACCGTGTGGTCATTGGCTCATGGACAACTAAAATGGTGTGTCTATATATACTACAAAACAAACGGCCATGTTGTGCAAATGTTGCTTCTAGTTATTTAATCTTTCTTTTTGTATGTTTATCTATTTGAATTTGTTCTAGATTTTTCTATGTTCATCTCTTGAAATTGTTTTAAGTAGTTTAAATGGTCTTGAAGTGGAGCATCTTGGATTTGTTTGGATCGATTCTCTATGTTTGAATCCTTTATCCATTGAGTACCGAACACATATTCAAATGGGGATGGATGGTAATTATTTGATAGATTGGTGTTGGGATGTTGTAGATTTGGATTGTTAGTGCAAATCATCAGATATTTCCCATGGATGCTCAAGCTTTTGTGAGGACTGTGGGCAAATTAAGGTTGGAAGCTGGAGGTGCATTTTTAGATTCAGTATTATGATTGGATGTAGATCAGCAGTCCCAAGTCTTATGATTTCTAATCCATTGAATACCGAACAAATATTCAAATGGGGATGGATTAAAATCCTTGTCTGTCTATGCATAATTTTTTTTCTTTGATTTTGGTCGTCTTGGTGTATATATGCGTATTGTACATGATAGTTTGTGTCCATGGTAGTTTGTCCAATTAAACTTAACCATGTGCCCATTATTGTTTATCATTAATTTTGTATATTGTTGTTTTCTGATTCAGGTATTCGGTAGTTCTTGAAGATTAAGAGGCATGAGAAGAAATTGAGATTTGCTCATACAACTTGATGTGAAAATTAGAGATCAGTTTTATCATAATATTTAAATGTCATTACCGTTAGTTTATTATGTATGTTAATAGAGAAAACCTTCAAATACACTTCTTGCTTTGTGTACTAATCAGAGAATCAAATAAAAAAAATTCCCATTACCTTATGGTTTTGTCTCTAATAACCAAATTTATAACCAAACCCGTAAAGTTTGATTGAGAGTTTATAAACGTTAACAAAAACAAAAAAAGCTTGGGGAAATGACCTTTAAATCCAAGCTTTATATGTTTATGAGTATCAACGACAGACAAGAAAGCATCTAAGCTTTATTTGAAAATGCAAACCAAAGGGAAAAATGTTGAGAGCAAGCTCAGTTTCTTCATGGGCTCGGTGTCTTCAGATATTGCATCATGAGTCTGTAATCCTCATCGTAAGAGGACTGAGCATTAGAAGACGGAGCAAAGGAAAGTACATGATAGTTTGTGTCCATAATATCTTGTCCACTTAGACTTAACCATGTGCCATGATAGTTCATCGCAAATGGATGTGTCCATGTGGACACCATTTTGCAAATCTTAGCTTTGTAGTCTTGTCTCCTTCTAAGCATGCTTCTAGTCTTAACTCTCACCCCTGAATCCCATCCATTCTACTGTATCCATATGTCATCATCCATGATGTACAAATTTATGGCATCAATGTTCATGTTGTGCCCAGTTTGTTCTTATATATTCCTTGTGCTGATTGAGATTAGAACCAATTTACTGATAACAACTTGTGAAACATTGCTTTCACAAAACCAGTTTTTTGAACTTTTGAAACATTGGTTTCACAAAACCAATTTCTTGATTGTTTACTTTGTTATGAGAGAATACAAACACATATTGGTTCCATATATCTGATCATTTACATCTCTTGCTTCCCATATGTTTTCCCAAACGATCTATGTCCCCGATTTCAACATGATAATATCCATGATGTTATGTCCACACTAAGTTGTCCATGACCCAATTTATCAACAAAATATCCTTGTCTGGTAGCAACAATACAATGCTTGTTTGGTAGCAATTCCTCATTAAGTTCTTACATGATAAGGAGCGACAATAAAATCCTATGTCTCACAACTCAAGCTTCTTACTCAGTTCTTCTCCAATCTCTCTGCTTCTAGTTGGTGGTAAACATGATTTCTCATCTATTTCTCTTAGTGTACTGATCTCTAAAATCAAAACAGAGAACACAATATATTCTTTTTGTTAAAAGAGAACAAAATATTTACAAACAAAATATTCACATAATCATCTTTATTAGTCAAACTTCTGAATCTAATTGCGCAGATAGTTCAAAAGTTCAACATATACAATTCAAAACATCATAACACTCACCATTTTCAATTTTGAAACTTAGATATAATCGAATTCAACAATATCAGCTCTCTTAGCCAAGTTAGTCTGATACCTCTTACCTTGAGTATGCGTCAAGTAGTTTCCTTCGTTGTTATGGAGCAAAGGAAACCTATTAATTTCCAAACAAACCATTGTGAAATTTCAAAATTTCTTGATGTCTCTTCTAATAAAATTTTCGAATCACTAACTCAAAAAGAGGAAGAAAAGAGCGACAGAGAAGAGAGAGAAAACAATGGCAACCCCACCACGACACTTTAGATTCCATAATCTTAGCCATCCAATTTTAAGAGATTATTTTTAATCCAACGGTTGTTACTAAATACATTTAAAAAGGGTGTTGGTCTTATTAATATAGTCCAACCGATATAGTACAGCCTTCTCCAGGGTATTTTTGTCCAACAAAATGTGGGCCTCCATCAAAAACGGTGTATATTGCAAACATTTTAACAAAAAAGGTGTAATCGTGCTATTCTCCCTAAATCTTATGATAAAAATCTCATTTCTCTATATTCTTCATATCCCTCCTAACTGTACACCACACTCCAACAGACTCTAAAATTACATTCTAAGAAGACTCCTCCTTAACACAGTTTCTAAACACATCTTTCAATCTTTCAACAAAATATCTTAAAGTTTCTTGATTCTTGTTTTCGTTTATGAAGTGTGGGTCACTTACTTATATGGACTTCACTTTGAATAAATATCAGTTAGATCAAAGGCTCTTGCAATTTTTATTACTTTCATCATATTTTCTTTTATTCTGAGCGATTCTGAAAATTCATTGGTTACAAGCATACATTTTTTTTAAGATATTAAATTTTTTAAAAAACCGACCTGATTAGTGATGATTTTTGAACAAATAAATTCTGTTGACATATCAATGTAACTTATTTGTAGGTTAAAGTACTGTTATTATACCCCCTTGAAAAAGTAAAGTTTAACACAAATGTGATTGATCCTCTTGTGATGAACTAAATTCATATACAATGTAACTGCACTTTGTGAATCACAAAGAACCTCTACACTTTATTGTTCATACACCCCAAACTCATTTAGTAAAAAAACCTTGAGCTACACTGTCTCATCCACAATTTGCTTAAGCCCATATTAAGGCAAACGTTAAAGCCCAATGAACTCTCTGCTATTTGGCGCCCATTATAAACTCGGCTCTTTATTAATCATCACTCCAAATCCTCACTATTGAGAATCCTTTGAATGGCTTGGCTTCGATTATTTTCAAGAACCCTAAAACCTCAAAATCAAATACTTACCCAAATCTCATCATCATCATCCCCAAATCCAAACCCTAATTTCAGATCCATACCTTTCTCAACCTCATTCCTCATCACCAAAACACCAAAAAAATTCAAAAAATCCCGAAAAAAACCAGAATCTCCCAGAACCAAACCAATCCAACACGAATCAACTCAGATCCCAATCTTCGAATCCCTAATTTCCCGCGACGCACATTTCCGATTCCTAATCCGGTCAAAAGAATTCATCTCAAAGCAACCGGAACGAATTCTCCGACTAGACGACGCCGGAAAACTCTACCGTGAACTCGGATTCCCACGCGGACGTAAGATCACTCGTTTCATCCCTAAACATCCTCTAATATTTCAAACTTATCGACATACCGATGGCAAAATGTGGTTAGGGTTTTCCGAATCTATGGAAGATTTGTTAGATGAAGAGAAAGCTTTAATTGATTCAATGGAGATTGATAGAGTGAATCGTGTTCGTAAGCTGTTAATGATGAGTAAAGATAAACGAATCTTACTTAGTAAAATCCATCACACTCGTTTGATTTTCGGGATCCCTGAAGATTTCAGAGACCGGGTCGGACAATACCCGGATTATTTCCGGGTCGTTACGGGTCAAGATGGGAACAGAGTACTTGAGTTAGTGAATTGGGATTCAAATCTTGCTGTGAGTGAACTCGAAAAACGGTTTATGACCGACGAAGATAAAGCGAAACGAGCGTTTAAGTTTCCGTTGAAACATGGGAAAGAATTGGAATTGGAAGAGAAAGATGCGAAGAAGTTGAATCTGTTGAATACGTTTCCTCTCGTTTCGCCGTATTCGGATGGTTGGAAGTTTGATGTGTGGGGTTTAGAAGCGGAGAAGTATCGTGTTGGGATAGTTCACGAGTTCTTGAGCTTGACGTTAGAGAAAAGAGCTTCGATTCATCATCTTGTGGAGTTTAAAGATGAGTTTAGTTTGACTAGACAGACTTATCAGATGTTGAAGAAGCAGCCCACGAGTTTTTACTTGGCGGGTACGGAGATGAATTGGAGTGTGTTTTTGAAAGATGGTTATGATGAGAATGGTGTTTTGATTAGTAAAGATCCTCAGGTTTTGTTTAATGAAAAACTTTATAAGTTTGCAGATATGCAGCAGATGGAAGTTTAGTTAAATCTTAAACGATAGTATTTGAGTTTCAATTGCTGTTTCTGTCGTAGCAACGGATCAGTTCTAAGTAGTTTTGTATCAGTTGTGATCTAATATTGATTGATAATGAAGTGGGCTCTACAATGTTGTAGTCTGATAGAGCAAAGTGATTTGGAGAAAGGACACTATGTTGCATAGATGATAGAAGAGTAAAGCCACAGTCACAGTTCTATACATTAATAATTTCTAAAGCCATTAGCCCATTAGTAAGCCACTGATCACCTCCCTTCAGAACAAAAGTTTTTCTATTTCAAACAACTGATAGCCTTAACCAGAATTGATAGCCTTAACCTCTACACTATCACTTTTTTCTTCAGTTTGATGCCTCCTAAATTATTAATAGTTTTTTTGCTGCCCTACGAGTAGCCAAGACCAGCCCTATCACCATGGAAAAACTTTTAGTGGCGTTTACCAAAGATTAATCGAATAGGTAGTATATCAAAGAAGGAAGAAAATCAAAAGATCTGGTTGATTTATGACCATGAAATTCTTTGAATATTAAAAGAAAATTTGATGAGAAGCCTTTGTGGTTTTTTTCTTAGAACATATGCGGTTGAAGGTTTTTATAGGAGTCTTACATCTTTAAAATATAAAATAATATTATTATATTATGAGAATCTCTCAATAAAAGTGAAAAAATCTATCAAATGAAAGATTTTGAGAGATTTTTTCACTTTTTTTCAAAGATTTTTATAATAAAATAATATTTTTTCTTATTTTATTAATTTTTTTAGAATTGAGGGAATCTTATGCGAATCTCCAATTAGACATGCTTTAAGTAACTTAAGTAACTGGTCTATTTGGCTTTAAATTATGGGTTATTTAGGAAAAGCGCCACAACATAAAATATTCCAAAAGTAAAAGCGATTATGAAAATGACCCTCAAACCATGTCATTTATTTGACGTAAAAATATTTGTTGCCCTTAAAAGTTAAGGGACGATGAAAACACATATGTAGAGATCACTCGCATTTATCGAGACTCCTTTCTTCTTAAAACCCTAATTTCTCTCAAACCTAGATCCGCCGCCTCCATTTTCGTTTCAAGAGTTGTGGCCGGCGTCCAGTGGCTTTTTCAGCACCGACATCGTCAGGTAGTAGTAGTAGTAATAGAGATTTTCTCCTTGCTTTAGTTTTTGTAATTGGATGTGATAGGTCTTCGAAAATGCTTCTCAGATTGGGAATCGTTTCTTTGCGGAGTTGATTAAGGACGCTGGTTCGGTTGTGGTGCAGGCTCGTCTGAGCGACGGATTGGGTTCACCACTAACACTTCAAGGAGTTGTTATATGATGGTGACTTATGAGTCTCAAATCTGTTCTCGTATGTATTTAATCTTGGTCTTAGCTTCGTGTGGCTTTCAGTTGTCCATTCTCAGTCTTCATCTTCACAAGGTGAGGTTGGAATCCTGTTAGGCTTATTAGTTGATCTTTCATCTTCCAGTTTGCTAAGTGTAGTTTTAGTTGGTGTTGATGGGATTTAGACTATGGTTATGGCTTGTTCAGAGTTTTAGTTGAGGCGATTAGGTTCTGTTTCGACGGTATATTGTATAGATGGGCTGTGCAATCCGGGGATAGCCACTTACCGTCCCTACCTTCTCTGCTCTGGGTCATCTTCTTAGTTCCGGGTGCTTCTTCACTGTTTTGGCCTCTTGAGTTTTCGAGGCTTAGCTTTGTTTGAGGTTCTGTTCTTGGGGTTTGTCTCTTGGTATTTTTCTGCTGCAGTGGCATCTACTAGTACTTCTCTAAAGCTCATTTTAAGGTTAGGAGATGTTTCAAGACGTTGAAGTGGTCTCGATCTACATGTCTTCTCTTGCGTGGCGGTGGCCAGTTTTTGTCTGTAGGTGGCAACTGTTGGCTTGCGAATGTCCGCGTGTAAGATTTGTTGGTCCTTTTTGGCTTATCCCCTGTCAGAGTTCATGATTTTCTCCTTGAGTCTTCTTCAATGCATTGGTTTTGTGTTCTTGGTGTGGCTGAAATGATGTTGATTTCTATGCTCTTGTTTAGTTTATGAAAGCTTCCTCTTCTGCTGGTGTTTCTGCTTACTCCAGCATCCCCAAGGTCTATGGAATCGGATGTGGAAATGAGCTGGTTCGGATTTCAGTTGTAGTCCTTTGGTTCTTTGAATTTTAACCCTTTATGTTATATCTAAAGTTTTTGATATTTTTGCGATTTTTAGAGCTTTAGTCTTCGATAGTTTCTAGTTGCTATTCAGCTTGGTCTCTGGACGGTTTTTGATCCTTGCCGGCTTAGTATTTCTCCATGTTTGTTTGGCTATTATTTGGCCAATTTTGTATGGTTGTGTGGTTTGTTCTTGGAACACTCCAACCATAATAGCTGTTAAAGCTATGTATGTAACCTTGAATTCTCCATTATATATATATCCAGATGTTAAAAAAAAAATGTAGAGGTCACTCGCATGAGTCAGGAGCAAAAAAGTGTGCATTGGAAGTAACTTCTTGGAACTTGCCAATTTCTCTCTACTTTTTTTTTGGTGTGTGGCTAATGAATCCTATAAGTGTATGAAAAATACTAGAGGGGTAGCTCCTCTATTTATACTTAAAGAAGAAGTCCTAAAAGTTAGAAAAATGAGAAGTCTAAAGTCAGCTACCAATTGGTTACACAGACTGTACCGATGGGTTCCTGATGTGTGCCACCACCGATCGATTACAAGTATGTGCCGATCAGTCCTTGAGCCTTGACCACGGGTTGGTCGACACGAGCAAGAATTATGTGTTTTTAAATCTGACATCATTCTATTGATGAATCAACTCGTTTTCTGACATTAGATCCTGATTAAGAGCTCCAAACATGTCAAATAACAAGATAATAGCATAACATAATAGGTTCAACAATATTTAATAAGAGTTAGAAACAAAAACAGAAAAAAAAACAAAAATAAAAATTGTCTCAAAGGAAAAATAAAGAGGAAAAACTAATTCTCTTGGGTGGCGGAATCTGAGGATGAGGATGGTGATGGAGTGGGGATCAGAATAGGCCGGGGCTGAGCAGGGGCTGCATCCGTGCGACAAACACATCCTCAGCGAGACAATGAAGCAATCGCGTTCTAGACACTCTGGAAACTATCCACCACATACCTTTGAAATACTGCAGTCTCTATAAGAATAGGAGGTGTGGCGGGAAGTCGAAACTGATGCGCAGACGGATTTGGAATCGGATCATCCTCGGATGATGTAGGAACAGACTGTGAAGAGGCACCTCTACGATGGCGAGAAGAGGTGCACGGCGACGAAGCGTGTGATGCGGCTGGAAGAGAAGGCGTGCCTGACTACCAGTGATGCAAGTGAGCTCCTCTGTGGAAGCTTAACCAGGTAATCTGTCCCCTAACTACGGTAGCTCCAAATCCAATCAGACTTAATCCAACCAGCATGTGTCAGAAAAGCCTCATCCGTGACAGATCTATCAGACATCACCTTGACGTCTTCAGTGCTAATACCGCAGAAACGAAAAATGGGAGTCAACAGGCTGCCAACCATCTCAAACTTGGCTGCCTTGCCTGTGAATGGTCTGATCTTCAAGCTAACCAAGTGATGTACGAAGATCGCACCAAGGTTCACATCAGGATCTAGGTCGGTCCACTCCTCAGTAAACAGGCCCTAAATGGCGTAGCACATCAGCACAAACTCAGACTGTCTCATCTTCCTAGGCTCCATCTTGCACAAAAGTGTGTTCGAGATAGCTCGAACCACGTAAAGAAGAACCGAATGCCTAATGTCGGAGTGAGTAGACTGGTTGGCGCAGTAAACTCCATCTACAAACTTGCTCTAGTAAGTCTGGAAATCGACCGCTATGTTTGACCCCAGAGTAGTGCAAATATTGGTAGGATCAAACCCATAAACAGTTCAAAGATTTGGGATAGAGATTCTCTACCGAATTCCTCGAATCAAGAATGTAAGCATGACTATCTGAGCTTGCACATCTGCGGCGGTATAATAGACCTGAACCGTGGCCATGAACTGACGTACCAACTCAGGATAGACCTCATAATGCTGGGTGCATATCGTACCTAACCTTCCACATAGCTAGCTCACACTCCTCCTTGATCTTCATGCGATGCATGGCAATGTTATCCATGAACCTGGTGGGTCTAATCTCCATGTTCAGCCAAGCATTGTAGAACAAGGTGTCATAGTCATCCCACCTCTCTGAGATCTCGTGCTGATAGCACTCATGTCTGTGAACCTCATCTCTAGGAGTTCCTTCCCAATTGACCCTAGGGATAAGCCTCGTCTCTTCTATATGAGGCCATGGGGGAAAAGAAGGAATCTCATGTGAAGATCGACTGCTCGACTCTCCCTGTGCTCCTGATGTCCTTGGTATTTTCCCCCTAGTATTCATCTTAAACCTGAAAGAGAAAAAGTCCAAAATCAGCCAAAATCCAAAGTCGGGTTACCCGTGTCGATCGACACGGTGCTGAATCGGCGATATCAATCTAAAACCAACTTCAAATCAAATTTTCATCACAAATTAAACATAATCAACCATCAAAATCATCATACCAACTCCAATTCATCATCCTAAACATCTCTAAATTTTGAATTATATGTCAAAATAGTTCAAGTTTTATTCATAAAAATTCATGACTTTTCTATCAATTCAACCTAATTTAACAGCAATCTACACTTCAATCCTTCTAAATTCAACCTAATCAACTAAGATTAGCAAGCATTAAGATCAAAATCGGATTATAAAAGTGAGAATCTAAGGGGGGAGGGGTGTATTGAACTGAATATTTGGAGAGATTTTAGTTTTAGTGAGTTTTGAAAAGATTTGGTAAAATTTGTTATTAAATTTTTTGAAATCTCACATAAAACCATGAGATTTGTTTTGTTTTTTTTTGTATTTTTAACTAAGAAATCCCATCAAATCCCATCTGAAATTGTTAAATCAAATTCTTATCATGTTTTCAATAACATTGGATTTGAGTTTATAATTTAAAATCATTAATTCAATAACACTTGATTTTGAAAGATATTTTAAAATTCATGTTTCAGAAACACATGATTCGTCACTTAAACTCAAAGCCCTCTAACAACTCATTTCAATACACCCCCTAAATCTTAAAATTTTGGAATTATAGATGAAATTTTGAAGAACATACCTTTGATTTGGAGATAATGAATGATAGAGGAGTATATGAAATCAAATTCTCTTGAGTTTAGAAACAAAAATCGATTGATTTGGTGAAAAATTAAGAAAACCTGATTTTGGTATATAGAGGCTGCGGTTTTGCGATTTGGAAAAGGAGAAGTGGAGAAGAAAAAGGAAAATTAGGTATATATACTAACCTGGGGTCCGTGTCGACCGACAAGGGTGTGGGTGTCAATCAGCATGGACACAAACCTTGTGTTTCTTGGTTGAAAAATTACGAAAATTCTCTCCAATTCATGAGCATTTCCTTCCCAAACTTGTCATTAAACACGCTTAGTTCCTGAGATAAAACAAAAACAAAGAAAAATTTGTAACAAGACCCAGAAAAACATATATACAGACTCACCGGTGGGTTGCCTCCCACAAAGTGCTTATTTTCAGTCATTAGCTTGACTTTGTCAGAAATCAGATGGGTAGAGGATCTCCGGATGAATCCAAAGGTGATGAAGATGAAGTCTTTGAACCGAGATCATCCTCACTTAAGTCAAGCAACTTAGTTTCAGAACCCTATGCATCATCTCATCCATCACGGCTTGTCCTTTATGTTAGAATATTTGTGGACTAGAGATGGAGAATGAGAGAATATGAGATAAAGAGATTCAGAGATTGAGAGATTAAGAGAATATGTAACAAGATTTAGTAACCAGAATAATCAAGAGTAACAACAAGTATGAGAGAATTTCGTGTCTATGGAGAAAATACAGCCCCAAAGGGCTTTAGCCCTGAAGGAGGCGGATTAGGTTAAAATTTTTACAAAGTGTCTCCGTCCTTTTATAGTGATAAGGAGAAGTCTATTCTATTTGAACCAAATAGAATAGAGTACATAACTACAGCTGGAACATTCTATTTTACATTCTATTTTAACCATATAGAATAGACCGCATTCTTGATCTCAATATAGATTGTCTTCTTCATATAGAAATAGAACACCTTCTTGATCTTAATATAGAACGTCTTTTCTTCATATGGAATAAAACGCCTTCTTGATCTCAATACTCCCCCTCAAGCTTAGCCGTCGTTGGTACAAAGACTAAGCTTGGACCTACATAGGCGTTAGCTCGGTAAAAACCTCATCATAGAAAAAACCACTTGGGAAAAAAATCTATGATGAGGAAAAGAGCGTAACGTCTATGAGTAGGGGATATGGTCAAAGGTGATAGAGTAGCGAGAAGACTTCAAGTACCTATGATCTTCAAGGATAGCTTTGAGCCACTCCGGCTTCTCTAGACTTCCTTTTGTCCGGTCTCTTGCTTCTATTTGCTTTTGATTTCCTCCTTTGGTACTTGGGAAGAATCCATAGATGGTCTGACCTTATGTTGGCGATGATTATGATTGCGTCATGTGAATCATATAGCAAGACTCAGCATTTGTTTTCTCAAACTTTTGCTTAGCTTAATAACTAGTTTCAAGTGGAGACTTCTTGGATGAGCTTCACGTGGTCTTGATACACAGTGGTAGGCTCTTACGCTCTTGTTTTTACCCCATTTTATACAAAACCCCTTTGCTTAGATAGCCTTGCTGTCTTGTAACCTTGCTTTGTCAACCAAAAAAACGCCTTTTAATTCAGGTTTGAATCTTGAATTCCCCCCCCCCCCCCCTCAAGCTTAAGTGGAGGGACTCCCCCTTAAGCTTGCAACATAACAATATTCTCCTCCTTTCTCCTCATCGTCTATACGTGTAGTGCAAGGTAGGAGTAATTTTCTCTTCACTGTTTGTAACCTACAAAATTGGTGTGAGGTTTCAATAGTAATTCCTTCATTGCTTGATCCCAAACCTTGATATGAAGCCTTTCTTTGGTAGAAACTTGGAACTCCACTTATCCTTTCTTCGGTAGAAACCCATTTTTCACCAGACAGACCACTCTCCATTCAA
This sequence comes from Cardamine flexuosa, assembly GCA_963555745.1. NCBI lineage: Eukaryota > Viridiplantae > Streptophyta > Magnoliopsida > Brassicales > Brassicaceae > Cardamine > Cardamine flexuosa. The sequence continues at coordinate 13,935,063 of OY743221.1, read as the reverse complement.
AAGAGCATAACTTACTAACCATAAACCAGAAACACTTCAAACTGGTTCCATACGAACACTAACTCTTGTAGTTCGCTTGTGTCAAAACATCGTGAAGAACAGAGCGTTGAATGTCCTTTAAAGGATATAAAACTTCTGATGAACCAACGCTTCTTCACTTCATTTCGTCTCATGTTATTTTTCTCTTTGCATCCAAACTTCTTGAGAGAATAGTCACGACACTTACTCCTTTGTACCTTCATCAAGAGATACAAAATTTTAAAGCAATGGACGTGGGATTTTAAGAAGTTCAGATAAAGAAAATCGAAGATGAGCAATAAGAGAAATGAATGTAACAAGGTCAACACGAAAAATATAACAATAAGCATGATAAAATCAATAAGAGTTTAGAGAGTTGTCCTTTGTTGTTTATGATTAGGTGGATAGGTATGGAGAGTTGGTGTTCTTATCATGATTTGGGAACACCTTGAGTAGATCTTCTTCTCAACATATCTTGAGTAACAACTTTCTTGATCATTCTTATGAATGTACATGCTCCAAGGATTTCTTGACTCCAAATCTTCATCATGTGTTCCTTCTTCTATAACACTTCTCTCACCAAGAATAATCCCAGCTTTCCTTGTTTAAATCCTTCATAAAAGATTTAAATTCATTAAGTAATAGCCATGGGGGTTTAAGAAGTTAATAATAAAATGGTTTAAATTTTAAAGAAATAGGAGTCATAATTCACAAGGTTCAAGAATATTCATAAAAACTGAAAAAGGTAAAGTGTACTCCCTTTTTGTTGATGATCTTTGTAGAGGTTTGTGGAACAAGCTACACAGAGTTCCTTCACTACTTGCTTCTTGATGTTTTCTTCTTAGCCTAGGGTCAACAATTTTTTGTGACAACATATTGCGATTTCCCATTCTTAGCATATCTATGCATACACAAGGATTAGCAGTAAAAGACTTTCCTCTTTATGGTTCTTCACCATAAAGACTATTTACTCTCTTATGAGAGACAAGACTTAATTATGGTCTTAGGAGTTTTCAAATCACTAAGATATGAAACTCGGACCAAAATATTTATCATTACAAAACTATGATGAATCAAAGTAGTAATTTGTTTCTCATTCATCTTTTCATTTTAAAACAAGGGATGCACAATGATTTAATTGGAAATACTAATCAAAGCATTTTCCCTGAAAAATGTTCATTATTTGAAAAACAAGCATGGACTTAAGTGCTTACAAGAAGCTAGCCATGATTTTAGCTCGGGTGAAACATGATCTTAGGTGTATTTTGAATTCACAATGAATTTTAATACATATCTTTTCACCTTAGGGAGCAATAACCAAGGACTTAATTGCTTAGAAGCGGCCCAAGATTTTAAGAATAACCAAAGAAAATTGGATTCATCAAGGCTTAAGGGCTTAAAACTCCATTTGAGTAAAAGCAACCAAGGTTCTCATTCCTTTGGAAATTTAACAAAATGAGATTTGGATTCATCATGGCTTTATGCTTTTACTCATTAGAGTTTAGCTTTACCAAGGTTCTCTTCTCATGGGATTTGGATTCATCATGGCATAATGCTCTTACTCATATGAGTTAGGCCTTACCAAGGTTCTCTTCCCTTTTGAAAAATCAAATAAAAGATATATCACATTTTAGATCTTTAATTCATATGAATCAAGCTTCTTTAGGTGTATTCTTCTTCTCTTAAATGACTTAAACTATATACATTCCAGAGAAATACAAATTAATATTGAAATCTCAAGCTTATGTACATTGGAGTTTAATTTGAAAGTAATTGTGACTTAGAGAAAAGGGAAATGGGCTAAAGAGAATGCGAAAGTAGAATGAAACATCAATACTATCCATGGGTCTGAGTATAGGGAACCCACAGAATATGCTGGAGATGTTCTCATCTTCTTTCTCTTCTACATGGGATTTCACCACAACCACATTTCGTTTCTCTTCATTGTCACCACTTAGAGAAGGAGATTTATCAAGAACAAACAAATGAAAAGCGTGATTTCCTTAAGGATATAGCATGACTTCATTTCTAAATGAAAAAAAAGTATGGTTCACATATGGATTCATCACAACAATGTTTATACATTTAAGAATGAAGCACACATATCACACAGAAATCAAAACCAATAAGAAACAAAACATGAGCCAAGGACTTAAAAATTATGTAAAGAAAACATAGTCCAAGGCTTAAATATGACAAACGAAATTTGGATTCAACAAGACCTAAAAGCTTAGAACTCTTTTGAATAAAGGCGACCATGGTTCTCATTTCATTTGTCAAGACTCAAACAAATAATGGATTCATCAAAGTTCTCTAGCTAAATATGTCTTTAAGGATTTAATTTCCAGAAATATCTAGGCATGGATACAACAAGGATCTCTTCCTTTTGAGTCAAAATGGTGATCCAAACAGAGATTGAATTCATCTAGGTTCACTAACTAGATATCCTCTTAAGGTTTTCCCAAAGATATCTAGTCATGGATACAACAAGTATTTCTCTCTTTTGGTTCAACCATTAGATACCACAACTTTTAATGCTCTAATTCATAGAACTTAAGCATCTTTTAAGTGTGTAGTTCATTTAAAATGACCTTAACCGCATATCCAAAACAAAACTTCCAATGAACTTCATGTTCCTTCATTTCAAAAGAAATCAGAATCCGTTCCAGGTTTTAAATCTATAAGGATGAGATTTAAAGGCTCATTTTAAAACCAAAGTAAATGAACATATATACCACGACAATAGGTGCTTCAGATCTATAGAAATAAAACACCATTCAGTCTGGTTCCCTTTATTTTGAATTACCCAAATCGCAAATCTCAAGTAAAAACTACAATGGATTTCACTTTTCTATTCCAATGGAACTTAGAAATCAATCCAAGGTTTTAAAACAAACACAAATGCGATTTTGAGTTTTATTCAAAGCTAACTATGACTTAGAGAAGGTCAGCGAGGCTTAGGGATGATTAGAAAAGAATCTGAGCCAAACAAATCACTCATCTAAGAGCTTTAAAGCAACCGGTTTCTCTTCTTCCCTTGTGGTTCTTCACCACGCCTCAGATCCTTCTCTTCACTGTCACAAAGGATCTAATAAAATGGCTTGGAGAAGAAGATGGAGCTTAAAAGAGAGTAGAAAACGTTGAGCCAAGCCAAGCCATTAAAATGAAGAGGCGTTTTTAGGCATCATCCAGATTTATCATGTCTCCATCTTATCTCTTCACTGTCAAAAAAAAAAAAAAAATGCAAGATCTACTTGCTCTGATACCATGTTAGAATATTTGCGGAATAGAGATGGAGAATGAGAGAATATGAGATTCAGAGATTCAGAGATTAAGAGAATAGGTAACAAGATTTAGTAACCAGAATAATCAAGAATAACAACAAGTATGAGAGAATTTTGTGTCTATGGAGAAAATGCAGCCCCAAAGGGCTTTAGTCCTGAAGGATGCGGAATATTAGGTTAAAATTTTTACAGAGTGTCTCCGTCCTTTTATAGTGATAAGGAGAAGTCTATTCTATTTTAACCAAATAGAATAGAGTACATTAATACAGCTGGAACATTCTATTTTACATTCTATTTTAACCATATAGAATAGACCGCATTCTTGATCTCAATATAGACCGTCTTCTTCATATAGAAATATAACACCTTCTTGATCTTATATAGAACGTCTTTTCTTCATATAAAATAGAATGCCTTCTTGATCTCAATACTTTAGCCTTAAACTCATGAGTGATGATAGCTCTAACCTTGGCAAATGGTGTTGAACCACTTCCATAATGAAGCTTATACTCAATAGTATCATCAACTTGTCTCACAGGAGTCAAAGTCATAAGGGGCTCTTGGGTCACTGCTTTTCTCTGCTATTTCTTCTTCTTAACCACATCTTTCGGATTCTTTGCAGTGAAATCCTTAGAGTGAATCTCATTCAATTCTTGGCTAAGAGCCTTATCAACATATTCAGCAACAACCTGAGGGCTCCACATCACATATCCATTAGAATTAGCATTATAGAACACATCAAGATCAACATGCTTCAGAGAAATTCTGCTACTTAGCAAATCAAAAACAACTCCAGCAGTAGCAAGAAATGGCCTTCCCAAAATCAAAGCCATATCAGAACCGATATCCGTCTCAACAACATGGAAGTCACAAGGAAGTAGGCAGTCTCCAACCTGAACATGCAGATTCTCAACAAAACCTAGCTAGGTCTTTACTGAAGCATAAGCCAATGTAATCTCAACTGAAGATCTCTTAATATTGCTGATTCCCAACCTTGTTGCAATGTCATTAGAAATAAGATTGATACTAGATCCAGTATCACAGAGTGAATCAGTGAATCTAACTCCAGCAATGGAACAAGGCACAACAAAACTTCTAGGATCTTCCAACTTAGGCAATTTTTGGAGAAAAACCGTGTTGGGTGGTTGAGTGTGTTGACCGACACGGCCAGCTGCATGTCGATCGACGTGGGTGGAATCATGACCGTTCTTAGTCATGATTTGCATCAAACTTTCAGAGATTTGGGGTGGTGTCGACCGACACGAGGTATGTGTGTCGATTGACATAAGCTCGTTTACGAGAATCTCAACTTTTTCCTTAGCTTCAGAGTTTACCAAACTCTCTTCAGTGACTTCTCTCTTGACCATATCACCCCAGGACATAACAGCACCACATTGATACTTAGGATTCGTATCAGTTCTTCCAGGTAAGATACCATCAGGGCGTTTAGTGTTCTCAGCAGATTAAGCAATCTGGGTATCCAACTTCTTATGGTTGTTCAAAATCTCATACTTCCCATTCAGATTTGCATAAAAAGCATCAATATTACCATTGAAGTCTATAGTCATCTTCTGCTGTCCCTCTAGAATTTGGTCAAGTAGATCCTTCATCTCAGAATCCGGAGTCTTAGCAGGTGGATTCTGGTAGTGGGAGCTTCCATAGTTCCTGGTGAAACCACTGTTGTTTCTCTGAGCATATTTAACATCAGGCTTGGGCGTAAATCCAGAAAAGTTCTGGTTGTTTCGTAGATGTTCCTCTTATTGTTATCGCTTCTGAAGTTGCCTTGAGAATTATCAAACCTTTGGCCATTAAAACCGGAACCATTCACATAGTTCACATCCTCTTCATTAGCTTCATCCTCAGTTTTGAAAACTTCAACCTCTTGAGCAAAGTGAACTGATTTCTTGTTCACTAGAAGGTCGTGCACAGTATCAAGCTTTGCCTTAACTTCAGCCATCTGACTATTGTTTAATCCAACAGTTAACTTCTTCCTCTCATAATCGGCATTCTTAGAGCTGTTACTAGATGCCAAGTTCTCAATCAACTTGATAGCTTCCACTGGTGTTCTAGTCTTGAAGTTACACTCACTAGCAGCATCCAAAGCAACTTGATACCTCCAATCAGTTCTGCAAAATAAAGTCCTTATGAGCTGGACTTCATCAATACCGTGATGCGGACAATCTCTTTGGTAACCCTTGAATCTCAGCCAAGCAGCCTTAAGAATCTCTGCAGGTTCTTGAGTAAACTGAATGCAAGTCCCTCAAATCATCTGTCTTAGCATCATCATAGAAATTATTGGGAAAAGCTGTCTTGATGTCCTTCCAAGTGGTTAAAGACATGGTTGCAACTGCTTCAACCAGTGAGCTGCTTCTCCAGCAAGAGAGTATGGGAAGAGCTTGCAAAATAGATAGTCTTCAGATACTCTATTGGCTTTGATACTTGAAGCCAAGTCTTCAAACTTCTCTATGTGGTCCATTGGATGTTCAGCAGGATGAACATGAATAGTGTGTTGCCCCACAAGAGTGTAGTATTGGGGTTTCAACTCAAAATCATTCCTCTGAAAAGCAGGAGAACATATAGCAGACCTATTAGTGTAGAACTCATTGGGTCTGTTGTAATCAGCCAGTGTTCTTTCCACAGCTTCAACCTGAGCATCCAAATCAGCTGGACCTCGTCCTTCGGCAGCGTGTTGATTGACACAACCAGCTCTGTGTCGGTCAACATGGACAGTCTCATCAACATTCTCGACAATGGGGTTCCCATCAGCATAAAGTTTCTTACCTTGATCATTGAATTGGTTGCCCTCTAAATCACGTAAGATCCCAGTAGCATCCCTCACAAGCACAATAGTTTTAACCATCTCTGATTTCCTCTATGCCTTACGATTAGCTCTCTCTTACTTTCCAATCTCCTTAGTAGCAACTAGTTCTTTGTTCTTGTTGCTCCTAAGATTCATGCACCTGAGATAAGAGAAAATATAGATGCAAGTAACAAAATAAAAGAAAAATCTAGACTAAACTCTATCTGAAATCTAATGGTGAATTTAGAGTCTCCGGTAACGGCACCAAAATTTGACAGGGAAATATAACCCTAGAACTACTCTTTCAAATTAAGAGGTCAACTGCAGCACTTAGGGGTCAAATCCACAAGGACTCTGAAAACTCACACAGTAGATATAACATATTCGAATTAAGCTAGACAATAAATAAGAAATAAAATAAAGCAATGCAAATAAAAGTAAAAAAGATGAACGGGGATGTAATTCAAGTGATTAAAACGCTAGACCTAGGAACAATCATCAGGAATACTTTGGAATGTGAACTGGGCAGTTCTATAATCAGGACTAAATTGTTTGTTTGGTTCTTAAACTCATAACACTAATATGATATCTCATCCAACTCTCGCTGCGACGATATCTATCCTCTAAACAGAAGGAAACCAAATCTCTTTGCGAAATACCAATAAATAGGAGTCTCTATGAATAGCGGGTATGATATGTTTACAAATTTTCTAAACTAACTCTCGCTGCAAAAAGGTTGTTTGCTCATCTAAGATTGGGTCAGGATATCAATAGCACTCTCGCGCTACTAACATTCCTACGGTACTAGGATTAAGGTGATCAATCTTAAGACTAGTGTGATAATCAAATCTAGATGAAGAACATAATAGATAACCTAACATGTCTATGCCCAATTCAACAAACCATCATAAACCTTTTGAAAACCCTAGATCTAACAAGGTGACTACTCAGACATAGAGGAGAAAACACAAATCATTGTCTGAATAATACTCATAAAATATGAAAATAAAATAAGGGAGTTCAGAATTCTTCTCTCCACAAAACTTGCTTGAAACTTATAATGAAAACTTAGAATTATGAAGTCTTTGGGACTTATAAAACATAATTTAACCTAAAAACATGATGATGAATGAAATATAAACTTTAGAAACTTCTGGGGCATAGTTGCAATTCTTGAAACTTGATAAAACTCGAAGGCGTCATTCACGTCTGGTGTGTGTCGACCGACACAGGATAGACCTGTCGGTCGACATGGACAGCAATATTAGTCTCCTTGTTGTTTTGCTCAGCTACAAGCCTCCAAAAATTCCAAAGTGTTCATCAGGATCCATCTCGTGTTTGTACCTAATAAGACTCAATATATATACTGAAGACTCTAAAAGCAATGCATATAGCATATCATAAAACCATAAAATCTATGATATATCAACAACTGATGCAATTGTATATAATATTTGCATCGATTGTTATAACTGATGTTAATTTGTGTTAATTACAAAAAAATGATGTTATCTTTTATATCACATTGTGTATTTGCAACGGTTATAGTAATCATATTTTTTCTAAACATTTATTGAGCAATATTTTACACTCATATTACAGTTATATTAAGGCCAAGAAAATAGAAATATTCTAGTTGAAACTAAATAATAATATCCATATGTGTGATTTTAAAGATGTATTAAATTTTATTAATGTTTTCTAATCCTACTTTTAAAACTTAAGATATGTTTATCAAAACTGTAACTTCTAAACTACCTATTTTAAGAATAAAAAGCAAAACAAATTGAGACAGTTTTTAAATTGCAACATATATCTCTATATATAAAGTAATATGTTCTCCCTTCTCATGCTGCCACCTCATCATTCTCATACTCTTAAAAATTGATACATCAGCAATTACTTGATTGATTTTAAGTTTGTTGCTTGATTTATGTATTATATTATTTAGAATTTATTTCTGATAATAACTATTATTCTTTAATGATTTTGAAAAGAATTCAAGAAGTCATTTCCTCAAAAAAAATCTAAAAACTTTAATATAATTTTTGTCTTACTAGATTAAAGATATTAACTTTCAAATAAATAAATCAAAGTATTAACAATAATTATCCTAATTTATGGTAAAATATGGTATTAACAAATTAATTTGAATATTATAAATAAAAAAATGTAATAAATAAATAAATGCATTCGAACATTCGATTGTAGTAGATGTGCATTCTCTCTATAGATGAGATGTATAGATGATATTTGGTTCCAAAATTTTGTTAGTGTTTAAATTATTTTATCTAAAAGCACGATACAAGTGGTTATATTAAATACTCACAATTTCACACGCTCACAACTACACACGGTTCAACTCCATCCAGCCATTCATAAATTCAGTCTCCAAATCTGTATTTCAATGTAAGCTCTTGAATATCACATAATTTAAAGTAAAAGAACTCTCAAAAGGATTCAGAACTATATAGAAGGGCCGTCGGGGTGTAGCCACATTGAAACTTTTAATTGAGTCTGTATCCACACGAGTTTTGAAAAACAGTGTCTAGCCACATCCAAAGTTTATTTTTTTCGAGCTGTATCCACATTTCCGTTAATTTTGAAGGAAAGTTAAACAGTTTGCTGGAGGACATTCAAAAAGAGTATGATTGACTGTCTCTTCCTCTACTCCACACCGTGCACAATGTACGTCACAATTTATTTCCTTTTTACGAAGATTAGAATGTACCGATAGACAGCATGTAGAGGCCTACCTGTAATAGCTTGCCATATAAAATGGCGTATTTTTGGGGAGCATTTTAATTTCCATGTATAAGCTTGTAGAGGCTGAATATCTGCACCACAATAAAGGGGTATAGTACTAACTGTGGGATAGTTATGTTCTGTCCAATATCCTGATTTTACTGAATATTTTTCCGACTTTGTAAAATGCCAACCAAATGTATCTTCTCTAAACACTCTACTGATTAAGATATCCTTAATCAATGGAATGTCTTTTTTTTTTTTAATTTACAAGTTATATTTAAATCAATAAATAAAAATTTCTAAAACATTAAAACCCAATCTAATTATTATATAACTGTTATTATATGATGTATATGTTATTAAGCACAAATATTATATTACATATAAAATTTATCGCAATGATGTGGTTATCTTAATTTTGAAAACATGTGGTTAATCTGTCAAACCCCATGGTAATGCAGCTGGATTAGAGTTATTAGATATGAACTCACATGTTTTGGTAGGTATATCCGCTAAAACACACAGCTAAGTTCAATCCACCATGAGCCGGATTAAACGGGATGGGTTAACCCGCTTTGTCATCTTAATAATATACTATTAATATTTTTGCCAACTTTAACCCGTTCTATTGAGAAATGTGTTGTCAATTCTTGGTTAGTGGGAGGACATTTCATTCCCGGTTTATTAACATTATAAACAAATAAATATACTCATTTATGATATTCACTCTGTTTTAAAAAGATCATGTTTATAGAATTTTTACAGATTTTAAGAAAATCTTTAAAAAAATAAAAAATTTTAACCTTAACTTTATGGAATAACTAATTTTAAATTAAAAATAAGGGTATGACAGGAAATTTAAAAGTAGTTATGCATAGAAAATAAAGAAATATGATCAAAATTCCTAGAATTATGATATTTTTAAAACAGAGGGAGTATACATATTTTTCAAAAAATTAAGCCTTGTTTCTTCTAATTATACTTTAAAAGAAAATCAAAACAAAAAAAAGGTATTTTCAAATTATAAAACATACATAAATAGGGCATTTTCTCAAAATTTCTCATCAATATGCAAGAGAAGAAAGATTATGATAAAATTATTTGATGATAGACTAAAAATCAATTTAAAGACATATAATGGAACATTTTAGTAAGAACAAATATGAGTTGTGAGAAAATTTAATGGAGATACCATCACTTTCCTCACCTTCATAATTTTATAAACACAATTATGCAACAACAAGAAAACCATATAGAAGCATTCAACATGGATGGCGAACTGAATTTTACTTAATTTAAATTAGGCATTTTACTATATTCAAAACTATAACTAAGCAGTGAGATAGTTTTAATAGCTAAAATATTAAAATAAACAATTCTTAATTCACTATCATGTAAAAGTATGGAACTTTTCTTGTAACATGATAACGATGTAAACTATATTCTATATATGACAAACAATTATATGTCATAACCATAACTATAGTCAAACAAAAGATATAATTCAAAACAAGATAAACAAACCTTCTAGTTAATCATAAATCGATAAATGTGAACAATATACTGTGTTTTAAAGATTAAGAATTGGTAGGTGTTTGACTATAACCAAAACTTGAAAAGCCAACAAGTATGAGACCTGGACCACAAGCAACATACTTACTATACAATGTATAATTATAACAATATGGAGCCAGAGCAATAAAAAAATGTACATCAGACAAGCTCCTACAAAGTTTCTCTCCAGCTCCATAACCGGAAATACATTAAACCATTACCAAATGTATACAGTCCAACCAGGTTTAACCGGAGTTACATCCCTTATGAAGTTCCTCTCTTTTTGCACTTTGATTTGCCCTTTTACCTGAAAAAACCAGAAAGATCACACCAAAGATTGATACTACTTTGTCAAACCAATGTACCAAATTCCAATTGATTTGAAAACGTCTAAAACCATTTCTGAAAGTTGTGTGTTTTCAAGTTAACATACCCGGTTTGTGAAAGCCGTCTCCAATTGAGTATTTCATGGTGATTCTGAAGGTAGCTAGATGTTGTACTTCCTCCTCCAATCCCATTTTCTTCACTAGGGAACTGTTCTGAGTACCCTGGAGACCACTCAGGGACTATGCCTCCGTCTCGCTCTCTTCTTCCGCTGCTTGAAGATTCAGCTGTTGAGTCTTCAGTGCTCTCTGCAACAATTCTGATATTAAATTCTGGTATCATAGCAGTGACTTGGTTTGACGCTGGTTCTGCTCTCGGCTGCTGAACTTGGTTGTTGGTGTTGTTGTTGACCATGTTCCTTGGAACCTCTGCTCTGCTCTCTCCTACTGAGTTTCTCACATTCAGAGACGACTCTTCGTCTTCTTCAGGTCTGACCAAAGAAGAAGTAATGCTTGGAACCATCTGATCTTCATATCTTCTGATTTGGTTGAGTCTTGTTGGTTCATTCTCTTCCATTGTGATATCTCTAGGGAAGTCAATAGGAGCTTCCTCAACCTCAGCAGAATCTCCCAGTCCTTCTTCTGATCCGTTCTCTATCGCAGCTCTTGAAGCAGCTTCTAACTGCCACATCTGTGAAAGTGCTTCATGAAGCCGTGCTTTCGCTTCATCTAATCCTAATATCGGTCGAGGATAATTCGATCCAAGCTCAATACCAGCAGCTTGAAGCACGGACTCAGGTGCGTTCCACGGATGATGTATCCATTCTGTAGGGAGTCTAGACAGTTCAGGAAGCCATCTCCTTACGTATTCCCCATTTGGATCAAACTTGTACCCTTCAAACTGAGGGTTATCTATACGATCAAACTCTCGGCTATCCGGGAGAGTACCCGTAATGTATTGCCAACCAAGTGCATCGCTTTCTAAGTCCGCATCAAGAAGTGTGTCCCAGAAATACTTCATCCCCCATCGCCATGGTAGTTGAAGCACTTTAACAAAGAAGCTTGAAACAACTACTCTTATACGATCGTGCAACCAACCAGTAGCCCATAACTCTCTCATCCCCGCATCGACCAACGGATACCCGGTCCGGCCTTGCCTCCATGCCTTGAAGTAGTTCTCATCAACAGCCCATGGGAAGAACTTTAGATGGCCAAGAAGTGGTCTTTCATGGGAGTAAGGATGGTTAAAACTTATGTATCTTGAATACTCTCTGAGACCAATAGATTTGAGGAAAAGATTGACACTTTCTTCCCCAGCTTGGTATCCTTCGTTAGCCCACGCGACTTGTTTAATCCTAACAAGATGGAAAACTTTTCTCACACTCACTTCCCCAAAATGTAAATGTGGAGACAGAAACGAGGTTGTGGCACTATCAGCTTTTCTCCGGTTTTTAGAGTACTCAATCAATGGTCCATTGATAAAAGTTGTGAGAGCTTTATCAGCATTACTCCATCCAGGAGACCAAGCACGAGCAAGAAGTGCATTACTTCCTTTCTCTGATTCATCTTCAAAGACCAATGGATCTGATACACACTTAGACACATCCCCTGCAACAAACACATAACCTCAATTATTACAAAGTTTGGGAAAGAAGCCACAAGAGAGTGTAGCCAAGCAACAAACCAACCTGAAATGATCTTCTTAGGTGGAAGAAGAGGAGACTCAGGGTCATAAGGCATACTAAGACATCTTTCCCAAAAAGCAGCAAACATTGAAAAAGGACGGCCTAACTCATCAGTCACTTCCCATGGCTCATAAAGCAAATCTGCGTTGAATGATCGAACCGCTATGCCTTGTGCAGTCAAAACATCCTTAGCACGATGATCACGCACCAAGGACAAGGGATCTGAATAAAGATCAAAACTTTATCTTTTTAGATATAAACATAATGAATAAAACTGATCAAAGTTTTCATTTTTCATTCTCATCTCACAAAACAGAACATAACCCAAAAGCAAAGAGACAATTCCAATCATAAAAATCAAATCTTTTTTATACAAATCCAAGATTCCAAAAAGAAGAAGAGTAAAGGAACACAGACCATATAAATGGTTGAAGAAGATCTGAGAAGCACCAGTGGATTTAACAACATCAAGAAGTGAAGAAACACTATCAGTAGATCTCTTGGTGATAAGACAGGTACCAAGACTTCTAAGAGATGAATCAAGCTGAGCTAAACTGTTCTTGAGCCACCATCTTGAAACCCTACCAGGATGATAGTGTCCTTCTTCTTCAGGTGCCCAAACAAACAAAGCAATCACAGGGCCAGCTCTTACAGCTGCAGCTAAAGCTGGATTATCTTCAACCCTAAGATCTCTTCTAAACCATACAATACTACAACTACCACCACAGCCAGAAACTGAACCAGACATCTTTCAATCTCTAAAACCTAAAGCTTTTGTGCCAATAAGCTTTAAAATTAAATTAAAAAAAAAACCCAATCTTTTTACTTTTTTATTCAATCTATGTAGAAATCGAAACTCTTTGATGGCTTATCTTTGTTCTCTCTGAGCTCATCGAGAAGAAAGACAAAAAAAAAAAAAAAGAGATTTTTTTATGAGGAAAAATAAAAACAAAAAAAATAAAAAGCTTATCTTTAGGAATATCTCTTGCCTCTGAGTGCCTCTCTGGCAAATGCAACTATACTTTTGGGAATTATTCACCCAAAAAGATTTTTCCTAATTTTGGATAAAAGTAGTCTCTCAAGTAATAAAAACACTATGCGTTATTTACATTAATTTCTATTTATCTTATTTATTTTAGCTTTACGGTTAGAATGTATATATATATTACATATGTATATAACAAACATTATATTCATATTAGGACCCAATTTTAAATATAATTATAATTATAAATTTCTTTAAATTAATTTTATCTTAAACAAAAAAATTATCCAAATAAACAAGAGGAAATTAGAGGTTGATAGAGAGAGGTGAAGAAGAAGAAGATTGACACTAGGAATAATGATTCAATTCACACGACGAGATTTAATGGAATATTTTCCACCACAACTTTTTTTCTTTATTTTTTTTGCTTCCCACTTGAAATATTATCCCAATCAAATAGAACCAAATCAACTGTGACTCACAAGTTTTATACTCCTTTACTTAAAACTTTCCTTTTCTTTGTTTAAAAAAAATATAAAAAAAAAAGAATCTTATACTCTAGTTCTCTAGAACATATCCGACACGATTTATAAAGATGTACAGTCGTTTAAATATACATATTTTTTGGTAAGCGTTTATATAGTCTTATAGATATTAAACGGGTCGCATTTCGTTTACTCGGTTTTATTCAGTTTAGATTGTTCGGTTTAATTTTATATTGGGATTTAGTTTGGTTTTGGAAAACAAAAAATTTATATACTAACTTCTTTTGATCAATACTAAAATATTATTTTCAAATATTTTATATTGAACTTTACTAAAATTATATTTAACGGTTTAATTCAATTCAAATTTAAATAATTTGGTGTAAATTAGGTTGCTGCGATTCAATTTGATACATTTGATTTGGCTCAATAATTTTGTTCAGTCCTACGTGGAAACATTTTTGGTTCATCTATATTAGAACCCACCAAATTTGATACTAAATATTGGTAACAAGTAACAACTTAATTTTTGTTCTTTATTATTTTTTATTGATTATTAAGGATAATAGCGAAATCATACAATTGATGTACTGAGGATGATTCTGAAATTTTATTGGAAGGTTAGGATATGAGAGAGAGTGACATATTAGCGAAAGTGGGCGAGAGATGGATATGGTTGGCCCTCATTGCCTTTTAGACATTTTTAAGGCCTTTCTTTTTTCCTATATCTTTAATAAATAAAAAAATTGGTGGGGAGAGGGTTAATCAGGATAGACTTAAGACTCCATTGACAAGTCAATTCATATTACCAAATCACTAGTGCAAGTTTATGAAACCATTTTCTTTTGCGCAATTTTAATTCCATCATGTTGGGAACATAATGAGATTGTCGGTAAATTTTGAAGATGCAAACATCCAGTCAACTTATGATACATCTATCATATTCTCAAATGATTTGTTATCAATAAAAACCGATAACTTCAAAAGCAGATATTGATCTTGCTAAAAGGATGGATTACAAATAATAAACCATTTTCAGGGAATGCCAACTCTGTTTTTCATCATTCATGGATGAGACCTTCTAATGATTGATTAAAAATGTAATTATGATATTTCATTTAGTCAATCAGCCAATCAAACATTGGGAGGTTGGATATTACGGAATAGTGATGGTGTTTTTAAATTCTGGGAATCGGCTAATTTTTTGGTTATAAATCGACGCCACTTTGAATGTAAATCACTCTTAATTACATTACCAGCTGTTTGGCTCAAAAGATTCAAAAGGTTACAGTAATTATATATAAAAACATATATTTAACAATAGCTGGACAGACTTGTCTTTATTTAATTAATATTCATACGTAAGTTTAATCATCGAAGAGTACAGTAATAAGATTAAAGTTATATTATGGACGATATTAAATATGTAATATGTTAGATAATATATAATCGATATATAGTACTGTAACATTTCGGTAGTGTATATGAAGAGGATTAAGAGATTTGATTTGGTTACTTATGTCACCTAATTGCATCTTCATCGATAAATATGTTAAATAGAGTATCTTATTATTATTTAATTAATATATATATATATATATATATTATTTTTTAATTATTTAACTAAATTAAGTTATTAAAGAAAAAATGAACCAATTATATAATTACAAGTATAATGAAATATACTTAAAATGCTAAGAAATGATTCTTATTTTTGTAATTTAAGAAGCAATTCTTCTTTAAAAATCCTTCTCTTACCTACTTTTAAACAATTTAATATTATATAAATGTTAAGAATTCATTTAAAACTTCTCAATGGGGCTGGTCTAAGTGCACTTATTTTTTCTGTCAATCATCTTGAGAGAACTCCAGAGTTAAACGTGCTTTGGAGTAGTATTAGGATGGGTGACCTATCGGGAAATGATTTTTGGTACTGTGTGAGTGAAGGCAAAACACGAGAAAAGATAATGTGGTGATTTGTAAGAATAATAACAAGTTTTTGGAACTTCTAACAAAATAATGGACCGACTATCGGACAGGGATGGACTCCACAGACCCGAAAAGACATGGATGCTCACTAGTAAGATCGGTCGGGACGGTACAAGTACAATATATATTAGTCGGTTTTGAGATTGGATGAATGATCAGTAATGTGTCGTGTGCAAAATAATCTGAATTGCAAAACTACGAAAACTCTCTCTTTTCTATTTATTTCCTTTCCCCAAAGGAACATTCTTTGGTTTATATTATCTTATATTATATGAGCATGGCAGCATGGGCAATGCTTGATTAAAGTTCTGCATGTGTTATGTCTGAATGCACCATTCACCGTGTGGTCCGGACCCAGTTTTGTTTGATAATGTCTATGAACATCTAGATACGTTTAATATATATACACATATATTGATATATACAAATTTCAGATTTATCTGTCTGCTTGTAAGTTGTAAAATATTATGATAAATTTGTTTAGAAATTTAGTGTCTCTTATAAAATTATTTATTACTTATTATTTGTTTAAAATAATCTAATTTTTACAAATTTTTTTTAAAAAGAATTGTCTCAAACGTAATTTTACCTGCAAACCCTATTGTGATACATGGATAATTGTTTGCTGGAATTATTTACCAAAAAGGAAACAGTAAATAAGTTATTCGGCTTATTAGAAACTCCATACAACTGATCAACGAAAAAGGGTATCAAGAGACTCATCTTCCATAGTAACAACAATATGTGAACAACAATCATGACTCTTATATGTATTAGCCAATTTTCATATTTCAAAAAAAGTAAAAATAGCCAATGTTTTCAAATCCAACCTGGAGCTGCAGTCAAATCGGTAATTCCAAAGATCTTGTCACTAATCTGATATCCGTCTACTGATAAAATCCACCAATAATAAGTTTGGAAATTTTTGGAAAATCTGGTAAATTCTAGCAAACCCGATAAAATAGATGACTGGATAATACTCTTTCCGTTGCAAAATATAAGTATTTTTAACCATTTGATTGTTCTATTTTATAAGGAGCTTTGCAAATATTTATGCATTTTTACATATATTTTTAAAAATATATAATTAAAAAACAAATCAGATATTGGTGAGAATAAAAAAAGAAATGTAACTAATGATTATTTTAGTTTAAAACGAACTTTCTTTAAATGTAAGTTTTAAACTAAAATTCTTATATTTTGAAACATAGGAAGTATTGATTGAACCAGTGGTGTTTGAAAATATTGATTAAGTATTTTAGTTTTATTTTTATCGTATATACTATAATAAGTCAAATATGTTATTTGTGATTTTTTAGATTTTGATAAAAAAAATTGACTTATGTCGTTCATTCGATTGAAAGGAGATTAACAATTAACATTTGAACGAGACTGATATAGTCATATGACATTTAGATTATAGAAAGCATTATGTAGTCGACCTTATAGAAAGATTTGTGAAAACTACAAAAAAAAACCGGTCTCGAGAGTATGTTATGTACTTTTCAATAAATATATATCTTCTAATTTGCCTCCAACAAAATAAGGGGCAGAGATTCTAAAGAGAAAGGACATTTAGATTAACATAGTTTTTAGAAACAAAAAAGTTCATGTGAGAATGATTCTGATGTAGCGGATCCTACACTACATGTCGTGAGCTCTGTTTCTTGTTTTCTTTGGGCTTTATTTTTAATGTTTTTGGTTTTATCTTAAGTTATCGATAATCCTTGAACTTGAAGGTTTGTTTCAACTCAAAGCATACTAGGAGTTTATTCTCATCGTTCTTATCTTTAGAGATTTAGCTTTATCATAGAAGTAGTATAAGTAGAGAGTGTAGGATTGCAAAAATCTGAACTGAAAATCACGAATCAAAAATTAAAGGAAAGACGAATACGCAGAGGCGAGATATGATCTTTTTTCTTAATTCAATAAATCTTCTACATTATGGCGGTTTTACGAGATTATGAAACCCATGATAGAACCATGTCGAGACTATAATCGCATCACCCGATATATATAATCTATGAACTTTTATTTTACGATACACTCTCGAGACACACTCAAGATTTACTTAAGAATTTCTAGTAGAATATTGATGGATGCTTTGTTTGTGTTTAGAATGAATGATTTGAGAGGAGAGGCAACACCCTTATTTATATGGAGGGGAGACTTGATCCCGAAGTTAGGGATAATTTCTGCGAGATTTAGCTTGATCCGCAAGTCCAGAATATCCGCAGAATATTCATACTTGACGCGCAAGGATCAGCTCAGAAAAAAAGAATATTTCATTCAGAAATATTCACTGAATTAAATCGGACTCAATCTAGAATCTTCTAGATCTATCCGAAATTATGCAATAAATCTATAAAGAAAATTAATTAAACTAATAAAAAATTTGTCCAAAAAGAATAGGCGTGATTGTGGGCCGAATGTCCACATTCCCCAAGCCCAAGCCCAAGCCCGGCCCGGCACAGCGGCGGCGCGCGCGTGTGTGTGGTTTTGCATAACATCCATACATCTCTTACTCCATAGTGTCCTTTCACATGCTAGTGAACTATAGTGTGTGTTTAACACTATATATACTAGTGGAAAAATTTTCCTATGAGCAATGTGAGACAATTTTGTTGTTTTCATTGTTAAAAAGCTTTCCAAACTACCCACTTCACATGCTTATTTCTCATTCAAATTAACTTCAATTTTTACAAGTAAATACACTAAGTCATAGTGCTCATTACAAGGATTACATTGACACCAAAATCCGGTTATTCCGATGATGATCTTCACTGGAAAATTTGCCGGAAGTTTGGCCAAAATACATTTGTAAAATTTGGGTTTCAACAATGCCCCACATGAATAGAAATTACTCTAAACATATGACGACTATACAGACTCGAAAAACTAGACACGACTGACAGATACGACTGACAGACATTAGAGAATATAAGCGGAAAATCACTGTGTAAGAGATAGTAGCATATTTCAGCCTTGAACCACTCATTGTTGATAACTGTCGAGTTTACTTGGCCAGGATGTGAACATGATGTCTTGAACCGCCCGGAGTTTGATGTAGACTTAGACAACAGGTACAACCCAGTTTTAATTCCTCGTAGAATCAAGTTCTCTGTTGTGTTCATTGTGGCTTTGAACTTGCATGGTAGATCATGAGTGAACATGGAGAATATAGCCTTATGTTCATCCTCCTAGAAACGGCCCAATTTCACACTCACTAGGTGACTTCCACCCGCTCCGCATATATGAAAGCTATGGAATTATTCATTAAAAGCAATGCTTAACCTTAAAAAACTTATAGGAAATATTGTTAGTCATCTGAGAACTAGGTAGTGATGTAATGTCATTCAGTGCTTTTACCAGAGTTAGTTGATTTAGTTGTCCCTTTGAACCAACATCATGGGATCTCCATTCTTGTAGGTGGGGTATCCATCAATCCACCTCTTTGAGTCATAGGCTTCAAACACATTCTCTTTGATGATTTCAAAAAAGGGATCTGCTAAGTTGTCGGCCGACTTGATGTAATCCACAGTGATTACACCCGTTGAGATCAAATGTCTAATGGTTGTATGTCGTCTTCTGATATGATGAGATTTACCATTATAAATGTAACATTCGTGTCCCAGAAATAGGATGTTGAATTATTTTCGGATAAAGATCTGAGTTTTACAGATTATTATTTAAATCAAATAACATCTGGGATGTTAGAAAGGAGAACCAAAAAGTTTAGGATTGTTTCTGTTGGATTAGAAAGTTGTGATGGGTTTATTTGTTACGATCAGAAGTTATGGGGTGGTTTTGCAAATAACAGAAAGTTGGGGGACTTAGTTGCAATTCTGGAGAAATTGGAAGGAACCCTAATCTCCTATTGGTTTATTTTAACCTAAGAGTGGCAGCATCTTTTTCTTTACGTGGTCACCTTCATCGAGTAAAACAAAAGAAAAAGAGAGCTTTGTGGGTGGCTGTGTTGGCGAGAAGAGAAAGAAGAGTATTGTTGTGTGGTGTAGAGAGCTAGAGAGGACTGAGTTGGTGGGTTTTGGCGTGAGGAGAAGAGACAAGGTTGATCGTTTTTGTGCGAAGCGATCGTTGTTCCGTCGTTGCCGTTTGAGAGAAGCTCGAGTCTCCATCTCATCCTTCTTAACGGTAAGAATCTCTTCTCCGCCTTAGTTGTTTTGTGGTGGTTGTTGTGATGGTGATATTGATCGGTGGTGGTGGTGAGACACGGTGACTGATCAGATCCTCATGGTCATGATGTGTTTGAGTTGATGTCGTGGCTGAGAGAGTGGCCGTTGCGTCGAGGTGGTTTCGCTCATTATCGGTGGTGTCGTCGAGAGGAGATTGAGATCGTTGGTGTTCTCATGAGTTGGGCATTGAATCATTGACGTTGGTGATATAATAGTTAACGGCGGTTGTTGTGGAGATAGTTGTGAACTCTGGGATGGTGGTTGGTGGCGTCTTGGTGGCATGATGATGATCGGACTTGCTGTGACGGTGAGATCTGAGTGTTCGTGTGGTGTATGATCATGGGTTCGTGTTGGTGCTTGATGGTATCCGGTGGTGGCGTTGTGGTGGAGACGTTGCAGAGAATCTAAGTTATCACGTGGAGAAGATGACTTATATCAAATATGGTGGTTTAGCTAATTATTTAATTAGTATTATTTTATTATTGTTAGGTTCTGCATTCGGAAAATCTAGCTTTTAGACGTATCGGGGAGTTCTAAAAAGTTGCAGAAAATTATCACAATACTTTCTGCTTTTGGCTAAGGTGAGTGCAGTACCGTGGTCGGACTAGACTTATAGGAGTTTTCGGTCTAATTTTATGTATAGGATTTATTTCTGTGAATGTTTGTTTTCTTGGGAGTTTTGGTGTTTTGCTGTTGTGTAAAACCGTTTGTGCTGTTAAATAAATTCCGGAAAATTGCTGAATTTAATCTATTAATTAAATTGCTGATTTGCTGAATTTAACTGATTATATTTTGGTGTAGAAGGATTTATTAATCGATGTAAAACTATTATTTATTTATAATAAATATTGCTAAATTGCTTAAGCTGATTTGCTGTTTGTCGAATCCCAGCCATATAATTATGTCGGAGACTTTTTGAGTGACATGTCTGTAATTGACCCAGTAGACGGGTTGATCGCCTCCTCAGTATTTATTAAATACTGACTGTGTCTATTCGTAAAGACGCAGGTAAAGGAAAAGGAAAAGTTTAGTTGCTGGATCTCGTGGGACCAAGGCTGCGGAAAGGGGATGACATACCGGGATTTATTGTTTATTTCTTTTATTGCAGTATTTTGGTTTAAATTGGTTAAGTTGAGTTATTTAAATTGATGTGATTTCGTGAATCGTTTAATGTTGTTTATGTTGGAGGATTTTAATATTTATGGGAATATTATTATCGAGCAAAATGGGTTAGGTTGTTTTAATAAAGATTGTTCAGTGCCTGGGATATAGCCGATTGAGTATCATAGTGTATATGCAGTGCTGGGACTGGTTTCTCTCACATCGGGATACCTTCCAAGAAATTACGAAGCCATTATGCTTCCTCTGCTGCTTTGTCTAAAGCAATGAACTCAGATTCCATGGTTGATCTGGCCAACAAAGTTTGTTTCGTGGATTTCCATGATACTGCTGCACCTCCAAGAGTAAAGACGTATCCACTTGTGGATTTGGAGTTCTTTGAATCAGACTTTCGATCTCTCTTGCATACTCTACTTGTGACACGGCTTCACCTGAGTTTATGTCAAATGAAGTTGCGGGTCTACATGAGTTTTTGCCGTTCCTCTTGAGTAGTTCTTGAACCTTTCAAGTATCTTTTCAGCATAATGTCCTTGAGACAGAGTAATTCCATCAGAAGTTCTTGTGATCTTGATACCCAGAATGACGTCCGCAAGACCCACGTATTTCATGTCAAACTGTCCACAAAGTATGGTCTTAGTTTCTTGGTCTATATGATTATTACTTCCCATGATGAGCATGTCATCAACGTACAAACACAAAAGAATATACCCGTTAAGAGTACATTTAATGTAGATGCACTTATCACATTCATTGATGCTGAAACCATTTGACATCATTACCTTGTCAAACTTTTCATGCCATTGTTTTGGGACTTGTTTAAGTCCATACAATGACTTCATGAGTCTATAGACTTTGTCTTCTTTCCCTGGGGCTATGAAATCTTCAGGTTGTTTCATAAATATCTCTTCTTCTAAATCACCATTTAGAAAGGCAGTTTTCACATCCATTTGATGGATTTCTAGATCTCTTAGGGCTGCAATAGCTATCAGAGTTCTGATTGAAGTTATTCTCGTCACGGGAGAATAAGTGTCAAAGAAGTCTAGACCTTCTTTTTGTCTGAATCCTTGCACCACAAGTCTTGCCTTGTACTTATCAATAGAGCCATCCGTCTTCAGTTTTGTTTTGAAGATTCATTTGCACCCTAGTGCTTTAAACCCTTCAGGTAAATCAGTAATCTCCCATGTATGAGCTTGCATAATGGAGTCGATTTCAGTATTGACTGCTTCCTTCCAATAGTCTGCCTCGGATGTTGACATAGCTTCATTGTATGTCATTGGTTCATTCTCTAAAAGAAATACCATGAAGTCATGACCAAATAATTTCTCCTTACGAGCTCTTTTGCTTCGTCTATGTTCATCTTCTTTGTCTGCTTCAATTACTGAAACACCAGAACTGCTGGCCTCATTTGTCGAGATAATTGTGTCTCTTTCTTTATGAGTTCGTTTAAGCCTTTGTTTATCTTTAAACGGAAAGATGTTTTCAAAGAAAGATGTGTTCCTTGATTCCATTATTGTCTGAACATGAATATCTAGTATATCTGATTTGTGTATCAGAAACCGGTAAGCACTACTGTTGTGTGCATATCAAATGAAAATACAATCAACGGTTTTAGGTCCAACTGTGACCTTCTTAGGGAGTGGTAATGCAACTTTTGCCAAGCATCCCCACACTTTTAGGTATTTGTACGAAGGTACATTACCTTTCCAAAACTCATATGGCGTTTTGCCAGTTACTTTGTGCGGTATTTTGTTGAGGATATAGTTTGTGGTGAGTAGGCTTCCCCCCCCCCCCCACAGATTCTGGGATAGCCCATATTCCTGCAACATCGCATTCATCATCTCTTTCAGAGTTCGATTATTTCTTTCTGTGATACCGTTAGATTTTGGTGAATAAGGAGCAGTAGTTTGATGTATAATGCATTGAATGGTCCATCATACTCTCCACCTCTATCACTTTTTACTATTTTGATAGTTTTTCCCAGTTGGTTTTCAACTTCCATATTATATTCTTTAAATTTTTTCAAGACTTCATCTTTACTACGTAGCAAGTACACGTAGCAGTATCTTGTACAATCGTCTATGAAAGTAACAAAATACTTTTAACTGCCTCTAGTTAGTATATACTTCAAATCGCACAAATTTGTGTGGATTAAGCCAAGATGTTCGGTTGTTCTCTCAACACGAGGAGATGGTGTTTTTGTGAGTTTTTCTGGAACGCATACTTCACATTTTTCTTTGCTAATTTTTCACTTTGGAATAATGTTCAAATTAATCAGTCTTTAAATTGAGTCATAATTTACATGTCTCAACCGTTCATGCCAAATATTAGAAGACTCAACCAAATAACCAACTGAATTCTTATTCATTGAAACTTTGGAAACATATACACCAGTTTTTTTGAGGATTGTCATTACACACATTTTGATCAATCTTGCCTTAACAAAACCTTTTCCAATAAAATCACCATTTTTCCTAAGGATCAGCTGATTAGAGTGAATAGTAAAGAATAAACTGATCAAAATAATGGATCATAGAACATTAGAGAAAAACATGATATTGGTTATAGAACTCAGAAAATATCTAGAAAAATGTTGAGAAATGTCATTATTTAGTTTAGGTAAAAAAATTTACCTTTATCTTTAAATATATTGTTTACATTCATGTTTTTCTTTAGTTAGGAAATTAAATTTAGTTCTATTGACTATTAAATCCATGTACTTTTTAACATTATTTTTTCTGAACACCTTTGTGTTCTTTACTCTTATCAATTTAGTATGGTATCAAAACTTTGATCCAAGTTTTATAGGTTAACGTTTTGTTTGCTTTCATAATTATGATAAAAATAACCCGATTTTTTTATTCTCTTGTTAAATATAACGCATCATTTCTGTTAGAGGTTTCAATTTGCTTTGTTATGTGTCTAAGAAACAAAAACTCATATTTGAGTCAAGGTGCTGTTGTCACGACTATGAAAACTGTTGGTATTGGGTTTAGCATCTTACCTTAGCCCCGATCCAAATCAAGACCGACTTATCTTAAAGCTTAATCAAAATTGGCCCATGAAGATTTAGACCGACATAATCAGCTCAGAAAAGGAAATAGATTCAAAAGAGGAAAGCTTGGACGAAAAGAAAAACATAATTCAAGAAAGAAAAGGAAGCCATAAACCTCCTCAAATCACTATAAATAAAGAATTTTCTCATTTACAGAAAGGCATCCAATATCATCTACAATCATTCACTATTATCTAATAATCATCCAGAAATCTTCACAAAGGATCTAAGAAACCCAAAACACACCAAACTCACCCACAAATCATAAGAATTACGAATGGCTTTATCTTTTTTCAAAAGTATGTAGGTAACCTTTCCCAAAATTGCAGCTATAACATCACAAAACCCTAATTGAATTTCTATAATTCAATAAAATCCTAAATTTTTTTATTACTTAATCATCTATCTATTCCAATCTTGTCTTGAAACTTTAATTTATTATTAAACTTTTATGGTTCAACAAAGACAAGTAAGAGATGATGATTTGGTTTTAGATTTTGTTTTTTATCGATGGTTAAAGAAACAAAATTAGGAAGACAGAATAGAAGAAAATTGTGTTCGTATCTTTCACTAGAGACTTGGACACAATAACACGTAATTGTGAATTTTTGCCGGTCTTCATGTGGATTCATCTTAACTATTAACAAGATGGAGACTTCTAAAATAACTATCAAAGTAACGACTCCCGCGGATACAATGCTGATTTTCTGGTAACGAATTCGAATAGGACCATGACAATTGCACAAATTTTTCATGAAAAAGGAAAGTTCAAAAAGCGATCTAGACTTGTGATTTAAATACGGTTAGAGATACATATACAATAAAGATGTATTTTCACCGAATTGATGACCCTTCGATAAACATTGATGATCTAATGGCCGAGTGTTGTAGCCTCTTTGATCCTATGTCCAAGTATAAAAGTTGTTGATGACCTAAGGGTCAGGTATAATGTCGATAATTTGAAACTATATTCAATCTAATACGTATTACCACGTATAAAATTGACAGAAGATATAAGCAGACCAAGAACTGGGGATCAACCAAGACCGAATGGTCGAGATAACTAACCAAAATTTTGAAAGTCACAAAGATCTGATTACAAGAGAATTATTATTATTTAGTTTAACAAATTTACTGTTACCTCTAATTATATAAATTAGAAAACTATATTTAGTTATATGTCTATATAAATCTATGTATATTGTAACATTATTTTTATAAGTGTCTAATCATAATTCTCTATAAACATTTTGTGGTCTTTACTCTCATCAATATATCAAAGAGAAGGAAAATTTTTCCTGTATAGACATTTAATTGTTTGGTAAATCTTGAAACATTTTCGTGAACAATTTGGCTATTTTAAAAGTATTAGTTTGTGTAATGATGCTAAACATATTTAAAACATGAAACTTTAGATGGTTTTTTTTGCCATTTATGTATTTACTCGTATTACCTCTCGTGCTATATACGGGTACTGTTTGCTTTTATTAAAATTTAAAATTTCATAAAATGAAAATCTAAATTTGACCTATCTCTATATTAAACTATAAACATAAGAGTTAAAAATTAGTAAACAATATTAGGAGGTATATATTATAAATGTTAAAATTTATAAACCCATATTAGAGGTATAGGTTATCTACAGTTTTTTTTTAATTTTTAGAGATAAATTAATGAGAACAAAATAAAATTTTACCAAAACAATAAGAAGAAAATAAAATATGTGTTTTTTCTATTAATATTATTTTACGGTTTCACCTAAATAAAAGGAGTTGGCGTGCAAATTTTTTTTGTAAGTTATATATTTTTTGATGTTTCTCTCAATTTTATATAATTTAAATTAGAAAAAAATGAAATTTTATGTGAGAGATTTTAGTTGGTCACGTGACATGTGCTTTATTATATAAAAGATGTTAGTTATATATTTTTGATTTTGATTTTTCTCTCTCAATTTTATGTAATATAAACTAAAAAAAAATGAAATTTTATGTGGTAGATTTTGATTGGTTCTGTGATTTATACTTTATCGTATAAAGGATTAATTCATAAAAAGATATATGGATATAGAAATACAGTCTAAAAAAGGATGTACAATTTCTTTCTAAGAATGTATATGAAGGATATTTTTTTTATTTTTCTAAATAAAACGGCTAGTAGTAATCAAAAGAGGTCCACTGACCATACACCCAAGATAAACTAGCTCGATGTTGTCAAATCGTTTTTGATATGTTGTTATTTACTGTTGGTATCTGGTTTAGGACCCTATATTAGAGCCGATCCGAATTGACTTTGACTCATTAAAGTAAGCCCATCACTTTGACACATGGACAAACAGGCCGATCAAACCGGTCCCAGGAGAACTGAACCGATTAAACCGGTCACAAAGATGTAAAAGCGACAAAGAGGATTCCTATTCGGAAAAGGAAAGCCCATCAAAGGCCCAAACCGACCTACTATGCTGATCCCGAGTCATTATAAATACAAAGCTCCCTGAATCAAATGAGGCATCTGAAATTCTCTGGAAAGAAGACTATTCAAGAGCAACTTTTCTATTTTTAGACTTCTTTCCTCTTTTACTCATAAAAATCTAATTCTCTTTGTACTCATTCTGATCTTGGAATCTTTTCAATAAAGAAACAAACTTAAAACCCTAATTGAATTTAAAGATTTAACATTTACTGATCAAAAGTCTTAAGTTTGATTTCTATCATCCAAATGTTGCCGGATGTCAACTATGACGAAAGTTTTCAATGACCATGAGAATAATCTTTAACTAATAGAAATCTTTCTGTTTTGATTTTACTAAATACACTTTACATTAAAATTCTGGGTTGCACATCACAGTCAACACCTCCCACTAAAAGTAAACTCATCCTTGTTAAAAACAACCAAAATATGAGTTAAAAACAACAAAAAAACGGCCTTAATTCAGAATCTTACTCTTCTCACCTTATGGATTCTCTTTTAGAAGAGTTAGCCGTTGAAATTGTTTGCTGTTTAGGGTAACATGATTTTCGTCATCTTGCTTCTCTCATTTCGGCATCAAAAACAACAAAATATATTGGTTTAAAGGCAGAAGGTTTAGGCGTTTCAGATTTTAAAGACTTTATTTTTGAAAACTCAATGGCATACAATGACTCAATTTACCGTCCATGTTTTGTTTCTTGCATCGCTAATGGAAACGTCGATGCCAACCAACTTGAGGGGCTTTGTATTCTTTGTCAAGAAAGTCTCTCAGAGGAAGCTTTCACCATGCTTTAGGAATAGTAAATGTACAGTTCCACGTAAACGTATTAGTGACAAATATAATAGAAATAATAAAATATTGAATTGTTTCAAATATAAAGATCCTATCATGAAAAGATGAGTAGAACTTTGGCAGCTTGGCTCGCCTTTGGTTTCGGTAAAAGAGTATAACAACATTCCGTGAGCGTTCATGCAAATCCACAAACAATTATCTTTATTTCAGACAGTCCATAAATCGGTTTTTAAAAGTGACCTAAATACATGAGATTTTCAAACAACTCCTATGTAATGGTTAAACGATAATCAAATCCTTAACTTGGAGAAAACATAACTCATATAAAATATCCCTGAAAAACAACTCTTATGTAACGGTTAAATAGGATGGTTAACTACCAGTTTTCTACGGTTACTGTTAATTAATAATTACAATTAATTAATTATTATAAGTAATAATTTATTTTAATCTTAATTAATATATTTTATGGTTAACCGTTATGATAATTAACCATTTCATATAATTACAGTTTGCTTATGACTGAAAATGGAATGGTTACTATTCTAAATACGGTTATGCTTAAATTTTGGGCATGCCTGTCACCACTCTTTTAGTTATCCCATGCATTTTGGGAGTCGTTTGTGCCAGGGGACACATAATTTCTCCAAAGGGAATAGAATATGTGGCATATTGAAGCCCGGAAAATAAAAATAATAGAAAAGGTATATTTTAGGTATTTTATATGATCACCACCAATAAACATTATTTCACAACATTAGACCATTTCCAATTGAATATTTTATTTTTTATATTTTAAAACAGAGTTATTCTATTTTAGAGTTGAGTTTATCTCCAACCGATTATTTTATTTTCTACTTCAAAAAAGAATATTCTGATTATATTCTATTTTTCTTTAATTATTAAGTTTTATTACACTTCTATATTTTGTAAAGTTATAAATTTTACCCAATTATTTGAAGTTAAATAATAAGTAACAAATTACAATATTATTTCAGTTAAAAATGTGTTATAAATTTATATTAAATAACGTAACAGGAACAAAATAAATATAAACATATAAAATATCATATGCATGTATTTATTATATATACCATTACACAGTTATACCTTATACATGTACTTATAATTTATAAATAATCTACATATTTATAATTTTGTTTAAGTATAAAATAACAATAAATAATTTTATTTAAGTATAAAGTATAAATTTATAAAATTTCAAAGATTGATTTGTAAATAAAAAAGTTCACCTCCAAAATGAAAGCAAGAAATGAAGATCTGCAAATATGGAGGAAAAAATAAAGATTTCCATTTTGAAAGTGAAAATGGAGATGGATTGGAGAAGCCCTTACGAATACACGGATCACATAAATGATCTTAGATTATAAATTAGAAGTTCAACAACATCTCAACAAATAAGATACTTGTTGGATGAAAACATTAAATACTCAGCATTAATTAATGATTAGATAAGAAACTAAAAATATAACTAAGCTAACAAAGTAGGCTTACGAGTGAAAAGAAGTGAGAGAGATGTGTCTTCAGGTGAATGCATAAATTTGCAATTAGGACATGCCGGTAAGGCTTTACACAACATCACCAACATATGACACTTCATGCACACTCTTGCCACCATCTCCTCCTCCCTTACACCCCCGCTGCGGCGGTCGCAACCATCGTTGTTGAGATCAAAAGCAACCCATGCCATATTTTCTTCTGTCTGTAGCCCCAACACCGAACCATTATCCATCATATTTTTCTTCCTTTTGTCTTCTTTATCATTTTTGCTGTAATTATTTAGATCAGCATGATGATGATTTAGATTGATGAAAGATGTTGACAAGTTGAGTTCAAGATCAAGGCTCTTTTGGTTATGATAATATCCTTCTTCGACATTATTATTTATATTTATTGAATCTTCACCGAGTCTTCTTCTCTGCAACATATAAGATCAAGAACAACTCATATATACACACACCTCCCAATAAAAAAAAAGAATGATCTTTTACCATAAACTTTGATTCTAAAATCTTCTCACAATTTCAGAGTTATGTTTGACAAATTTTTGTTTGCACAAAATCTTTAAATTTTAAGACTATTTTGACCCTTCCACCATGCATCAAATACCATGTTTACCTTCTGATCAAAGGAAGAAGCTGTAAGGTTGTGTTCTTCTGATCCTTTGAAGAGCTCATCAGTTGCAAAACTATCTTGACCCTTTCTTTTTCTAGACGCTTCCACAGATTCCATGTCGTAAGACGAAACGATCTCTCGCTTCTTCAGCAACCAGTTTATATATCCTTTGTCTTGAAACTCTAACATTACGAATATATAGTAGATATATTTATAAGTACTACTATGTGCAGTGTGCTTTTATTTGTGTAGGCCAAGCTGTTTCGAGGACAATTTATATAGGCAGTTGAAGAATATTTGAATTTATTTAATACAAATAAATCCTCACTCATGCAGAAAAAAAAAAAAATCTAAGGGAGACAAATTTATGGCCCTACACTGCCCATGCATGACGTGCATTCAAAGTTTCGCCTCTTCAATTACTGCAGCCAGAGAGCTTATTTAAAACCCTCAGATGTATTATAAATATACCCAACGCTCTATTCCTACTTCTTTCCCAAAGTAATAAAAATAAAAGGCTATTTCAATTTCAATAAGCTCTTGGATGTATTTAAAAGCGGGTCACAATTTATTACCTTTATTTAATACAATCTTCTGTTGTCTTGGACAGTTCGTAATTAATTTTTGCCGCATACCGGTAAATTAATCTGATGTCTATTGTCTATTGATAAGAGCAACGTAGAGTTGCGTGAGTTGTACATAGTAATGCTTACGTAACAAGTAAATATATTTTGAAATAACACGAGGTTTGCAACGCACAATATTGACATTTTAACTATAATTTATCATTATTAAAAATAATATACATAGTAAAAATAACAAGAAGGAAAAACGGTGCGTTTTGCTAAGGTGAGGATTCTAAGGCAATTTTGATAAGTTAGGGTTTCTATTTCGTTGAGATCACGGCACCCGCCGCGGCTGCTGATGGAGGGTGTGATTTCGACGGAAACTAAGGAGGGTTCTTCTGATATCCCACCACTATCGCAAGCTCCTGTTATTTCATGGGTCAATGTTGTTCAAAAGAAGAAAAGTCTCACTAAGTATGATGTTACGGTAACAATGAAGGATGGATTGGGTTTGATGGTTGTTCCAGATGAAGTGTTTGATGATCCTGCACCATTATGGGAGGATTTTCTGATTGGTAAATTCTTGGATACAGCTCCTCATGTAGCTAAGATACATGCCATTGTGAATAAAATCTGGGCTCTTGGAGACAAGACACAAATGATTGTACACGTAGTGAACTCAACAACAATGAAATTCAGGATTACAAATCCTGTTATGAGAAATCGGATATTAAGAAGGGGAATATGGAATTTGGCTGAGGTCCCAGTGGTAATGTCAAAGTGGACTCCATTCATTGAAGAAAGTTCACCAGAAGTTACCTCGGTTCCCTTATGGGTCAATATCAACCATGTTCCCATGGACATGTTTTCATGGAAAGGTTTGAGTTTCATTGCTAGTGCAATAGGGGAACCTGTTCGTACACTCTGAAACATCACAATGTGTGGATTTTAAGATAGCAAAAGTTTTTGTTAAGGCAGACCTAACAAAAGAGTTGGCTACATTAATGAATTTTTACTATAAGGGAAATGATCGGTTGGTTGAGTTTGTATATCCATGGCTGCCACCTCGGTGTCCAATCTGTCAGAAATGAGGACATATGCATACGGTATGTGTGGCAAACAAGGTTGAGGTGGAAAAAACTCAAGAACATAATCCAGTAAAGCTTATGGAGAAAACCTTAGAGAAGGAAATTACGGATCAGCAGGAGATAGTAGTGAGTGTTTCGAAACAAAGTGATCAGATAGTAGACGAAAATGAAGCTGGATGGTCTGTTGTTTCACCGGGAAAAACTGCACGTAGTCCAAGTGGACAAAAGAAAACACTTGAGTATGGAGATGTTTCAATACTCTCTAAATCAAGATTTTCAGTGCTAGAAATGGAAGCAGAAGCAGATGCAATAAATTCAGAAGAGATGGTAGAAAATGTGCTTGGAAAAGAAACAGAACAACATGAGGATCAGGCTAGGCAAACAAAGGAAAACACAACTGAAACACCTCAAACTCGAGGTGAGGATAATTCTGGAGAGGCTTCTCAGTTCACTAGACCGATACTTCCTCGTCAGGAAAAAACCAACCACAAATTGGTCTCTGATCTATCTACACAAAAGTCTCAAAAAGCTCAGGAATTAATCCCGAGTAATTTGAACAAACGGATCACAAGAAATAATCATTAATGTCAGGTTTCTTTTGGAATATTCGTGGTTTCAACAAATCAACAAAGCATAAAGTAGTAGGTGATTGGATACAAAAGGGTATGTTACAATTTGGGGGTCTAATGGAGACTCGAGTCAAGGAGAACAAAGCTGAGAGGATTGTTTTGAAGGTATTTAAAGACTGGTCGGTTCTATCAAATTATGGATCTCATCGACTAGGACGTATATGGGTGGTCTGGAGTCCACAAGTGAGACTCACTCCGTGTTTTACAAGTGGACAGCTAATAACTTGTTCGGTACTTCTGAATGGTTCTGATGAAGAATTCTTTTGCTCTTTCGTTTATGCATCTAATTTCGTGGAGGAACGAAAACTTTTGTGGGAGGATTTACGAGATCATCAACAATCACCACTATTTAGAAAGAAACCATGGCTGATTTTTGGGGATTTCAATGAAATTTTGGACGTAAAAGAGCATTCAAATTATGCAATATCACCATCGGTTACACAGGGAATGAGAGATTTCCAAGATGTTGTTCGTTACTGTTCTTTATCGGCGATAACAACGCATGGTCCGCAATTCACATGGTTTAATAAACGAGAAGAAGGTTTAATCTGAAAGACGCTTGACCGTGTACTTGTGAATGACAAATGGCTGCTCGATTATCCTCAGTCGCATTGTAGGTTTGAATCTGGAGGATGATCAGACCACATGCGATCCCGTATACAGATCAAAACACTGGTACACAAGTCACAAAAACCGTTCAAGTTTGCAAATGCCCTAGTAACACTTCCAGGATTTTTGCCAGTGATAAAAAGCTTCTGGTCTGACACTGAAGCTCTTAAAACCTCAACCTCTGCACTATTTCGTCTATCCAAAAAACTGAAAGGTTTAAAGCCAAGGATAAGAGCTCTGAGTAAGGAAAAGTTTGGAGACTTCCAAAAAAGAACAAAGGCAGCATATGAGGAGTTATGTTGAACCCTAGACAAGACTTAGTTGTTGCTGAGTCTCATGCCTTTAATAAGTGGCAACAATTATCTGATTTAGGGGAGAGATTTCTTCGGCAAAAGTCGAAACTGCATTGGTTACAAGTTGGAGATGGCAACAACAGATTTTTCCATGAAGAAGTAAAGCAAAGACAAATTAAAAACTCAATCCGTACTATCACAAGAGAAGATGGAACAGTGGTAGAAACTCAGACTGAGATTAAGTCAGAAGCAGAAAATTATTTTCATTCTTTTTTGACACATTCTGATCCAGACTATACAGAAGTTGAGGAAGAAGAGATGCATGAGTTGTTGGATTTTCTTTGTGCTGAAGATGATGTAGCTATGTTGACAAAAGAAGTAAAGGCTGAAGAGGTGAAAAAAGTTTTGTTTGCTATGCCAGGAAATAAATCTCCAGGACCAGATAGTTATACTTGTGAGTTTTTTAAAGAAGCTTGGGAGATAGTGGGAAACGATGTTGTTGCTTCTATTCAATCTTTTTTCATAAAAGGATTTCTTCCTAAAGGTCTGAACAGCACTATATTGGCACTCATCCCAAAGAAGACACACACACAAACAATGAAAGACTACCGGCCGATATCTTGTTGTAATGTCTTATACAAAGTCATTCCAAAGATCTTAGCCAACCGGTTGAAGCAGATTCGACCAAAGTTCATATCTCCTAGTCAATCAGCATTTGAAAAAGGACCGACTTCTCATGGAGAATGTCTTACTAGCCTCAGAGTTGGTAAAGAACTATCACAAAGATACGGTTACAGCTAGATGTGCAGTAAAAATAGATATCTCGAAGGCTTTTGATTCTGTTCAATGGTCATTTCTCATTACTATCCTAAAGGCGTTGGGATTTCCAGAAAAAATTATTCACTGGCTCAACCTATGTTTTACTACAGCTTCCTTTTCCGTTCAAGTGAATGGTGAACTAGCTGGATTTTTCAGAAACACACGAGGTCTCTGTCAAGGCAGTTCCTTATCACCATACCATTTCGTAATATGTATGAATGTTTTGTAAAATATGCTGGATAAAGCGGCCAGGGATAGACAAATTGGATATCATCCATATTGTCAAAACTTATGACTCACGCATCTCTGTTTTGTGGATGATTTATTGGTATTTTCGGATGGTAAGAAACAGTCCATTGCAGGCATTCTTCAAGTTTTCACAAAGTTTGCATTGATGTCAGGGCAAAAGATTAGCCTCGAGAAGTTGACTCTATATATGGCTGGGGTATCAGTTGGTGTAAAAGAAGATATACTTGAATGCTTCCCTTTTGACAGTGGTACGTTACCGGTTAGGTATTTGGGATTACCTCTTTTGACTAAGCAAATGACAGTGAATGACTACACACCGTTAATAGAAAAGATTTGATCTAGAATAAGCAGTTGGACAGCGAGACATCTATCCTTTGCTGGTAGTTTGCAGCTCATTGCTTCAGTAATCCATAGTCTCACCAACTTTTGGATATCGGCTTTTCGTCTCCCTAAAGCTTGTACTGACGAGATAGACAAACTGTGTGCTTCATTCTTGTGGTCTGGACAAGAACTGAATTCAAAAAAGGAAAAAGTTGCTTGGAAGGATGTATGTAAGCCTAAGGAAGAGGAAGGATTGGGACTAAGGTCAATATCAGAGGCAAATAAGATTAGCTGCTTGAAACTCATTTGGAGGATTATGTCAGCTCAAAGTTCCCTATGGGTTAATTGGGTAAGACGTTACCTAATTCGAAAAGGCTCTATATGATCAGTCAAGGACACTACTTCTCTTTGCTCTTGGACATGGAAAAAACTTTTGAAGTATAGAAATCTGGCAGCATATTTAATCAGGATCGAACTTCATAATGGAGCATCAACATCGTTCTGGTATGACAATTGGTCTTCTTTGGGCAGAATCATTGATATTACAGGGCCAAGGGGCTGCATAGATCTGGGTATCCCTATGGAAACAAAAATGGAGAATGTTTTGGCTACACACAGAACACGACGTCACCGTGTAGACTACCTGACTAAGATTGAGGAGGCCATTACTGCCCAACGGCACAAAAGAATCTCGGTAGAGGAAGATATGGTATTGTGGCAGCGCAAAGCAGATACCTTTAAATCAAGTTTTAGCACAAAGGCAACATGGAGACTAACCAGAGAAGCTCAGACAATAGTGGAGTGGCACAGAGGCATATGGTTCACTCACAACATGCCAAAATATGCTTTTATGGCTTGGCTAGCGGCTAAGAATAGATTGTCGACAGGTGACCGAATGCAAGGTTGGAATACTAATGCATCAACAGGTTGCTCTTTATGCATGGAGCCTTTAGAGACAAGAAACCAAATTTTCTTTGTCTGCCCATACTCAGCTAAGATATGGAAAGGTCTTACATCTAAGCTACTTGAGACACAATATACAACACAGTGGGACACAGTTCTTGATCTCCTATTAGACACAAGTCAAGAGAAGGTCAAGCTATTTGTTTTGAGGTATGTCTTCCAACTATCAATTCACTCTATTTAGAGGGAGAGGAATAGTAGAAGGCATGGGGAACAACCTACACACCACGCACAGCTCCTCAGACACATTGACAAGCAAATCCGCAACAGATTATCAACAATACGGGCAAAAAGAGACTCTCGGCTAGAAAAGGGGATGGAGATGTGGTTTGCAACTAGATGAAAATGTAAATGTAATTTTATTTGTTTAAAATTTTGTTCATAAACTCTCCATAAACTAGATGTACTTGATGTAACAAATGTTTTTTAAATAAATTTTACATTTTATTCAAAAAAAAAATATACATAATCAAAATCAATAAAACCAAGAAAGAAATGTACTTTCGATTTTTGCAGAACAAAGCATTTTACAATTTTGACGGGAGTATATTATTTCACTTTCTATTGTTTTTGGCAGGAAAAATATAATTATGCAGTTTTGGAAAAAAAAAAAGCAATTATGCGGTTTTGATGAGAAAATGTAGTTTTTCAGTTTTGCGAAAAGATGCAATTCAATAATTTGTGCGTTTGGCGGATAAATACAGTTCCACAGTTAAACAAAAAAACTAAAATTTTGGTTTTAACAGGAAAAACGTGGTATTGACTAAAAAGACGTTTTGGTAGGAAAATGTATGAACCATCCTT
This sequence comes from Cardamine flexuosa, assembly GCA_963555745.1. NCBI lineage: Eukaryota > Viridiplantae > Streptophyta > Magnoliopsida > Brassicales > Brassicaceae > Cardamine > Cardamine flexuosa. The sequence goes on along the minus strand of OY743221.1, from coordinate 13,899,092 downwards.
TTTCTTGAAACAAATCCACTCTTTTTATTTTAGTTTTAGAAAAGTTTTATTTTTATTTAGCCAATATATTTTTGACAGGTTTCCTAAAAACATAAGTAAACTAATTTTTTAAAATGTTCACCATTTTATAATGATAAATAGAAAATCCTATAATTTTGGTTCCTCTTAAATAGATATGGCCAAAATCTAACCATAACCGTATTTTAGACCATAACTGTATAGTTTTCAACCGTAACGAAACCGTAATCATATAAAATGGTTTAAACCGTAATCATAATCGTAAAATATATTAGTTATGATTAACCGTAAATTATTAACCATGACCATTAATTAACCGTAACTATATAAAAACCCTCAGTTAATTAACCGTAAAATTCTAACCGTAATCGCTTTAAAAATAAAATAATATATTTTTACCATAAACTTACCTTTCAATTTCTTTATTTAAATTTTGGTAATCACCTAATTATCTAGAAAAATGCACTGATTAATTAAAGTAGCTGTTTAATCATTGTTATAGATGTTATAAATAAATATTTTAAGTAAACGTAAAATAATATATTATTTTGATAATAACTGACCTAAATAAGGGGAAGCTTTGTAGAAACAAATAACCACACTATTAATTGATAATAGTAAAAATAATAAAAAGTCATTTGCTTTTATGTAACCGTATATAACCGTAATCGGTTTAATCGTAATAACTATAACTATATATTAACTATAATCGTTTTAATTATAACCATTTTCAACCATAACCATTTTCAACCATAACCATTTTATCCATATCTTACATAGTTAAGGTTAATGTTAAAGAAAATCATTATCATAACCGGTGACTACTAGTGAATTTGGAATTGAGTTAGTCTCTCGTACTAAAGTTCTCCAAAGAGTGGAAACCCAACCCACTTTCATGATTAGATTTACATAATGTTTTCCATATATAACCCAATGGAGACGTGATTGCATACATTAGAACTCCACTAAAAATCTGAAATAGTTAAACATTGGAGAACCTTAAAGCAGGACATAAGAGACTGGAAGAGATAAAATTTTCTAAAGAATGGAAACTTGGAGAACTTTAAAGCAGGACATTTGTTGGAAGAGACAAAGTTACTGATTAAATCACTGTTTTTTTCAACCTTTTGACAAAAAATTGGATAATCAGCCGATGATCCAGCCGTTACGTCTTTCTCAATCATAATCAAAACTTTTACTATTTTAGGCACCAAATTTTTTGGCGATTTTCCATAGAATTTCTTATCCTTCTTTCGTTTGAAATGGCAATTAGAATTTTCAAGTAACATTTTTTTTGGTCAGGGATATTCTTATCAAACATGAATGACCATTTTACCAACATTTATTTCTTTCCTTGATGCTTACCCACAATTTCCAATAATATGAAATAATATGTTGGAAAACTAATAATATTTCAATAGGATAAGTGAAAACAACATAGTTTTAATCTTTTTATGATAACACAAATTTTTCTTAGGATAATAAAATATGAAAAATTCCCTAAAATAGCACAAAAATAAGTTTTTGTTCCAAAATCAGCACATATTTTTATTTTGGACAAATGTAACATTTTTATAAAGGGAAATAAACTAATTATTTTGTTTGGGTTAAGTATTTTAGGATTTAGGGTGTAGTTTTTAAGGGAGGAAGTACGGTTTAGAATTTAGAGACTAAGGTTCTAAACCCTAAATTATAAATACTAAAAATATGAAGTTAGGAGATTTGTGCTATATAAAAAAATTATTTTTTTATAAAAATGCTATTTTGTCCTAAATGAAAATGTGTGCTATTTGTAACACAAAAACTTGATTTTTGTGCTCTTTACAAAAATTACTCATATAATATTTTAGTAAATAACATAATATCAATATTTAATATTTTACTACTACCTCCATTTTATAGTAAATGTTAGGGGTGGACAAACGAGAATTTGAGACAGGATTTAACGGGAATGGGAACGGGATGGGAATTTGGGAATTAAAAAACTAGTTCCATTTACGTTCCCTATAAAAAATGGGATGGGAACAGGACGGGCCGGGACGGAAATGAGAATTTCTAAAAAATAAACATGACAAACAAATTAAAAAATAAAAGTTATAAAATAACAAAAAACTATAACAAATGTGTGTTTAATAACAAAAAAAATTCAGAAACAACCATAAAACTAAAACAAATTGTAAAAATGTAAAATCCTAAAAAAACTAAGTAGTCTTCATCTTCTTGTTTGATTGTTTACCGAGTTCTATGCATACAAAATAAAAAAGAATAGTAACTAGTTGGAAGAAAACATACCTTTACTTTTAGGTTATAAAAGATCAAAATGTTTTGATTTATATTTGTCAATTTATTAGACAAAATCACAAAATTAGAATTTTTAACATTTATTAAAATCTATATTAATAAGGAAATTTGTTTTAAACATATTAAAAAATGGAAATTTAAGATTCAGCATTTTTAGTTTTCCATTATTATTATTTTTATGATATATATATGAGAAATTTCAAAATATAGCTATAGAAGATCAGTTTATTAGGTGACAAACATTAATTAAATTTGATACACAATTTAATTTTTAACAACAACACAGTTATAAAGATACCCCTCAGATGTGTAGTGTTCTACGAAGCTTAGGGGATCAGGCCTAATGCGTAGGGAATAATGTGTGTCAGAAAAAAATCTTCCACACACCCAGCCACCGAGAGGCAACTATGTTACCAGCACATAGTTGAAACGTTAACATAAGATTTACCAAAGTTTGTAATTTGAAAATAAAGGGGCTATGTGGTATGAGATCGAAGGACTGGTGTAGTATCGATGAGTGGTTATGGAATCTGCAAAGTTAGATTTAGTTGACAAGATTAATTATTCCTGGTAATATTATTACCCTAACCAGGTTCGATTCAAGGGCGGATCCTCTTTTGATTTTAGATTTTGCGGTGACACTTTTTCTGATAATAAGTCTATTTTTTCCGGTAACAAAGTTACCCCATATAACAATTTGTTTGATTATAAGCAGTGTACCCCCTTTGAGTTCCGATTTTGTTCTGAAACTTTTTTGGTAACTAGGTTACTTTAACTAAATAAGCGGTTATCGTGTTCGGTATTTAAGGTAAGCGGTCCCGGTATTTGTGTTACCCTTACTAACACTAGGGTCGATTCGAGGGAGGGCCCCTTTTGATTTTCGATTTTGTGGTCACACTTTTTCTAGTCACTGCGTTACCCGATCTAACACTATATTTCATTCGAAGCAGTTCACCCCCCTTAAATGTTAGTTGACTTTCTGAAACTTTTTTCGGTAATCGCGTTACCATAACAAAACATCCCGTAGTGGATCAGAAGACGGGATGGATATCGATAATATGATCAAGGTTATTATCGAAGGCTTCAAGTTTACCAACACCATGTTCAAGAGTGGGTGTATACCCTCTAAAATGATGGCTCCAAAAAAGCATCGCAGAGATGTGAAAAGTGGAGGCGCCGGCGGCGGCAAAGCTGCTGCCCCTACCTTTAAAATGACAACATTATATTGTTGTTTTTTGCGGAACACTTTTAGACCCACAACTAACAAGATCCATTTATCTTTAAACCAATGGACCCGTCATATATACTTACATGTTAAGTATTTATTCTTGAACATGTTTTCCCTATCACTAAATACTCGTCTTTATACTTACCCGCTATTTACTAGTTACATTCCTATCTATTACATATTTGATACATTATTATCCGCTAATTACCTGTTTGCGTACATCAACACTTACCTGTTAAATTCTCTTACATATTTACATCACACCTCTTCATATTTTTATTTTTCTACACCATTAACTAATCGACCATGCATCCTTTCTCTTTCATCTCTTATTCAAGTACACTTGCATTTAATGCATATCTTTTTTTGTATGTAGGTAAATATCTCATGCTATAGCTTCCATAGGGACTTAATTGGTATTATTGAATTTTCTATGTGAGAGATTGAATTTCCAACTTATGCATGACATGAATCTAATATTCTGGTCGTCCATAGCTATAAATTTAATTGACCCTATATATATATATATAATATTATTATGTATTATATATAAGTTTTTCCAAATGGGATTTTGGAAATTTCCATATGGGATTTTGGAAATTTCCATTTCCATCCCGTCCGGTTCCATTTCCAAATGGGAATCAGAAACTAGTACCATATGGTAATATTCTTCTAAATGGGACGAGAATTTCCCTTACGGGATGGCAATAAGACGGGACGGGAATTGTGCCCACCCCTAATAAATGTTACCTTAGGACTTTGTTTTTTTTTTCACAAAAAATGTCCTTTTTTATTTTCACTGGAGATAATGTTTAGTCAAAAACCTTCTTTATCTGCATTATTCAGTTTATAACCAAAAGTAAAATCTCATAACTGTTTTATCTAAATGTATAATATAAATTTATATTTTTAAAGATGTGTAACTAAAATTAAAACCTCTAAAGTGACATATCCAATAAAATGAAACAGAGGTTAAAAAATCTTGATCCGCCACTTATTACTAGGAAGTTATAGTATTGTGTTAAAGTTATAATTTAGCTAAATGCTCAGTTCTTGTTAATGACACGAAAACTTACAAAAACAATAACCTCCATAATGAGAGATTACAGTACATAAAGCACATGCATAACTATTGTAATTATACATTAATAAAAAATACAAATATCAGACGAGAACATATAATGAAAAGCAATAGCTAGAAGTAGACAAAAGATCATAAAAAAGAAATATGAAATTGCTACCATAGATTTTGCAGAAGTAGATAGACAGGTGCAACAATAAAACGTTTTTCATAGTAATATCATTAAATGAGGGATTGCATTACAATGTACCAGTTTTCGGGTGTCCCTTAAATGGAGACGGTGAAGGTTCCATTTAATGTCAAAGAGTCATATCAAAATACAGTTGAAAGTGAAGCTGAATTGGAGAAGAAGATGAAAGAACGAAGCGAGACTTCAATGCTATTGTACACTTCAAAGTATAGATTTTAATTTTATATGTCCCTTATGTTTGAGTCTATTTGAGAGTAATTTTAATCTCGATAGAGAGATACGTATATTTAAGTCCAGAAATTTTGTATCCAATGAAAAGATAAGAAACAAGAAAAAAGAAAATTAATGTTTTTAAAATGATTCTGAAAGTCACTTAAAACCCTCCTTGTACACTTCAAATGGGACTTCTTCCACAAACCTATGTTTTAATGAATACCATAAATTTTTTTGTTAGGGATTTTAAGTAAAACAAAGATTCTTTGATGTTATGTCTTTTAACAAAAATACTAAAAGATTCCTTGATGTGTTTTTCAAAAAATGTTCAAGAAAATGATAGGCACTAAGCAGGCGGTCACCAAAAATCTAACGTCTAAAACGCTTAATCGAAACCTAGGCGAAGTTCAGATATTTTAGGTGTTTCTGTAATATAGAATATATATATAAAGGAGTGTTGTGAAAGAGTTATTGGAACTATTGTTGATAATTTTATGAATTATAGAATACAATATATAGGGATATGATATGGTCAAATTAAACCCTTAGAGCGATTCTCTCTCAAATTAAGAGATCACTACAATACTTAGGGGTCGAAATACACAAAGACTCTGAAGTTCACACAATAGATATAACATATTCGAAATAAGCTAAACATGTAAAAGTAATAAAACTAAAAAAATGCAAAGTAAATAACTAAGATGATTGGGTGTAAATTCAATAAGAGAATAAGCTAGACCTAGGGAGATCAATTAGGGAACACTCTGATTTGCGAACTGGGCGGTTCGATAAATATGATGCTATATGACCGGTTCTTAAACTCATAGCACAATTATATGATCATCCAACTCTTGATGTAATGATAACTATACTTAAAAAATAGACGACAAAATCTCTTTATGAATCCTAATGAATGAAGTATGCATTAATGTCAAGTATGATATGTTCACAAAATCCCTAAACCAAATCTTTTTGCGAGTAGGCTATTTTGTTCATCTAAGATTAGTTCAAAATATTAATAATACTGTCATGTATATTAATTATCCTAAAATTCTAGATACTAGGTGATCAATCCAGTTCTAGTATAGATTCAAATCTAGATGAAGAACAATATGAATATCCCATTATGTTTATGCCCAATTCAATAGTTCATCATAAACCCTTGAAAACCCTAGATCTAACAAGGGATTACTCAGACATAATAAACAAAACACAAATCATAGTCTGAATAATACTCATATAGAAATCAAAAGAATAAAAGGAGTTCATAATATTCTCTCTACAAGGTGAGTTATGATTTTTCTCTCCAAACTCTCTAGAACCAATAATCTCTCAATGAACTTGATAAAAAAACAAAACTTAGTCTTTTCAGACTCCTAAAACATAAAAAAAGACTTGTATTGCAATTAATTAAAACTCTTGAGGCAAAATTGTAATTCTTGAAACTTGATAAAACTCGTAAGCTTATTTACATCACCATGTGTGTCGACCGACACCAAGGATGTGTGTCGATCGACATGGTCGTCAATATTCGTCTCCAAGTTGTTTTGCTCAGCTACAAGCGTCCAAAAGCTCCAAAGTGCATCAACAAGGTCCATCTCGCATTTGTACCTAATAAGACTCAATAAATAATAAAAAGACTCTAAAACCAATACTTATATCATGGCTAAAAACTATAAAAACTATGATATATCAACTCTTCCAGACTTTGTTTTTGCTTGCCCTCAAGCAAACATAAAACTGAATACCTTACCTTGTGCCATTTTATTTTTAATAAAAAATGAGGGCAAAGGGGAGTTGTGCCTTGCCTGGCCTGGTTTCTTACCCTATCTTTCCCCTCCAGCTGTTAGTAGTTCCATGAGGAAGAAGTTTGAAAATTGTGAGACTCACCTTCTCTTGAAGAACATCATACTTACCAGTCATCATGTAATCCACATGGTACAAGAACCAATCAAAGACTAACCACCATGTACTTCTCCGTAATCACTCGCAGTCTTCTTAATTCCCACCACAACTTAACAACATATCCTTTTAGTAAGCACTTCATCTCTGGGTGTCATATTTGATCTCAATGCCAAGAACCTTCTAGACTTTATAGTCATACAATACCATAACAAGACAAAACCATACAACAACATTTGGTATTTTTCTCTCCCCCAGACTTATTATTTTCTTTGTTATTTTTCTATGATAAACTTTTTTTTGTGAATAAGTTCTTAAAGATAGAGATGGAGGCGAATAGTAGCATCACGAGATCGCTCCTAACCTCACTTTGATCTCTACATTCATCATCTCATTATAAAGTAAAATGATGGGGTCACGGGATCGCTCCTACCTCTACTCCAAGAGAATCATTTGGACATTATAAACTTAAACACAGAAACTGTTTTTGGGGAGAATAAATACCATTACTTACTTTAGTTGTATCTTGTCAGGTATGAATAAAAAGTCAAGCCCTCAAAAACCAATCACATCAATGAGGTAAAAGGAATCAACAGAAATTATCTCAGACTTTAGCAGATATCTGTTGTAAGTGTGGGAGTCTCAAGTTAACCGGTCAGACTTAGGGCTTTTCCATTAGTTGAATCTGAATTAGTACTGCAACAATGGTCACCAAAAAACATAGCAAACACAATAGACCAAGAGATAATTAATAGTTTCTAACTAGTTTTGACTCAATAAAACAATAATTTTGAAAAATTAGGACTGACTCTCAAAAGAATAAATAAGGTTAGTAACTACCTCACTCAGACTTAAACTACACTGTCTCCAGTGTAATAAAGCATAAGGAAGGTGAAAAAAGAAAAGAAAAATGGAACATGAGTGAATTGTTAAGTTTGAAAATCATGACCTTTTGTGTGTATGCATGTTGATCGACACCCAATAGGTGTGTCGGTCAACATGCTTGCTGATTCTGGGCAATGAAGTTTCACACCATATATCTTTGCCATTCAATCCGTTTTCTCATAAGATAACCTGATTAAGAGCTCAAAAACAAGTCAAATAGCAATATAATAGCATAACAAAACAAGTTCAAACAATTTCCAATGAAATTAAAAAGACAAACTGACTCAAAAGCATGAATAAAATTTTTCTTTTAAAAGAAGTTAAACTTATGTACAACTTACAAGTGGGTTGCCTCCCACTAAGCGCTTATTTAAAGTCATTAGCTTGACATATGGTATGAGATCAGGTTGAGTGTGGTCCTTCCAAATGCATAACATATCCATCAGGAATTTCAAATTCTGCTCAGTAGTGCTTCACTCTTTGACCATTCACTGCAAACTCTTCTCATTTGGTATTGTTTAGGACTATGGCACCATATGGTCTGACCTCTTTGACAGTGAAAGAACCTGACCAACAAGAGCATAATTTTCCAGGAAATAAGTTCAAACATGAGTTATAGAGGAGTACCTGATCATTAGGTTCAAAAGTTCTGGAGATGATCTTCTTATCATGATATGCTTTTGTTCTCTCCTTATACAACTTTAAATTCTCATAGACGTGATGCCTTATCTCATCCAATTCATTCAACTGTATCAATCTTCTCTCTGCAGCTGGTTTGATGTCAAAGTTCAGTAGCTTCACAGTGCAACGACTTTGTGCTCAACCTCCACTGGAAGATGACAAGATTTTCCATAAAGAATATGAAAGGGTGTGGTACCAAGAGGTGTCTTAAACGCGGTTCTGTATGCCCATAATGCATTGTCAAGCTTTGCGGACCAGTCTTTCCTTGTCATTCCAACGGTCTTCTCAAGGATCTCTTTGATCTGCCTATTCAAAACCTTCAATTGACCATTTGTCTGATGATGATAAGGGGTGGCTACTTGGTGCTGTACCCCATGTTTCTTCAAGAGCTTATCAAATAACTTGTTAATGAAGTGTGTACCTCCATCACTGATGACAACAATGCAAGGTGTTCCGAACCTAGGGAAGATGATAGTCTTGAATAGTTGGATAACTATTGCTGCATTATTGGTAGGACTAGCAATTGCTTCTACCCATTTAGAAACATAATCAACAGAAACTAAGATGTACCTAGTCCCATGAGATGAGGGGAAGGGTCCCATGAAGTCAATATCCCAGCAATCAAAGACTTCAATCTCATTCCGCTTGCTGATCTTACACTTTCTCTGACAAGCATCGCATTGTGCTATAATTTATGAGCAACCTGAAACATTGTAGGCCACCAAAAACCAGCTTGAAGCACCTTAGAGACTGTCTTGAAAGTAGCAAAGTGCCCAGCATACTCAGACCCATGGCAATGAAAAGTATCTCAGCAACCTCTGATTCTGCCACACATTGCCTGTATATCCCATCTGAGCAATGCTTGTATAGGTAAGGCTCATCCCAAAAGTACCTCCGGAGCCCTCTAAAGAATTTCTGCTTTTCATCAGCAGCTAAGTAGTTTGCTATGTCAGCATACCATGGTCTAGTGGGAACAACTTTCACTGCAATGCATTCATTCTCAAGATGTGACTGTTGCGAAGTTGAACCGTATAGGACATGGTTGGACGTGTCGACAGAAATGGCCAAGCTGTGTCGCTCGACACGCACGGTCATTGATCCGTCTTCATGAAGGGTTTCACCTTGTTCACCATTCAAACTTGTCTCAACCAAATAAACATTTTCCTCTGGTAAGAAATCATCAATAGGGACATCATCATTGACTCTTATTCTTGACAATTTGTCAGCAACTCCATTCTCAACACCTTTCTTATCCCTAACTTCTATATCAAACTCTTGGAGAAGAAGTATGCATCTCAACAATATTGGTTTAACATCCTTCTTTTGCATTAAGTATTTCAGAGCGGCATGATCTGTGTGAACAATGACCTTTAAACCTACTAGGTAATTTCAAGACTTCTCAACAGCGAACACTACAGCCAATAAATCTTTCTCTGTAGTTGCATAATTCCTTTGAGCATCATCTAATGTCCTGCTAGCATAATATACATAATGCAGCTTCTTATCCTTTCTCTGATCCAGAACAGCACCAACAGAAAAATCACTTGCATCACACATTATCTCAAAAGGTAATTCCTAATATGGAGGTTGAAAAATTGGAGCACTAATCAAAGCTTTCTTAATGTGTTCAAAGGCTGAAAGACACTCATGTATAAACTCAAACTTCACATCCTTGCAAAGTAGTGCAGTTAGTGGTCTCACAATCTTGCTAAAGTCTTTCATAAATCTCCTGTAAAATCCAGCATGTCCCAAGAAACTTCTATTTGTTTTCGCACAATCTGGTGGTAATAAACCCATCATTACCTCTATCTTGGCGTGGTCTACTTCAATCCCAGCTTCTGAAATTTTATGTCTAAGCACAATCCCATCTCTAATCATAAAGTTACACTTCTCCCAATTAAGAACAAGATATTTCTCTTCACATCTCTCTAGAACCTTGCATAGGTTACTGAAACAATCCTTAAAAGAGGAACTATAAACAGAAAAATCATCCATGAAGACCTCTGTATAGCTCTCTATCACATCTGAGAAGATATACACCATACATCTCTGAAAGGTTGCAGGAGCATTACCCAAACCAAAGGGCATCCTACGGTAAGCGAAAGTACCATAGGGACAAGTAAAAGTGGTATTCTGTTGGTCCTCAGAATGAATAAGAATCTGGAAAAATCATGAATATCCGACCAAGAAACAATAAAAGGGATGATTTGCCAACATCTCAAGCATCTGATCAATAAAAGGCAAAGGGAAGTTATCCTCCCTGGTCGCCGCATTAACCCTCCTGTAGTCTATACATATCCTATGACCAATTACTGTTCTTGTAGGAATTAGCTCATCCTTCTCATTCTTTACCACTATAACTCCTCCTTTATTTGGAACCACATGAACTGGACTAACCCATTTACTATCGAAAATCAGAAATATGATCCCAGCATCCAGCAACTTCATGATCTCTTTCTTAACAACCTTTTTAAAATTCGGATTTAACCTACTTTGATGCTTGATTGATGAGTTTGCCTCATCTTCAAGGTGTATCCTATGCATGCACAATTCTGGTGAAATACCGGCAATATCATCAAGAGAAAAATACCTGCAATATCATCAAGAGAATAACCAATAGCTTTGCGATACTTGCACATCTTACTCAGCAAAAGGGTAAGCTCTGCGTTGTTCAAAGTAGAATTGACAATAACATGATAAGAAGAGTTTTCACCAAGGAATACATACTTGAGCCCCTTAGGGAGTGGTTTGAGTTCAATATTGGGTGTTTTTGCTGCAGTCCAGTTGCTGGAAATAGCTTCCCGAGTTGATGACTTGTCGATCCACTCTTGTATTACCAGCTTCAACACTTGTGCATTTGATATATCATGGTTTTTATGGTTTTTAGCCATGATATAAGCATTGGTGTTAGAGTCTTTCTATTATTATTTGAGTCTTATTAGGTAAAAATGCGAGATGGACCTTGATGATACACTTTGGAGCTTTTGGAGGCTTGTAGCTGAGCAAAACGATTTGGAGACAAAGATCATAGTTCTTGTCGATCGACATGAGTACCATGTGTCGGTCGACACGCATGGCAAATCCGAAGACCTTCGAGTTTTATTAAATTTCAAGAATTGCAACTTTACCCCATAAGTTTCTATTATTTGTAATTCATGTCCTTTTTGTATTTGAGGTTATATCTATGTTTTAAAAGTCTCAAAAACTAAGTTTTATTCAAGTTTGGTATTATCAAATTCAGAGAGATTTTGGAGAGAATAATCAGAACTTATCTTGTGGAGAGAAGATTCTGAACTCCTGTTTTTCATTTGATTGATTTATGAATATTATTGAGAATAAAATTTGTGATTTATCTATCATGTCTGAGTAATCCTCTAGTTAGATCTAGGAATTTCAAGGGTTTATAATGGTTTTTGAATTGGGCATAATTTAGTAGGATATTCATAATGTTCTTCATCTAGACTTGATTATACAATGGACTTGAGATTGATCACCTAAATTCTAGTATCATAGGAATGTTAGTAGGCGCGAGAGTGCTATTGATATCCCGAACTAATCACATATGAGAAAAATAGCGTTATCACAAAGAGATTTGGTTTAGGGATTTTGTGAACTTATCATACTTGACTTTATTGCATGCTTTACTCATTCGAACTCGCTAAGAGATTTGATTTTCTATGTTTAAAGGATAGATATCATCCCAGCAAGAGTTGGATGATATTACACTAGTGTTATGAGTTTAAGAACCGGTCATACAATTGCATCTTATATATCGAACCGCCCAATTCGCATTCCAGAGTATTCCCTAATTAATCTTCCCTAGATTTAGCTTATTAATCATCTGAACTTACTCCACATTCATTCTTAGTTATCATTATTTGCTTTGTCTTTATTTATTTTTCTTTTTAGTGTCTAGCTTAATTCGAATCTGACACATCTATTGTATGAGTTTTCAGAGTCTCTGTGGAATTTGATCCCTAAGTACTACAGTGATCTCTTAATTTGAGAGAGTAGTTCTAGGTTCTAATTTGACACCTATCAACATGCACATCCAGCCAAGACAGGTTTTCTCCAAAAATTGCCTAAGTTGGAGGATCAAGGAAGATTCGCTGTACCATGCTCCATTGTTGGAGTTGGACTAAATGACTTTCTTTGTGATACTGAGTCTAGTATCAATCTCATATCCAAGTACATTGCTACAAATCTGGGAATATGTGACATCAAAGATTTTCCAGTTGGTATTACATTGGCTGATGTTTCGGTGAAAACTTGAACATGATTTATTGAGAATCTGCAAGTCCAGATTGGAGACTGTCTTCTGCCTTGTGATTTTCATGTTATTGAGATAGATAATGGTTCTCATATGCCACTGATTCTGGGATTGCTACTGCTGGAACTCTTGTTGATTTGCCAAGTAGAAGGATCTCTTTGAAGCATGTGAATCCTGATGTGTTCTATGATGCCATTCCTGAAGGACATGTGATGCTTAGTCCTAAGGTTGCAACACAAGAGGATAAAAAGGTTTGTGATAAACTGGAAACGTGAACTTTGATCAACCAAGAGGAGAACGAGCTTCACCCTAAAGGCATAACTGCAAGTAATCCTAAGGCTGTTGGTAGAAAGAAAAAAAACAGCAGAAAAGAGCAGTGACTGCAGATCCTCTTGTGACCTTGACTCATGTGAGACGAGCTGGTGATACCATTGAGTACAAGCTGCAGTATGGAAGTGCCTCAATTAAATCCCTGCAAATTCCCAAATCCCAACATTTGTTTTAATTGATTTTATTTCCTTTTTAGTATTTTTGGATTTTATATTCGGATTTTCTTTGTGACACCACATTTAATATTCTTCATCCTAGCTCTGCTTAGATCGACAGATCTAAAGTGCACTCTACTCTATGTGGATTTGATCCCACTATACTGCTCCGCACACCCATTGACTTGCGGAGTTTATTGGTTTGGGTAAAACCTGATACCACATCGCTTATGATTTGTGTTTCATTGATTATGTCTGAGTAATCCCCTTGTTAGATCTAGGGTTTTCAAGGGTATATGATGAATTGTTCAATTGGGCATAAACATATTAGGATATTCATAAGGTTTTTCATCTAGATTTGAATCTATACTAGACTTTAGATTGATCACCTGAAATCTGACATCTTAGGATAATTGGTAGACACGAGAGTGTTATTGATATCATAAACTAATCATAGATGAGAAAATAGCCTTCTCGCAAAGAGATTTGGTTTAGGGATTTTGTGAACATATCATACTTGACATTAATTCATGCTTCATTCATTAGAAGTTGTAAAAAGATTTGGTTTTCTGTGATTTAAGGATATATATCATCGCAGCGAGAGTTGGATGATATTATAATTGTGTTATGAGTTTAAGAACCGGTAATACATTGAATCTTATTTATCGAACCACCCAGTACGCAATTCAGAGTATTCCCTAATTGATTTCCCTAGGTTTAGCTTTTAAATCATCTGAACTTACACCCCATTCATTCTAGGTACTTCGTCATTGCATTGTTTTAATTTAATTACTTTATTTGTTTAGCTTAATTTGAATCTGTTATTTCTATTGTGTGAACTTCAGAGTCTCTGTGGAATTCGACCCCTAAGTACTACATTGATCTCTTAATTTGAGTGAGTAGTTTAAAGGGATAAGTTGACCCCTATCAGCATTATCACCCAAAAGCTTTGCATAACCAGCAGCTTCATTATCCAAATTTTGAACTTCTTCACTATATGCAACCAAGGCTTTTTCTAGTGGATCATCAAGATGTATTTACTTGAAGATCTCCTCAGAAAGATTGGTAAGTGTATCCATATAATAAGTTTGTCCATCAATGGTTGGTCTTTGTACCAGCTTATTCTTGTTAAAGTTCATCACCAAATCACCAACATTCAACCCAATTTTTCCACCTCTCACATCAATCATAGCACTAGCTGTAGCTAAGAAGGGGTGTACTAAAATCAATTGGTCCTTGGGTTCCTTTTATACTTTAATACATCAAAATCTGTAGGAATCAAACAATCTCCTATCTTCACATGGACATCCTCTAGAATACCATCGGGAATACAAAGTGACCTATCAGCTAGTATAAGGGTGATTCGAGTGGGATGATAATCAGTCATACCCAAACTCTATGCAACTGATCTAGGCATCAAACTTACACTAGAACCAAGATCACAAAGAGATCTGCCGAACCTATTGGAGAAAATGGTACACCCTAGAATCATCATGGATCTGGAAGTTTCTGTGGAATCTTATTCTGAATGATAGCACTAACTTGTGCTGAGATCATCATCACTCCTTCCTCAGTATTTAAGTTCTTGGTGATCATCCTCTTAACATATCTTCTTATCCTAGGAGATGTCTTTACTGCTTCAATGAGCTGAATTTCAACAATGAATTTATCCATAATGGCCTTGCATCTAGGATCCTCTAACTCTTGTTTTGTCATCTTAGGAACCTTGGGGTATGGTATCTTAGGTTTGTAGACTCTTTCCTCAATTTTTGGAGTTGAAGTAGGCAGAATAAGATTGATATCATCTCCATGTGACCGACACAAGGTGTGTGTCGATCGACATAAATGGGAGTTTGGCTCTCTTTGTTCAAAATCGGTATAGCAGGATTTCCTATGTGTGTTGACCAACATGGTAGATCGATGTCGATCAAAATGGGTTGTAACTTCTCGGAAATCTCATCATCTTCCACCTCTTCCAGATCTATGATATCCTAAGATGACAATCCTTTCTTCGCAATATGTTCTAGTTGTTTCCCACTCCTGAGAGTACATCATGGCATGATGAAATAGGTCTTTCCCCAAATATTTTCGAAGAACTAGCTGCTTGGGAAACCTAATGTTTAGCTTCTTGAAATAAAGGGCCTGAGTGTTAGACGACTTTCCTTATTTGGAAAAGAGGCGATCAGAAAGGCGATTTAGGTTTTTTCGTTTGGGGTTTCACATGGAGGTTCAGGCGGCTGCCGCCATTCAACCTTTGGCAGTAGAAAACGTGTAGGATGTTTTGATTTTGGTATCAAGCCAGGCAAAAGAGATCTCTCAGCAAAAATCATATGCGAATGTTGTTAGTAGTCGATCTATTCTCTCAAAGTTTGAGGTGGATGTTTCAGTCATAACTGGTAAATCTATGGTTGCAAACCCATATGATATTTTTGAAGATTCAACTTCTCTATGAGAGGATTTCCTTGTGGGTTGCTTTCCATCTGAAGCACCCCTTGTTGCAAATATTAAGATATGACACTACTATTATATTCAGAATTCGGCATTTTTCAGCAAGGCAAAGAGTTCTGCGTAGGGGTATGTGGAATATATGTGATCTTCCAATGATTATCTCTAAGTGGACACCAATTATGGAGGATGCACAACTGGAGATGAAGTATATGCTGATGTGGGTACTTGTTAAGAATATTCCACACTCTATGTTTACTTGGAAAGGGATCTGTTTTCTAGCAAGTCCTGTTGGGGAGCCAAAGAGGTTGCATCAGGATACTGAGTTGGTAACAAGTTTTGATGAAGCAAAAGTCTTTGTGGAGGTTGATCTAACAAAAGAGTTACCAAAGACATATTATTTTATGATAAAGCAAGAGGAAGTGTGTGTCAAGTTTGAATATACTTGGCTGCCTTCCCGATGTGGGATTTCTGAGAAATGGGGACATTCAATGGAGGGATGTTTAGCAAACTCTGAGCGTGTCTCTTCTCCTAGGAGGAAGTCACAGCGGAAAGAAACAACTCCGGTAACACAGGTGACACATGGGACTGTTGACACGCCTGTTATTTTGGACCAAAACAGGAAACTAAATCTTCCTTTGGTAGATAACATTGATGCCATTAAGCCTTTGGAAACTTTGAGAGTGAATATTGGCGAGAAAGAGGAGGGTGAGATCACATGGTCCCCTATTGCTACGGGCATTCAAGAAGTTGTTGAGGAAGGTTGGTCAAAAGTTTTGTCGTCATGAGGAAAAGCAAAACAACCTTCAAGGCAGGATCTGGTCTATGGTCATGTTAAGATAATTTCACCAAGCCGTTACGATGCTCTTAGAGAAAATGATGAGAAAGATGAAAATGCGGTAGCAATTGATTCTGGAAATGGCCAAACTCTATCTGTATCTGATATTTCATCGGTATCTGTTACCGATAATCAGTTTGATACAACTCAGAGAGTGAAGCTGGTTAAGGAAAGTCCTATGGTGCAAGTTCCACTCCCCCGGAGTTCAAAGAATTTGGACAAGAACAGTGCCAACATACCACATCAGACACAGGATAATCCTCACAATTTCTATAAACGGAAAAAAGCCTTAATGTCTGGTTTCTTTTGGAATATCCGTGGTTTTAATAAATCAAATAAGCATAAGGTTATTCGAGATTGGGTATGAAGTAATTTTTTTCAGTTTGGTGTTTGTTAGAAATTAAAGTGAAGGAAAGTCGAGTTGTGGAAGTTGCAAGATAGGTTTTTAGGGACTGGCGTATGGTTTCAAATTATGAGTTTCATCGATTGGGACGAATCTGGGTTGTCTGGAGTCCAACAACACAGGTCCAAGTGGTATTTAAAAGTGCTCAGGTGATCACTTGTTCAATTAAGGTGCATGATTTTGAGGAGGAGTTCCAGGTTTCTTTTATTTATGCCTCAAATTTTGTGGAGGGCCTAAAGAGCTATGGACAGATATTCAACATCAACATAATCAAGTTTTAGGGTGTCGAAAGCCATGGATTCTGATGGGTGATTATAATGAGATGCTACACTTAGCTGAGCATTCTAATTCTGATGTACAACCCATGCACACCGGGCATGCGAGGGTTTCAAGAGCTGGTTCGATATTGCTCTTTGGACTATATGAGATCTTATGGTCTAACTTTTACGTGGTGCAACAAGCGGGAAGAGGGTTTGATTTGTAAGAAGCTGGATAGAGTGCTCCAAAATAATGTGTGGCTCCAATTGTTTGAACGCGCATATTATGTGATGGACTCGGGAGGCTGTTCGGATCATCTTAGAGGAAAAGTGTTCTTATCTGCAAATATTCAAAAACCAAGAGGTCCTTTTAAATTTGAAAATGTCATAGCATCTCAACCAGAGTTTGTAAGGACAGTTGAAGAATAGTTGCAACAAACAGCATCATTGTTTCACTCTACTTTTTCCTTGTTTTGGTTCTCAAAAAAATTAAAGCTTCTTAAGTTGATATTAAGGGAGTTGAGTCGCACAAACCTTGTCAATATCTCTTGCAGAGACAAAGAAGCTTATGATGATCTATGTGTACACCAAGAGGCCTCTCTTTCCATTCCTAGTCCTCTTCTGGTTGCAGAAGAACACTCGGCTTTTGACAAATGGGAACGAGTTGCATGTTTAGAAGAATGTTTCTTGAAACAAAAATGTAAACGGCACTGGCTACATGTGGGTGATAATAACAACAAGTTTTTCTATAATGCTGTAAGGAAAGGTTTTGCTGTAAATTCTATCCTCTCGGTTATTGATCCTGTTGGCGCTACACTCACTGGTAAAGAGGATATTAAGAGAGAAGCAGTCAGGTTTTTTTGGGAACTACTTACAAAGGACCCTGTTGATTTTATTGGAATTTCAGTGGAGAGGTTGCAGGATTTGGTACCCTTCCATTGCTCTGATGTGCAGCAGACACATCTGACATATGATGTTACAGAAATTGACATGAAGAAGGTTATTTTATCGATGCCAAGCGATAAGTCCCCATGTCCTGATGGGTACACAATTGATTTTTTTAAGGCAGCATGGTCAGTAGTGGGTCAAGATCTAACGAACGCAGTTCAATCTTTTTTCCTATATGATTTTCTCCTTAAGGGGCTGAATACTATGATCCTAGATCTTATCCCAAAGAAAACAGATGCAAGTGAGATGAAGGACTATCGACCTATTTCCTGTTGGAATGTGCTATACAAGGTTATATCCAAAATCTTGGCGAACAAGCTTATAACAATCCTCCCCGGTTTCATTACTCCAAATAATCAGCATTTATAAAGGACATACTTCTTATGGAAAATCTGCTTCTTGCGACAAAGATTGTAAAAGACTATCACAAAGAAGATATCTCATCTTGCTGTGCTATGAATATAGATATATCAAAGGCGTTTGATTCTGTCCAATGGCCATTTTTTTTGAATGTTCTCTTGGCTCTGGATCTTCCTGCTAAATTCATTCACTGGATTGAATTATGTATCACAACTGCCTCTTTCTCCGTCCAAGTAAATGGTGAAGTTGCTGGTTTTTTTTCGTAGTAAGAGAGGTCTTAGACAAGGATGCTCACTCTCACCTTATCTTTTTGTGATCTGTATGAATGTGTTATCTTTGCTCTTAGACAAGGCTGCTACTGACCGGAAGTTTGGGTTTCACCCTAGGTGTAAGAACATGAAACTTACCCATTTGTGTTTTGCAAATGATATCATGGTTTTCTCTGATGGGAAATCAAGATTGTTGGAAGGGATTTTAGACATTTTTAACGAGTTTGCAGCAGTCTCAATGCTGTGTATTAGCCTAGAGAAATCGTCCATCTATATGGCTGGTGTCTCTCCGGTTTCAAGGGATGCACTATTGGCTCGTTTCTGATGCGACTGTGGCGGATGTATTCTGTCATCACAGTCGTAGAAACCATCGGGCTGAGCTTTTGAATTCCATTGAGACCGATCTCGGGGTTGTATGGTGGCTGATGTTGCGAAATGGCAAAAGTCAGATGGCGCATTTAAACCTTTTTTCTCTAGCTCGGAAACCTAGATGCAGATTAGACGACAAGGGAAGACAACAAAGTGGCACAAGAGTATTTGGTTTTCTGGAGTTACACCAAAATACTCTTTTGTTTTGGGGCTAGCTTAGCTTAATAGACTAACTACTGGGGATCGTATGGCAATGTGGAATAGTGGAGTGGTCACATCTTGTATCTTCTGTCAATATTTGATGGAGTCACAAGATCATTTGTTTTTCAGTTGTACCTACTCTTTTCGAATCTGGGAGGAGTTGACGTGAAGTCTGTTTCAGCGTTGGTACACAACATCGTTTAGTGAGATCCTCTCTTTGCTCTCTGACTCAACATTCAAAAGATCAATCTCTTTCATTTTGCGTTATGTATTTCAAGCCACAATACACAAGATATGGCATGAACAGAATCGGCAACGACATGCTGAGATTCCATAGTCAACAGCTCAACTAGTCACTTTCATTGATTGTATGGTTCGCAAAAGGATATCCTCCATATGACGGCAGAGATCTTCACGGCTTGAGGATGGTCTCCAGTTGTGGTTTAGTACATGAAGATAGTCACATTTAAATTTTATGTTTTTTTTTCAAACTTAATCTAAGAAAAGATGCATATAATGTAACACAAGCTTTGATTAAATAAAATTTTACATTCTTTCAAAAAAAAAAAAAAGAATGTCTAGCTTCCTAACATGGCTGTCCAAAGCTTCAAACTTTCCATTCAAATCAGTGTACAAAGCATCAATCTTACCATTGAATTCAATTGTTATCTGCTGATGTCCTTCTAAAACCGTGTTCACCATAGTCTTAACCTCATCTTCTGAATTTATAGCAGGAACATTCTGGTGGGAAAAACTCTCATAATTCTTTGTAAAACTTCCTCCTTGATAATCTTTCTGAAAAGTTGTTTTTGGTGCGAACCCATAAGTGTTCTGATTACTCCCATAGCTGTTCCGCTGACCATTGCCCCTGTAATTCCTGAAATTTCCCTGAGAATTACCAAACCTCTAACCACTAAACCCAGAACCATTCACATAATTCACATCCTCTTCAATGGGTTCATCTTTCGGATCGAAAACCTCAACATCCTGAGCAAAGTGAACTGATTTCTTGTTCACTAGAAAGTTGTTCACATTATCCAGCTTAGCCTTAACCTCAGCAATCTGACTATTATCCAAACCAACAGCTTGGTTCTTTCTCTCAAAATCAGCACTCTTGGTGCTATTACTAGACGCCAAGTTCTCAATCAACTTACTAGCTTCCCTTGGTTTCATGGTGTTGAAGTTCCCATCACTAGCAGAATCCAAAGCAATCTGATACCTCCAATCAATACCACTAAAGAAAGTCCTCAAGAGCTAAACTTCATTGAAACCATGGTGTGGAAAATCTCTCTGATAAGCTTTAAACCTCAACCATGCAGCCTTGAAAGTCTCTGTAGATCCTTGAGTAAACTGAGAAATCATGTTCCTAAAAAAATCTTCAGAATTAGCATCATCATAAAATTTATCAAGAAAAGCAGTCTTGGTATCCTTTTGTGTAGTCAAAGATCATGGCTTAAGTTGCTTCAACCAATGAGCTCCTTTTTCAGCATGAGAGTATGGGTAGAGCTTGCAAAACAGATAGCCTTCTAACACTGCATTGGCTTTAGTAATTAAAGCCAAATCTTCAAACTTTTCAATATGGTCCATTGGATGTTCAAGAGAAAGAGCATGGAATGTGTGTTGCCCCACAAGAGTGTAGTATTGGGGGTTTCAACTCAAAGTCATTCCTTTGAAAAGGAGGAGGACCTATAGCAGACTTATTGGTGGAACTGATTAGGCCTGTTTTACTCAGCAAGTGTTTTCTCTCAACATAAATTCCATCATCAACAACCTGCGGATCCTCAGCATTGTCTCCCTGTTGACTGACATGGCCAGCTGCCTGCTGGTCGACATGCTCAACATTGTTGATACCAGATCCCGAACCGAGGATCTATTACCATTAAAACATAGACATGTGTCAATTGAGTCATCATAATAAAAGGGAGTCTGGCTCGTAAAGGTAGACTTCACATTAAAAAGAAAGACCAGCAAGCCAAAGAGAAGCCGAAGCAACAAACTCAGAGAGTTTGGTAGTTTATAGAAGATCGGAGAGGATAAAGAGTCCGCATGGAGGAATCCAGTCATAAAGGCAAAAAGGGAATTATTTCAAAGCACCAAGCGTTACAACATTTAAGACCAAATCAAAACCAATATATTTAAATATGATTTATTATAATTTATTGGTAGCATTAATAGTAAAAAACATGTATAAATAGAGAGAGAAAGATATTGTAAAGGGGATTTTTTTCCGATTCTAAGAGAAAGATATTATTAGAGCAAATACGGCTTATTCGAATTAACTTATTTTTTACTAAATCATTGGGTGTGGATCCTGTATCCACATTTTGCTGCTAGAAGGAGGGGTCTTCAAGCTAAACAAAAAGAATTTCGATAATCAAGCTAAAAGATCTTCACATACTGAACCATGGGTGACGTTACTGACGCTTTGACGAACATCAACGACAATTTGACAAGTTTAACCGCAAGTTTGGTTACCATGCAATAAGACATAATACTGCTCAAAAGTGGTCAAGTAACTCTTACTGCTCGTGTAGATGCTTCAACTGCAGGTTCTAGGCGCAGGAATTCTTATAAACGAGTCTTGTTCTATACACCTATGGCAACCACTTCTTCAAATCAGGCCGTGGATGGAACACCACCACCGGCTGATGGGGAGGGGAAAAATACAGAAAACCAGCAGACGAACGAAGATGGAGGGGACCCAGCACTCAAGACTACTGATGAGGAGCTTGACTCTGTTCGTCGCAAAATGAGGGAATTGAAGTCAAAATTCCACCGAGCCACCAGTTTGGCTCCGGATATTGACCGGGTAATTGAAGAAACCAGGCGATCCCTGGTCAGCGCACGGATTGCAAGCTTCAAAATTAAATATGCTCGGAGGGTCAATTTACCAACCTATGATGGAAAAGGAGATCCAAAGGTCCATCTAGCTGCGTTTCAAATCGCAGCAGGACGAATTGACCTGGAGCTTCATGAAGAAGATGCTGGTGTTTGCAAATTATTTTTGGAAAATCTTTCCGGACAAGCATTGCTATGGTTTACTCGGCTCTGTCCAGGGACAATCAATAGCTTCAACGAGCTGTCCTCCATTTTCCTTATGCAGTACTCCATCTTAATGGAGAAAGGAAATTCTGATAGTGACCTGGTGAACTTATCACAAGGACCACAAGAGCTTCTCCGGAATAATATTGCCAAATTCAAAGAGCTATTGACGAAAATACAAGAAATTTCCCAAACCGCAACATTGTCAGCACTCAAAAATGGACTTTGGCATGAAACATGTTTCAGGGAGGAATTAACGGTAAACTGACCGGAGACCATTCAAGATGCTCTTTTCTGAGCTAATAGCTGGATAGAAGCGGAAGAAGAAAAAATAAATTTTGCCAAGAAATAACGTATCCCCAGACCAACAACAAACCCGACAGTAAGAAGATTTGAGCCAAGAGAGATCGGTGGAGTAAAACGCTTCGGTGTGAATCCAAGTAATAATAATGTCGGACGACCATACTCAAGAGGGGAGAGTTTTCTTCTTCCAAAACCTGGGTCCAAAATGAGGGATGGTATTGTGAAATCCATCGGGTGAATAGACATTTAACAAATGATTGTAGTGTTTTAAAATGGCATTTAGCCGAGCTCTGGTCATCTGGAGGACTTGCAAATTTTAATCTTGTAAAATTCGTATGGAATTATAACAAGGATCGAGCAGATGACCAAGTATCCGAGCTAAACGCAAAAAAGCAAAAAGCATCAGATCATGCTGGACCATCAAAAGGACGAATCAATGTAATTATCGGAGGATCCAAACTGTGTCATGATTCAGTTTGGGCAATCAAGAGACATAAGCGAGAAGCAGTCAAAAGCCAAACCATTAGAATACAATACCACTTTGACATTTGAAGAGTCCAAAACTAGGAGTTTGGCTAATCCTCAAGATGACACCATAGTCATAACACTTGATGTAGCAAACTACAAGGTAACAAGAATATTGATTGATACTGGAAGTTCGGTCAATTTGATATTTCTAAGCACGTTAAATCGAATGGGAATTGACCAACTAAAAAAGTGAGACCACCAGCTCCACTAATAGCATTCACAAGTGAAACTACTATGTCACTTGGAACTATCAAACTTCCCGTATTTGCATCCGGAGTGTTAAAAATTGTAGAATTCACAATTTTCAATAGGCCTGCTGCATATAACATAAAATTGGGAACCCCATTGCTATATCAAATGAGGGCGGTGCCTTCCACTTATCATCAATGTATAAAGTTACCAACGCCAACTGGAGTGGAAAAAAACAAGGGTGATCAGGAAATTTCAAGGACCTGCTATCTTGCAAACCATCGAATGAAATTGCAATAACAATTAATGAGTTCAACTATAGAAAAAGAACCATGCTTTCCTGGTGGACAGAGGCTTGAGGATGTAACTCAAGAGGTTTCAATTGACGAAGCAAGCCCAGACCAGAAAACTAAGATTGGTTTGGGCCTAAGTGTAAAACTACAATTCGAAGTCATCGACTTTTTGTCTGAAAGCAAAAACTCCTTCGCAGGGACAGTAGAAGATATGTCAGGTATTGATCCTAGCATAATATCACACGAATTGCATGTAGATGAGTGTTTTAAACCAATCAAGCAAAAGAAGAGAAAGCTCGGGCTGGATCGTGCAAAAGCTGTCAAACTATTGAAAGCAGGATCCATTCGAGAAGTAAAATACCCAGATTGGCTTGCAAACCCAGTTGTAGTAAAGAAAAAGAATGGAAAATGGAGAGTATGTGTCGATTTTACTGACATTAACTAAGCATAACCAAAGGATAGTTTTCCTCTCCCGCACATCGATCTGTTGGTAGAATCAACAGCCGTTCATGAACTCTTGAGCTTTATGGATGCATTCTCAGGATATAATCAAATCAAGATGCATCCGGAGGATCAGGAGAAGACTTCGTTCATAACTGACCGAGGTATCTATTGTTATATTGTCATGCCGTTTGATCTAGAAAATGGAGGAGCCACTTATCAGTGTCTTGTTAATCGAATGTTTGCAGCGCATCTCGGAAAACCAATGGAAGTATACATAGACGATATGCTGGTAAAGTCACTCCAGCAAGCTGATCACGTGAAACATCTCGCCCAATGTTTCAGAATTCTGAACAAATTTTGTATGAAACTGAATCCAGCAAAGTGTATTTTCGGCGTACCATCTGGAGAATTCCTTGGATATATAGTCACAAAACGAGGAATTGAAGCTAACCCAAACCAGATCACTGCTTTCCTAACGATGTCTCCACCAAGAAACTAAAAGGAAGTACAGCGTTTACCAGGACAGATCGCTGCTTTGAATATATTCATATCTCGCTCAACAGACAAGTGTCTTCCTTTCTACCAGTTACTTAAAGGAAACAAACAGTTCGTGTGGGACGAAAGATGCGATGACGCATTTAAAAAGACTGAAGTCCTATTTAACAACCCCACCAGTGCTTTCCAAGCCCGAGTCTGGGAAAAGATTATTTTTGTATATATGTGTTTCAGAATATGCAGTTAGTGGAGTCATAGTGCGGGAAGATAGAGGAGAGCAGCGACCGATTTGTTATATAAGCAAAAGCTTAACCACTCCGGAGAACCCTTACACCATGATGGAGAAGCTAGCACTAGCAGTAGTGGTTTCGGCTCGGAAGCTAAGGCCCTATTTCCAATCGCACCTAATAGAAGTATTCACTTCTCAGCCTCTACAAACTATATTGCATGGTCCAAGCCAGTCAGGGAGTTTAGCAAAGTGGGCGATCGAATTGCACGAGTATAATTTTGAGTACAAGAATCGACCCAGCACCATAGCTCAGGTTTTAGCCGACTTCCTAACCGAGTTACCAGTCAACAGCACAGAAGTCAAACCTGGTGATGAGGTATGAATACTTAATGTGGACGGTTCATCTTCGAAACAAAGATCTTGAGTTGGAATCAGCTTAGCAACTCCTACTGGCGAAGTCATTGAGCAATCATTCCGCCTCGAGTTTCCTGCATCAAATAACGAGGCAGAGTACAAAGCATTACTACCTGGTCTTCGCCTTGCAAATGAATTAGGAGCTCGGGAAATAATAGCATACACTGATTCCCAGCTAATCGTGAACCAATATAAAGGCGAATATGAGGCAAAGGATTCAAGGATGGAAGCATATTTAGAGCTTGTCTAGAAACTTGCAAACCAGTTCGATACGTTCGATTTAGTTTGGGTTCCACGAGTTGAAAATACAACGGCTGATGCTTTGGCTGCATTAGCCTCCACATCCAATCTTGCTTTGAAAAGGATTATTTTGATTGAGTGCATTGAGTCTTAAAGTATAAACATAAAAAATGAAACTATGGCGATAACCCAATCTCGCTCTCGTGCTCAAATCTCCCAAACTTCTCCAAAAGACGATTAGTTACCTCAGAACAGTCTCCTAGAAAAATGACGTGGGCACCCACCAGAGGTTGCAGATCCTATAATTATTACAGATGGGGATGAAACATTAGCATCCGAGGTTGTTCCAATTCCAAAAGCACAACCCAACAAGGCTGCTCCATCACCTATGCTCATGGAACCTATCGACCTCATGGACAAGCCTGAAGAAGAGCAAGAGGAGCCTTGTAATGAGGATCTTGAAGACAATGCATTTATGTTGCCTAGTAATCAAGAAGATATTCCCACTAACGATCGGGGGGGGGGGTGACTGGAGGGATCTAATAAAGGAATATATCCGAATTGGTGCACTTCCAAAGCCAAAATGGGAAGCAAGAAAATTACGGATCGTCAGCGTGAAGTATTGCTTGATTAAAGACTCACTATTTAAACGAGGTGCTAGTGATCCTTATTTATAATGTATTCATGGATCAGGAGTGGAAGTTGTTATGAGCGAAGTCCATGAAGGTCTTTGTGGAAATCATGCATCAGGATGATCGATGGCTTTTAAGATAAAACGTTTAGGATATTATTGGCCGACTATGATCGTGTATTGTGTTAAATATTCCCAACGGTGCATAAAGTGTCAGCAACACGCTCTGCTTATTCATCAACCCTCAGAACTCATGTCATCAATAACAGCTCCTTATCCATTTATGCGGTGGTTAATGGATATCATTGGGCCAATGCATAAATCCACCCGAGGTGTGCAACATCTTCTTGTCCTTACAGATTATTTTTCCAACTGGATCGAAGTAGAGGCATAGATTACAATTAAAGATTCGATGGTAAAGACGTTCCTGTGGAAAAACATTATTTGTCGCTATGGAATCCCTTCCGAGATAGTTACAGATAATGGATCCCAATTCATATCAAAATGTTTTGAGGATTTCGTCTTTGCATGGAGAATAAAAATGAGTTATTCTACCCCATGGTATCCGCAAAGGAATGGACAAGCAGAAGCTGCGAACAAAACTATCTTGAGTAATTTAAAGAAATGACTTAGTTCGTACAAAGGAGGATGGTATGATGAACTTCAACCAGTTTTATGGGTATACCGAACTACTCCACGAAGAGCCAGTGGATAAACTACTTTCTCGTTAGTCTATGAAATGGAAGTAGTAGTTCCAGCCGAACTGAATGTTCCTGGGATCCGACGAACTGAACTTCCTGGAAATGAATCTTGTAATACACAAATGATGGAGGATGCGCTAGATACCATTGATGAATGACGAGATCAAGCATTAATCCGACTCCAGAATTATCAACAGGCAATTGCACGCTATTATAATTCAAAGTTGAAAAATCGATGATCTTGTCTTTCGTCAAGTATTCAAAAATACTAAGGAGGTTGGAGCTGGAAAGCTCAGAATTAATTGGGAAGGTCCATATCAAGTAACCGAAGTGGTTCGTAATGGCGTCTACAAATTAGCAGACCAGGATAGAGTTTCAGTTCAGAGGCCATGGAATATTATGAATTTAAAGAAGTTTTATCCATAAATTGTTATAATAATCAAATAAACTACAGTTTGGCTTGATCCCAACATGGGTACGTAGGCAGCTTGTTTTCGAGTGCAGCTATTATTTAAAAAAAAATAAAAAAGAGGGTTTTTTTATATTTTAAAAATCTCCTTCGCAAGCTGAAAACGAACGAAGATCTAGCATAAACAAAAGTAGTAGTAAGATTCAGAACGAAAAGAGTTTATACGAACGAACCATATTCAGAAAAATCATGGCTTCATCCTTCTCCTTTTCACCGAGTGTGTCGATGAAGATAGCGAACCCGGTCTGGATCAAAGCCATCACCAGAAGCTGGCTGTGGGTTTGATGGAGAATCAGGACGGGAAGCGTAGTGAGGGTAGCAACTGAAAGTAGCCATAACGAGATATAATAAAATAAGGAGGAACCGCAGCAGGAATAAAGGAGAAGTAAGAGGAATATCAGAGGTACACATGGAATAAGAAGAAATCTCAAATGAGGAGCATTTAATGATTGTAACAATTACTTCTCTAAAAGTACACGCAAGTTTCAAAAATCGAGTAGGGTTTAAAGACACACGCTATGTAAGTCATTAAAGCAGGATGATACTCTAAGGGGTAGGAAATCAGACTCGGCCCAATTACAAAAGTCCTAAAAAGGAGGCCCAGTTGTTTTAAACTAGTTTTTTTTGATAAAATAAACTATTGAGTCCACAAGGTTATCTCTCCTGTTCTGAACTACTTAACAGTTCAATAGCAAAGATCGAATGTACAAATTATATATTGAGTTCATATGATATTCTGAACTAACAAATCAATCCACAAGGATTCCTCTTATATGATAAAAGGTGCACCAAATACGAAGCCAAGCTCAGTCCTCGCTTAAAGCCAAGCTCCATCCTCGCACTTTTACCGAGAAAGCTGGATATATATATTTTTTAAATGGTAAGGGTCTGATCAACCTACTTTTCTCTTGAAAAAAACTCGACTCAGAGTTTCTGAATAAATCAGACTTTAACCCGGTCAAACATAACAGTCTTATCAAAATAAGCATAAGAAAATCAACTTTTTAAATGAAGGAGATTAAACCAATATTCAAACCCCCTCGGGCAAAAAAAAAGGCAAAGGCAAATTTAATAAGTTCTGGGACATATCCTGGGACAGGTGGACGCAGCCACACGATTAACAAAGTTTAAACAAGATTAACCCTTAAAGGGTCATCGACCATCATGAGGGTAGGTGATGTAGAAGGAACAACTACAACATTCATCTTCGAAGGATCGACATTAGTACTTTGATCCAGAGGCACCTCCTTTGGACGAGCTTCCGGTTCAGAAGGGAGTAGTTTGAGAAAGAGTGTTTTCGGGCACATCCTGAACAGTTTAATTATACTTGTTATAAATAACATCATTCCTTAAGCCGAGCAAGATGACTATCTGATATAAGGGATAAATTTGACCCAAATTGGTTGAATCGTACCTTATCAGAGGGAGCAAGTGGAGAAATGAGAACTTCAGCAGGAGGCAGTGAGGCTTGTTCAGCAGGCAAGTCAGATTAAGTTCAGGGAGAGGGGGAGAATCCGCAAAAACAGCAGCAAACTGTTCCTGATCCAGAGGCACAACAACGAAGTTGTTCAGCTCGGAGGTCGATTCAGCCAGAGAACTTGTCAGCACGGCAATTTCCTCGTCACGGTCAATCTTACTTTCCTTTATTTTCTGGAGAAGGGCTAAGTTACTCCCTATTTCATTGACATAAGCTTGAAGTATAGCACGAGCTTCAATGGAGTTAACGTGTTCGGATAGCTGGCTTAGCAGAACTTTGCCATTCTCCTTTACCTCTTTCCGAGATGAACTGGCAGTCTTCTGGATATCATGGTCACGGAACTTGAGCAATGCATCATACTTGAGCAAGGTCTCCTCAAGCTGTTCTTGTACTGCAGCTGTCTCACGTTTGAGTCGCTGATTCGAAGCTTGAATGGCACTTTGTTCTGAGAATAAGATCTCATATATCTCTTAGTAACCCTTCGCCAAACTCTCGGCTGCAGTATGATAGACCTCAAGTTTCTCTTTGAATTTGTTCTGTTCTTTCCTCAGGCGTTCGATCGTTGTCATGTCCCTCTCCTTTAGATCCGCCATAGCCGTCTCGTGATCAGTGGTCATCTTGGCGGTAGTTTCAGTCCCCATAGAAGAGGACATATCGTAGATAAGTTGTTCATAGTAACGTACCAATATCATTGAAATCAGCAAGGGCCTATACGAACAAAGAATGTAAGAGATATGAAAAGGGTACAAAATATAGCAATAAGGATAAGACCGGATACCTGACTGGTGTGGCAAGCATGGTTCACAAAGATCTTGCACGAGCTGAAGCGCCATTTATCAAAAGGAGGAAGAACGGTGCTACCACAGTGTGAAAGGTTCCGTAAGACATCGGCCATTGTTATTGCCTCTGAAAGCAAAAGTAATATATTGAGGGAAAAGAACTAAGATAAGAGTTTGTGGAGTATATAAGGAGTACGTACCTGGAGTGGCTACAAGACCACCGGGTAAAGAAGCAGACTTTGCCTTAGAAGAGCTAGATGCAACCGGAGTCCGATTAACGAAGTTACCAGGAGGAGGAGGAAGAAGCATGACAGCGTTAGCGCCAAGTTTGATCTTTCCTCTTGCGCTTCAGTGGAGGAATCTCATCCGCTTCTCTGTCAGTAGAGGGCGATGGAGCAGTACGAGAAAGAGAAGCATAGAATGAAGAAAGATCTCCGACCAAGCTAGTTTGACCCAGAGAGCCTTTGGTCAAAGCATCGACTTTCTCCCGGTGACGCCGTCCCACAGCATCAATCTCCTCCTTCAGACCCTTTTGTGTCTCCTCTCTCTCTTTCCTTTCACGATGATTCAGGTGCTTGAAAGAAGCAGCTTTAGGAGCAGGATCCAGAGTCCGGAGAATGCTACCTCTCATGAGGTCACCTGCTGAATGGATCCCGGTAAGAGTGAAGGAGTTCCAGACGGTGTTCCCTCGGTAACAATAGTGAAGAAATTCAAGAAACCTTTCCAAGGAGCAGGTCGAGGCTTGGACACTACAAAAAAAAATTATAAAACTGAAATTTAGAATCAAATGATCAGCAATTGAAAATCCCAAGCGCAATCATAAAAACATCTACCAGGAGATAGAGCCCATGAGGAATACAACATATCGGACTGTCCGTTAACAGAGGCAACATTAATCTTAACAAAAACCATGAGTTCCTCCAGTGTTCGTCTTTGTCTGGAAATCCGGTAACAAGGGCCCTATCAGCCTAAGTGTAGATAACATAGCATCCAGAGCCAGTTTTGTTAGAAATCCGAATGCTGAAGAATTCGAGAAGGTCACCCGCATTCAGAGCATAACTGGCTTCCGCAGCAATTGTGAGAACTCCGAGAATGACACGAAATTTATTTGGTGTCATTTGCAAGAATTTAAGCCCTAGACCGTGGAGGTAGAGAAGGAGAACCTCCAGGAGAGGGAAGAATAGGCTGCATCCGGTCAGATAAACCAAAAAAGGCATAAATAACCGGGACGGCCTGATTCTGGTGATTCAGCCAAAGTCAGGAGAGAAATTTTGACTGTTGACGGAACTCTGCAACGGGATTTGAGGGTTTGGAGATTTGCTTCCTCTTTAAGCATTGACGGAGGATGGGGGCCGAATTTATCATTAGACTTTGAGGGGAGACCAACTGATGAAGCTTTCGCAGTGTTCGACATAATTAAAGGATAATGAAGTTAAATGAATTACGAAAGAGATATGAAAGAATTTTTTCAGGCGAAAGAGATGAAACAAATAAGGGAAAGTAAGAATTCAATAAGTAAAAAAAAAGGGTAAACGAAGTGCACCTTATTGAACGGTTGGATAGAAAACTGCCTCAAGATTGGTGGAGGAAGTGGAGGAGTTTTTCCCATTTTTAAATAAAATTTGGAATAAATGAGAACGTGCATCAAGGGAGTCACATCATCTCATTAAGAAATCAAAGGGATTTGATGACTAAATGGATAAAGAAACAACAATCAGTATTTGTTACTTAAGTCTCACGAGCCGATAATCAGCTCGCAAGACTTGGGGGCAAATGTTGATACCAAATCCCGCACTAAGGATCTATTACCATTAAAACATAGACACATGTTAATTGAGTCATCATAATAAAAGGGATTCCGGCTCGTAAAGGTAGACATCGCATTAAAAAGGAAGACCAGTGAGCCAAAGAGAAGCTGAAGCATTGAACTCAGAGAGTTCGGTAGGTTATAGAAGAACGGAGAGGATAAGAGTTCGCATGGAGGAATCCAGTCATAAAGGAAAAAAGGGAAATATTTCAAAGCACCAAGCGTTACAACATTTAAGACCAAATCAAAACTGATATATTTAAATTAGAATCATACGATTTATTGTAATTTATTGGTAGCATTAATAGTAAAAAAACATGTATAAATAGAGAGAGAAAGGCATTGTAAAGGGGATCTTTTTTCCGATTCAAAGAGAAAGATATTACCATAGCAAATACGGCTTTTTCGAATTAACTTATTTTTTACTAAATCATTTGGTGTGGATTATGTATCCACAAATATTGTAAACGACCTCGATGATAGGATTACCTTTAGCATCAAGCTTCTAACCTTGCTTGTTGCATTGGTTGCCCTCTAAATAATGATAGTCCATCAATATTACTCACAAACACAATAGGATTAACCATCTATGATTTCGTTAAAGCCTTGCGATTAGCTCTCTCTAACTTTTCAATCTCTTGAGTAGCAATCAGTTGTTTATCCTTTTTGCTCCTACTGTCGTACTTATGCATGCACCTGAGATAGAGAAAGTAGAGATGTAAGTAACAAAATGAAAGAAAAAGTTTAGACTAATTTCTAACTGAAATCTAATTGTGAATTAGAGTCCCCAGAAACGGCGTCAAAATTTGATATGCTCAAATTAAACCCTTAGAGCTACTCTCTCTCAAATTAAGAGATCACTGCAATAATTATGGGTTGAAACCCACATGGATTCTGAAGTTCACACAATAGATATAACATATTCAAAATAAGCTAAACAAGTAAAAGTAATGAAATTAAAACAATACAAAGTAAATAACTAAGATGATTGGGTGTAAATTCATTAAGAGAATAAGCTAGACCTAGGGAGATCAATTAGGGAATACTCTGAGTTGCGGACTGGATGGTTCGATATATATGATGCAATGTATGACCGGTTCTTAAACTCATAACACAATTATATGATCATTGAACTCTCACTGTAATGATAACTATAAAAAAATAGAAGACCAAATTTCTTTGTGAATCATAATGAATGAAGTATGCATTAATGTCAAGTATGATATTAATCCTAAACCAAATCTCTTTGCAAGTAGGTTATTTTGCTCATCTAAGATTAGTTCAAGATATTAGTAACACTCTCATATATATTAACTATCCTAAGATGCTAGATACTAGGTGATCAATCCAGTTATAGTATTGTTTCGAATCTAGATGAAGAACAGTATGAATATCCAATTATGTTTATGCCCAATTCAACAATTCATCATAAACCCTTGAAAAACCTAGATCTAACAAGGGGATTACTCAGACATAATTAATGAAACACAAATCATTGTCTGATAAATACTCATATAGAAATCAAAAGAATAAAAGGAGTTCAGAATCTTCTCTCTACAAGGTGTGTTCTGATTCTTTTCTCCAAGCTCTCTAGATCTAATAATCTCTCAATGAACTTTATAAAAAAAAAAACTTAGTCTTTTCAGACTTCTAAAACATAGATATAACCTAAAACACGAAAGGACTTGTATTGCAATTAATTAAAAATCTTGGGGGCAAAGTTGCATTTCTTGAAACTAGATAAAACTCGAAAGCTTCTTTATGTCGCCATGCGTGCCGACCGACACCAAGGATGTGTGTCGATCTACATAGTCGTCAATATTCATCTCCAAGTTGTTTTGCTCAGGTATAAGCCTCCAAACGCTCCAAAGTGCATCAATAAGATCCATCTCGCATTTGTACCTAATAAGACTCAAAAAATAATAAAAAGACTCTAAACCCAATACTTATATCATAGCTAAAAACCATGATATATCAGGATACAAGTACAACACTGAAATTTAGGCTTGGAGACCAATTAACCTAACTTAGAGACTAAATTATCTAGAATATTTTAGAATATATGATATGCTCAACTTATAACCCTTAGAGCTACTCTCTCAAATTAAGAGATCACTAAAGTATT
Organism: Cardamine flexuosa; assembly: GCA_963555745.1. NCBI lineage: Eukaryota > Viridiplantae > Streptophyta > Magnoliopsida > Brassicales > Brassicaceae > Cardamine > Cardamine flexuosa. Next base: position 13,865,582 of record OY743221.1, on the reverse strand, counting down.
TAGGGGTCAAAATCCATAAGGACTCTAAAGTTTACACAATAGATATAACAGATTCCAATTAACCTAAAGAAATGAAAATAAAACAATGCAAAAATAAATAACTAAGATGAGTGTAGGGTGTATGTTCAATAAAAGAATAAGCTAGACCTAGGGAAATCAATTAGGGAATACTCTGAATTGCGACTTGGGCGGTTCGATATATAGGATGCGATGTATGGCCGGTTCTTAAACTCATAACACAATGATATGATCATCCAACTCTTGCTGTAATGATAACTATACTTAAATTATAGAAGACCAGATCTCTTTACGAATCCTAATGAATGAATCATGCATTAATGTCAAGTATGATAAGTTCACAAAATCCCTAAACAAAATCTCTTTGCGGGTAGGCTATTTTGCTCATCTAAGATTAGTTCAAGATATTAGTAACACTCTCATGTATATTAGTTATCCTAAAATTCTAGATTCCAGGTGATCAACCAAGTTCTAGTATATGTTCAAATCTAGATGAAGAACAATTATGAATATCCTAATATGTTTATGCGCAATTCAACAATTCATTGTAAACCCTTAAAAAACCTAGATCTAACAAGGGGATTAATCAGACATAATCAAAGTAACACAATTCATGGTCTGACTAATACTCATATATAAACCAAAAGAATAAAAGGAGTTCAGAATCTTCTCTCTACAAAGGTGAGTTCTGATTCTTCTCTTCAAGCTTTCTAGATTCAATATCTCTCTGTAAAACTTGATAAAACAAAACTTATTCTCTCAAGACTTCTAAAAACATATATATAACCAAAAATACGAAAATGACTTGTATTACAATTAATTAAACTCTTGGAGCAAAGTTGTAATTCTTGAAATTTGATAAAACTCGAAGGTCTCCTTATGTCGCCATGTGTGTCGACCAACACAAGATATTAGTAACACTCTCATGTATATTAGTTCAAGATATTAGTAACACTGTCATGTATATTAGTTCGACTAACACTTGATAACACTCTCTTTGCGAGTAATCTATTTTGCTCATCTTAGATTAGTTCAAGATATTAGTAACACTCTCATGTATATTAGTTCGACCTACACTTGATAACACTCTCTTTGCGAGTAGGCTATTTTGCTCATATAACCAATTCCAATACTATTTAAATTTTTAATTTATTATAAAATATTGCCAATTCTTTATTAAAAGAGCTAAGAAACTGTTTTTGTATGTTATTGGGCTAAAATTAGTTTTCTAAATTTTATTTAAGTACAAAATATAAAAAGATTGAATTTAAGGGATTGATTTGTAAATAGAAAAGTTCACCTCCAAAATGGAGGAAAAAAATGGAGATCTCCAAATATGGAGGAAAATATGGAAATCTCCATTTTGGAAGTGGAAATGGAGGTGGGTTGGAGATGATTTTTCTCCAAAATGGAGTTTAAAGGTAAAAATGGAGGTGGGTTGGAGATGCCCTAAGTCTCGGACTATGAAACACGAAAGTTTGGCTAACCTATTGCCATAGAGAAAATCTGCTGAAATCCACTAATCCTATTATTCAACTATCGCAGGCAATAACATAGGTTTCAAAGCATTAAAATCAAGTTCAATCCTAATCCATAAGACTCCATAACTAAGGGGTATGTGCTTGTTATGACGCGATACTCATCAGTGGATCAACTTTATCAGAAGCGACCTATCCTTTGGAAATCTGAATGATTCAGCGTTGTCTTGATATCACATAAAGGATCATATATATCTGGAGTTCACCCCATTCTTATTGGAGCTCCGGATGGCCAAGCTTATTTTTAGCTTGGTTCCACACCCTTACACTCTTTTTCATTCAGACCTCAGTCCTCTTTCGCAACATTAAGAGCATCTGTAACCAAGTGCAAAAATTACAGAGTATGGAGGCCGGTACAACCAAATGTTCTAAAGATTTCTGAGTAAGCTTTCTAGTATCAGTACTTCATCCATATTAGTTTGAGTGGACTATTGGTGCAGTTTTTGTATATTGATGTACAGGGTTAGGACTGGTTCCAACTTTCCCTTCTCAGAAAAATGCTCTAGGATCAACCGATCCTATTTGGATCGATCGATCCAGTCTCATCCTGATGGATATTTCTGTTATTTATTGTAGCACCAATAGCAATTCAATTAGGATCATTATATAGAAGCTTATTTAGAGTCCAAGGTTAAGGAGGTTGTGCACCATCTTTGGTTTTCGTTTCACTGTGATTTTGCGCATTGGCTTACACCGGAGTTCATTTATCATGCCTAACCATCACCCTTAAAATGGCTCCCCGTTACTAGCCCTTAGCGATTGAGATTCCCTTTGTGAGACTGTACGGAACACTTAATGAATACTAAAGGGCCAACAATGGAGATTTCAGAAGTTCCCTTGGATCTCGGATGCTAGAGTACGGTAATGTTTGCTATGCTTATGGTAAAGTACATGTTGTACTGCTAAAGTTCAATTAACCTTTCAAAAGATTTCTTTTTGGTTCACATGATCAACATGGTGGATTCTAAATCTAAGCGTAAGTTTCCATTTTTCAAACCCATACTTCTGAACTTTGTTTCATTGTCTTGTTGCTTACTTGAGGACAAGCAAGGATTCAAGTCTGGGGGTGTGATGAGTATGTATTTTCACTAGTTTTTATTATTGCTTTCACATGTTTTATTGAGTCTAGAGTTAGGTTTTTTCGGGACAAGATAGACCTTTGAGTTAGTTTTCATTTGGCACCGGTCTCATGTCATTCTCATTCCTGGTTCAAGATTTATGCTCGTTTTACTGAAGACATATTCATCTGGCGGCAAACGATGTCGTTGCAGGAATGCACTAGGATCGACCGATCCAAAACAGGATCGATCAATCCCGATCCGTATATTCTCCAAATCAAGCATTTACTCTGATTTTAACCTAGTGGATCCTTATAAATAAGAGGAGTTCATCTCAGACACGATTTTTACTGTTAGTCTGTCATTTTCATTTCATTTTCAGATCTGTAAACTCTTACATTGGTTTTTCTTAGATCTATAATATTTTCCATTGCATATTCAGATCTATATTCTGTCTTCATCTCTTTATTTGCATTTTCCACCATACAACATCATGATTTATCAACCCATTGCCATGGTTAAGTAGATATGCATGTTGGGAGATGGAATTTATTCAAGGGAATTTAATGCTTAATTTGGTTATTGTTATAAATTATGATTATGATTATTACAAGCGGATTTATGTTAGAATAATATTTTCTTTTTAAAAGAGATTTATATGGGTACAATGTTTATGTTCTAAATCTAGATCATTAAATTTCTAAACTGGTTAGATAGCCTTTTTATTTATTTAAATCTCTGCAATTTCTCAGATCCTAACATTTATTTTTAATTGATTTTATTTCCTTATTCGGATTTATTCTGATTTTCAGTGACAACTTTCCATATTTTCATCCTACCTTTGTTTAGATTTACAAATCTAAAGCGCTCTTTATTTTCTGTGGATTCGATCCCACCACTATACTATCGCGCACAACCGTGCACTCGCAGGAACTATTGATTTGGGTAAAACCTGATAAATAAACCACATCACTCTCATTGGGAGGTGATTTTCCGACGGTGTATGACGTCCTATGTGAAACTTAACCTATCATTAAAAGGCCCCGAGAAGTATATTTCCATATAAGTTGACCTTGCATTATTCCGAGTTGTATATCGAGAGTTATCATTGTTTTACTGAAGTCGGACGAACTCAGTCCGAAACCCTAAAAGACAGATTCAAGACGTCTTGTTGCGAGGCAATTTCCCAACAAAGCACATCGACCCAGATAAAGCTTAAGCTATCATTGAAAGGCCCCAAGAAGCATCTTTCCATTGAAGCTGACCATGCCACATTCCGAGATGTCGTTCGAGAGTTATCACAATGTTTCTGCAATAGACGAACTCTGTCCAAGACCTTGTAGCACAGATTCAACTTGCCACCTTGAGGGGCAATTTCCCAACGAAATAGGACGACCCAGTTAAAGCTAAACCTATCAGTAGAAGCCCCCAAGAGTCACCCTTCCATTGAAGCCGACCTTTCTTCAATCCGAGCTATCTGATGAAAGTTATGTTCGTTCTTCTAAAATAGGATCAATCTATACAAAACCCTAAAACGAAGATCCAAATCATCTTATTGTGAGGTGCTTTGCCGGCGCAGTAGGACGATTCAGGTGAGAATCAATCTATCCATAAAAAGCCCGAGCATCATATTTCCATAGAAGTCGGCCTCTCTGCATTCCGAGCTGTCGTTCAAGAGTTATCACAGTTTTATTTGCAACAGACGACCTCTGTCCAAATTCTTAAAGCACAGATCCAAGTCGCCTCTTTGCAAAGCATATTCCTGATGATGATTGACAAACCAGGAAAAGATTGACCTATCCATGAATTTCCCCAAGCGTCATCTTTCCAATAAACTCGACCTCGCCTCAATCGGAGCTGTGTCATAAATGTTATTGTCGTTCTCCTAGACATTGTGCAAACTATCTGAAACTTTAAAACAACATATTCAAACTGCGTATTTGTGAACAATTTCCCAACGCAGTTCGACGAACTAGGAGAAACACAACATATCCACGAATTTCCCCGAGTGTCAGCTTTCCAGAACACGTGACCTCGCCTTAATTGGAACGGTAAAAAAAAGTTATTGCCCTTCTCCTAAAGTGAGTGCAGTCAGTCCGAAGCCTTAAAACGCAGTTCGCCTCTGTTAGACCGACAAACTTTGGGAGATTTTTCTTAGCGAACCACAAGGAACCACGAAATGCATAATATATCAATGGAAAGCCCCAAGACATATCTTTCAATAGAGATCAACCTGGTTTCAATCTTCGAACTACTTCGAGCTCTATAGCTCGCTAACTCGAGCTCGACAAACTCATCAGCAAATCGTTAGCAGTCTTAGCTCGTCTTTGAAAAGTCTTAGCTCGCCTTTAAGTAGTGAAGCTCTCCTTTTGAGAAATCTTATCTCGTTTTGACAAGTCTTAGCTCGACTTTGAGTAGTTTAGCTTGCCATTGACAAGTCTTTGCTCAGTTCGCCATTGTGTAATCTACCTCGCCATAAGTAGTCTAGGTCGCCTTTGACAGTCTCAGCTCGCCATTTAAAGTCTCAGCTCGCCTTTTACAAGTGTTAGCTCGATATTTACAGTCTCACATTGCTGTTAACAGTCACACCTCGATCTTTGACTGTCCCAGCTCACTGTGGACAACTTTGTGAGAAGCAAAAGCAAGGAATTTTGCTCATATCTAAACGGAGCATCAAGCCTTGTTCAAAATTCACACCATCTCCATCTATCACCATGGCCAAGATAAGTTTTCAAATCATTAATCTTCATTTCCATTCTAGATACATGTGAATTTTGCTCATATCTGAACGGAGCATCAAGCCTCGTCATTCATGAAAGCCGAGCTACGCCTTGCACTTTTTACTTTTAGGTTTACTTTCTTCTTCTTTACAATGATGCCCTGGCCAGGTATTCATTTGTTGAGATTATGATTTAAGTATACTTAGAACCGGTCTAAGCATTGAAGAAGTTGCCTAAGTCAAATAGGTCGACATCCGCACAATTGGGGCCAGACTTTAGAAGGAGTCACCAAGAGTAAATAAGCTGACATTCGCATATTCTAGGGCTCGACTTGTTACATATATTTAAGGGAAAAAGTATAAGTCAAGGTCGCTCCTTGCATCTAACCTTCAAAATTACAAAAGCAAGAAGCTGGCCATCTTGTCTTTTGTTTTTTCGGTCATTATGTGAGATATGTATTTTAAAAATATTATTAACCAAGAAAACCAAACCGAATCAGACATGAAAAAAAACCCTAAAAGGATCATAAACTTCTCTATCTGAATAACCGAACTCAAATAAACCAAAAATTGAATGGATACCTGAAATATTCAAAATACAACTATAAATCCAAAACTACTAATAATATATAAACTTGGTATAACTGAATTATAAACCCTACAATTATAAACAAAACAATATTATTTAATGTTAGATCAAAATAATCAACATACACAAAATGTAAAAAGATTTGAGAGTTCTAAATAATCTTTGTTAAATTTAACCAAACTTTAGTCAAATGTATCTAATTTTTAATATTTATTTTCTATTTCGTATATCCAAACTTGACTCAAATGCATATGAAATCAAACTAAACCGAATGGATCGTAGGCTTCTAAACCCAAAAACCAGAGAGACATAAACCAACCCTAACGCCCAGACTTAGTATAAGATATAAAAAAGATCGAGTGACCGGCAGCTATGTTCTTACTCATATCTAGGTGAGACGTTGTTCTCGCAAGATCTTCATTGTCCAATCTGATATCCTCTTGTTGAGATCATATCTCGGTTCACAACATAATATTTTTTCATTCTCTCATCTTCGCTTTGTTGGAATCTTGCACTATTCCTTGTCTCATGGCGTTTTCCGACAATATTTTCTAACTCCATGATGAGTGTCTATTTTAACCCGTTTTTATTATTCTTTTACTTGTCTTATTGAGTCTAGAAGTTTGGGTTTGTGTTCTTTTGGCCGATTTTAGTGTCTTTTCAGGTTTTCTCTTCCTTGGAGCTAAAATGTGCAAAATGGAGCAACTTTGGATGTTTTTACACATCATTGGATTTTGGAGACATCCTGGATCGATCGATCCTGAAGAGGATCGAACAAGCATGAAGAGGATCAACCAAGCATGACAAGGATCGACCAATTCTGAAGCAGATCGGTCAGTCAAAGGAATCTATGAGGTGGCACGGATCAGAGGAAGAAGACCGATCGATCCCAGTCACGAATATTCTCCAAATCGCACATTAACTCCAAGTTTTTACCTAGAAGACACTCTACAAATAAGGCTCATATCCTGAGCGGCCAGAGAGACCTAGACACAAATTTTACTGTTAATCAGCCATTTTTATTTCTCATTTCAGATTTGTAATTTTTACATTATTTTTTCTCAGATCTTTAAAATTTTCATTGCATTTTCAAGATCTACAATCCATTTTCATCTCTTTTTTTTGTGTTTTCAACCATACAACAAAATGATCCATCAACCAATTGCCATGGTTGAGTAGATCTATATGTTGGGAGATGGGATTTATTCAAAAAGATTTAATGTTTAATTAGGTTATTGTTATAAATTAGAATTATGGTTAATAGATCTCTACTTCTATGAATCAAATGCTTTTTCTAGGTTGACGAATCTATCAAATGATTCATAGGGTTTTATAGTACAGCTAGCGTTGGCTATTCTACTCGGAATCTATAGTTTGTAGGCTTGGTTTCCAGATTTCCAAGAGTTGAAGCAGGATCTACAAGTGAACTCTATCAAACTATGTCGAAATATGCTATCATAGGGTTCTAGCGGATTTATGATAGAATACAATTTGCTTTTATTAAAAATATTTATTTTGGTACAGTGTTTGTGTTCTAGATCTAGATCATTTAATTGCTAATCCGGTTAGATATCCTTTTTATTTATTTAAATCTCTGCGATTTCCCAGATCCCAACATTTGTTTTAAATTGATTTTTCTTTCCCTATTTAATTATTTTTGGATTTTATTCGGATTTGATTTTTGTGATAAAACTTTCTATATTTTCATCCTAGCTCTGTTTAAAGCTAAGGATCTATAGTGCTCTTTATTCTCTGTGGATCGATCCCACCACTATACTGCCAAGCACAACCGTGCACTTACGGAGTTTAGATGTTGAGTAAAACCTGATGCATAAAATATCACATCACTCCATCTTTACGTCACCTACTGTCAGTTTTATTCTTATCTTTGGTCTATGTTATCTGGTAAATGTCTATATAATATACTTACTGTTGTTTTCTTCTTTAATATATCTGAACCAATGTTCAAAAAAGCGGACTAGGCGCTAGGCGCCCCTAACCCGCTTCGATTTTGTCAAAATCGATCATATTAGGCGGATTATATGATTATTAAGCGGTTATTAGGCGGGTTAGGCGGTTATTAGGCGGGTTAGGTGGGCATTAGGCGGACTAGGCAAATTTAATAAATATATTCAAATATATTTTTTTAAAAAATATTTATTTAAAATTACAAAAAAAAACATTCTTATTTAAAATTTAAGAATATATTTTTGTTCATCTTTAAAAATTCTAAAATAAAATATATGACTCTTCTTTTCTAAAATAAAAATAATTATGACTCATCATTTTAAAAAGAAAAATGGTAAATTTTAAATTCAAACTTAAAATAGTATTTAATATGAAAATATATGTTCATTTATTCTATAATTTCATTATGTTATATTATAGTTTGTTAATATATAGTATATATATAATTTTTTATTACAAAATCGCCTAGACCCCGACTAAGCGTTCTAGGAGCTAGTCGGGGTCTAGGCGATTTTGTAATAAAATCGTCTGGTTAGCGCCTAGCGCTTTCTCGAACCTTGATTTGAACTAATATTTGACATAGCTGTTTGATCATTTTGATTGGTTTTATCGCTTAATGGTTTTGTTTGAAGAACATGCTCTTGGTTTATTGAAAAATTATTGTTTAAAATTTGATTGTCCATTTTTTTAATGCTTGGTCAATTTATTGTTTACGCCTTCATTTGGGCTTGTCTTTTATTTCAGTTTGCATTAGTATCCATTTTTTTGAAGTTATTACTTAAAAAAAAATAAAACATTCATGCATATTTTTATTATGTTGTCAATCGTGATCCTGCATCATATTATTTTTATTAATCCAGCACATATTATTCATGGTTTTGATTTTTGATAATTATATTTTTTCATGATCTCATCTAGTTGAAAATGGTTAGAAACGAAAATACATGCAAATTTTATTGTTTCATATTTTTATGCTTGTGTTTTTAATAATCGTAAATCATATTATTTCAATGATTTTCTATTATTTTAAGTTTATTTTTCCAATACCATGCCGAACCTTACAAATCTTGAGTTAAGGCCCTTGACACTTCTGGAGAGAACTATTTGTCTTGAATGCTAGATGCGGAGTTGTACCATTATTCCTGAAGGACTTGGTATTCCGATTAAAGAAGGAAATAGCACAGAAAGTAGAGACAGCAAAAGCTATAATTTTCTTTTGCTATCACATTCATGAGGACCTCAAAAAAAAATACTTGACGGTCAAGGATCCAAAAGAGCTTTGGACCTGTATAAAAGATCAATATGATCACCAAAGAAGTGTGATTTTGCCTAAGGCCTGATACGATTGGATATACTTGAGGATACAAGACTTTAAGTCTGTAGCTAAATACAACTCAGTAATGTTTAGAATCACTTCTAAACTAAAGTTGTGTGGAGAGAATGTCACCGATGCAGAGATGTTAGAGAAAACAATGCAGAGATGTTCGAGAAAACATTCTCTATCTTTCATGCAAACAATGTGATCTTGCAGACATAATATCGTGAAAAGGGATACAAGAAGTATTATGAGTTGATATCCTCTATCCTTGTGGCTGATCAAAACAATGAGTTTTTAAATGAAAAATCATGAATTGCGTCCAACGGGTTCTGCCCCCATTTCCTAAAGCGAATGCGGTATATGGAAATTATCAAGGAAGTGGTAATAACCGTGGCTATGGTCAAGGACGTGGGCGTCGAGGTCGAGGTCGAGACTGAAGTCTGTCGTTCAAAAGATCCAATTATCATCAAAAGTGGGAAAATAAAGATGAGAATAAACAAGAAAAAATATTTCATGATGTGGCCAATGAATGTTATCGATGTGGATCAAGAGGTCATTGGTCTAAGACATGCCGTACACCACATCTAGTTGACTTATATCAACAATCCTTGAACCAAAATGGAGGAAATCCAGAGACAAACTATGTGTGCAATGATGCTGAAGATGATAATTTGGATGATGAAACTGTTGGAAATCACATGGATGTTGACGGTTCAATAATTCATGGTTATTTATTTGGTTTTACTTTCGTTGTTTGGTTTTATTTGATTTTAGTTTTGCATTCTTATTTTATTTGTTTCATCGGACCTTATTGAATTGAAAGTTATTGGTTTATTAAATTATTCTTATATTCTCGAATTTTGAATGGATTATTTATTATTAATGTGTTACTAAACTACGTATGCACTAGCTATTAGACTATTTCTTTGTGTTTGCTGTCCGGATATTACATGGATATTTTTAATACTTCTGTGTGATTTATTATGTTCTTTTTTTTGAGTGAAATATTCCTATATGGGTTACCTAAAAAAAGAGAATTTGTTTTAAAAAAAATCTCACAATTTGGCGAAATCAGTTATGCCATTCCAGTTTTAGTGATGATGTGAAGAAAATAATTTATGGCTTTTTCACTGCCCAATAAATTTAGATTATATTAATTTTCTGGTATATCAATACAATGCAAGTTTGTGGACTGATCACACATTTATTATCTTTGTCACTGACCAGTAACCATGTGCTTATGGGGCTAGTTTATTAATTAATAATGCTGATGAATTCCATTAGAATGTCTAAGCTAATGAAATATTATGTGATCTCCCCATCAGAATTTAGTCAGGAATCAAAAATTTCTTATCCTAAAAGTTTTTAAAGTATTATATATGTCGAGTTGCTTCACCACAACAATCTAAGATGGAACCTTAATAGAGGTTATAAAAGTATGTTGGATATGAAATTCTCTTGAAGAAGAGACTGTTATTTCAAATGAGTCAGTATTTCTATTATAAAGGAGAGAAATTAAAATAGCTGGAGAAGAAAGAATGGAATTATCTTTACCCTCGTAATATAAAACAGAAATTCAAAAAATAATTCATTTAAAAAGTTTAACATATTGATTGTCAGACGCTTATTGACCGGAATAATTTGATAAAATCACATATACTAGCTATGCTCCAATAATAAAGATAATATCAACTGCATATAAGTCTAAAGTGTGATAGATTTATTAATTCTAAATATAAGAAAATTAAAAGGAGCTGATATTAAAATGGCAAGGCCGAGGTATTGGTGAAAATATCAAAAAAAGATATTAGACATGAGAAATAAAGAAATCCAAGTATTTGATAGTAGTAAAAAATTTCAACGTTGAGTCATGTCTGGAATGGAATCATAAGCAAATCAATGTTGCAGTACTTGTGCATGCAATATAGCAGTTAATGTAAAAATAAAAATTGAAATCATAAACCATGGTATAGTTAATATAGAAAATTAAAATAAATCAAAGTCTACACAAAGTGATGAATGACTAAACTTGAAAAGACATAACATCATGTAGTGGATATGATTAGCCAGGCAAATGAGAAACATGACTTCATTTATGTTAATTATAGTCACATCACCTTATTATATATCTCAAGAATATTGTTGTTAAATCGATATCATTATGAGTAAGAAGAAAAAAGGTGCAATCACTTTAGTGGGTATTTGTTTAAACATTACTGCATGAATAATATAAGCCTATTTTCTCACATGTAGAAAGAAGAGTTTCTTGATTTTTCTAGATGCTTGATGTTTATCAAACTTCAGGATTCATCACAAAACGTAATGAAGTCTATCAAGGATTCGATCGAATGGGAATTTGGCAAGCATATATCCTAAGACATATCAAACTACTGCGTCCAAGAAAGATAGTTCATGAGATTGTATTGTATTAATTCAAGGGTGTATTCATGAGGGACAGTAAATACGCGCTTCACTCTTTTTTTTTTAACCATAGTTTTTTCTAATGGATTTTCATAATAAGATTTTTAATAAGGTAACTTCTTATGCATCTTAGATATCATCTGATTATAATGACCACATAAGGGGGAGTGTTATGGACAATTATAGATGCCCATTAGAAAGCCCATTTATGTATTTTAGAAGATTCTAGATTATTTGATCTTCATGCGTAAACCTAGTATATTATGGATTTTATGGTTTTTAGCCATGATATATGCATTGGTTTTAGAGTTTTTTGTATTATAAATTGAGTCTTATTAGGTACAAACACGAGATTGATCTTGATGAGCATTTTGGAGCTTTTGGAGGCTTGTAGCTGAGCAAAACAACTTGGAGACGAAAATTGCTGACCATGTCGATCAACAGGTCTTGCCCGTGTTGGTCGACACACACCCGACCTGAAAGATGCCTTAGAGATTTATTAAATATCAAGAATTGCAATTTTGCCCCAGAAGTTTTTAATGTTTATAATTGAGACCTAGTTCGTATTTGAAACAAAGATTTTAGCCACTCTAAACAAAGAAAGACAGCAATGCAATCAACCTAAGCCTAGAGAGACAAAATACAAAGTTTATCAATTGTAGTATAGTGGTAAAGGGATGTTGAGTGAAGTAACAATGTCGAACCAATCAAGAGTGGTCTACAGCAATCAGTTGATAATTAAGGCAAGCTATTCAAGTGATTATCAAAAGGGTGTGGTACTAGCAGTCTAAATAAGAATTCTACTATAAAAAAACCCTAATTGATACTAGAGGTACCAAAGTCTGTCACACTTTAGCACATCATGAAACTAAGCAGGAAAATTCACGGTACTAAAACTACTCGACCACACTGATCGAGTGGTGAGGTCGAGTGCTACAGTAAAAACAGGGAAACTACAGTGAACTAATACTAAGCAACCTGTGAAACTATGGGAAAAACAGGGACTCTAGGGATGGAAATCACAGGATCGTAAACTCTCTGTTCCATTACAGCTATCAACTAGCAATCTCATCACAGGACTACCCTAGACAACAGACTTCGTAACCAGCTCAATCCATGGTTCGTGGTAGAGAGCCCCAAGATCCAACCCAGTCAGCATAGTGTGAGGAGTTGGATCAGGCATGAAGAATCAGCCTATTAAAGTCAAAAAAGTTCATAACAAGTGAATAGGTGGAGTCATGACATAAATCAATGTCTGATGCATCCACCCTCACGCTATTGTACTCTAAACCCCAGAAAAAGTCTTTCCAATGGCTCAAGGCATGGTTCGTGCTCATGAGACCATATAAGATCATGTTTTCCTTGATCAGGGGAAAACAAGCATTAAAATCACTCACCCAAGAGGGAGTCGAAAGTGAGTGATGATCAAATTATCTAAGCAATAACAAAACAGAGAGAAGCTAACCTAATCCATCCCCAAAAATCCCAAATCTACTACTCACACATGGTGATCATGGCTGGGGTTTGAAACCTAGAAAAGAATGAACTTTTGAATGTTATAACCAATGATCTAGTGAGCAAGGTTGGAGAAGAAATCGGATGAAAATGCTAATTTTATAAAAAGATATCAACGTACAAAGTTGCTGGAAAAATGAGAAAACTATCAAGAACACCAAGAACAAGAGAGAGAAAAAATGAGAGAAAACCTAAAAATTATTAAGCCAGAGCGGCACTATTTGATCCTTCCTAATTAGGTTTAATGAGGCACTTTTATACATAGTCTCCAGAGCTTATTACATTTTGCGAATTTTAAGGAGAAAAAGTCGGACAGTGCCCACTTGACCTAGCAGTCGAGTGGGGTAGTTGAGTGGTGTGGTCTGAGAGTGCTTCACTCGAGTGGACTGGTCGAGTGGGCAGGCGGTGATGAAGTCCAGTGCTCCTGTGATGCTGAGGTCGAGACTGCTCGCTTGAGAGTGCTTCACTCGAGTGGTCTGGTCGAGTGAGCCTGTCTGAGAGTGCTGTCTGAGAGTGCTTCACTCGAGTGGTCTGGTCAAGTGAGCCATCCATCTTCTCTGCAATCTTCACTCGACTTCATAGGGCTTGCCACACGTCTTCACTTCATGAGCCAAAATCCAAGTATGCTCCATAGGCTCCATAAGTACTTGATAAAACCCCAAATATGCAATATACATGCAATGCCTATACAGAAATATGAAACATCCTATATGAAGCGTAAATGCACGAAATGATATAAACAATGGATGAAATCTACTCTAAGGCATGATAAAAAGGTGGTAAAAAAAATGTATAAAAGTGGTGTTATCAATATTTTAGGTTAAACTTATGTTTTAGCAGTCTCAGAGACTAAGTTGTCATTATTCTAAGTTTTCATTGTATGTTTAAGCAAGTTTTGTTGGAGAGAAGATTCTGAACTCCCTTTGTTTTCTATTTTTTTTATGAGTATTATTCAAACAATGATTTTTGTTATCTCTTCTATATTTGAGTAGTCACCTTGTTATATCTAGGGATTTTCAAGGATTTATAATCATTTGTTGAATTGGGCACAAACATGTTAGGTTATCTATAATGTTCTTCATCTAGAATTGTTAATTACACTAGACTTAAGATTGATCACCTTAATTCTGGTTCCATACGAATGTTGGTAGGCGTGAGAGTGCTATTGATATCCTGATCTAATCTTAGATAAGCAAACAGCCCTTTTGCAGTGAGAGTTGGTTTAGGAATTTTGTAAACATATCATACTTGTTCATCATAGAGACCCTATTTATTTGTACTTCTCAAAAAGATTTGGTTTGGTTTTGTTTAGATGATATATGTCATCGCAGCGAGAGTTGGATATATATCATATTAGTGTTATGAGTTTAAGAACCGAACATACACTTGCAATCTAATTATTGAACTGCCTAGTTAACATTCCAGAGTATCCCTAATTGATCTTCCCTAATTGGTCTAACTTTTTAATCATCTGAATTTATATCCCATTAATCTATTTATCTTTCATTGCATTGCTTTTATTTATTTCTTATTTATCGATCTAGCTTAACTTGAATCTGTTACATCTATTGTGTGAGTTTTCAGAGTCCTTGTGGATTCGATCCCTAAGTGCTGCAACTGATCTCTTAATTTGAGAGAGTAGTTCTTGGGTTATATTTGACCCCTGTCAAATTTTGGCGCCGTTGCCGGGGACGCTAAATTCACCATTAGATTTTAGTTAGAGTTTAGACTAGAATTTTATTTTATTTTGTTACTTAGATCTCTACTTTTTCTTATCTCAGGTGCATGAATCTTAGGTGCAACAAGAAAAAAGAACTAGTTGCTACTAAGGAGATTAGAAAGTTAAAGAGCTAATCGCAAAGCACAGAGGAGATCAGAGATGAAGCTGGAGCTTTATGTGATTTAGAGGGCAACCTACGCAATGAACTGGGTCAAAATTTTAATGCTACAGGGAACCCAATTGTCGAGAACTTCGACGATGACACTCATGTCGACCGACACGGAGCTGGTCATGTGAGTCGACACGTTAATAACGGACAAGGTCCAAATGTTTTGGATGGAGAGGTTGAAGCTACGGGAAGAACACTGGCTGATTTTCACAGACCTAATGAGTTCTACACTAATAGGCCTGCCATATGTCCTCCTGCTTTTCAGAGGAATGATTTTGAGTTGAAATCCCAATACTACACTCTTGTGGGGCAACACACTTTCCATGCTCATCCTGGTGAACATCCAATGGATCATATAGAGAAGTTTGAAGACTTGGCATCAAGTATCAAGGCCAATGGAGTGACTGAGGACTATCTATTCTGTATGCTCTTCTCATACTCTCTTGCTGGGGAAGCAACTCATTGGTTGAAGCAACTACAACCAAGATCTTTAACTACATGGAAGGACATCAAGACAGCTTTTCTTGACAACTTTTATGATGATGCTAAGTCAGAAAACTTGAGGAATGTGATCATTCAGTTTACCCAGGGATCTGCAGAGACTTTTAAGGCTGCTTGGTTGAGGTTCAAATGTTACCAAAGAGATTTCCCACACCATGGTATTGATGAAGTCCTGCTCTTAAGGACTTTCTTTAGTGGAGTTAATTGGAGGTATCAGGTTGCTTTGGATGCTGCTAGTGCGGGTAACTTCAAGACCAGAACATCGATAGAAGCTAGCAAGTTAATTGAGAACTAGGCATCTAGTAATTGTGCTAGGAATGTTGGTTTTGAGGAAGAAGTTAGATGCTGGTTTGGATAATGGTAAAATGGCTGAAGTCAAGGCAAAGCTTGATATTGTGCACAACCTTCTAGTGAACAATAAATTGGTTTACTTTGCTCAAGAGGTTGAAGTTTTCGAAGCTGAGGATGAAGCTACTGAAGAAGATGTGAATTATGTGAATGGTTCCGATTTTAATGGTCAAAGATTTGGCAACTCTCAAGGAAACTTTAGGAAATTTAATGGTCAGAGGAATAGCTATGGGAACAACCAGAACTTTTATGGATTCACGCCCAAGACTGAGGTTCAGAATGCTCAGAGAAACAACACCAGTTTCACTAGTTACTAGGGAATTTCTTACTACCAGAATCCACCTGCTAAGACTCCGGATTCTGAGATGAAGGATATGCTTGACCAGATTCTAGAAGAACATTAGAAGATGACTGTAGACTTCAATGATAAGATTGATGCTCTGTATGCAGATTTGAATGGGAAGTATGAGACTTTGAATAACCACATCAAAAGGTTAGATACCCAGTTTGCTCAATCTGCAGTGAATGTTAAACGCCCTGATGGCGTCTTACCTGGAAGAAATGATACAAATCCTAAGTATTAGTGTGGTGCTGTTATATTCTGGGGTGACATGGTCAAGAGAAAATACCCATAGAGACTCTGATGTACTCTGGAACGAGCTCATGTTGAGCGACACCACTGACTCGTGTCGGTTGACACTGATCACATCGTATTTTGACCCCTTTTTACTATGGTTGTCAAATTGTTTTAAGAGAGATTTGGTATGATTTCAATGCTAAATAGGCTATTATCAAGTATTATTAGTGTCAAAGAGGTTTTATGCGAATATGGATCAAAAAGGAGCAAAGACCCATTTTGAGGCAGTTTCAAAGCATCGGAAGTTTGACAACATTTGAAGAATTTCCCGTGGACCAATATTGGAGTTCTCTATATCATTGGAAAGCTTGAAGAGTCAAGATTTCTATGGGACAATAAATAAAGCAATTCATTCATCCGTTTGGAAGATGCATCCAAGGAGCCGCAGAAGCAACTTGATCGCGCTGAAGCTTTGAAGTTCCACAACCTCTCTCTCTATTCTTTTGTAACTTTGTCAAAGGAGAATTCCTTACATCTTGTTATTTTCGGATCTAAAGAAGTAATCTCTAAACCTTTACCTTATTGCATTAGATCTATGTTTTACTCTTTCATATCATTGATGAAAACCTTGAGCATGGCCGAGTAGACTATCCAATTGGGTCTAAAGGGCCAGTCAATGGGCTGAGATGATCACTGTCTTTTGAGTGGCGATTTTTATTGTATTTGCATATCTGTTTACACTGTCTTTTGGTCTTATCTCATTTTTAATGCATATAGTTAGAGTCATGAACTAGCTATTGATGTTAGGCATCTAAGTAATTCGAACCGTTTGCTTAGTTTGTTGGAACCTAGATTTGATGAGTATCACGGCATAACAAGCACATACCCCTTAGTTATGGAGTCTTATGGATTAGGATTGAACTTGATTTTAATGCTTTGAAACCTATGTTATTGCCTGTGATACTTGAGTAATAGGATTCGTGGATTTCAGCCGGTTTCCTCTATGACAATAGGTTAGCCAAACTTTCGTGTTTCATAGTCCGAGACTTAGGAGTAGACATGCATTACATTGAACTTATTTCGAATAGACAGATCATTGAACCCTAGAGAGCCCCTTAAGCGCCCAACATTCATCTCATATTGAATTACATTCATTTTATTTGCTTTGCATGATTTGCGTGACACAAAAAAACCCCTTTTTATTATTGAGTTCTACCTTTACTTGTTCCTCTTTATTTGCAATACATTTTCTCTCCCTGTGGATCCGATATAACTTAAATACTACGATTGATTGCTGTGCACTTGCAGCCTATTCATTGTGTGGTCCCTTTGAGGAAAACTTTACACCCCATCAAGTTTATTTGGCGCCGTTGCTGGGGAGAGATTGCTCTGTTTGCAAATATACGAACTAGAGTAACGTCTAGAACATTGTGCTACTGATTTGCCTTTGTGTTGCATTATTTCAGGAGACCTTGAGGATGAACCTCGATGCTCTCCCAGAGAAGTTTCACAACCTTACTCTTGCGCAGCTATTGGCGTAACACAACTCTATGGACAGAGATACCTCCGGACCACTCTCTAGCTCACCTTCTGGAGCTTATCACGGCCACTCTCAGCCACCTCGTGGTACACCTATGATGAGACACTATGGATGTCCATCACCTTCTAGATCCTCTGGAGATTGCCCAATGAGATTATCTCATACTTTCAGTCCACAGTACTCCGACCGAATCAGTCCCTCTATGGATCATCACATTGATTCAAGAGAAGTCATGAGAATTGAAGCATATGAAGGATATGAAGCACCACTCTCTGATGCTTTCACTGATAAGATGATGAAACTTATGCAACAGTTCTCCTCTGAACAAAAGAAGCACCATGAAGAGCTTGACTCCAAGTTCACTAAGATGGAAGCTGTTTTCAGTTACAAGATCTCTACCCTCATCAAACCAGTTATAAGATCTCTACCCTCATCAAACAAGTCCACCATATTGAAGATCAAATTCATGGCATCAACCAGGAGTTATTTAAGTATGGTGAATACTTTCAAGAACAAGATGAAAAAATCCTTGATGCAATGTACTCGACCCACCAAGTAGAGGACCAGCTGGAGCAAAAATTGGAGATTTTGCAGCAGAAATTTGATGATGGAGACTTAATTTACGAGAGCTTTGGATCTCAGTAAGGAGAAACCACTATCTCATCTAACCTTACTCAAGGAGATGATGAACCCAGAGAAGCATGCTGCAACATGATAACTAGGATCTCTTATGGAGAAATTCTCGAGAACAACAACTTTCATCAATCTCGGAACCAAGGAAGCATTTACTCCCGAGGTAACTATGAACCCCCTTCGGCTCCTTACCATCACTATGAAGGTTGGAAGACACCTCCAAGTCGTCACCAATCTCACTTTTCACATCCTTACCAAAGGAAGCCCGAAGATCTCCAAAACTGGTTCCCACGGAACCACCATGCCTATCATCCACCACAGCCGCCTCTTCAACAATATGGCCACGCCTATTCACATCAGAAGAATCTAGAGGAGAGACTTGAAAAATATTTGAAGCAATGCTTGGAGCTACAGGAGGTAACTTCAAGAAAACTCCATGAGAGATTAGACATGATTGAAAGGAGCATATGGGGACTTACAAGAAGGATCACTAAACTTGAGTGAAAGAACGAAGATAAAAGGCTAGCATTGGAGACCACATCCTAACTTCAGGAAGGATTTGATGATAATGAGAATTCCGAATCTCCACCTCATGTTAGCTGCTATGCGATCACACCCCACAAGTTGGTAAAACCATTGCAAGAACTAGAAGAAGATGAGATACTTCAAGAAGGAGCAAGAGGCCTTAGAAGGATGAGCCTCTCACGGAACATCTATGATTTCAGCTTGCAAAGAAACCAATGGTATCCGCAGACTAGCTTGGAAATTTCAACAGAGTAGTTGAGCAACTACCAAAAGGCACATCTTTTGACAAAGCATGTTCCAAGTACGGTATAGACCGATTCTTCGTGGAGAGTTCTGAGGCTAGAGCCAAGATAAAAGATCTCTATGAACAAACATTGAGATACTCAAGACCCCCAAGGAAGCTTACAAAGTCTAAAAGTCCTGGAAGATTCCTTATAACTTGTACTATAAGAGGAGTTAAGTTCAAAGATGCATTATGCGATTCTGGTTCATGCATCAATCTGATATCATGAAGAGATGCAGAAAAGATTAGTTTAAAGGATCTTCAAGCATCTGACATACGCATAGGGTTTGCGAATTGTTCGTCCATAGTTCCCATGGGAATGGTCTCGGACATTTGCGTGAAGATCGGGAGTTGTGACATTCCCACAGATTTCCAAGTGGTCCATATTAAGAAGGGAAAAGCTTCAAAACTCATACTAGGAGGATCTTTCCTTGCAACAACTGGAGCGATAATGGATTGGCCAAACAAGAGGATAAGTTTTGCCAACATTGATCGAAAAGTTTTCTACGAAGCTGTACCTTTCGTTCCGACATCTCAACAACCAAAGAAAGTATGTCCTAATCCTAAAAGAACCCCACCAGAGCTTGTCAAGACCAAGAAAATTTTTCCTTAGGACGGAGGATTTTTCTCATCTCTCATAAGAGAAAGACGAAGTCTAGCCAAGGACTTTAAACAAGGGCGCTTAGTGGGAGGCAACCCACTTTTGTAAGTTTACTTTCCCTTTAATAGATTAGATTTCCTTTTGATTTTTGTATGTTTTATCTCAGGTATTCCACATAAACAGAAAAGAAAATACAAACGAAGAAAATAGAAAAGCATAAAAAGAAAAGAGAATCAAGTTGGAGCCAACCTAGGTCACAAGGCCCGTGACCGAGGTCCCAAGGAGACCCAACCCCGGTCACGAAGCCTGTGACCGAGGTTTTGAGTATGGCAACTCCAAAGTTCATATTTAAAAGTGGCAGAAGATTTCACAAGTCTGGTCAGGTTCATTTGGCCAATGCATGCAGAAGGCAACATATTGATTATACCAAAGATCACTGCTGAAAGTCCCCACGAAGCATAACTCACCTCCAACTTGAAGAAGGACAACATCAGGCCCATACCCCAGTCACAAGGCCTGTGACTGAAGTCCCATGAAGGCCACACCCCGGTCACGAAACCAGTGACCGAGGTTTTCCGAGCAAAACCGCCGAGAGCCAATTTCCTGGTTCCAAGGAGATTTTGAAAATTTTGTTGATCTGGTACGTTTCTGACCTTATGGAGCCTATTGGAGCTAATTAAATCATCTTAGGAAGCTATGCAACCTTACCCAACCTCATCCATTGAGTTTTACTAAGCCAAGGCCAAAGTTGAAAACCGGGCCGCGACTAGGTCAAAACCAAGCCTCATGAAGAATTTTCAAGTTCCACTCAGCCAAACGATCAAGGATCAGGTACTCAACACCTTATGGGTATTCTAGGAGTAATGGTCGAGCCACTTTTTGGAAAAGGGTTCATAGGAAGAAGATCATTCCACCTCAAGCTTCACGGTTGCATATTTTACTAAAGTTGAAGGATATTGAAATCTACTCGATCAAAAGTTTTCCAACTTGACACACGCCTAAAGGATGACCCTTGGGAAGTTTTGGTCAAAGAAATTTCAGAAAAAGAGATTCAGAGAAGAAAAGGGCCAATCATCAGCCGGCGATCCGCGGCTAGGAATTTCACAAATCTTGGGCCCTTTTGCCATTGGTTCGATGGATTGACACAAGATTTAATATCTAAGGATATGAGGATATTTGGGAAGTTATCATCAAAGAAAATGTAGCCATCGACGAAAATGTAGCCATGATCAGAATTCAATGGAATAGAACCAAGTCCATTTGATGTTAAGTTTCAAAGGAAGAAACACCGGTTAGTCACCCACATTCCGATTAAGGTGACATTGTTCTTTAACCCAACTTTTCCTTATGATTTCCATCATTTTCTCCTTCTTGTTTTTCCCACCGAGGACGGTGTGATTTAAGTCTGGGGGGAAGGATGTTCATCCTTTACTAACACCTCTATTTTGTTGACCTGAGACCTTTTGCCCCTTTTTACATAAATGATTATGCCTATTTATGCAATTTTATCGAGTCAAAACATTTTTATTGAGTCAAAATAGTTAGGGAACAAGGACCTTGATCTATTGGATTGTTGGACTGGTGATTACTCTAATGAGTCACAGCTTGGCCGAGGTCCTGTTTGGGAAAGGCCGTAGGAGGGTTCATCATTCCCCAAAAGCTTATTTTCGTAGGAAAGTAGGGGTAAACCAAAGTCATCTCTAAATCTATTTGAACCTAACTCGACATTCAATTTCTTCCTCAGGGATTGACACTCATTGGACATAGACCTATTCGAACCATACAAGGCCACACAATTTTTTCCACCAAGGATACAACTACCTCTCTTCCTCTTCGCAAGCTCGGAAAAATAGAAAAGCAAAAACAGAGAAGAAAGAAATACAGAAAAGCAAGAAAAACAGAAAAGAAAGAAAGGAAAGGAGAAACAAATAAAAGCAACAAGCCCAAGTTAACCAAGGGATGATGCGTTAACCCGTGTATCTTTTGCGACCTCATGGAAGGATTTTGTTGTAAGGGAAACATTAATAGTCAAAGCAGCCAAGGGATGATGCGTAGACCCGTGTATCCTTTGTGATTCCAGGGAGACTCGTCCCAAAGAAAACAAAGGAAAGAAAAAGAAGAAAGAAAGAAAAATAAAGAAAGAAAAAGAAGAAGTAGAAGAAGAAAAGGCAAAGCACCAGAAACAACAAAACTCGGTGGCTGTAAACATGATATCAAGGAGCTTGGAATAAAAAGAGGAGAGGGAAAGTATGCTGGAGAAGGCCTTGGTAAGAAGAAGTTTCCCTGCCTTTAAGTCGATTTCCCTTTGGTAAGACCACCGTACCTTTCATTCCATTAATTTATGTAAAGAGATGACAATGGAATCTTGAAAACTCCTTTGGATTGGAGTAACGAAGATTTGAAGATGATCCTTCTGGTTAATCTCGGACCATGTTCCAACGCCCAGTGACGAATTGTTTGAAGTCCAGACATCCCCAACAAGCTAAGTGAGTTCCCATGATTTTTTAACCTCTCTTCCATTATATTTTGCTTGAGGGCAAGCAAAGGTTTAAGTCTGGGGGAGTTGATCACATCATATTTTGACCCGTTTTACTATGATTTTCATATTGTTTTAAGACAGATTTGGAATAATTTCAAAGCTAAATAGGCTATTATCAAGTATTGTTAGTGTCAAAGAGGTTTTACAGGTTTTATGGGAATATAGATAAAAAAGAAGCAAAGATCCGTTTTGAGGCAGTTTCAAAGCATCAGAAATTTGACGACATTTGAGGACCTTCCCGTGGACCAATATTGGAGTTCTCTATATCATTAGAGAGCTTGAAGAGTCAAGATTCGTATGGGAAAGAATCAAAGAAATCCATTCAGCCGTTTGGAAGATGCATCCCAGAAGATGAAGCCATGTAAAACCAGCGCCAAAGCACCAAACCTTGGTCACTAAGCTCGTGACCAAGGCCAGCCTCCTTCACCGCCTTAGAAGCTTGGCCCATCACTAGGCTCGGCCCATTTCCTCCACACTCATCAAGATGACGAGTCTGCCCTTCCTAAACCCTAGAAGCCAATCTCTTGCGCCCCAAGACCTATACATTCAAGTTATGAAGCTAGGGTTTTGTGTGCCTCATCAAAGTTTCAAACCACCACCTAAGTTCACCACAGAAATCCTAGAAATTCCATCACAACCTCAAGAAGCCAACGCCGCCTCCAAGGAGTCGCAAAAGAATCTTGATCTCGTTGAAGCTGTGAAGTTCCACCATCTCTCTCTCTATTCTTTTGTAACTTTGTCAAAGGAGAAGTCCTTACATCTTGTTTATGTTTGGATCTAAAGAAGTAATCTCTAAACCTTTACCTTATTGCATTAGATCTATTTTTTACTCTTTCATATCATCGATGACAACCTTGAGCATTGCCGAGTAGACTATCCAGTTGGGTCTAAAGGGCCAGTCAATGGGCTGAGATGATCATTGTCTTTTGAGTGGCGAGTTTTATTGTATTTGCATATCCGTTTACACTCTCTTTCGGTCTTATCTCATTCTTAATGCATATAATTAGAGTCATGAACTAGCTATTGATGTTAGGCATCTAAGTAATTCGAACCGTTTGCTTAGTTTGTTGGAACCTAGATTTGATGAGTATCGCGTCATAACAAGCACATACCCCTTAGTTATGGAGTCTTATGGATTAGGATTGAACTTGATTTTAATGCTTTGAAACCTATGTTATTGCTTGCGATACTTGAGTAATAGGATTAGTGGATTTCAGCCGGTTTTCTCTATGACAATAGGTTAGCCAAACTTTTGTGTTTCATAGTCCGAGACTTAGGAGTAGACATGCATTACATTGAACTTATTTCGAATAGATAGATCATTGAACCCTAAAGACCCCCTTAAGGGCCCAACATTCATCTCATATTAAATTACATTCATTTTATTTGTTTTGCATGATTTGTGTGACACAAAACCCCTTTTTATTATTGAGTTCTAGCTTTACTTGTTCCTCTTGATTTGCAATACATCTTCTCTCCATGTGATTCAATATACCTAAAATACTATGATTGATTGCTGTGCACTTGCAGCCTATTCATTGTGTGGTCCTTTTGAGGAAAACTTTACACCCCATCAGACACCACCCCAAACCTCTGAATATCTGATGCAAGTCACGACTAAGGACAGTTCTGATTTTGCTCGTGTCGATCGACATGAATCTGGCTGTGTCGGTCAACACTCAACAATCCAATGTGGTTTACCTATGAAAATTGCCTAAGTTGGAGGATCCTGGAAGTTTTGTTGTGCCATATTTCATTGTTGGAGTTAGACTCAATGATTCACTCTGGGATACTGGGTCTAGTATTAATCTCATGTCTATGGAGATTGCAACAAGGTTAGGAATATGTGACATCAAGAGATCTCCAGTTGATATTACATTGGCTGATGATTCAGTAAAGACCTCAACAAGTCTGATGGAGAATTTGCAAGTTCGGGTTGGAGATTGTCTCCTTTCTTGTGACTTACATGTTGTTGAGACGGCTATTGGTTCTGACATGCCATTGATTTTGGGAAGACCATTCCTTGCTACTGTTGGAGCAGTTTTTGATTTGTGAAGTGGCAGGATTTCTCTGAAGCTTGTTGATCCTGATGTGTTTTATGATGCTATCCCTGATGGATATGTAATGTGGAGCCCTAAGATTGTGGCTGAAGATGTTGATAAGGCCTGTAACCAAGAGGTGATTGAGATTTACTCTGAGGAGTTCACTGCAAAGGATCCAAAAGATGTGGTTAAGAAGAAGAAACCGCGGAGAAAAGCAGTGACTAAAGAGCCTCTTGTGACTTTGACTCCTGTGAGACAAGTTGATGATACTATTGAGTATCAGCTTCAGTATGGAAGTGGTTCAAGACCATTTTCCAAGATTAGAGCTATCATCACTCCTGAGTTTAAGGCTAAAGGACAAGCTGCGATGGATGAGATGATGAATAGGGTTCTGAAACCCAAGATGCTGGACCTAAGTGAAGATGATCTCGGTTCAAAGACTCCATCTTCATCACCTTCGGATTCTTCCGGAGACCCTCCACCCATCTGATATCTAACAAATTCAAGCTAATGACTGAAAATAAGCGCTTGGTGGAAGGCAACCCACCGGTAAGTCGGTGTATACGTTTTTCTGTATCTTGTTTACTAATTTTTCTTTGTTTTTGTCTTGTCTCAGGAATTAGACGTGCTTAAATACAAATATGGAAGGATTCCTCATGAATCGAAGGATGTTACATAATTTTTTGACCAAGGAATATAAGGTATATGTCCGTGTCCATCGACACGACCACTTTGTGTCAATCGACACGGACCCCATGTTAGTATAAAACCTGATGTTTCCTTTTTCTTCCCCATTTCTTCTCTTTCCTTTTTTCGCGAAAACCACCGATCACATAAACCCTAAATTTGCAAATCTTTAGTATTTCATGAAATCATTCGATTTTTGTCTCTAAACGCAATAGAATTTGATTTTATTCACCCGTATATCATCCATTCTTTCCAAATCAAAGGTATGTTCTTCAAATCTCCATCTCAAATTTTAAAATTTTCAAGGTTTAGAATTCTCACTTTTTAGATCCGATTTTGTTCTTAATACTTGCTAATCTTTGTGGCTTAGGATGAATTTAGAAGGATTTAAGTGTAGATTGTTGATAATTTAGGTTGAATTGATAGAAAAGTCATGAATTTTTATTAGATAAACTTGAACTATTTGGCTTGAATTTGGAATTTAGAAGATGTTTAGGATGATGCATTAGTGATAATTTGATGATTTTGATGGTTGATTGTGCATAATATGTGATGAAATTTTGATTTGAAGTTGATTTAAATTTGGTGTTTACGATTTGTCATCGTGTCGATCGACACGGTTGGGTCGTGTTGGTCGACACAGAGACCCGAGTTTTAGGATTTTGGCTGACTTTTGCCTTTTTGTTTGTTTTCTCTTTCAGGCGTGATATGACTACAAGAGGAAAGCGACCAAGAACATCAGGGACTCAAGGAGAGTCTAGTAGCCAACCTTCAAATCAGATTGCTTCTCTTCCCCCATGGCCTCATATATCATGGATTTTATGGTTTTTAGCCATGATATATGCATTGGTTTTAGAGTCTTTTGTATTATATATTGAGTCTTATTAGGTACAAACACGAGATAGACCTTGATGAGCATTTTGGAGCTTTTGGAGGCCTGTAGCTGAGCAAAATAACTTGGATACGAACATTGATGTACATGTCGATCAATAGGCCTTGCCCGTGTCGGTCGACACACACCCAACGTGAATTATGCCTTTGAGATTTATCAAGTTTCAAGAATCACAACTTTACCCCAGAAGTTTCTAATGTTTATAATTGAGGTCTAATTCATGTTTTAGGTTAAACTTATGTTTTAGCAGTCCAAGAGACTAAGTTTTCATTATTCTAAGTTTTCATTGTAAGTTCTAAGCAAGTTTTTGGTCATCTTAATTTATTACTCCTCTTCTTAGTCACAAGTTTTATTAATTATTTCCAAAATTCACTATACAGCCAATACACATTGTTAGTTCTAAATTCTTATGAACATTAAAAAATATAAAAAAGAAAAATCAGAACGAAAAATATCAAACATGAAAATGTTCAACATTCTCACCCAATTAGTCTAAGTAACCCTCAAGATTTTGATTTAAACAAGAAGATTTATTTATACGAAGGAGAGCTTCATCCAGAAGAAATAGAAGACACTATTTTGGCTGTGTTGAAGATTATAAGACTATTTTTTTAGTAATCCTCTCTTATTGGTAATAATAAGACTATAAAAATAATATAGATTAGTGATTTCCTAAAATGTACTAAAATTATGTCTTGTTGAATATAGCATTTGTTAAAATTATTCCAAATCTAAGCTTATTCAATTAATCATTGGGAAAAATAAGATTTCACAATAAAATTATTTAAAAAAAATTTAAGATGATTTGATAAGAAATTTATAACTAAAATGATTCGGTAAAACATCTAGTCTTACATGATGGTATTTCAAACAATAATAAAATTGAAGATTTTCTCCATTTTACAAACAATTTTTCGTTTTTGTTTTAATTATATCTTTCACATGACGAGTATGGTTCAAATTTTTTTTTAATAAACTTTGATAAGGAAACTTTTCAATGGAAGCTATAGAATCTGGTAAACCACTATAGCGGTTGATGATAGGAATTGCTAATAATAATACGTTTTCACGCATCTTTTAGTTATCATGGAGAGTGCAAAACATAGCAATTAAGCTGACAAGACTTTTATAAACCTTTTTTGAAGAAACCTTCTTTTATAAACTGATTGATCAATACAAACACAAAAAAAATGTCTGTCCTCCAACAATAAAAGAAAAATCTACCAAAACATAATTCAATGAGAATAGAAAACCAAACATATGGCAATAAAAGTAAAAACAAAAATAAAAAGTTCACTTATCCAACAAACTTAGTATGTTCACCCCACTTTGGACTAATCCAAGATCACAACTAATTTGTATAAGAAGCCGATCATCTATTTCGAATGTAGCTTTCTTTATATATGGTATCTTGTACTTGTTCGATCCCCCAACTTTCATAATCTCTTGCAAGCACGATCGAAGAGTAAAAACATACGGTTTACATCCTTCATGGAGTATTCTTCAAAAGACTTTTCTACCACACCAACAAGATCTGCTATGGTTTTTGGGCACTCCTTCTGTAGTAATGATTGAATAACACTAAAATATCCAAGATATAAAATATTTAGATCCGGCGAGTTTTGTGGTTGACACATCACTTAAATAACAAAGCCATTCTTTGAAGCAACTTATTTAAATTATTTATCCCTGCACGGAATATGTGTTCTTGCATTATGTCGTTGAGTGAAGATTGTCTTCCCTCGACCTTCTCATGGCCACGTTTCATGAATAACCGAAAGAATTTTTTCAATCAAACATGCTTTTATATATTTTCTCTTTTTATAGCCGTTACTACTTTTAGTTCCAAAGTTCCAGCATCTCTATGTTTACTCTGATTCTAGCTGGCTCCATAGTAACAAATGGAAATATTCCAATCTTTCCAGAAAATACCTCTTTTCCTTCCTTGTCAAACCTTAGACAAGCCATCACAGCTAAAAACTTTACTTTTCTAATGTTATTATTACTTTGATTTGTACAATGTGACTCTTCTTTCAATTGGAATAAAATAATATTTCTAGGTCTTCCTCGTCATATAGAACCATTTTTCATCGATATGCACCATATTGTACATATCAACACATTTTGGTGCATGAGATAAAGTATTTTTATCCAACAAGATCGTAATCTACCTTTCATATTTTCTTCCTTCAAATGAGGCTTGATGCAATTGGTATGCCATCAAATAATCCCTTCTTTATTCCACCTAAATAATGTTGTAAGACTCATATCCATAGCTATGGCCATTGTAATATTAGTGACTTGTTGTGGGAAGAGCGATACTTTTTTGTGAGCAAAATTTATAGATCTTTGATGAGATACATCCACTTTTCCGCTATTAACCGTTTCTTTTGCTCTTTATCAAATCTTTTGCGCCATACATATAGGCACCAAAAATTGAATAGAAACTTCTCTTGTAATAGTTTTCCTCAAATCTCCACTAATACTCCTCTTTAGTACAGCATTGAAAATCTTCCATCGCTCCTCATTTAAAATACTTCTTCTAGTTTTTCATGACTTTGTTCATCTTGATTTTCACCTTCATCTTCTGTTTTTAAAAATGAATTTAAGAAAACAAATTAGAGAAAACATAATAAGCAGATTATTTATTTGTCATGAGTCATGACGTTAAATTATGTAAACAACAAAAGCTTAACTAATTTTGAAAGTGGTAAATAACTATTTCTTGATATATGGAATGATATGTATATAATATATTTATTTATGTTACTATATTATTTCTAGGGAGAATTAAAGAGAGACGTGAGTTGCTTTTGTGGAAAAGATAGATTTTATTGACTCTTCATTATATTTGACATACACCTCTTAATAATAACCTCAAGCACTTACAAACTGGTCATCATACTTATAGTGAAAATAGAAGCATGAGACATTGACACATGGGAGATGATAAGGATAATACACACAAAGACAAGTGTCTTTTGTCTTGAAAGTAATGACATGTGTGTGATGACTAATGAGATGGATATTCACATCTTACATGTGCTTTCTTAACAATAACATGGACTAATTAAGGGGAACAATAACAGAAAAAGCAGGAACAGAAAAATCAAAGCAGTAAGCTCCAGTTTTATTATTCAAAAAAAAAGAAACAAAATGTATTACTCATCTTGATGAGATTACGTCTACAAAATAACTCCAGTTTTATCTAAAAGCAAAGACACTTTTTGAAAAGAAGACTAATAAAAATAACTGAAACAAGTGGAAAATCTCCATCATCAGTGTTAAAACTTTCTTCTCTTGGTGGGATTTTATTTAAATCAAACAAAAACTCATTCTCATCATTTAGAAAAGACATACTCGAATCACAATTTGAAGTAGTGGGAGGAAATTAGAAACCAATTTTATTTTGAAGCTTATATAAGAATAAAAAGATTCGTGAACGTTTTACTTTGGCTCCAATGTAAAATTTGGAAATTTAGTTTAAAAACTAATTATGGAAAAGTTGGCTCCAATTTTTTCTTTAAACTGTAAATGATAAAATTTCAAGTAAATATTGCCTCCATTTTTTTGAGGTTGTCAGAAAGCTCAATACATAACCTTTAGTATTCCCTTTTCATTTCTTTAATTTCTTTTAATCAAGTGCTTTGGTTAAATAATGTTTAAAAAAAAAGATATTTTAGTTAAAAGTATAAATTCTCTTAATATTTGTTACAAAACTCTAAAACGTCAAATATAGTGAAACAGAGGGAATAATTAAGAATAGATTATTATCTAAGATATTTTCAAATTAAGTAAATACTGTTTTTGTCAGCCAACTTTTTTATTTCTTAACCCAAATAGACATTTGATATAAGTTATAGCAAAATATATTTCCATTTGAATTTGAAGCCCAAGAAAGATCCAAATAGGGCAATACAATGAACAAAAACACGTGTCAGATGTGCAACTTCTGTAAGGTTTAAGGTGCAAAGCTCCTCTGCTGACTGCATGGACCATCATATCAGCTCAATACATAACCTTCAGCTGATGCTTTGGCAGAAATTGAGACACCATGCCTTCCTTTCTACATATTACTTGATTCATCTTTGGCTAAAATAATGGGTGTGCCTCTTATATCTTCACCGCCTTTTCTGTTGGAAATAAACCTCTTCCTTTGAATATAAGTTTCATTCCACCGTTTGATGACTGGGGTAGATATGCTATGTCCTTTAACAGTAAAGAAGATATTACTCTAATTCAGTGGCGTTAATACATAGAAGAGGTTATAAAACTAAAATTAAGGCATCATGATTGATATGAACAGCCATTAAAGAATAGAAAATTGTGCCTTAATTCATAATCGATCAATTGAATCAAAAGTCAAATTCAATTGAAAAGATCGATGGTATCAACTAATAACCCAATCGAGCAATTCACAAAAAGCCTAATGTCTGAAATGCTTAGGCCTTGAATGGTTACCACATACATTGTGGATTTTTCTACTTGTGGTTTGGACCACTTTTAATTTACCATTCATATGTTTGTACCCAGCAAATTTAAGAAAAAAAAAAAACAAACTTAAAAGAGGAAAAAATTAAAAAATGTGTCTGCGCACAAAACCATCCACAAGAAAGGAGTCATCCAGTCTTTGAAAAAGTAATGTATTTTTGACCCACCACTCAGACTTTTTTCGTCTCCTTTAGTTTTTAATATTTTGTTTCTTGTGGCTTTTTAAAAAGACCTAACACTAACCCATAACCAGACATCATTTTTCTAACTTCACCACAAATCATGAAATACACAAACAGTTTGAAAAAATTCTTGTTCAATTTGTTTCCTTCCAACAAAAATATACATTGAAAAAAAAAAAAATTTAATTTAAATTATATAAATGGAACCAAGAAAAATATACATTAAATATTAACTTTAAATAATATAAATATGTAATTTAAATTATATAAATGGAACCAAGAAACTTTGAATATATAATTTGGTGAAATATTGGAAGCTATAAAACTTCTAGCCTTAGATTACATCAAGACACCATCAACACAAAAATTATGTCGGATTCTCCAAAGTTTACAAGCTGATCAATAACATTGGCCAAATTTCAGTTGTATTGTTGGTGTTATGGATGAAACACATGTATGTGTTAAAGTAAAGCATGAATTACAAGCCATGTATTGGAATCGACATGACTATACAAACATCAACATAATGGCAATATGTGATATAAATATATTATTCACATATGTATGTAATTGAGCATTGAGTACATGCCAAGATACAACACCTTAGTATGTAGTTGGTAATGGATATCCTAATAAACAAGGATTTCAAGCCCCTTATCATACCACATGTAACAGTTCTATACCGGTCCTCCTCCACAGAATAAAGAGGAGTTGTTTAATAGGTCTCATGCATCTCTTTGATCTATCATTGAACGCATTTTCAGAGTATGGAAGAAGAAATAAAAATTTCTCACTGATTTCCCTAGATATTATATAGATGTCTAAAGAAGAGTAATTATCGTGAAAATTTCACTCCATAATTTTATTAGAGTTTAAATATCAAGGCAATGCATCATATGAATTGGATGAAGGCAATGCATCATATGAATTGGATGAAGAAGAGAATCCAAATAGAGAATATGTGGCATGCATTCGAGAAACTGTTGCAAATATGTAACAGGAAAATCAGAGTATTTGATATTATATGATCAATTGAAATGCCGGATCATCGGGGATGTGTGTCTTCTGCTCCAAATCTCTTGAAACACGAGACCATCTCTTCTTCTCATCTGGATACACCTCAGAAATCTGGACATCCCTAGCCAAAAACATACTTCAATCAAGGTACACAAATGACTGGCCATCGATTGTCACCTACGTATTAGATTCTAATCTCGACAGAAAAGGGAGTTTCCTTGCTCGCAATGTCTTTAAGCTTAATTTCAAAATTGATCATTAAGAATATATTATTAACTGAGACATTAAATTAAAGCAAATATTTTGTTTCTCAGTCAACTTTTTGATTTCTTAACCCAAATAGGTAAAAAAATAAAAATCTATTTAAATTTGAAGCCCAAGCAAGACCCAAATAGGCCAACACATTGAACAAAAATATGTGTATGACATGCAACTTTTATAGGGTTTAGGGTGCAAAGCTCCACCGCTTCATGCCTCTCTTCTGCTGACTGCACGAACCATCATAACAGCTCGGAAACATCACTGTCAGCTGATTCTTTGGGAGAAATTGAGACACCATGTGACGTGATCCCAGATCCAGCTCCCTTTGAGGTTGTGAAGAATCTAAAGAGAAGCTTCATGGTAAAGATAGAACAGAGTGAAACAAGAATATGGTGTTCGATCCTTGGATGAACAGTAGAGATGGAGTGGAACGAAAGCTAGCCACGCAGTTTTTGGAAGAACCGTGGTACGAATGCCCACTAGATCCATGCTCAGCAACGAGGATCAAGTGGAAATGGATCAAGAGAATAAACTCGATTGAATCCGAAAGAGACTAAGATGCAAACTTGGGTTTTTATTCAATGATAGGCTACCCTAATTACAATCATAGGTTCAGACTTTGTATAGGCACACACACAAAGGAAACCCTAACACGTGGGTCAAGCAAGGAGGTAAAACAACACCATAGAAGGTAAAACGGTCCAAAGGTGAAAAGTAAAAAGCAAGAAAATAAGACTTTTTGAATGGTATTCTTGGATAAGATCTTCCTTCCTTGATTCCCTAACCTGTCTTAGAGTGATTCCAAGTGAAAGAATCAAGTGGGACAAAGGAAGATGCATTAAAAGTTGTTGTCTCGTTAAAACCTCTCCGGTAAACCTATTTGGGAAAAACCCAGAGTAGGGAAAAGAGTATAACTCCCTCTAATGTCTTACGGTTGCCTTGATGTGTGTCAGGTTTTCCTCAAACAACACAATGGTGAGACTGAAAATGGACAGCCAAATCGATTGTAGTACTTAAGGTATCGATCCCACAGAGACTAATAAGCTACACGACGAGTTCGTTAAACAAGAATAAAGCTGAGACAAAATAAAAAGAGGTTTGTTTTAGTATTAATAGTGAACAAAATAGGAAGAAAAATCTCAATGGATGAAGTGTTGGGGGTGCAGGGAAGAGCCATAACCACATCTGGCCCGAGTCATAATGCGGTTTGAATACCGATGGTGATATGAAAAAAGGTTGTATGTTCCGGAAAGCTTCCTTGCGAGTCATCCTTTCTTTCAGACGCTGGAGCTGTGCTTGGATAGCTAACAAGGTCTTTCCAAAGCTATATGATGTGGATGAAACTGCTAATTCCCTTGGGACTTTGTTTTCGGCCGATCGTCATACGAACACAAATCATCACTATCCGAGTCCTCATACATAAATTGGGGTTACTTGGTTAGGCTTGATGACTGGAAGGTAGGATCCCAATCATGATCGGATGGATCTGGCTTGGGTACTTCTTCTTCCAATTGACCTTCATAGTGGTCCTCTTTCCCACTATCAAAACATGTATCATCCTTGGAGGCATCCTCATAGTAAACTGTTTCTAGATCAAACTCATCCTCATAATCCATAACCTATGAAATTGCTCGGTCAAACTGTGAATGCTCAAAGATGCTCAATCTATCCTCAGTCATGGCAAGAGGTTCCTCAGTCAAACTATGAATGCTCGGTAAGGCTCAATCAATCCTCAGTCTAACTATAAATGCTCGGTGAGGCTCAATCAATCCTCGGTCACAGCAAGAAGTTCATCGGTCAAACTGTGAATGCTCGGTGAGGCTCAATCCATCCTTGGTCTAACTGTGAATGCTCGGTGAGGCTCAATCAATCCTCGGTCACAGCAAGAGGTTCTTTGGTCAAACTGGGAATCCCTCAGGCACGGCTTATGAATTCCTCGGACATGAACATAAACCCTCGGGCACAGCTGATGACTTTCTCGGACATGGACAGAAACCCTTGGGCACGGCTAGAATTCCTCGGGCATGGATGGTAAATCTCTCAGACACGGACAAAAGTCCTCGGGCACGGCTAGAATTCTCTAACAAGGCTCATAAGTCCACGGTAAATGCCTGGTGACGCATGTAAATACTCCAAGTAGCAAGGTACCTCGTAAGAAAATTCAAGTAAAAAGAAACTAAGATAAAAGTGAAATGGTAAATTTTTTAATTAGTAAATTAGGTTTTATCTATCTAAAAACATTAGTACTTGGAGATGAATAAATGAAAAGGCACGAGTTTTGTGACTGTATGTTCTTCTTCTCTAGAAGAATCTCAAAGATTTTCATTATTTTTGTTATGTGTAGTGCAAAATCTGAGTGAAATCATATCTGTGCAATGTCCGTGCAAAATCCGGTCCTTATCACATATGTGCAAATACGTTTCGTGCAAAACTCGTACACAACGACTTTTTTGCAAAATCGGTCAGATGTGGTTATGGCTCTTATATTATGCATTCCCTTCAAAGTGTAAGGTGTTTTCTACCAAAATAAATCATGTTTGGAATTAGCACCGGTTATAAATTTGGGTTTCTGGATTAAGGAGTACAACGTCTATTACATAGTTCGATAGATTAGATTGGAAGTGAAAATGAGTCGTATTTTCCGCTTTTATTTCTTTTTAGTTGTAAGTTACTTTATGTCTCTCTTCAGTAGAGTTTATGTCTCCCTTTGGTAGAGTTTGTGTCCGGTAAAGATATCATATGTGGTGGGTTTCCCGGTTTCTCTGTTGGTTTGTTAAAGCTTAGGCAATAAAACAAATTATTACAGAGACAACCTTTGGATGTGGAGTTTGGAGTTTCCATGCATTGGTGTTTTGAAATTTGTGAAGTTTATATCATAGTTGGATGATAGTCAAGAATCGCAAATGGGTGAGTTCATGTACGTAGAAGGAAAATAACAGATTAGTCTGTTAGCGAGTAAGAGACTTCTGAAGAAGAAGCATCGTCAAATTTGCTTCTTATGTTAAATCCTTCTTTAGCCTTTTAAAAAAATGTATATGTATGATTTCTCTGTAATATAATAAACAATTGTACATAATTTTAATAATAAAGAGACGCTAAGAAAAAGATGTGAAAGTGGTAAATACAAGATGGTAAATAGTAACTTGGTAAAAGTAATTAGGTAAAAGTTACTTGGTAAAAAGTAACTTGGTAAGAGTAAATGGTAAATGGTGAATAGTAACTAGTGAATGATAAATAGTGAATGGTAACTAGTGAAAACAAATCGTGAATGGTCAATATAACTATGCAACAGTTATATTAAGAGATAATGCACAATTTTGAATTCAAAGAACTTTGACTCCCTAAAACAAAGAAAGCCACACAATGATTCAAAGACCCAAAATCAACGAACAAAATTAAAGCAAAAAGAAGAAAGACACATGTAAATTTTAAGACTAGATGACAAAAGCTTTAAGACTAAAAGACAAGACAGAATGAACCTAGACAATTGTAATGCACTATTGGAGAGATGATGCACCTTGTAGGTTTGAGAGGCTCGTGACGATGTCTTTCCCCACTCCACTCGGATTTGGAGGCTCTTGTATGGGCTATGCAGTGCTTGGTGGCCAACTCATATTCGGATGTCTTTTTCCTCACTGATTGTGCAGATCTTTTCAGAATGACAGCAAGTCTGGAGGAGTGGCCTTTAATTGCTTTAGAGTTACGAGACTTCTTACTTTTTAGGAATTCATTTAGTTCTTTCAGGATTATACGCATTCTGCATTGTGAGAACGTCCGTGCCGATCGTCTTGCAAATGTGCAAGAGCACGAGGTTTAGGCTTTTCCCATGTAAGCACATTGGTTCCTGATTGGCTCTTTTTCGAAGAGATTCATTAAACCAATTAATTAATATATGGGGTTTGATGGAAAAAAAACAAAAAAAGACACATGTAAATTTTAAGACTAGATGACAAAAGCTTTAAGACTAAAAGAAAAGACACAATGAACCTAGACAATTGTAATGCACATGAGTTTTTAAAATCCTAGGGCTAAAAGACAGTAAACATTTTAAGACTAAGAAACAAAAAAAAGATGATGATGCATGAATGATGCAAAGGAATATTCAAATGATTGGCTCAGTTTGAATTATGCAACAAGACAAAACAATGACAGCTCGTATGCAACCTAAGACCACACAAAACTAATCTAAGACTCAAACCACACAAAAATTCAAATAGCTAAACCTAAGGGAAAACAAGAAGAGTGAATGCTTTTGGGATCACTTTGGATCAAACGCATACACTCTTTCTTCTTCCCTAAATTAAACTCAATAACACAAGCAATAACACAAAAATAGTGAGACAAAACAGAACTTCAAACCTAAGTCAAAAATTCAATCAATCAACACCAAAATTCATGAAACTCAAAGATAAACACATGGCAAATGCAACCAATGACCTATGAAAACTAAATGCAACCAATGAAGAGAATGTGTGATGCAATGAATCAATATTACAAGACACGAATCTGGGACTTAATCACAAGATAAACTCAATCCAAGACAACAAAAATGCAAGAGAAATAAGCTACCAAAACAGATTTACACAGCCTATGAACGAGAACTAGCAAGAACAATCAGGGAACAAGATGCAACAACTCAAAGACTCAAAACAGGTTATTTAGGACCTAAAGACACGAATTAAACAAGCAATTAATACACAAAAGTAAGAGAAACAATCCTAATCACAGGCAAATGCAATTAAATGACGAGGATGTAAAACCTAGGAAATCTAGATGAGATGAATGTTTTAAGAACTGACCCAAAACCTATCAACCTATGAACGAATACACAGCTCAGCAGAGGAAGAAAATATGACAGAACAAAATGAGAGGAAAAACTCAAATGAAAAACACAATCAAAGGAGAAACACACGTCAAAACAAACAAGATAAAAGATAAAGATTTTTGTGGGTTTTTATAAAATAATTTGAATGATAAAAACGTGATGAATCTATCAACCTAAGCACAAATGAATGATTTTTATGGGGTTTCAAATTTTTATGATGCAAGAGAAAGACAAACAAGATGATGAATACATGATGAACTTGAAGAACACCAAGAACAACAAAGAACACAAAAACGAAAATGATACAATGGAAGCTAATGAAATGCAATATCTACCAACCTAACATAAAGACAAGATGTTTATGATGCAAGAGATAGAAAGAGACAACCTTTAATGGAAGCTTAAGCTCTGATACCAATGACGCGGTCCCAGATCCAACTCCCTTTGAGGTGGTGACTTGATGATGTGAAGAATCCAAAGATAAGCTTCACGGTAAAGATAGAACGGAGTGAAACAAGGAGATGGTGTTCGATCCTTGGATGCACTGTAGAGATGGAGTGGAGCGAGCGTCGGCCATGCGGATTGTGAAAGAATTGTGATACAACTGCCCACGAGATCCGAGCCCGGCTACGAGGATCAAGTGGAAATGGATCAAGCGAATGAACTCGATTTAATCCGAAAGAGAATAAGATGCAAACTTGTGTTTTTATTCAATGATATTCTACCCTTACTACAATCATAGGTTCAGCCTTTATATAGGCACACACACAAAGGAAGAGAAATAAAGGAAGCCCTAACATGTGGGCCAAGCAAGGTGGTAAAACAACACCATAAAATGTAAAACGGTCAAAAGGTGAATATAGTAAAAAGGAAGAAAAGAAGAATTTTTGAATGGTCTTCTTGGATAGGATCTTGGTTCCTTGATTCCCTAGCTTTTAGTAGAGTGATTCCAAGTGAGAGAATCAAGTGGGACAAAGGAAAATGCATTAGAAGTTGTTGCCTCATTAAAACCTTTCCGGTAAACCCATTTGGGACACACCCGAAGTAGGGAAAAGAGTACAACTTCCTCTAATGTGTTAGGGTTGCCTCCACGCTTGGAAATGGTGAAGGCACTCAATTATTGCTTCCCAAAGCAATGGCGACGTCCAAGAGTCGTCAAGGAACCGGATTGGAGCTCCCGGCTTCCCGTGGTCCGTGGAGTTTGGTGATGAAGCTTGGGGTTCTGGATGATGCTTGGATGTCTACTGATCCTCAGATGCTGGCTGGAAGGTGGGATTGGAGTGGTCCATTGGGTCGGGCAACCTTGGTCTTGTCCAGATTGTCCTTGGCATGGAAGCATGATAGGCGGGGTTGTATCACCATGTCTCTCTTTCTGCATATCACTTGTGATTCTTCTATGGCTAAAAAATCAGTGCATCTCTTCAATCTTCACCGCCTCTTCTGTTGGAAAGCAAATTTTCCTTTGAATATAAGTTTTGTTCCACCATATGATGACTCAATTAGACATGCATGCTAAACCCCTATAATAGAAAATATATATATTAGTCTAATTCAGTGACATTAATTAGGGATGTTAATAATAGGTTTTAGCCCGTTGGGTACCTGAACCCCATTAAAAATATCATGCATGTGATCTGCCTGATTTTATTAAAAAGTTATTTGGTTTAACCCGAACGGGTTTATTTATTACGGGTTTTACCCAGGTTTATCCAATAAGGTAATGGGTACCCGTCGGGTTTTCAAAAAAAAAAAAATTGTAAATGTCGGCTTTTCTTTTCACCCAAATGTGAACCCTAATTTCTAACTCAAATGATTTTGTCTTCTTCAATTTTGTTTCCAGAAAAAGCGATTGCTGATTTGAATCTTCTTCTTCAAATCAAGCTCTCACTACTTCAAATCAATTTTGAAGATCCCTTACTGATATTACAATGATATGTTGCTAGTTTTATAGCCATTATTTCTCTTATAACCATGAAATTTCTTGAAAAATAGTTATTTGCTTTCATCGCGTTTCAGCCTTTCTTGTTTAATCTTCATTTATGTATTCTCAAAAACTCAAACTTTCGTGTTTAATCTTCAGTGGTTCGTGTAAACTTTCTGATGCTGCTTGTGGTTTATAGATCTGATTTAGTTCCATTTTGTAACATACTTTGATTTAAGTGGTTTATGAATTTCAGTTCTTTGTTTTAGTTGAATGAGCTCAGGAATATAAGATGGTAATTATTGGATTTGTAGGTTTTGTGAATGATTTTGTTGCTCATGAAAGCTACGGTTTTAAGTCTTCGTTGCTAATGTTTTGTTACTGAAAAATGTGAAATATGGAGGAGGATGGTGTAACAACATCAAGACCTGTGTATACCTAAAGAAGACTCGACGTGGATCTTCTAACTATATGGAGAAACACCTTCAGTTTACAAGAATACTGAGTGATAAAGCTCAAGAAAATCCTGGTTTGGCTCAATCTCTGTTTTAAGTTTTGTTCATGTCAGTTTTGTAATGTAATCATTGATTCTTATTGGCATGTGCTTGTATGTTGCAGACTTCTTTAACTGGAATAGAGTTAATCTTTGTTACTGTCTGATTCTGTGTTTCTGATTTGTGGGTTTGTTGTGAAGCCAATTATTGTGTATCTTCTTGGTCTCTGATTTTTAGTCATTGTATCTTCTTGGTCTATGATTTTCTTGCTCTTTAGGCATTAGCTTTACAATATTTTGCGTATCTTCTTGGCCTTGTTATTCTTATTTTAGTTTATGAACCTTTTGATTTTGATGGCATAGATTAGAAGATATGAATCATTGGCTCAATTTTCCGTAATGGTGAAACACTTTTCTCAATTGCCCCCTTGTAATATACTAATTTTCATTAGATTAATTTTAAATAAAAAATGAAGATAATTACTCTATAAGCCCTGGCATTTTTAAAAAACTACATACCCAACCAACCGAACCAACCCCACCCATGAAAATTGGGTCAACCCAAAAGAGATAACCCTAAAATTTAAAATTCCCAAAATTGATTTCTCTTCATTCGTGTCCTTTCATCATTTCAAATCGATTTTCTCTTTAATTTCTCTAATTGATTTTCTTTTCAATTCACTCCTGTTTTCTCTCCGTTATTGTTCAACATATCTATGGCTAGAACAAAAAACACAACAAATACTGAAGCGGTCCGACTCAAAGAGTAGTTGATGATACAAATATGGATTCTATGAACGAAGAAGAAGAAAGGAATCAAACCGAATCTAGCAGGGAAAAAAGCAGTAGAGAAAAAGAACAGAACAACGAAGAAAAGTTCAGAACAACGATGAAGAAGTTCAGAACAACGACCAAGAAGTAACAAACCAAGAAGAGACTCATGTAATTTTGTATAACTACTAGGAATTATTTTGATACAACTGTGAGGATTTGGTTATTGGTCTCGGAAATTATAAAACAATAAGTACAACTGCTTTAGATTCGGTATAACTATAAGAATTTTTTCTTGGTTCTGGATATTAAAAGTACAACTAGGTTAAAATATGTATAAGAGTTACCAAATTGTTCTGAAAACTATAAAACAGAAAAGTACAACTTGGTATTAATTGGTACAATCTGGACTTGATTTCAGGAAACCAATGATGGAATTCAAGTAATGCAGCCTCTGAAGATGTACTTTCAACCAACCAATTATACAAAGGCGTGTAAGATATCCTCAAGGTGTTACATAGACAAGGCTGTGAAGACCATCCTCAATCTAAAACGGCTGTCAGATAAGGAGAGGAGATGGTTCAAAAATCATGAGCAGTTCAAGCACATGTTCCACATGCACAGTGGAAGAAACCATAAGGTAATGGGCATGTTGATGTTGCTACGGCTGTTACAGGAAAAAATAAATCAGTGTTGGTTTGTTGCCAATGGGGTTCCAATCCGGTATCCATTAAGAGAGCATGCACTTATCTCCGGTTTAAATTGTCGTCCACTTCCAGTCATCTATGAACGATTGGGCAGTATGGATTTTATTGAAAAGTAATTTCCAACGGGATCAACAATAACTATTGTATTAGTGACAAAGAAGTTATTGAAGATGAAGTTTTGTGGTGATAGGTTAAGGATGGGTGTCCTTTACTTCTTAGCAAGTGTTATAATAGGAAAGTCGAAGACAAGAAAAAATACACCTTCATTTCATCCTTTTTCTCAGAGCTGTTAATGATCTTGAGTTGTGTGAAACATTTCCATGGGGTACATTGTCGTTTGAAAAAGATATGCTTGAAATTAAGCATATGATGGACAGCTTTAATGGAGTTCTGAAAAACAGTTGGCCATATCCTAGCTTCATTATGCCTTTAGAGGTAATTATATGTTTTATTTAATCATTTTTTATTTTGTTCCCTAATAGATTTTAATACTTGAACTCTATTTATGTGTAGCTCCTTGCTTTTGAGGCAATTCCTGATCTGATGAGGACTTTTAGAGAAAACGTGAGACATGTAGATGATGACTGTCCTATAATGTGTAGGACAAATTTTAAGATAAGTTCAATGACATGATTTCCACTAAGTGATATCAATGATGCGCTTGGAGAAACAAAGGTTAGCATTTACTTAACTTAACTTACTTTCAGTTTTAATCTGTTATTAACTTGTGTTTTCTTAAACTGACAGGACATTTGTAGTATCTTGCAACCATCTGCAGCTGGGGAAGCTTTTTCTACCTTCTTTGTTGATTTAGATGATGGGACAGACAACAATGATGCAATTTTTGATGGTTGGAACGATCATCTACTGGTCCAAAATAAGAAGATATTCTTTGAAGAAATGTTCGATTCTGATGTTGATGCACAAAATTCAGAGGTGGAATAAGTGGCTCCATAAGTTGTAACTCCATCAGTAGTGGCTCCGGAAGCTAGGTCAATTGATGGTCTAATTGAGGTTGTTGAGTGTTTGAAGAAAGCTGTGGAAGATGGGTATAAGAAATTGGATGAGAAGATTGATTGTACGAATGAAAGAGTAAAAACACTTGAAGATGGGTTCAAGGAAGTGAAGAATTATGTGAGAAAGGAACTGAATCCTACATGGTTTGATGAAATTGATATCATTGATGGTTTTTTTGATATTTCTGGAGGAAAAGATAAAGACATGGTAGGTGAGATAGTTGGAGAAAAAGAAGGTGAGAAGGAAAAAGTAGTAGAAGGTGAAGAGATTATAGATGAACAAGTGCAGCTGAGTGGAAAAGAAAAATAAAAGAATGTGAGAAAAACAAAGGAGGAGAAGAAGAAAGTGAAGATATTAGAAAGAAACAAGTGCAGTCGGCTGTAGAAGAAGAAGATGAGCTTGCTGGAGATGAAGATAAATAAGAAGAGCTGGCTGGAGATGAAGAAGAAGAAGAGCCGGCCGGAGATGACGATAAAGAAGAAGAGCTGTCTGTAGATGAAGAAGAAGAAGAGCTGGCTGGAGATGCCGATAAAGAAGAAGAACTGGCTGGAGATAACGAAGAAGAGCTGACATATGGAATTTCAACTCGGAGATGTAGTTACATGAGGATGGAGGGTGGTAAAAGGTTAAAGACTATACCAATTCGTAAGAAGAAGGAAGAGAGATGAAAAGAAGAAGGAGGTTGACAAGAAGAAAGGGATTGATAAGATGAAAAATGCTGAAAAAAAATAAGAAAGTTGATGAGAAGAAGACGAAAGGTACGACGGGGAGGCTGAAAAAACCTTCATCTGTTATAAGTTCTCATTTCCATGTTGAGATTAAGAAGAAGATGAAGCCATGATCATGTTTGTTATCCTTTTTTTTAGGAGATTTGACAATTCTCTCTTGTGGAACTTATGCTTGTGTTTGTTGTGGAATTTCTCTGTTGTGAAACATTTTTTTTGTTTTGTTGTTGTGGAATATATCTGTTGTGACAATTCTCTCTTTTGGTTGTGTTTTGTTTAGGGACAAATGGTTATATTAGGTACAACTATATTATTATGCAAATTAGGTTTTATGTACAACTGACATAACTAGATACAACTATATTATTATGTGAATTATGTTTTAAGTACAACTGACACAACTAGATACAACTATATTATTATGCAAATTACGTTTTAAGTACAACTGATACAATTAGGAACAACTAAAGAGTATACATC
Organism: Cardamine flexuosa; assembly: GCA_963555745.1. NCBI lineage: Eukaryota > Viridiplantae > Streptophyta > Magnoliopsida > Brassicales > Brassicaceae > Cardamine > Cardamine flexuosa. The sequence continues at coordinate 13,822,491 of OY743221.1, read as the reverse complement.
TTAATTATTAAATGAACAATTGACACAACTTAGGTACAACTATATAATATAGAACAAAACTATATAACTCAAATACCATAAGTTGTGCTTCCGTTGCTTGTGACTTGGTACTTAACCAGACTATTTCTTCTGTTTGTGCATAGATTTATGCTTCCATTTCCGTAGACTTTGTATCCACTTCCATTAAATCTCCTTTGCCTTGATGGTTAATAGCTTCTTCAAGTCTTCAATTTCTTTCTTCTGGGCACGCATAACGTGTGCTGCCTCTACCAATGCCATATGTTGCAGTCCATGTGGCTTTTCAACATCGTACCATTCAAAAAATGCACAAGTTCTTCCAAGACCTTCACGACACTTGTAGAACCTCTGTCTTGGATTCTTGAATGTCCAGCCTTGGATAATTTTTGTTGGTTTATTGCAATAACGGAGGACACAATTTTGATTGATGAACTCATTTGATGAAGAAGAGCCACTTTGGGTCATTTTCCTACATAAACAATTAAAAACCCATGACTTAAGCTAATTGGAACCAAATTGAAACTCACCCTAATCTAATTGAAACTAATTCAAACCATAATCTAGTTGAAACGCCAAATTGAAACCTTAATCTAGTTAAAACAAAATTGAACCTCGAGTTCAATAGAAATAAATTGAAACCTTAATCTAATAGAAATCATAATCTAGTTGTCACCCAGTTGCTATTCAATAAACAAAACTCATGAAATTGAACTAGTCATTGTTACCTTAGATGTATGCTTATAGAGGGAGAGAGAAAATCTGGTCGGAGCAAAACGAGAAAAAACTCGGAGAAGATAAGACCCCTTTGAGAAATAATGGAGAAAAGAATGAAATAAATTAAAAAAGAAAGAAATAATGGAGAAAAGAATGAAATAAATTAAAAAAGAAATATAAAAATAAGGAAAACTACTTGGAATAGACCCCTTTGAAAATTTATTTCCAAACGGGGACCCCGTTTGGAAATAAATTTTTGAAAGAGTCCATTTTAGACAATACCCCATATAAATATGAAAATATTCAAAAATAAAAGGGGGGGGGGGAACTTAAAATTAAGTTGGAATTTAAAAAAAAAACCCATGTTTATACTATTTAGCCCACATAGCGCTGCCAAAAACCACGTGTCACTGCGTTATTAAATTTAATATTGGTAACAAAACCACAGTTGTACCCAATTTTCAAGTTGTACTCTAATGCATATAGTTGTACTTTTGACGGTTTTTATGTTTGATTAGTTATACCAACGATAAGCTGATGTATATTAATATTAATCAGTTTTACTTTTAAAATTTGGTTATTAAAATAAATTTACAATGTTTTCCATGCCATTTAATAATTATAAGACATTTTCGATTGATTACCATCATAATATATAAAGTAATCATAAAAATAGAAGGTATATGATGTGTAAAAGAAGATGATCCAATTATACATTTTCAATATTTTTAAAAATGATATGACAACTGGAAGATGTTTTAGGATTTGTCTATCTCTTAAATAAAATTTGGTGTCTTTTTATTAAATTGAATTGAGCTTAGTTGTCCTTGAAAAATGATAGTAATACCTAGTTGTACTTAAATAGTGAGATGAACATTGGATCTTAGTTGTACTTTTCTGGGAGATAGTTGTACGTAGTTGAACCAACAAAGTTAGTTACAATATCCGTTCATATTAAATAGTTGTACTTTTCTGGAAGCTAGTTGTACCTAGTTCGAATTTAGTCGTACAAAGTTGTACCAAAATAATCAGTTACGAAAACCATTACAAAACAAATAAAAATACTGAAACAAACATGAATTAACCTTGATTACCACTTTGACCAGAGCACTCAAACCAACTACCCCATCCACCACTCTCATCTTGACTACCACTTTGACCACCACTCCTAACCCACCTATCCTAGCTCCCAATACCACTCTGACCTTGAGGTTCAGTACTGCCTTCAACACCAGTTTCACCTCGTCCCGACATTTTCTTTGTCTTTGGTCGACGTTCTCCAACCGATTTGAACCTTTTTCCTTTCTTTTCTCATAATACGGAGGTAAGACCATTAATTTTAGTACCTCATCTGGAACAACCCACACAGACTTATGCGCCACCGGATAAATTGTCTGGCAATACGTTAACGCCCATTGTTTTATCCAATAATATTTTGAACACATATCATGCATATGGATATCCCTGATTCTGTCTTCTTTCTTCATGTAAAAAATAACAGCGGCTGCTGCATGAACACAAGGATACTTGTCTATATTAAAACAATTGCAACTACAAGTTTTAAATAACAAGCCCACAGAGTAGCTCTTTTCATCGTGTCCAATCACACTATATTCAAGTCAGAAGCAGTTGACTTTAGTGACGTTTAAGAAATTTTCAATAACACATGTTTTACGCATAACTTTCTCTACAAAAGGCACCAATTTCTGTGAGATCAATCCATCAACAAAAGTCTTCCTATGCTTGTTAACCCATTCACCAATTTTTCCAATAATCACATCAATCAATGTTAATAAGGAGAACGATCTTGCCTTCTTAAAAACACTATTCATAGATTTTACAACATTGTTAGTGTCTATGTTGTACCTTGCACCTGGAAAATAACATTTTGCCCATTTTTTCACTTCACAAGTAGTCTCCAAATATGTGGTGCACCTGGTTATCTTCTTCTAAAATTAGCATACCTTTCTTCGAACTCAGCCACTTCATAAATCTGAGCAATTTCTCTGAATTGTTTCGAAACTATATCTTTGTTGTCATTTGAAACTTTTGATCTCATGTTCATAGACAAATGGAATATGAAATACCCATGAAAAGAGTTTGGGTACACATCACATATTGCCTTGATGAGGCTCACATTTCTGTCCGAAACAAACATCAATTCCGCACTATTCGGTATAATAGATTTCAGCTCACTGAAAAACCACTTCCAGCTTGCATATTTCTCCCCATCAACTACACCAAATGCAATAGGATAATGAGGATGCTTTGGATCCTGAGCTGAAGCGAAAACAACATTCCACCATATTTGGTCTTAAGAAAAGTTGCATCCACAATAAGAACTTTTCTCATCGCTTGAAACCCTTCAATGCAAGCTCCCAAAGCTACGAAAAGATACTGAAACCTATTTTGTTCATCTAATTTCACTTTGGTTCGTGTATCGGGATTTGTCTTCTCCAACATGAATAAATAAGAGTACACCATCTTGTAATTTCCTTACGGAGTACCCCTTATATCACTAAATGCTTGTTGTTTCCATCTATAGGCGGTAGAGTAAGAGACTTCAACACCAACATTTGCATGAACTAATCCGACAATACTTTTAGGAGTTCTAGTATCCAATTGACCAGGAAAAACTTCATTCAAAATGGATGCAACTAAATGTGGTGTGTCTTTTCTTTTATAAGAGCTTGTACTTGAACTGGACCGTGAGCATGTATGAAGATTTGTGTAACTTCTAACAGATAAATTTTTAGAATTTTTCAGTTTAAAAACTCTTAATCCACACTTCCAACCTTCTTTTGCTGCACGGCATTTTAAGACGTATAATGTCGGTTCAGTCTTGTATACAAAAACCCCAAAACAGTTTTTACTTGAAGCTCTTTCAACTAATTTTTGCACTGTCCGTCTACTAGCAAATTCTTGACGTACTACCAGATTTAAACCATCTTCCCATGGCTCCATAACCGGAAATTATCCAACACCAGGTGTTATCTCAACATAGTCATGCATACCAGAGAGATCCATACCATGATCCACACCATTTTCACAATCTTCAATCTCATAATTCTCCATCACCTCATGTTTTTCTTCTGATGGTTCAGTGTCTTCATAAATAGTGTCAAAACCACCACTAACTATAAAACCACCATCATTCACTCTATCTTCACCCTTACCACCACTAACTATAAGACCACCATCATTCACTCTATCTTCACACCTACCACTTGAAAACTCATTACTTATAACTCTTGAAAGTGGATGCTCACACCAATAATCTTTTGAGGTACGATTGATGAGTTCCACATGCAAAACAGTTCTACACACCTCTTTATCACTTTAAATTAGAAAAATATGTATGTCATCATCATCCAAAATAAAGGTTGATATCCTAGATTGCATTGACGATGAATTGTAACTTAATCTCAGCTGCGTCGTAGCTTTATCTACTATAATCTTACTTTGTATCTTATCTCTTAACATAGAATAAGTTATCTCATCAGTAGATGTGTTAAACAATAAACCATACATTTGACTATGTTCTTCGGCAATCCATTCGTATTAACCACCACTATCATCTCTTATCCTTGAATAGTATCCTCCATAATCATAATGTAAGATTGTGTGACCTATATTGTTCATTGTCCTTCCCTGGAAAAAAGTTAAGAATTAAATTACTATGTCTCAGTGATACCAATGTTATCAGTTTGTACCATTTGCAAATTTAAACATTGTACCAATTCACACTAAGTTGTACCATTTATAATAGTAATACTAGTTTATACCATTTCTGATAGTAATACCAATTTGCACCAGTTGTACAACATCACGAAACTAAATCTATTCAGATCAAAACTATTAATCTACGTATTCATTGTAAATCAACAACTACAATCCAATAATTAACAACCCAATGTCCTAACAGACTTACAACACAAGGTTTCTAATTCAATGTGCATTTAGTAAGCTCTAAATGTCAATTTTTGTTTAATTCAAACAAATTGGTAGTTCTAATTATAAAAAATAAAATTCTTACAATAAAGTCAAACAAATAGGTTTTCAAGATTTGGTCATCTTAATTTATTACTCCTCTTCTTAGTCACAAGTTTTATTAATTATTTCCAAAATTCACTATACAGCCAATACACATTGTTAGTTCTAATTATAAAAATAAAATTCTTACGAACATTAAAAATTATAAAAAGAAAAATCAGAACAAAAAAAATCAAACATGAAAATGTTCAACATTCTCACCCAATTATTCTAAAGTAACCCTTAAGATTTTGATTTAAACAAGAAGATTTATTTATACGAAGGAGAGCTTCATCCATAGAAGAAACTATTTTGGCTGTGTTGAAGATTATAAGACTATTTTAAAATAAGTCTCTCTTATTGGTAATAATAAGACTATAAAAATAATATAGATTAGTGATTTCCTAAAATGTACTAAAATTATGTCTTGTTGAATATAGCATTTGTTAAAATTATTCCAAATCTAAGCTTATTCAATTAATCATTGGGAAAAATAAGATTTCATAATAAAATTATTTAAAAAACAATTAAGATGATTTGATAAGAAATTTATAACAAAAATGATTCGGTAAAAAATCTCATCTTACATGATGGTATTTCAAAAAATAATAAAAATTAAAGATTTTTCTCCATTTTACAAACAATTTTTCATTTTTGTTTAATTATATCTTTCACATGACGAGTATGGTTCAAAAAAAAAATTAATAAACTTTGATAAGGAAACTTTTCAATGGAAGCTATAGAATCTGGTAAACCATTATAGCGGTTGATGATAGCAATTGCTAATAATAATACGTTTTCACACATCTTTTAGTTGTCATGGAGAGTGCAAAACATAGCAATTAAGCTGACAAGACTTTTTATAAACCTTGTTTGAAGAAACCTTCTTTTATAAACTGATTGATCAATACAAACACAATAAAATGTCTGTCCTCCAACAATAAAAGAAAAAATTACCAAAACATAATCCAATGAAAATAGAAAACCAAACATATGGCAATAAAAGCAAAAACAAAAATAAAAAGTTCACTTATCCAACAAACTTAGTATGTTCACCCCACTTTGGACTAATCCAAGATCACAACTAATTTGTATAAGAAGCCGATCATCTATTTCGAATGTAGCTTTCTTTTTATATGGTATCTTGCACTTGTTCGATCCCCCAACTTTCATAATCTCTTGCATGCACGATCGAAGAGTAAAAAACATACGGTTTACATCCTTCATGGAGTATTCTTCAAAAGACTTTTCTACCGCACCAACAAGATCTGATGGTTTTTGGGCACTCCTTATGTAGTAATGATTGAATAACACTAAAAAATCCAAGATCTAAAATATTTAGATCCGGCGAGTTTGGTGGTTGACACATCAATTGAATAACAAAGCCATTCTTTGAAGCAACTTATTCAAATTATTTATCTTTGCATGGAATATGTGTTCTTGCATTATGTCGTTGAATAAAGATTGTCTTCCCTCGACCTTCTCATGGCCATGTTTCATGAATAACCGAAAGAACTTTTTCAATCAAACATGCTTTTATATATATATTCTCTTTTTATAGCCGTTACTACTTTTAGTTCTAAAGTTCCAGCATCTCTATTTTTACTCCGATTCCTAGCTGGCTCCATAGTAACAAATGGAAATATTCCAATCTTTCTAGAAAATACCTCTTTTCCTTCCTTGTCAAACCTTAGACAAGCCATCACAGCTAAAAACTTTACTTTTCTAGTGTAGTTATTACTTTGAATTGTACAGTTTGACTCTTCTTTCAATCGGAAGAAAATAATATTTCTAGGTCTTTCTCGTCCTATAGAACCATTTTTCATCAATATGCAGCATATTGTACATATCAACACATTTTGGTGCATGAGATAAAGTATTTTTATCCAACAAGATTGTAATCTACCTTTCATATTTTCTTCCTTCAGATGAGGCTTGATGCAATTGGTATGCCATCAAATAATCCCTTCTTTATTCCGCCTAAATAATATTGTAAGACTCATATCCATAGCTATGGCCGTCGTAATATTAGCGACTTGTTGTGGGGAAAGCGATACTCTTTTGTGAGCAAAATTTATAGATCTTTCATGAGATACATCCACTTTTCCGCTATTAACCGTTTCTTTTGCGCTTTATCAAATCTTTTGCACCATACATATAGGCACCAAAAATTGATTAAAAACATATCCTTTAATAGTTTTCCCCAAATCTCCACTAATACTCCTCTTTAGTACAGCATTGAAAATCTTCCATCGCTCCTCATTTAAAATATTTCTTCTAGTTTTTCATGACTTTGTTCATCTTGATTTGCACCTTCATCTTCTGTTTTTAAAAATGAATTTAAGAAAAAAAATTAGAGAAAACATAATAAGCAGATTATTTATTCGTCATGAGTCATGACGTTAAATTATGTAAACAACAAAAGCTTAACTAATTTTAAAAGTGGTAAATAACTATTTATTGATAAAGTGGAATGATATGTATATAATATATTTATTTATGTTACTATATTATTTCTAGGGAGAATTAAAAGAGGAATAAATTAAAAAATGTGTCTGCGCACAAAACCATCCACAAGAAAGGAGTCATCCAGTCTTTGAAAAAGTAATGTACTTTTGACCCACCAGTCATATTTTTTTCGTTTCCTTTAGTTTTTAATATTTTTGTTTCTTGTGGCTTTTTTAAAAGACCTAACACTAACCCATAACCAGACCTCATTTTTCTAACTTCACCACAAATCATGAAATACACAAACAATTTGAAAAATTCTTGTTCAATTTGTTTCCCTCCAACAAAAATATACATTGAAAAAGAAAAAGTAAAGGTAGCCAACTATTCAAATCAAATTAATTTATATTTTATATTCAATTTTGTTGATGTATGGTAAAACTTTCTTAATTATAGTTGTGTCTACAAAACACAAAACATACACACAAACACGGACTCTCAATTTTCCACAAGAAAATGACTACTTTTTCTATTCAAAATAATTTAAAACTAATTTTTCTTTATTTATGATACGTAAAGAATTTGAACTATTTAAATATTAAATTTAAATAATATAAATATGTAATTTAAATTATATAAATATATAATTTAAATTATATAAATGAAACCAAGAAACTTTGAATATATAATTTGGTGAAATATTGGAAGCTATAAAACTTCTAGCCTTAGATTACATCAAGACACCATCAACACAAAAATTATGTCGGATTCTCCAAAGTTTACAAGCTGATCAACAACGTTGGCCATATTTCAGTTGTATTGTTGGAGTTATGGATGAGACACATGTATGTGTTAAAGTAAAGCATGAATTACAAGCCATGTATTGGAATCGACATGACTATACAAACATCAACATAATGGCAATATGAGATATAAATATGTTATTCACATATGTATGTAACTGAGCATTGAGTACATACCAAGTTACAACACCTTAGTATGTAGTTGGTAATGGATATCCTAATAAACAAGGATTTCAAGCCCCTTATCATACCACATGTAACAGTTCTATACTGGTCCTCCTCCACAGAATAAAGAGGAGTTGTTTAATAGGTCTCATGCATCTCTTTGATCTATCATTGAACGCATTTTCAGAGTATGGAAGAAGAAATAAAAATTTCTCACTGATTTCCCTAGATATTATATAGATGTCTAAAGAAGAGTAATTATCGTAAAAATTTCACTCCAAAATTTTATTAGAGTTTAAAAATTTTCAGATACAGATTTTGTTGAAGATTTTATGGGAAGCACAAATAAATATCAAGGCAATGCATCATATGAATTGGATGAAGAAGAGAATCCAAATAGAGAATATGTGGCAGGTATTCGAGAAACTGTTGCAAATATGTAACGGGAAAATCAGAGTATTTGATATTATATGATCATCGGGGACGTGTGTCTTCTGCTCCAAATCTCTTGAAACACGAGACCATCTCTTCTTCTCATCTGGATTCACCTCAGAAATCTGGACATCCCTAGCCAAAAACATACTTCAATCAGGGTACACAAATGACTGGCCAGCTATTGTTACCTATGTATTAGATTCTAATCTCGACAGAAAAGGGAGTTTCCTTGCTCGCGATGTCTTTAAGTTTAATTTCAAAATTGATCATTAAGAATATATTATTAACTGAGACATTAAGTTAAAGCAAATATTTTGTTTTTCAGTCAACTTTTTGATTTCTGAACCCAAATAGGTATTTATACAAAAAAAATATATAAATCTATTTAAATTTGAAGCCCAAGCAAGACCCAAATAGGCCAACACATTGAACAAAAATATGTGTATGACATGCAACTTTTATAGGGTTTAGGGTGCAAAGCTCCACGCTTCGTGCCTCTCCTCTGCTGACTGCATGAACCATCATAACAGCTCAAAAACATCACTGTCAGCTGATTCTTTGGGAGAAATTGAGACACCATGTGATGCGATCCCAGATCCAGCTCCCTTTGAGGTTGTGAATAATCTAAAGAGAAACTTCACGGTAAAGATAGAACAGAGTGAAACAAGAATATGGTGTTTGATCCTTGGATGCACAGTAGAGATAGAGTGGAACGAAAGCTGGCCACGCAGTTGTGAAAGAACCGTGATACGAATGCCCACTAGATCCAAGCCCGGCGACGAGGATCAAGTGGAAATGGATCAAGAGAATGGACAAGATTGAATCCGAAAGAGACTAAGATGCAAACTTGGGTTTTTATTCAATGATAGGCTACCCTTATTACAATCATAGGTTCAGACTTTATATAGGCACACACACAAAGGAAGCTAAGTAAAGGAAACCTAACATGTGGGTGAAGCAAGGAGGTAAAACATCACCATAGAAGGTAAAACGGTCCAAAGGTGAAAATTGTAAAAAGCAAGAAAATAAGACTTTTTGAATGGTATTCTTGGATAAGATCTTCCTTCCTTGATTCCCTAAACTGTCTTAGAGTGATTCCAAGTGAGAGAATCAAGTGGGACAAAGGAAGATGCATTAGAAGTTGTTGCCTCGTTAAAACCTCTCCGGTAAACCTAATTGGGAAAAACCCAGAGTAGGGAACAGAGTATAACTCCCTCTAATGTCTTACGGTTGCCTTGATGTGTGTCAGGTTTTCCTCAAACAACACAATGGTGAGACTGCAAGTGTACAGCCAAATCGATTGTAGTACTTAAGGTATCGATCCCACAGAGACTAATAAGCTACGTGACGAGTGTGTTAAAGAAGAATCAAGCTGAGACAAAATAAAAAGAGGTTTGTTTTAGTGTCAATAGTGAACGAAAAAGGAAGTAAAATATCAATGGATGAAGTTTTGGGGGTGCAGGGAAGAGCCATAACCACATCTGGCCCGGGTCATAATGCGGTTTGAATACCGATGGTGATACGAAAAATTGTTGTATGTTCCGGAAAGCTTCCTTGCGGGTCATCCTTTCTTTCAGACGCTGGAGCTGTGCTTGGATAGCCAACAAGGTCTTTCCAATGCTAGATGATGTGGATAAAACTGCTAATTCCCTTAGGACTTGGTTTTCGGGCTGATCGTCATACAAACACAAGTATCACTATCCGAGTCCTCATACATAACTTGGGGTGACTTGGTTAGCCTTGATGACTGGAAGGTAGGATCCCAATCATGATCTGGTGGATCTGGCTTGGGTACTTCTTCTTCCGATTGACCTTTATAGTAGTCTTCTTCCCCACTATCAAAACATGTATCATCCTCGGAGGCATCCTCATAGTAAACTGTTTCTAGATCAAACTCATCCTCATAATCCATAACCTAGGAAATTTCTCGGTCAAACTGTGAATGCTCAGTGATGCTCAATCTATCCTCAGTCATGGCAAGAGGTTCCTCAGTCAAACTATGAGTGCTCGGTGAGGCTCAATTAATCCTTAGTCTAACTATAAATGCTCGGTGAGGCTCAATCAATCCTCGGTCACAGCAAGAAGTTCCTCGGTCAAACTGTGAATGCTCGGTGAGGCTCAATCCATCCTTGGTCAAACTGTAAATGCTCGGTGAGGCTCAATCAATCCTCGGTCACAGCAAGAGGTTCTTTGGTCAAACTGGGAATCCCTCAGGCACGGCTTATGAATTCCTCGGATATGAACATAAACCCTCGGGCACGGCTGATGATTTTCTCGGACATGGACAGAAACCCTTGGGCACGGCTAGAAGTCCTCGAGCATGGATGGTAAATCCCTCAGACACGGACAAAAGTTCTCGGGCACGGCTAGAATTCTCTGACAAGGCTCATAAGTCCTCGGTAAATGCCTGGTGACCCATGTAAATACTCCAAGTAGCAAGGTACCTCGTAAGAAAATTCAAGTAAAAAGAAACTAAGTTAAAAGTGAAAATGGTAAATTCTTTAATTACTAAATTAGGTTTTATCTATCTAAAAACATTAGTACTTGGAGATGAATAAATGAAAAGGCACGAGTTTTGTGACTGTATGTTCTTCTTCTCTAGAAGAATCTCACAGATTTTCATTATTTTGTTATGTGTCATGCAAAATCTGAGTGAAATCATATATGTGCAAAGTCCGTGTAAAATCCGGTCCTTATCACATATGTGCAAATACGTTTCGTGCAAAACTCGTACACAACGACCTTTTTGCAAAATCGGGTCAGATGTGGTTATGGCTCTTCTCTTCTGCATTCCCATCAAGGTGTAAGGTGTTTTCTACCAAAATAATTCATGTTTGGAATGAGCAGCGGTTATAAATTTGGGTTTCTGGATTAATGAGTACAACGTCTATTACATAGTTCGATAGATTATATTGGAATGGAAAATGAGTCATATTTTCTGCTTTTATTTCTTTTTAGTTGTAAGTTATTTTATGTCTCTCTTCAGTAGAGTTTATGTCTCCCTTCGGTAGGAGTTTGTGTCCGGTTTTTCTGTTGGTTTGTTAAAGATTAGGCATTAAAACAAATTATTACAGAGACAACCTTTGGATGTAGAGTTTGGAGTTTCGATGCGTTGGTGTTTTGAAATTTGTGAAGTTTATATCATAGTTGGATGATAGTCAAGAATCGCAAATGGGTGAGTTCATGTACGTAGAAGGAAAATAACAGATTAGTCTGTTAGTGAGTAAGAGACTTCTGAAGAAAAAGCATCGTCAAATTTGCTTCTTATGTTATATCGTTTTTTAGCCTTTTAAAAAAATGTATATGTATGATTTCTCTGTAATTTAAGAAACAATTGTATGAAATTTTAATAATAAAGAGACGTTACAAAAAAGAAGTGAAAATGGTAAATACAAGATGGTAAATAGTAACTTGGTAAAAGTAATTAGGTAAAAGTTACTTGGTAAAAGTAACATGGTAAAAGTAAATGGTAAATGGTGAATAGTAATTAGTGAATGATAAATAGTGAATGGTAACTAGTGAAAACAAATCGTGAAGGGTCAATATAACTATGCAACGGTTATATTAAAAGATATTGCACAGTTTTGAATTCAAAGAACTTTGACTCCCTAAAACAAGGAAAGCCACACAATGATTCAAAGACCCAAAATCAAGGAACAAAATTAAAGCAAAAAGAATAAAAGACACATGTAAATTTTAAGACTAGATGGCAAAAGCTTTAAGACTAAAAGATAAGACAGAATAAACCTAGACAATTATAATGCACTATCGGAGAGACGATGCACCTTGTAGGATTGAGAGGCTCGTGACGATGTCTTTCCCCACTCCACTCGGATTTGGAGGCTCTTGTATGGGCTATGCAGTGCTTGATGGCCAACTCATATTCGAAAGTTTTTTTCCTCACTGATTGTGCAGATCTCATCAGAATGACGGCAAGTCTGGAGGAGTGACTTTTAATTGCTTCAGAGTTACGAGACTTCTTACTTTTTAGGAATTCATTTAGTTCTTTCAAGATTATACACATTCCGCGTTGTGAGAACGTTTGTGCCGATCATCTTGCAAAATGTGCAAGAGCACGAGGTTTATGCTTTTCCCATGTAAGCACACTGGTTCCTGATTGGCTCTCTTTCGAAGAGATTCATTAAACCAATTACTTAATATATGGGGTTTGATGAAAAAAAAAAAAAAAAGACACATGTAAATTTTAAGACTAGATGACAAAAGCTTTAAGACTAAAAGACAAGACACAATGAACCTAGACAATTGTAATGCACATGAGTTTTTAAAATCCTAGGGCTAAAAGACAGTAAACATTTTAAGACTAAGAAACAAAAAAAAGATGATGATGCATGAATGATGCAAAGGAATATTCAAATGATTGTCTAAGTTTGAATTATGCAACAAGACAAAACAATGACAGCTCCTATGCAACCTAAGACCACACAAAACAAATCTAAGACTCAAACATCACAAAAATTCAAACAGCTAAACCTAAGGGAAAACAAGAAGAGTGAATGCTTTTGGAATCACTATGGATCAAATGCATACACTCTTTCTTCTTCCCTAAATTTAACTCAATAACACAACAATAGTGAGACAAAACAGAACTTCAAACCTAAGTCAAAAATTCAATCAATCAACACCAAAATTTGTGAAACTCAAAAATAAACACACGGCAAATGCAACCAATGACCTATGAAAACTAAATGCAACCAATGAAGAGAATGTGTGATGCAATGAATCAATACTACAAGACATGAATCTGGGACTTAATCACAAGATAAACTCAATCCATGACAACAAAAATGCAAGAGAAATTAGCTACCAAAACGGATTTACACAGCCTATGAACAAGAACTAGCAAGAACAATCAGGGAACAAGATGCAACAACTCAAAGACTCAAAACAGGTTATTTAGGACCTAAAGACACGAATTAAACAAGAAATCAATACACAAAAGTAAGAGAAACAATTCTAATCACACGGCAAATGCAATCAAATGACAAGGATGTAAAACCTAGGAAATCTAGATGAGATGAATGTTTTAAGAACTGACCCAAAACCTATCAACCTATGAACGAATACAAAGCTCAGAGGAGGAATAAAATATGACAAAACAAAATGAGAGGAAAAACTCAAATGAAAGACACAATCAAAGGAGAAACACACGGCAAAACAAACAAGAGAAAAGATGAAGATTTTTGTGGATTTTTATAAAATAATTTGAATGATAAAAACGTGATGAATCTATCAACCTAAGCACAAATGAATGATTTTTATTGGTTTTCAAATTTTTATGATGCAAGAGAAAGACAAACAAGATGATGAACACAAAATGAACTTGATGAACACAAGATGAACTTGATGAACACAAGATGAACTTGAAGAACACCAAGAACAGCGAAGAACACAAGATGATCCTTGGATGCATGGTAGAGATGGAGTGGAGTGAGAGCCGGCCACACGGATTGTGAAAGAATCGTGATACAACTGCCCACGAGATCCGAGCCTGGCTACGAGGATCAAGTGGAAATGGATCAAGAGAATGAACGCGATTGAATCCGAAAGAAACTAAGATGTAAACTTGTGTTTTTATTCAATGATATTCTACCCTTATTACAATCATAGGTTCAGCCTTTATATAGGCACACACACAAAGGAAGAGAAATAAAGGAAGCCCTAACATGTGGGCCAAGCAACGTGGTAAAACAACACCATAAAAGGTAAAACCGTCAAAAGGTGAAAATAGTAAAAAGGAAGAAAAGAAGAATTTTTGAATGGTCTTCTTGGATAGGACATTCATTCCTTGATTCCATAACATGTAGTAGAGTGATTCCAAGTGAGAGAATCAAGTGGGACAAAGGAAAATGCATTAGAAGTTGTTGCCTCATTAAAACCTTTCCGATAAACCCATTTGGGACACACCCAAAGTATGGAAAAGAGTACAACTTCCTCTAATGTGTTAGGGTTGCCTCCACACTTGGAAATGGTGAAGGCACTCAATGATTGCTTCCCAAAGCAATGGCGACGTCCAAGAGTCGTCAAGGAACCGGATTGGAGCTCTCGGCTTCCCGTGGTCCATGGAGCTTGGTGATGAAGCGTGGGGTTCCGTATGATGCTTGGATGTCTACTGATCCTCGGATGCTGGCTGGAAGATGGGATTGGAGTGGTCCATTGGGTCGGGAAACCTTGGTCTTGTCCGGATTGTCCTTGGCATGGAAGCATGATAGGCGGGGTTGTATCACCATGTCTCTCTTTCTGCATATCACTTGTGATTCTTCTATGGGTAAAAAAATTGGTGCTTCTCTTCAATTTTCACCGCCTCTTCTGTTGGAAAGCAAAATTTTCCTTTGAATAGAAGTTTTGTTCCACCATATGATGACTCAATTAGACATGCATGCTAAACCCCTATAATAGAAAACAAAGATATTAGTCTAATTCAATGACATTAATTTGGGATGTTAATAATGGGTTTTAGCCCGTTGGGTACCTGAAACCCGTTAAAAATATCATGCATGTGACCTGCCTGATTTTATTAAAAAGTTATTGGGTTTAACCCGGACGGGTTTATTTATTACGGGTTTATCCAATAGGGTAACAGGTACCCGTCGGGTTTTCAAAAAAAAAAAAATTATAAATGTCGACTTTTCTTTTCACCCAAATGTGAACCCGAATTTCTAACTCGATTGATTTTGTCTTCTTCAATTTTGTTTCCAGAAAAAGCGATTGTTGATTTGAAACTTCTTCTTCAAATCAAGCTCTCACTACTTCAAATCAATTTTGAAGATCCCTTACTGATATTACAATGATATGTTGCTAGTTTTATAGCCATCATTTCTCTTATAACCAAGAAATTTCTTGAAAAATAGTTATTTGCTTTCATCGCGTTTCAGCGTTTCTTGTTTAATTTTCATCTAGGTATTTCAAAAACTCAAAATTTCGTGTTTAATCTTCAGTGGTTCGTGTAAAATTTCTGATGCTGCTTGTGGTTTATAGATCTGATTTAGTTCCATTTTGTAACATATATTGATTTATAGATGCTACTAGTGGTTTATGAATTTGAGTTCTTTGTTTTAGTTGAATGAGCTCAGGAATATAAGATGGTAATTATTGGATTTGTAGGTTTTGTGAATGATTTTGTTTCCCATGAAAGCTACGGTTTTAAGTCTTCGTTGCTAATGTTTTGTTACTGAAAAATGTGAAACATGGAGGAGGATGGTGTAACAACATCAAGACCTGTGTATACCAAAAGAAGACTCGACGTGGATCTTCTAACTATATGGAGAAACACCTTCAGTTTACAAGAATACTGAGTGATAAAGCTCAAGAAAATCCTGGTTTGGCTCAATCTCTGTTTTAAGTTTTGTTCATGTCAGTATTGTAATGTAATCACTGATTCTTATTGGCATGTGCTTTTATGTTGTAGACTTCTTTAACTGGAATAGAGTTAAGCTTCCTAACTGTCTGATTCTATGTTTCTGATTTGTGGGTTTGTTGTGAAGCCAGTTATTGCGTATTTCTTGGTCTCAGATTTTTAGTCACTGCATCTTCTTAGTCTATGATTTTCTTGCTCTTTAGGCATTAGCTTTACAATATTTTGCGTATCTTCTTGGCCTTGTTATTCTTATTTTAGTTTCTGAACCTTTTGATTTCGATGGCATAGATTAGAAGATATGAATCATTGGCTCAATTTTCCGTAATGGTGAAACACTTTTCTCAATTGCCCCCTTGTAATATACTAATTTTCATTAGATTAATTTTAAATCAAAAATGAAGATAATTACTCTATAAGCCCTGACATTTTTAAAAAACTACATACCCAACCAACCGAACCAACCCCACCCGTGAAAATTGGGTCAACCCAAAAGAGATAACCCTAAAATTAAAAATTTCCCAAATCGATTTCTCTTTATTTGTGTCCCTTCATCATTTCAAATCGATTTTCTCTTTAATTCACTCAAATCGATATTTTTTTCAATTCGCTCCAGTTTTCTCTCTGTTATTGTTCAACATATCTATGGGTAGAACAAAAACACAACATATATTGAAGCGGTCTGACTCAAAGAGTAGTTGATGATACAAATATGGATTCTATGAACGAAGAAGAAGAAAGGAATCAAACCGAATCTAGCAGGGAAAAAAGCAGTAGAGAAAAAGAACAGAACAATGAAGAAAAGTTCAGAACAACAATGAAGAAGTTCAGAACAACGACCAAGAAGTAACAAACCAAGAAGAGACTGAGGTAATTTCATATAACTACTAGGAATTCTTTCGATACAACTATGAGGATTTGGTTATTGGTCTCGGAAATTATAAAACAATAAATACAACTGCTTTTAGATTCGGTATAACTATAAGAAATTTTTTCTTGGTTCTGGATATTAAAAGTACAACTAGGTTAAAATATGTATAAGAGTTACCAAATTGTTCTGAAAACTATAAAACAGAAAAGTACAACTTGGTATTAATTGGTACAATCTGGATTTGATTTCAGGATACCAATGATGGAATTCAAGTAATGCAGCCTCTGAAGATGTACTTTCAACCAACCGATTATACAAAGTCGGGTAAGATATCCTCAAGGTGTTACATAGACAAGGCTGTGAAGACCATCCTCAATCTATATGGCTGTCAGATAAGGAGAGGAGATGGTTCAAAAATCATGAGCAGTTCAAGCACATGTTCCACATGCACAGTGGAAGAAACCATAAGGTAATGGGCATGTGGATGTTGCTACGGCTGTTGCAGGAAAAAATAAATCAGTGTTGGTTTGTTGCCAATGGGGTTCCAATCCGGTATTCATTAAGAGAGCATGCACTTATCTCCGGTTTAAATTGTCGTCCACTTCCAGTCATCTATGAACGATTGGGCAGTATGGATATTTTTGAAAAGTACTTTCCAACGAGATCAACAATAACTATTGTATTAGTGACAAAGAAGTTATTGAAGATGAAGTTTTGTGGTGATAGGTTAAGGATGGTTGTCCTTTACTTCTTAGCAAGTGTTATAATAGGAAAGTCGAAGACAAGAAAAAATACACCTTCAGTTCATCCTTTTTTCATTGAGCTGTTAATGATCTTGAGTTGTGTGAAACATTTCCATTGGGTACATTGTCGTTTGAAAAGGATATGCTTGAAATTAAGCATATGATGGACAGCTTTAATGGAGTTCTGAAAAATAGTTGGCCATATCCTAGCTTCATTATGCCTTTAGAGGTAATTATCTGTTTTATTTAATCATTTTGTATTTTGTTCCCTAATAGATTTTAATACTTGAACTCTATTTATGTGTAGCTCCTTGCTTTTGAGGAAATTCCTGATCTGATGAGGACTTTTAGAGAAAACGTGAGACATGTAGATGATGACTGTCCTATAATGTGTAGGACAAAGTTTAAGATAAGTTCAATGACATGATTTCCACTAAGTGATATCAATGATGCGCTTGGAGAAACAAAGGTTAGCATTTACTTAACTTAACTTACTTTCAGTTTTAATCTGTTATTAACTTCTGTTTTCTTAAACTGACAGGACATTTGTAGTATCTTGCAACCATCTGCGGCTGATGAAGCTTTTTTCTACCTTCTTTGTTGATTTAGATGATGGGACAGACAACAATGATGCAATTGTTGATGGTTGGAACGATCATCTACTGGTTCAAAATATGAAGATATTCTTTGAAGAGATGTTCAATTCTGATGTTGATGCACGAAATTCAGAGATGGAAGAAGTGGCTCCATCAGTTGTAGCTCCATCAGTTGTGGCTCCGGAAGCTAGGTCAATTGATGGTCTAATTGAGGTTGTTGAGTGTTTGAAGAAAGCTGTGGAAGATGGGTATAAGAAATTGGATGAGAAGATTGATTGTACGAATGAAAGAGTAAAAACACTTGAAGATGGGTTCAAGGAAGTGAAGAATTTTGTGAGAAAGGAACTGAATCCTACATGGTTTGATGAAAATGATATCATTGATGGTTTTTTTGATATTTCTGGAGGAAAAGATAAAGACATGGTAGGTGAGATAGTTGGAGAAAAAGAAGGTGAGAAGGAAAAAGTAGTAGAAGGTGAAGAGATTATAGATGAACAAGTGCAGCCGAGTGGAAAAGAAAAATAAAAGAATGTGAGAAAAACAAAGGAGGAGAAGAAGAAAGTGAAGATATTAGAGAGAAACAAGTGCAGTCGGCTGTAGAAGAAGAAGAGCTGGCTGGAGATGAAGAAGAAGAAGAGGCGGCTGGAGATGACGATAAAGAAGAAGAGCTGGCTGGAGATGAAGAAGAAGAAGAGCCGGCTGGAGATGAAAATAAAGAAGAAGAGCTGGCTGTAGATGAAGAAGAAGAAGAGCCGGCTGGAGATGACGATAAAGAAGAAGAACTGGCTGGAGATAATGAAGAAGAGCTGACATATGGAATTTCAACTCGGAGATGTAGTTATGTGAGGATGGAGGGTGCTAAAAGGTTAAAGACTATACCAATTCGTAAGAAGAAGGAAGAGATATGAAAAGAAGAAGGAGGTTGACAAGAAGAAGGAGGTTGACAAGAAGAAGAGGATTGATAAGAAGGAAAAAGATGAAAAAAGTAAGAAAGTTGATGAGAAGAAGACGAAAGGTAAGACGGGGAGGCTGAAAAAACCTTCATCTGCTATAACTTCTCATTTCCTTGTTGAGATTAAAAAGAAGATGAAGTCATGATCATGTTTGTTATCCTTTTTTTTAGGAGATTTGACAATTCTCTCTTGTGGAACTTATGCTTGTGTTTGTTGTGGAATTTCTCTATTGTAAAACATTTTTTTTGTTTTGTTGTTGTGGAATATATCTGTTGTGACAATTCTCTCTTTCGGTTGTGTTTTGTTTAGGGATGAATGGTTATATTAGGTACAACTATATTATTATGCAAATTAGGTTTTATGTACAACTGACATAACTAGGTACAACTATATTATTATGTGAATTACGTTTTAAGTACAACTGACACAACTAGATACAACTATATTATTATGCAAATTACGTTTTAAGTACAACTGATACAACTAGGAACAACTAAAGAGTATACATCTTAATTATTTAATGAACAATTGACACAACTTAGGTACAACTATATAATATAGAACAAAACTATATAACTCAAATACCATAAATTTACATAAATATCATAAGAGTACACAAATACCAAAAGTTTTAAAATTCCAGAAGTTTTAAAATACCAAAAGGTCATTACACAATACATATACTACTTAAGCAAAGTAATTGTTGTTCCCATGACAAAGGCAAATCCAATCCAAGCAATGACAAGCATGTTATGAATCACCGTTATCTCTCTTTTGAATACCATAAGTTGTGCTTCCGTTGCTTGTGACTTGGTACTTAACCAGACTATTTCTTCTGTTTGTGCATAAATTTGTGCTTCCATTTCGGTAGACTTTGTAGCCACTTCCATTAAATCTCCTTTGCCTTGATGGTTAATAGCTTCTTCAAGTCTTCAATTTCTTGCTTCTGGGCACGCATAATGTGTGCAGCCTCTGCCAATGCCAGATGTTGCAGTCCATGTGGCTTTTCAACATCGTACCATTCAAAGAATGCACAAGTTCTTCCAAGACCTTCACGACACTTGTAGAACCTCCGTCCCGGATTCTTGTCTGTCCAGCCTTGGATAATTGTTGTTGGTTTATTGCAATAACGGAGGACACCATTTTGTTTGATGAACTCGTTTGATGAAGAAGAGCCACTTTGAGTCAATTAAAAATTAAAAACCCATGACGTAAGCTAATTGGAACCAAATTAAAACTCACCCTAATCTAATTGAAACAAATTGAAACCATAATCTAGTTGAAACACTAAATTGAAACCTTAATCTAATTCAAATTAAATTGAAACCCTAATTTAATTCAACCTCTAGTTCAATATAAACAAAATTGAAACCTTAATCTAATAGAAATCATAATCTAGTTGTCACCCAGTTGCTATTCAATAAAAAAAACTCATGAATTTGAACTAGTCGATGTTACCTTAGATGTATGCTTATAGAGGGAGAGAGAAAATCTGGTCGGAGCAAAACGAGAAAAAACTCGGAGAAGATGAGAGAAGCAAAAGAAATTAGAAAGAAATAATGGAGAAAAGAATGAAATAAGTTAAAAAGGAAATATAAAAATAGGGAAAACTATTTGGGATGGACCCCTTTGAAAATTTATTTCCAAACAGGGACCCCTATTGCCTTAAAAAATCCTTCCCAGGAGACCCCGTTTGGAAACAAATTTCTGAAATAGTCCATTTTAGACAATTCCCCATAAAAATATGAAAATATTCAAAAATAAAAGAGGGGGTGGGAACTTAAAATTAAGTTGGAATTAAAAAAATCTCATGTTTATACTATTTAGCACACATAGCGCTGCCAAAAACCATGTATCGCTGCGTTATTAAATTTAATATTGGTAACAAAACTACAGTTGTACCCAATTTTCAAGTTGTACTCTAATGCATATAATTGTACATTTGACAGTTTTTATGTTTGATTTGTTATACCAACGATAAGCTGATGTATATTAATATTAATCAGTTTTACTTTTAAAATTTGGTTATTAAAATACATTTACAATGTTTTTCATGGTATTTTATAATTATAAGACATTTTCGATTGATTACCATCATAATATGTAAAGTAATCATAAAAATAGAGGGTATGTGATGTGTAAAAGAAGATGATCCAATTATACATTTTTCAATATTTTAAAAAATGATATGCAATTGGAAGATGTTTTAGGATTTGCCTATCTCTTAAATAAAATTTGGTGTCTTTTTATTAAATTGAATTGAGCTTAGTTGTCCTTGAAAAATGATAGTAATACCTAGTTGTACTTAAATAATGAGATGAACATTTGATCTTAGTTGTACTTTTCTGGAAGCTAGTTGTACGTAGTTAAACCAATAAAGTTATTTACAATATCCATTCATATTAAATAGTTGTACTTTTCTGGAAACTAGTTGTACCTAGTCAAACCAATACAATTAGTTACAATATATGTTCATATTAAATAGTTGTACTTTTCTGGAATTTAGTCGTACAAAGTTGTACCAAAATAATCAGTTACGAAAACCATTACAAAACAAATAAAAATACTGAAACAAACATGAATTAACCTTGATTACCACTTTGACTAGCACTCAAACCAACTACCCCATCCACCACTCTCATCTTGACTACCACTTTGACCACCACTCCTAACCCACCTATCCTAGCTCCCAATACCACTCTGAACCTGAGGTTGAGTACTGCCTTCAACACCAGTTTCACCTCGTCCTGACATTTTCTTTGTTTTTGGTCGACGTTCTCCAACCGATTTGAACCTTTTTCCTGATTTTTTCCTTTCTTTTCTCATAATACGGAGGTAATACCATTAATTTTAGAACCTCATCTGGAACAACCCACACAGACTTATGCCACCGGATAAATCATCTGGCAATACGTTAAGGCTCATTGTTCTATCCAATAATATTTTGAACACATATCATGCATATGGATATCTCTGATTCTGTCTTCTTTCTTCATGTAAAAAATAACAGCGGTTGCTGCATGAACACAAGGATACTTGTCTATATTAAAACAATTGCAACTAAAAGTTTTAAATAACAAGCCCACAGAGTAGCTCTTTCCATCGCGTCCAACCACACTATATTCAAGTCAGAAGCAGTTTAGTTTACTGACGTTTAAGAAATTTTCAATACCACATGTTTTATGCATAACTTTCTCTACAAAAGGCACCAATTTCTGTGAGATCAATCCATCAACAAAGTCTTCCTATGCTTGTTAAACCATTCACCAATTTTTCTAATAATCACATCAATCAATGTTAATAAGGAGAACAATCTTGCCTTCTTAAAAACACTATTAATAGATTCTACAACATTGTTAGTGTCTATGTTGTACCTTGCACCTGGAAAATAACATTTTGCCCATTTTTTCACTTCACAAGTAGTCTCCAAATATGTGGTGCACCTGGATATCTTCTTCTAAAATTAGCATACCTTTCTCCGAACTCAGCCACTTCATAAATCTGAGCAATTTCTCTGAATTGTTTCGAAACTATATCTTTGTTGACATTTGAAACTTTTGTTTTCATGTTCATAGACAAATGGAATATGCAATACCCATGAAAAGAGTTTGGGTACACATCACATATTACCTTGATGAGGCTCACATTTCTGTCCGAAACAAACATCAATTCAGCACTATCCGGTATAATAGATTTCAGCTCACTGAAAAACCACTTCCAGCTTGCATATTTCTCCCCATTAACTACACAAAATGCAATAGGATAATGAGGATGCTTCGGATCCTGAGCTGAAGCAAAAATAATATTCCACCATATTTGGTCTTAAGAAAAGTTGCATCCACAATAAGAACTTTTCTCATCGCTTGAAACCCTTCAATGCAAGCTCCCAAAGCTACGAAAAGATACTGAAACCTATTTTGTTCATCTAATTTCACTTTGGTTCGTGTACCGGGATTTGTCTTCTCCAACATGATTAAATAAGATACACCATCTTGTAATTTTCTTACGGAGTACCCCTTATATCACTAAATGTTTGTTGTTTCTATCTATATGCGGTAGAGTAAGACACTTCAACACCAACATTTGCATGAACTAATCCAACAATAATTTTAGGAGTTCTAGTATCCAATTGACCAGGAAAAACTTCATTCAAAATAGATGCAACTAAATGTGGTGTGCCTTTTCTTCTATAAGAGCTTGTACTTGAACTGGCCGTGAGCATGTATGAAGATTTGTGTAACTTCTAACAGATAAATTTTTAGAATTTTTCAGTTTTGAAACTCTTAATCCACACTTACAACCTTCTTTTGCTGCACGACATTTTAAGACGTATAATATCAGTTCAAACTTGTATACAAAAACCCCAAAACAGTTTTTACTTGAAGCTTTTTCAACTAATTTTTGCACTGTCCGTGTACTAGCAAATTCCTTACCTACTACCAGATTTAAACCATCTTCCCATGGCTCCATAACCGCAAATTCTCCAACACCAGGTGTTATCTCAACATAGTCACGCATACCAGAGCGATCCATACCATGATCCACACCATTTTAACAATCTTCAATTTCACAATTCTCCATCACCTCATGTTCTTCTTTTGATGGTTCGGTGTCTTCATAAATAGTGTCAAAACCACCACTAACTATAAGACCACCATCATTCACTCTATCTTCACCCCTACCACCACTAACTATAAGACCACCATCATTCACTCTATCTTCACACCTACCACTTGAAAACTCATTACTTATAACTCTTGAATGTTGTTGCTCACACCAATAATCTTTTGAGGTACGATTGATGAGTTTCACATGCAAAACAGTTCTACACACCTCTTTATCACTTAAAATTAGAAAAATATGTATGTCATCATCATCCAAAATAAAGGTTGGTCTCCTAGATTGCATTGACGATGAAATGTAACTTAATCTCACCTGTGTTGTAGCTTCATCCACTATAATCTTACTTTGTATCTTATCTCTTAACATAGAATAAGTTATCTCATCAGTAGATGTCTTAAACAATAAACCATATATTTGACTATGTTCTTGGGTAATCCATTCGTATTAACCACCACTATCATCTCTTATCCTTGAATAGTATCCTCCATAATCATAATGTAAGATTGTGTGACCTATATTGTTCATTGTCCTTCCCTGGAAAAAAGTTAAGAATTAAATTACTATGTCTCAGTGATACCAATGTTACCAGTTTGTACAATTTGCATATTTAAACGTTGTACCAATTCACACTAAGTTGTACCATTTATAATAGTAATACTAGTTTATACCATTTCTGATAGTAATACCAATTTGCACCAGTTGTACAACATCACGAAACTAAATCTATTCAGATCAAAACTATTAATCTACGTATTCATTGTAAATCAACAACTACAATCCAATAATTAACAACCCAATGTCCTAACAGACTTACAACACAAGGTTTCTAATTCAATGTGTATTTAGTAAGCTCTAAAAGTCAATTTTTTTTTAATTCTCAATTGAAACATTCATCCTAAATTACAACCTAAAACTACTTAATCTATTCACATATATATTCAAGTAGATGTGAGCAAAAATAATTGTAATCATTTACCTCAGTGCTCGAACTTTAATTGATTTCTACAGCTCTTTTAATTTTTGAAATCAATAAACAAGAAGAAGAGATAGAGAAAAGAGAGAAATGAAGAATAACTTGATTTCTATTGGCTTTTACATTTGTTTTTTTTTTCATTTTGTTTTATTTAAATTTTCTATTTTTTAAGTTAAGGGTATAAGTCTTCACACTTTGTTTAGAAAAATTAATTATTTAAGAATAAATTTGTGTATATAGAAAAGGAGAAGAGAGATAATGGGTAGCTGAAATTATTACTCAGAAGATATGGATGTTTCTGAACCTGCCTATGTTTGGAGCTGGTGTTGATGAGATGTATGTTCTAAATGTCATTAATACATAGAAGATGTTAAGAAACTAAAGTTGAGCCATCAGATTTCATTTGTAGTAGTCGTTGGAAAAAGATAATCAAGTCTTAGTTTATATTCGAATAATTTAATCAAAACCCAATTCAATCGTATATACTAATAATACTAACTAGATTCGAACTCGCACTACGTGCGGAGTTATGTTTAATAAGATTTTTTTATTTGTAAGTTGTAGATCAAGAAATTATTAGAACTTATGATTTTTGAGTGTGTTGGTATTTGGTGTTCAAACATATTTAAGATTAATCATATTCAGATAAAATGGCTGTATTCGCTTAAATATTAAAATTTTATAAAACTAATGGAAATTATCCAAAGATATAGAATTCTCCAAATATTTTAAACAATAAATTTCCAAAAATACCCAACTCGAGAGGGATTTTTACCTGTCATATATTTTATTAATATTTTAAATAATTATCCAAAATTTCTAAAATTTTTATATCAAAGTGGATCCGTGTCCATCTCATATTCAACACTTATCTAAATTATATTAGGACCGTACATATGTGTTTGATTTAAGTGTTAAAAGTATTTTTTTCTTTTTTGAAAAAATTATTTGATATTTTTGTATTTTAATTTATTTATGTTTGTTTAATATATCATAAATTAAATTTGGTTAAAGTATAGGCATGTTTATTTCAGAACAGAAAACCCGTCCAATCATGTATATGTTGGGAATTTTTCATTGCATAACCGTTTCTTTTTAATAAATTACTCATTTAAAAATATTTATTTTGTATAATGGATTAGATAAAGAAATCATATTCGATATATACTTACATTCCACATTTTTTATGGAAATTATATAAATGTTTTTCATATTTCTCAAAAATATCTAAATTTTGTCAAAATTTTCAAAATTTTCAAAATACACTTTTACACAAATTAGTGAATGTTTAGAAATAGAATCTACGTATTCTAATTTCTCATTCTCGTTCTGTTATGCAAAATTTTCATTCTGTATTTGATTGTGAATCGTTTGGATAATATTTTTATTTCTTGAGTTATTTGTCTCCATCCCATATTAAAACTTGAATGATTTTAATATATTTGAATATATTTTTTCTATTAAATTTTGGTTAGTTTCAACAAATTTTAAGGAAACAATAGTTAAGGAGATAATATTATTTTGGTCCGCCTTTTTTTTTAACCAAGATCCACGTGTTTTTCCGACCCAATACCAACAAATCAACCCAAGATCCACTGGTTTTTATAATCCATTTTTCCCAATTTATCCATTTAAGTTTTTTTAATGTTCTTACATTCAATGGCATTACATGTAATATTTGTATTAATATTTGTAGAACTTAAAGGTTAATTTTTATATCATTGTTAGTAAGTATATCACTTGAATATGATAAACAAAATATTTTATAGCAAATAAATATGATTTGTATTGTATAAAGTTAAGATAACATGCATCTTTTGATTATAAACGTGGCAAAAGTATGATATAATTTGTGACAAATAATATTGTAGCAAGCAAACATCAATTATAGATTTACTTTTGTCAAATTGATCACATATATAACTTATAAATATAAATAAACATATATATTAATATTTATCTTGACTGCTGCAAAATTCTTCTCTTATATGCTAACATAATCCTCTTTATAAATGAGATTAGATGATTTTATATAAAGAACTTTAACTTTGTCCTCTGCTACAAAAACCAAAGAAAATTAAAAAGTCTTTTTATCACCATCCAAAGAAACAGAATTCAGTCATCAAAATGCATCAGCCATTTTGGATGCTTCCAAACTAACTCACCGAAACTATGAGATGTCTCAGGCAATACATATTTATCTTATTTTTTTACAAAAAGTACATCTTCTCTTCAAGTGCATCCTTGTATCCTGGAAATGAAATGAATTGGACCATTCAAGAACAACCTCTCCTGTGAATCCAATTCAGATCCGTTAAATTTCAAGAGAGAATGCATAAAAGAGCACAGGCCATATTTTCAGGAAATGGAAATGCCTACCCTCTAGATACACAGGTTGTTGACTCTTCACAACGCCGATGAAATCACAAGGATTACTCAATAGCTTAACTTGCTAAAACACAGATCCAAATTTCCAGTAAAAACAAATTTTATGTAGCATCTACCTGGTGAATTAGTTGGTAAAAGCTGTGTTGAACATTTGTTCAAGGTTCACCAAAATCAATCTCATTAGTCTCAAATGGGATAGGTAGACCATCGTCCATCCACTAAGACTTTATTTCCATTACTCTCCATACTAACCTGAAATCCCAGTAAAAATATTTAATTTTTGTATCAAAAAAGAATTTGAGCAAAATGAAAATCAAGTTAACATTAAAAATAAAAAAAATAAAAACCAGTTAACATGCTTGTTGAATGTGCGTAGCCAATTTCTTGAGAGTCATGTAAGATTGCCTGAAAGAGAAAAAAAGACTGTTGGCGGAGGCTTAACATCTAAAACTAAGAAAAAAATTTCAGCTTGCTGTTATAAAGGAGTCAATTTTTACCTAGGATATCCAAGAAATGATACATTCTATACACTCAACAAACCTAGAATACCTGAAATCGTCAAAAGCCACCAATCAAGTAGAGGATCGATAGACACGACTACAATGAATTAAAAAAACTCAAGAAATTTCATGTAATTTTTAATTTTCAAAGACAGAAGGAAACACTAACCAGAAAATACATGATCGCATGAAAGGGTCCCCATCGTAATCTAAACTCCAATAATATACATCAAACCACAAGCTTAGTATCCACAGAAATATTTTAACATCACCACCACAACAATAGTCTTCATCGATCATCATAAACTTTTAAAAATTTAAAGAACAAAAAATTGCTTACATGTTACACATATCTTCGAATAGAAAAAGCAACACAACACAACAACAACATCAACATCAACATCGTCCATTCCATATACCTGTACATAAACATGAGTCAATATTTAGTAATAATTGACATTAAAAATATCCTAAAATTGCTATGATTATGCACACAATGAACAAATAGTGCAAACTCAATTTTATTTATAGAGAACGAAAGTGACTTAAAATATTTAGGTTTAGCCCCAAAATATAAACAAATTAAATGATGTTTCGATTTAGAATATTCACAGTAATATTCACGAAAGTGAGTTAAAATATTTTGGTATTTATTATTATAGCTGTTAATATATCGCATTAACATTTGTTTCCTAAAAAATTGGAATCGTATATATTGTAAGAATTTGTTGCATAATTCTAGTAAACGTATCTTCAAAATATTTGAAAAATATTGAAAATTGAATCCGTATTATTGATCCAAGATCCGACAATTAACGTCCATGTGTTTTATAACTCTTCTGATTTTCCAAGTTTGCCCATTTCAGTTTTTTGTTTCTTCTTTAATTCAATGGCATCTATGTAATATTTATAGAACTCAAATATTACTTATTAAAAATGCTTCCCTTTTAATAGTATAGATAAATAGATAAATAATCACCTAATCGATTTTAAAGCCAAGACATAATCTAAACTCAAAACACAAGACAAAAAAAACCGACATAAAGCTGGAATTTTTACAGACATAAAGCAAGATATGTACATCAAGCTTAAGTCTAAATTAAAGCAAATAATATCACAGAATCTCACAATTTGTTGGTCTTCGAAGTTTTTTTTTTTTTTTTGTAAGTTTTGAAGAAGAATATTGTCAAAATGAAGAACAGTCGAGCAAAAAGCGTAAAATTTATTGGGCCCATTAGAAAAATATTCAAAAGCCCATTAATGACTCTGCCAAATCTCCAGCTCCGCCAAATATCAGCGCCTATCGGCAAATACCTCCGCCAAACCAATCCCTTGATTCTCCTCTGATTGGCATTTCAAGCTTTCGGTGCTGCTTTTTGCGTTTGCGTTCCAAGCAGAAGATATGGTACGCATTTCATCAACTCTATTCTCTTCACTGTTTCAGTTTTTACCGGTTTCTGAAATTTTTCTCGAGCCCTAATTCCTCCATTGTTGGTTCTCATTCGAATTCAAATTAAAAGTGGAATCGCGATGTTCTAAAAACTTGACTTGTGGTGTTTATGTTCTGGTTTCAGCTCTGATTCTCGGGATCTGTTCTGATTTATGGGTTTAATTTTTGTTACTTGTATAATTCGTATGTTCTCTGATTTAGTCTTCTTCTTCTTAAGCATTGATTTCATGTTCTTAACTATGTATTTTTCATCTTCTTCTATTCTTATGCTCTTTCTGATTTCTCTTGGGATCCAATTGATGATGTTTTCTTACATTTTTTGAAACATTTCTCTGTTTTTGTTACATTTTTGTGTGGCTTTTTCTTAGTAGATTTGGACTTTTAATTAAATTTAGACTCTTTAAGTTTCCAGCTTCTGTAAATGTTTTGTTTCTGAAATTTTATGTGATCCTCAAAATTCACTAAATAATGAATCTTCCTTTGGTGTTTGATTCGCCATTGGCTATATATCATTTTTTATATTGCTAACTAAAATATTTGTTACATGTTGTAGGCAACACTTGAAGATTCTTTCCTTGCAGATCTTGATGAATTATCTGACAATGAAGCAGAATTGGTGAGTGTTCTGTTTCCACATTTATTTTTGATACATTATAGAAACTATGGTTTGTAATTATGGTTTGGTCAATTTTTTCGTATTCAGGACGAGAATGATGGTGATGCTGGAAAAGAAGAAGAAGATATTGACATGGATATGGCAGATTTAGAGAATCTTAACTATGATGATCTTGATAGTGTCTCTAAGCTACAGAAGACTCAGAGATATGCTGATATAATGCAGAAAGTGGAAGAGGCTCTTGGAAAAGATTCTGATGGATCGGAGAAAGGAACTGTTTTAGAAGATGATCCTGAGTACAAGTTAATTGTGGATTGCAATCAGCTCTCTGTCGATATCGAGAATGAGATTGTCATCGTCCACAACTTTATCCGTGACAAGTACAAGCTCAAGTTTCAAGAGCTCGAGTCTCTGGTGCATCACCCGATTGATTATGCTCGTGTTGTGAAGAAAATTGGCAACGAGACTGATTTAACCCTTGTTGATCTTGAAGGACTTCTTCCTTCTGCTATTATCATGGTTGTTTCGGTTACTGCTTTAACTACGAAAGGGAACCCACTATCGGAGGATGTCTTGGAAAAGACGATAGAAGCTTGTGATCGGGCTCTAGATCTTGATTCCGCACGGAAGAAAGTTCTTGACTTTGTTGAAAGTAAGATGGGGTCTATAGCGCCAAATCTTTCCACCATTGTTGGTAGTGCTGTTGCAGCCAAGCTAATGGGAACTGCTGGAGGTTTATCAGCATTGGCGAAAATGCCTGCCTGTAATGTTCAGCTTCTGGGACACAAGAGGAAGAACCTTGCTGGGTTCTCTTCTGCCACGTCACAGTCACGTATTGGTTATCTGGATCAGACAGAGATTTACCAAAGCACACCTCCTGGACTTCGGATGCGTGCTAGCAGGCTCTTGGCTGCAAAATCAACTTTGGCAGCAAGAGTTGATGCTACTAGAGGTGACCCATCAGGCACAAATGGAAAAAAATTCAGGGAGGAAATCCGCAAGAAGATTGAGAAATGGCAAGAACCTCCTCCTGCAAGGCAGCCTAAACCACTTCCTGTTCCTGATTCTGAGCCGAAGAAAAGAAGAGGTGGTCGCCGTCTGAGAAAAATGAAAGAAAGGTAGCCTATTTCACCCTACTTTATGGCTGTAGTTGGAATTCAGTTACTTGTTTGATTCTTACCTTTCTCTTTATATCAGGTATGCAGTGACAGACATGAGGAAACTCGCCAACAGGATGGCTTTTGGTACACCTGAAGAGAGTTCTCTAGGTAAATTATCTTGTCCCTCTACTTGTTAATGGCCATTTTTAAAGTCTCTTAGTCTTATGTCTACTGTTCATGATGATAGGTGATGGATTAGGTGAAGGTTATGGGATGCTTGGCCAAGCGGGAAGCAACAGACTACGAGTTTCCAGTGTTCCAAGCAAGCTGAAACTTAATGCTAAAGTCGCCAAGAAGTAAGTTTTATCAATTTTTTTTTCTATACGTCCGTCATGTGATATGATTCATATCTTAACCTTAAACGCTTATCAATGGCTTTACAGGCTGAAAGAAAGACAGTATGCAGGTGGTGCCACTACCTCTGGTTTGACATCGAGCCTTGCTTTCACCCCTGTGCAGGTACAAACATCTTATCAAATGTTTAATCTTTAGTGATTCATTTGTATCGCTGCCTGACTTTAGAAACTCGTAATGTATATGACAGGGAATAGAGCTGTGCAATCCTCAGGCTTTAGGATTAGGCAGTGGGACGCAAAGCACTTACTTTTCAGAGTCTGGAACCTTCTCAAAGCTCAAGAAGATTTAAATTTTGCCAGTGAGAGAGGAAGAGACAAGTTTTCAAGTGTTAGAAGCCGAGCACACTCTTGGGATTTTATCTTAGTTGCTGATGGTGTAAATGAATGAATACACAAAGATAGTGCTATCTATTTCGCTTGCTGTGTTTTAAGGTTTCTGTTACTAAGGAGACAAGAGACACTATTTAGATACGATGTACCTCCCAAATCACTTGTGGCACCAACAGACCTTGTAAGATTGTATGCAAATACAGCTAAGAACATGGTTTTGAAAATGGTTTTTGTCCGTCAGTGATGTTGGTTAAGACTCATTTTGATACTTTTTTTAGATATGGGATCAGTGAAACACCAAATCAAAAGAACTTAGAGACTTAGGTTCCTTTGTTT
The DNA here is from genome assembly GCA_963555745.1 of Cardamine flexuosa. Lineage (NCBI taxonomy): Eukaryota > Viridiplantae > Streptophyta > Magnoliopsida > Brassicales > Brassicaceae > Cardamine > Cardamine flexuosa. Next base: position 13,790,609 of record OY743221.1, on the reverse strand, counting down.
GTACTTTTACTAATGTTATGCTTGAACATAGTACCATAGTGCAAGCATTCTTATTCCTATTTATGACTGATCATTAACCTATGATAAAAATAAAATTTTGTTTATTTGATGCTCCGTCTACAGAGTCAAGACTCATTGAGTGTTTTTCAAGAAGCTATAAGAATGTTTCAAATATAACAACACAAGAAACACATTCATTTCGAGATTTTAGCTGGTCAACAGAAGTATCAAAATTATTTTGGTTCAACCAATCTCAAGGTAAAATACCAAACGAGGCCTCTGTGCTTACTAAATAGTGATCATACCCAAAATCATGTGTTCAAGATTATGTTTTTCTTTGTGGACATATAAATAACTCAAAACGTTTTTCAGGAAAAGGAAACTAATCATATATGGGACAGTGATGAGGCTAAAGAATATCTTTCCAGGCAAGCAAAGAATTTAGAAAGTAGTTTTACTGAAATAAGAATTACACACTGATATTTGTGTTTCAGTTTAGGAGTTAAGGCCATAGGAGAAGATGGAGACAACCCACTCTTGTATGGACGTCCACTGGAGAAATTCTGATGCTAGGTTTGTGTTGTGATATCTCATATCTTTGGATGATTTTCATAATTTTTTTTTTATGCTTCTTTGAATGATTGGTTTTTACATCTTTAAAGCCAAACGCATACACTCTTTCTTCTTCCCTAAATTAAAATCAATAACACAAGCAATAACACAAAAATAGTGAGACAAAACAGAACTTCAAACCTAAGTCAAAAATTCAATCAATCAACACCAAAATTCATGAAACTCAAAGATAAACACATGGCAAATGCAACCAATGACCTATGAAAACTAAATGCAACCAATGAAGAGAGTGTGTGATGCAATGAATCAATACTACAAGACACGAATCTGGGACTTAATCACAAGATAAACTCAATCCAAGACAACAAAAATGCAAGAGAAATAAGCTACCAAAACGGATTTACACAGCCTATGAACGAGAACTAGCAAAAACAATCAGGGAATGAGATGCAACAACTCAAAGACTCAAAACAGGTTATTTAGGACCTAAAGACACGAATTAAAAAAGCAATTAATACACAAAAGTAAGAGAAACATTCCTAATCACAGGCAAATGCAATTAAATGACGAGGATGTAAAACCTAGGAAATCTAGATGAGATGAATGTTTTAAGAACTGACCCAAAACCTATCAACCTATGAACGAATACACAGCTCAGCAGAGGAAGAAAATATGACAGAACAAAATGAGAGGAAAAACTCAAATGAAAAACACAATCAAAGGAGAAACACACGTCAAAACAAACAAGATAAAAGATAAAGATTTTTGTGGGTTTTTATAAAATAATTTGAATGATAAAAACGTGATGAATCTATCAACCTAAGCACAAATGAATGATTTTTATGGGGTTTCAAATTTTTATGATGCAAGAGAAAGACAAACAAGATGATGAATACAAGATGAACTTGAAGAACACCAAGAACAACAAAGAACACAAAAACGAAAATGATACAATGGAAGCTAATGAAATGCAATATCTACCAACCTAACATAAAGACAAGATGTTTATGATGCAAGAGATAGAAAGAGACAACCTTTAATGGAAGCTTAAGCTCTGATACCAATGACGCGATCCCAGATCCAGCTCCCTTTGAGGTGGTGACTTGATGATGTGAAGAATCCAAAGATAAGCTTCACGGTAAAGATAGAACGGAGTGAAACAAGGAGATGGTGTTCGATCCTTGGATGCACTGTAGAGATGGAGTAGAGCGAGCGTCGGCCATGCGGATTGTGAAAGAATTGTGATACGACTGCCCACGAGATCCGAGCCCGGCTACGAGGATCAAGTGGAAATGGATCAAGCGAATGAACTCGATTTAATCCGAAAGAGAATAAGATGCAAACTTGTGTTTTTTATTCAATGATATTCTACCCTTATTACAATCATAGGTTCAGCCTTTATATAGGCACACACACAAAGGAAGAGAAATAAAGGAAGCCCTAACATGTGGGCCAAGCAAGGTGGTAAAACAACACCATAAAATGTAAAACAGTCAAAAGGTGAATATAGTAAAAAGGAAGAAAAGAAGAATTTTTGAATGGTCTTCTTGGATAGGATCTTGGTTCCTTGATTCCCTAGCTTTTAGTAGAGTGATTCCAAGTGAGAGAATCAAGTGGGACAAAGAAAAATGCATTAGAAGTTGTTGCCTCATTAAAACCTTTTCGGTAAACTCATTTGGGACACACCCGAAGTAGGAAAAAGAGTACAACTTCCTCTAATGTGTTAGGGTTGCCTCCACACTTGGAAATGGTGAAGGCACTCAATTATTACTTCCCAAAGCAATGGCGACGTCCAAGAGTCGTCAAGGAATCGGATTGGAGCTCCCGGCTTCCCGTGGTCCGTGGAGTTTGGTGATGAAGCTTGGGGTTCTGGATGATGCTTGGATGTCTACTGATCCTCAGATGCTGGCTGGAAGGTGGGATTGGAGTGGTCCATTGGGTCGGGCAACCTTGGTCTTGTCCAGATTGTCCTTGGCATGGAAGCATCATAGGCGGGGTTGTATCACCATGTCTCTCTTTCTGCATATCACTTGTGATTCTTCTATGGCTAAAAAATCAGTGCATCTCTTCAATCTTCACCGCCTCTTCTGTTGGAAAGCAAAATTTTCCTTTGAATAGAAGTTTTGTTCCACCATATGATGACTCAATTAGACATGCATGCTAAACCCCTATAATAGAAAAAAAAAATATTAGTCTAATTCAGTGACATTAATTAGGGATATTAATAATAGGTTTTAGCCCGTTGGGTACCTGAACCCCATTAAAAATATCATGCATGTGACCTGCCTGATTTTATTAAAAAGTTATTGGGTTTAACCCGGACGGGTTTATTTATTACGGGTTTTACCCGGGTTTATCCAATAAGGTAATGGGTACCCGTCGGGTTTTCAAAAAAAAAAATATTGTAAATGTCGGCTTTTCTTTTCACCCAAATGTGAACCCTAATTTCTAACTCGATTGATTTTGTCTTCTTCAATTTTGTTTCCAGAAAAAGCGATTGCTGATTTGAATCTTCTTCTTCAAATCAAGCTCTCACTACTTCAAATCAATTTTGAAGATCCCTTACTGATATTACAATGATATGTTGCTAGTTTTATAGCCATTATTTCTCTTATAACCATGAAATTTCTTGAAAAATAGTTATTTGCTTTCATCGCGTTTCAGCCTTTCTTGTTTAATCTTCATTTATGTATTCTCAAAAACTCAAACTTTCATGTTTAATCTTCAGTGGTTCGTGTAAACTTTCTGATGCTGCTTGTGGTTTATAGATCTGATTTAGTTCCATTTTGTAACATACTTTGATTTAAGTGGTTTATGAATTTCAGTTCTTTGTTTTAGTTGAATGAGCTCAGGAATATAAGATGGTAATTATTGGATTTGTAGGTTTTGTGAATGATTTTGTTGCTCATGAAAGCTACAGTTTTAAGTCTTCGTTGCTAATGTTTTGTTACTGAAAAATGTGAAATATGGAGGAGGATGGTGTAACAACATCAAGACCTGTGTATACCTAAAGAAGACTCGACGTGGATCTTCTAACTATATGGAGAAACACCTTCAGTTTACAAGAATACTGAGTGATAAAGCTCAAGAAAATCCTGGTTTGGCTCAATCTCTGTTTTAAGTTTTGTTCATGTCAGTATTGTAATGTAATCACTGATTCTTATTGGCATGTGCTTGTATGTTGCAGACTTCTTTAACTGGAATAGAGTTAATCTTTGTTACTGTCTGATTCTGTGTTTCTGATTTGTGGGTTTGTTGTGAAGCCAGTTATTGTGTATCTTCTTGGTCTCTGATTTTTAGTCATTGTATCTTCTTGGTCTATGATTTTCTTGCTCTTTAGGCATTAGCTTTACAATATTTTGCGTATCTTCTTGGCCTTGTTATTCTTATTTTAGTTTCTGAACCTTTTGATTTTGATGGCATAGATTAGAAGATATGAATCATTGGCTCAATTTTCCGTAATGGTGAAACACTTTTCTCAATTGCCCCCTTGTAATATACTAATTTTCATTAGATTAATTTTAAATCAAAAATGAAGATAATTACTCTATAAGCCCTGGCATTTTTAAAAAACTACATACCCAACCAACCGAACCAACCCCACCCGTGAAAATTGGGTCAACCCAAAAGAGAGAACCCTAAAATTTAAAATTCCCAAAATTGATTTCTCTTCATTCGTGTCCTTTCATCATTTCAAATCGATTTTCTCTTTAATTTCTCTAATTGATTTTCTTTTCAATTCACTCCTGTTTTCTCTCCGTTATTGTTCAACATATCTATGGCTAGAACAAAAAACACAACAAATACTGAAGCGGTCCGACTCAAAGAGTAGTTGATGATACAAATATGGATTCTATGAACGAAGAAGAAGAAAGGAATCAAACCGAATCTAGCAGGGAAAAAAGCAGTAGAGAAAAAGAACAGAACAACGAAGAAAAGTTCAGAACAACGATGAAGAAGTTCAGAACAACGACCAAGAAGTAACAAACCAAGAAGAGACTCATGTAATTTTGTATAACTACTAGGAATTATTTTGATACAACTGTGAGGATTTGGTTATTGGTCTCGGAAATTATAAAACAATAAGTACAACTGCTTTAGATTCGGTATAACTATAAGAATTTTTTCTTGGTTCTGGATATTAAAAGTACAACTAGGTTAAAATATGTATAAGAGTTACCAAATTGTTCTGAAAACTATAAAACAGAAAAGTACAACTTGGTATTAATTGGTACAATCTGGACTTGATTTCAGGAAACCAATGATGGAATTCAAGTAATGCAGCCTCTGAAGATGTACTTTCAACCAACCAATTATACAAAGGCATGTAAGATATCCTCAAGGTGTTACATAGACAAGGCTGTGAAGACCATCCTCAATCTAAAACGGCTGTCAGATAAGGAGAGGAGATGGTTCAAAAATCATGAGCAGTTCAAGCACATGTTCCACATGCACAGTGGAAGAAACCATAAGGTAATGGGCATGTTGATGTTGCTACGGCTGTTACAGGAAAAAATAAATCAGTGTTGGTTTGTTGCCAATGGGGTTCCAATCCGGTATCCATTAAGAGAGCATGCACTTATCTCCGGTTTAAATTGTCGTCCACTTCCAGTCATCTATGAACGATTGGGCAGTATGGATTTTATTGAAAAGTAATTTCCAACGGGATCAACAATAACTATTGTATTAGTGACAAAGAAGTTATTGAAGATGAAGTTTTGTGGTGATAGGTTAAGGATGGGTGTCCTTTACTTCTTAGCAAGTGTTATAATAGGAAAGTCGAAGACAAGAAAAAATACACCTTCATTTCATCCTTTTTCTCAGAGCTGTTAATGATCTTGAGTTGTGTGAAACATTTCCATGGGGTACATTGTCGTTTGAAAAAGATATCCTTGAAATTAAGCATATGATGGACAGCTTTAATGGAGTTCTGAAAAACAGTTGGCCATATCCTAGCTTCATTATGCCTTTAGAGGTAATTATATGTTTTATTTAATCATTTTTTATTTTGTTCCCTAATAGATTTTAATACTTGAACTCTATTTATGTGTAGCTCCTTGCTTTTGAGGCAATTCCTGATCTGATGAGGACTTTTAGAGAAAACGTGAGACATGTAGATGATGACTGTCCTATAATGTGTAGGACAAATTTTAAGATAAGTTCAATGACATGATTTCCACTAAGTGATATCAATGATGCGCTTGGAGAAACAAAGGTTAGCATTTACTTAACTTAACTTACTTTCAGTTTTAATCTGTTATTAACTTCTGTTTTCTTAAACTGACAGGACATTTGTAGTATCTTGCAACCATCTGCGGCTGATGAAGCTTTTTTCTACCTTCTTTGTTGATTTAGATGATGGGACAGACAACAATGATGCAATTGTTGATGGTTGGAACGATCATCTACTGGTTCAAAATATGAAGATATTCTTTGAAGAGATGTTCAATTCTGATGTTGATGCACGAAATTCAGAGATGGAAGAAGTGGCTCCATCAGTTGTAGCTCCATCAGTAGTGGCTCCGGAAGCTAGGTCAATTGATGGTCTAAATGAGGTTGTTGAGTGTTTGAAGAAAGCTGTGGAAGATGGGTATAAGAAATTGGATGAGAAGATTGATTGTACGAATGAAAGAGTAAAAACACTTGAAGATGGGTTCAAGGAAGTGAAGAATTTTGTGAGAAAGGAACTGAATCCTACATGGTTTGATGAAATTGATATCATTGATGGTTTTTTTGATATTTCTGGAGGAAAAGATAAAGACATGGTAGGTGAGATAGTTGGAGAAAAAGAAGGTGAGAAGGAAAAAGTAGTAGAAGGTGAAGAGATTATAGATGAACAAGTGCGGCCGAGTGAAAAAGAAAAATAAAAGAATGTGAGAAAAACAAAGGAGGAGAAGAAGAAAGTGAAGATATTAGAAAGAAACAAGTGCTGTCGGCTGTAGAAGAAGAAGATGAGCTTGCTGGAGATGAAGATAAATAAGAAGAGCTGGCTGGAGATGAAGAAGAAGAAGAGCCGGCCGGAGATGACGATAAAGAAGAAGAGCTGTCTGTAGATGAAGAAGAAGAAGAGCCGGCTGGAGATGCCGATAAAGAAGAAGAACTGGCTGGAGATAACGAAGAAGAGCTGACATATGGAATTTCAACTCGGAGATGTAGTTACATGAGGATGGAGGGTGGTAAAAGGTTAAAGACTATACCAATTCGTAAGAAGAAGGAAGAGAGATGAAAAGAAGAAGGAGGTTGACAAGAAAAAGGTTGACAAGAAGAAAGGGATTGCTAAGACGAAAAAAGATGAAAAAAAATAAGAAAGTTGATGAGAAGAAGACGAAAGGTAAGACGGGGAGGCTGAAAAAACCTTCATCTGTTATAAGTTCTCATTTCCATGTTGAGATTAAGAAGAAGATGAAGCCATGATCATGTTTGTTATCCTTTTTTTTAGGAGATTTGACAGTTCTCTCTTGTGGAACTTATGCTTGTGTTTGTTGTGGAATTTCTCTGTTGTGAAACATTTTTTTTGTTTTGTTGTTGTGGAATATATCTGTTGTGACAATTCTCTCTTTTGGTTGTGTTTTGTTTAGGGACAAATGGTTATATTAGGTACAACTATATTATTATGCAAATTAGGTTTTATGTACAACTGACATAACTAGATACAACTATATTATTATGTGAATTATGTTTTAAGTACAACTGACACAACTAGATACAACTATATTATTATGCAAATTACGTTTTAAGTACAACTGATACAACTAGGAACAACTAAAGAGTATACATCTTAATTATTAAATGAACAATTGACACAACTTAGGTACAACTATATAATATAGAACAAAACTATACAACTCAAATATCATAAGTTGTGCTTCCGTTGCTTGTGACTTGGTACTTAACCAGGCTATTTCTTCTGTTTGTGCATAGATTTTTGCTTCCATTTCCGTAGACTTTGTATCCACTTCCATTAAATCTCCTTTGCCTTGATGGTTAATAGCTTCTTCAAGTCTTCAATTTCTTTCTTCTGGGCACGTATAACGTGTGCTGCCTCTACCAATGCCATATGTTGCAGTCCATGTGGCTTTTCAACATCGTATCATTCAAAGAATGCACAAGTTCTTCCAAGACCTTCACGACACTTGTAGAACCTCTGTCTTGGATTCTTGAATGTCCAGCCTTGGATAATTTTTGTTGGTTTATTGCAATAACGGAGGACACAATTTTGATTGATGAACTCATTTGATGAAGAAGAGCCACTTTGAGTCATTTTCCTACATAAACAATTAAAAACCCATGACTTAAGCTAATTGGAACCAAATTGAAACTCACCCTAATCTAATTGAAACTAATTCAAACCATAATCTAGTTGAAACGCCAAATTGAAACCTTAATCTAATTAAAACAAAATTGAACCTCGAGTTCAATAGAAACAAAATTGAAACCTTAATCTAATAGAAATCATAATCTAGTTGTCACCCAGTTGCTATTCAATAAAAAAAACTCATGAAATTGAACTAGTCATTGTTACCTTAGATGTATGCTTATAGAGGGAGAGAGAAAATCTGGTCGGAGCAAAACGAGAAAAAACTCGGAGAAGATGAGAGCAGCAAAAGAAATTAGAAAGAAATAATGGAGAAAAGAATGAAATAAATTAAAAAAGAAATATAAAAATAAGGAAAACTACTTGGAATGGACCCCTTTGAAAATTTATTTCCAAACGGGGACCCCGTTTGGAAATAAATTTTTGAAAGAGTCCATTTTAGACAATACCCCATATAAATATGAAAATATTCAAAAATAAAAGGGGGGGGAACTTAAAATTAAGTTGGAACTTAAGAAAAAAACCCATGTTTATACTATTTAGCACACATAGCGCTGCCAAAAAACACGTGTCGCTGCGTTATTAAATTTAATATTGGTAACAAAACCACAGTTGTACCCAATTTTCAAGTTGTACTCTAATGCATATAGTTGTACTTTTGACGGTTTTTATGTTTGATTAGTTATACCAACGATAAGCTGATGTATATTAATATTAATCAGTTTTACTTTTAAAATTTGGTTATTAAAATACATTTACAATTTTTTCCATGCCATTTAATAATTATAAGATTTTCGACTGATTACCATCATAATATATAAAGTAATCATAAAAATAGAAGGTATATGATGTGTAAAAGAAGATGATCCAATTATACATTTTCAATATTTTTAAAAATGATATGACAACTGGAAGATGTTTTAGGATTTGTCTATCTCTTAAATAAAATTTGGTGTCTTTTTATTAAATTGAATTGAGCTTAGTTGTCATTGAAAAATGATAGTAATACCTAGTTGTACTTAAATAGTGAGATGAACATTGGATCTTAGTTGTACTTTTCTGGGAGATAGTTGTACGTAGTTGAACCAACAAAGTTAGTTACAATATCCGTTCATATTAAATAGTTGTACTTTTCTGGAAGCTAGTTGTACCTAGTTGAACCAATACAGTTAGTTACAATATCTGTTCATATTAAATAGTTGTACTTTTCTGGAATTTAGTCGTACAAAGTTGTACCAAAATAATCAGTTACAAAAACCATTACAAAACAAATAAAAATACTGAAACAAACATGAATTAACCTTGATGACCACTTTGACCAGAGCACTCAAACCAACTACCCCATCCACCACTCTCATCTTGACTACCACTTTGACCACCACTCCTAACCCACCTATCCTAGCTCCCAATACCACTCTGACCTTGAGGTTCAGTACTGCCTTCAACACCAGTTTCACCTCGTCCCGACATTTTCTTTGTCTTTGGTCGACGTTCTCCAACCGATTTGAACCTTTTTCCTTTCTTTTCTCATAATACGGAGGTAAGACCATTAATTTTAGTACCTCATCTGGAACAACCCACACAGACTTATGCGCCACCGGATAAATTGTCTGGCAATACGTTAACGCCCATTGTTTTATCCAATAATATTTTGAACACATATCATGCATATGGATATCCCTGATTCTGTCTTCTTTCTTCATGTAAAAAATAACAGCGGCTGCTGCATGAACACAAGGATACTTGTCTATATTAAAAAAATTGCAACTACAAGTTTTAAATAACAAGCCCACAGAGTAGCTCTTTTCATCGTGTCCAATCACACTATATTCAAGTCAGAAGCAGTTGACTTTAGTGACGTTTAAGATATTTTCAATAACACATGTTTTATGCATAACTTTCTCTACAAAAGGCACCAATTTCTGTGAGATCAATCCATCAACAAAAGTCTTCCTATGCTTGTTAACCCATTCACCAATTTTTCCAATAATCACATCAATCAATGTTAATAAGGAGAACGATCTTGCCTTCTTAAAAACACTATCATAGATTCTACAACATTGTTAGTGTCCTTCTTAAAAACACTATCATAGATTCTACAACATTGTTAGTGTCTATGTTGTACCTTGCACCTGGAAAATAACATTTTGCCCATTTTTTCACTTCACAAGTAGTCTCCAAATATGTGGTGCACCTGGTTATCTTCTTCTAAAATTAGCATACCTTTCTTCGAACTCAGCCACTTCATAAATCTGAGCAATTTCTCTGAATTGTTTCGAAACTATATCTTTGTTGTCATTTGAAACTTTTGTTCTCATGTTCATAGACAAATGGAATATGCAATACCCATGAAAAGAGTTTGGGTACACATCACATATTGCCTTGATGAGGCTCACATTTCTGTCCGAAACAAACATCAATTCAGCACTATCCGGTATAATAGATTTCAGCTCACTGAAAAACCACTTCCAGCTTGCATATTTCTCCCCATCAACTACACCAAATGCAATAGGATAATGAGGATGCTTTGGATCCTGAGCTGAAGCGAAAACAACATTCCACCATATTTGGTCTTAAGAAAAGTTGCATCCACAATAAGAACTTTTCTCATCGCTTGAAACCCTTCAATGCAAGCTCCCAAAGCTACGAAAAGATACTATAAAACCACCATCATTCACTCTATCTTCACCCTTACCACCACTAACTATAAGACCACCATCATTCACTCTATCTTCACACCTACCACTTGAAAACTCATTACTTATAACTCTTGAAAGTGGCTGCTCACACCAATAATCTTTTGAGGTACGATTGATGAGTTCCACATGCAAAACAGTTCTACACACCTCTTTATCACTTAAAATTAGAAAAATATGTATGTCATCATCATCCAAAATAAAGGTTGATCTCCTAGATTGCATTGAAGATGAATTGTAACTTAATCTCAGCTGCGTTGTAGCTTTATCTACTATAATCTTACTTTGTATCTTATCTCTTAACATAAAATAAGTTATCTCATCAGTAGATGTGTTAAACAATAAACCATATATTTGACTATGTTCTTGGGCAATCCATTCGTATTAACCACCACTATCATCTCTTATCCTTGAATAGTATCCTCCATAATCATCATGTAAGATTGTGTGACCTATATTGTTCATTGTCCTTCCCTGGAAAAAAGTTAAGAATTAAATTACTATGTCTCAGTGATACCAATGTTATCAGTTTGTACCATTTGCAAATTTAAACATTGTACCAATTCACACTAAGTTGTACCATTTATAATAGTAATACTAGTTTATACCATTTCTGATAGTAATACCAATTTGCACCAGTTGTACAACATCACGAAACTAAATCTATTTAGATCAAAACTATTAATCTACGTATTCATTGTAAATCAACAACTACAATCCAATAATTAACAACCCAATGTCCTAACAGACTTACAACACAAGGTTTCTAATTCAATGTGCATTTAGAAAGCTCTAAATGTCAATTTTTGTTTAATTCAAACAAATTGGTAGTTCTAATTATAAAAAATAAAATTCTTACAATAAAGTCAAACAAATAGGTTTTCAAGATTTGGTCATCTTAATTTATTACTCCTCTTCTTAGTCACAAGTTTTATTAATTATTTCCAAAATTCACTATACAGCCAAGACACATTGTTAGTTCTAATTATAAAAATAAAATTCTTACGAACATTAAAAATTATAAAAAGAAAAATCAGAACAAAAAAAATCAAACATGAAAATGTTCAACATTCTCACCCAATTATTCTAAAGTAACCCTCAAGATTTTGATTTAAACAAGAAGATTTATTTATATGAAGGAGAGCTTCATCCATAGAAGAAACTATTTTGGCTGTGTTGAAGATTATAAGACTATTTTAAAATAATTCTCTCTTATTGGTAATAATAAGACTATAAAAATAATATAGATTAGTGATTTCCTAAAATGTACTAAAATTATGTCTTGTTGAATATAGCATTTGTTAAAATTATTCCAAATCTAAGCTTATTCAATTAATCATTGGGAAAAATAAGATTTCACAATAAAATTATTTAAAAAACAATTAAGATGATTTGATAAGAAATTTATAACAAAAATGATTCGGTAAAAAATCTCATCTTACATGATGGTATTTCAAAAAATAATAAAAATTAAAGATTTTTCTCCATTTTACAAACAATTTTCATTTTTGTTTAATTATATCTTTCACATGACGAGTATGGTTCAAAAAAAAAATTAATAAATTTTGATAAGGAAACTTTTCAATGGAAGCTATAGAATCTGGTAAACCATTATAGCGGTTGATGATAGCAATTGCTAATAATAATACGTTTTCACACATCTTTTAGTTGTCATGGAGAGTGCAAAACATAGCAATTAAGCTGACAAGACTTTTATAAACCTTGTTTGAAGAAACCTTCTTTTATAAACTGATTGATCAATACAAACACAATAAAATGTCTGTCCTCCAACAATAAAAGAAAAATCTACCAAAACATAATCCAATGAGAATAGAAAACCAAACATATGGCAATAAAAGCAAAAACAAAAATAAAAAGTTCACTTATCCAACAAACTTAGAATGTTCACCCCACTTTGGACTAATCCAAGATCACAACTAATTTGTATAAAAGCCGATCATCTATTTCGAATGTAGCTTTCATTTTATATGGTATCTTGTACTTGTTCGATCCCCCAACTTTCATAATCTCTTGCATGCACGATCGAAGAGTAAAAAACATACGGTTTACATCCTTCATAGAGTATTCTTCAAAAGACTTTTCTACCGCACCAACAAGATCTGATGGTTTTTGGGCACTCCTTATGTAGTAATGATTGAATAACACTAAAAAATCCAAGATCTAAAATATTTAGATCCGGCGAGTTTGGTGGTTGACACATCAATTGAATAACAAAGCCATTCTTTGAAGCAACTTATTCAAATTATTTATCTTTGCATGGAATATGTGTTCTTGCATTATGTCGTTGAATAAAGATTGTCTTCCCTCGACCTTCTCATGGCCATGTTTCATGAATAACCGAAAGAACTTTTTCAATCAAACATGCTTTTATATATATATTCTCTTTTTATAGCCGTTACTACTTTTAGTTCTAAAGTTCCAGCATCTCTATTTTTACTCCGATTCCTAGCTGGCTCCATAGTAACAAATGGAAATATTCCAATCTTTCTAGAAAATACCTCTTTTCCTTCCTTGTCGAAACTTAGACAAGCCATCACAGCTAAAAACTTTACTTTTCTAGTGTAATTATTACTTTGAATTGTACAGTTTGACTCTTCTTTCAATCGGAAGAAAATAATATTTCTAGGTCTTCCTCGTCCTATAGAACCATTTTTCATCGATATGCAGCATATTGTACATATCAACACATTTTGGTGCATGAGATAAAGTATTTTTATCCAACAAGATTGTAATCTACCTTTCATATTTTCTTCCTTCAGATGAGGCTTGATGCAATTGGTATGCCATCAAATAATCCCTTCTTTATTCCGCCTAAATAATATTGTAAGACTCATATCCATAGCTATGGCCGTCGTAATATTAGCGACTTGTTGTGGGGAAAGCGATACTCTTTTGTGAGCAAAATTTATAGATCTTTCATGAGATACATCCACTTTTCCGCTATTAACCGTTTCTTTTGCGCTTTATCAAATCTTTTGCACCATACATATAGGCACCAAAAATTGATTAAAAACTTATCCTTTAATAGTTTTCCCCAAATCTCCACTAATACTCCTCTTTAGTACAACATTGAAAATCTTCCCTCACTCCTCATTTAAAATATTTCTTCTAGTTTTTCATGACTTTGTTCATCTTGATTTGCACCTTCATCTTCTGTTTTTAAAAATGAATTTAAGAAAAAAAATTAGAGAAAACATAATAAGCAGATTATTTATTTGTCATGAGTCATGACGTTAAATTATGTAAACAACAAAAGCTTAACTAATTTTAAAAGTGGTAAATAACTATTTATTGATATAGTGGAATGATATGTATATAATATATTTATTTATGTTACTATATTATTTCTAGGGAGAATTAAAAGAGGAATAAATTAAAAAATGTGTCTGCGCACAAAACCATCCACAAGAAAGGAGTCATCCAGTCTTTGAAAAAGTAATGTACTTTTGACCCACCAGTCATATTTTTTTCGTTTCCTTTAGTTTTTAATATTTTTGTTTCTTGTGGCTTTTTTAAAAACTTAACACTAACCCATAACCAGACCTCATTTTTCTAACTTCACCCCAAATCATGAAATACACAAACAATTTGAAAAATTCTTGTTCAATTTGTTTCCCTCCAACAAAAATATACATTGAAAAAGAAAAAATAAAGGTAGCCAACTATTCAAATCAAATTAATTTATATTTTATATTCAATTTTGTTGATGTATGGTAAAACTTTCTTAATTATAGTTGTGTCTACAAAACACAAAACATACACACAAACACGGACTCTCAATTTTCCACAAGAAAATGACTACTTTTTTTATTCAAAATAATTTAAAACTAATTTTTCTTTATTTATGATACGTAAAGAATTTGAACTATTTAAATATTAAATTTAAATAATATAAATATGTAATTTAAATTATATAAATGAAACCAAGAAACTTTGAATATATAATTTGGTGAAATATTGGAAGCTATAAAACTTCTAGCCTTAGATTACATCAAGACACCATCAACACAAAAATTATGTCGGATTCTCCAAAGTTTACAAGCTGATCAACAACGTTGGCCATATTTCAGTTGTATTGTTGGAGTTATGGATGAGACACATGTTTGTGTTAAAGTAAAGCATGAATTATAAGCCATGTATTGGAATCGACATGACTATACAAACATCAACATAATGGCAATATGAGATATAAATATGTTATTCACATATGTATGTAACTGAGCATTGAGTACATACCAAGTTACAACACCTTAGTATGTAGTTGGTAATGGATATCCTAATAAACAAGGATTTCAAGCCCCTTATCATACCACATGTAACAGTTCTATACTGGTCGTCCTCCACAGAATAAAGAGGAGTTGTTTAATAGGTCTCATGCATCTCTTTGATCTATCATTGAACGCATTTTCAGAGTATGGAAGAAGAAATAAAAACTTCTCACTGATTTCCCTAGATATTATATAGATGTCTAAAGAAGAGTAATTATCGTAAAAATTTCACTCCATAATTTTATTAGAGTTTAAAAATTTTCAGATACAGATTTTGTTGAAGATTTTATTGGAAGCACAAATAAATATCAAGGCAATGCATCATATGAATTGGATGAAGAAGAGAATCCAAATAGAGAATATGTGGTAGGTATTCGAGAAACTGTTGCAAATATGTAACGGGAAAATCAGAGTATTTGATATTATATGATCATCGGGGACGTGTGTCTTCTGCTCCAAATCTCTTGAAACACGAGACCATCTCTTCTTCTCATCTGGATTCACCTCAGAAATCTGGACATCCCTAGCCAAAAACATACTTCAATCAGGGTACACAAATGACTGGCCAGCTATCGTTACCTATGTATTAGATTCTAATCTCGACAGAAAAGGGAGTTTCCTTGCTCGCGATGTCTTTAAGTTTAATTTCAAAATTGATCATTAAGAATATATTATTAACTGAGACATTAAGTTAAAGCAAATATTTTGTTTTTCAGTCAACTTTTTGATTTCTGAACCCAAATAGGTATTTATACAAAAAATATATATAAATCTATTTAAATTTGAAGCCCAAGCAAGACCCAAATAGGCCAACACATTGAACAAAAATATGTGTATGACATGCAACTTTTATAGGGTTTAGGGTGCAAAGCTCCACGCTTCGTGCCTCTCCTCTGCTGACTGCATGAACCATCATAACAGCTCAAAAACATCACTGTCAGCTGATTCTTTGGGAGAAATTGAGACACCATGTGATGCGATCCCAGATCCAGCTCCCTTTGAGGTTGTGAATAATCTAAAGAGAAACTTCACGGTAAAGATAGAACAGAGTGAAACAAGAATATGGTGTTTGATCCTTGGATGCACAGTAGAGATAGAGTGGAACGAAAGCTGGCCACGCAGTTGTGAAAGAACCGTGATACGAATGCCCACTATATCCAAGCCCGGCGACGAGGATCAAGTGGAAATGGATCAAGAGAATGGACAAGATTGAATCCGAAAGAGACTAAGATGCAAACTTGGGTTTTTATTCAATGATAGGCTACCCTTATTACAATCATAGGTTCAAACTTTATATAGGCACACACACAAAGGAAGCTAAGTAAAGGAAACCTAACATGTGGGTGAAGCAAGGAGGTAAAACATCACCATAGAAGGTAAAATGGTCCAAAGGTGAAAATTGTAAAAAGCAAGAAAATAAGACTTTTTGAATGGTATTCTTGGATAAGATCTTCCTTCCTTGATTCCCTAACCTGTCTTAGAGTGATTCCAAGTGAGAGAATCAAGTGGGACAAAGGAAGATGCATTAGAAGTTGTTGCCTCGTTAAAACCTCTCCGGTAAACCTAATTGGGAAAAACCCAGAGTAGGGAACAGAGTATAACTCCCTCTAATGTCTTACGGTTGCCTTGATGTGTGTCAGGTTTTCCTCAAACAACACAATGGTGAGACTGCAAGTGTACAGTCAAATCGATTGTAGTACTTAAGGTATCGATCCCACAGAGACTAATAAGCTACGTGACGAGTGTGTTAAAGAAGAATCAAGCTGAGACAAAATAAAAAGAGGTTTGTTTTAGTGTCAATAGTGAACGAAATAGGAAGTAAAATATCAATGGATGAAGTTTTGGGGGTGCAGGGAAGAGCCATAACCACATCTGGCCCGGGTCATAATGCGGTTTGAATACCGATGGTGATACGAAAAATTGTTGTATGTTCCGGAAAGCTTCCTTGCGGGTCATCCTTTCTTTCAGACGCTGGAGCTGTGCTTGGATAGCCAACAAGGTCTTTCCAATGCTAGATGATGTGGATAAAACTGCTAATTCCCTTAGGACTTGGTTTTCGGGCCGATCATCATACGAACACAAGTATCACTATCCGAGTCCTCATACATAACTTGGGGTGACTTGGTTAGCCTTGATGACTGGAAGGTAGGATCCCAATCATGATCTGGTGGATCTGGCTTGGGTACTTCTTCTTCCGATTGACCTTTATAGTAGTCTTCTTCCCCACTATCAAAACATGTATCATCCTCGGAGGCATCCTCATAGTAAACTGTTTCTAGATCAAACTCATCCTCATAATCCATAACCTAGGAAATTTCTCGGTCAAACTGTGAATGCTCAGTGATGCTCAATCTATCCTCAGTCATGGCAAGAGGTTCCTCAGTCAAACTATGAATGCTCGGTGAGGCTCAATTAATCCTCAGTCTAACTATAAATGCTCGGTGAGGCTCAATCAATCCTCGGTCACAGCAATAAGTTCCTCGGTCAAACTGTGAATGCTCGGTGAGGCTCAATCCATCCTTGGTCAAACTGTGAATGCTCGGTGAGGCTCAATCAATCCTCGGTCACAGCAAGAGGTTCTTTGGTCAAACTGGGAATCCCTCAGGCACGGCTTATGAATTCCTCGGATATGAACATAAACCCTCGGGCACGGCTGATGATTTTCTCGGACATGGACAGAAACCCTTGGGCACGGCTAGAAGTCCTCGGGCATGGATGGTAAATCCCTCAGACACGGACAAAAGTTCTCGGGCACGGCTAGAATTCTCTGACAAGGCTCATAAGTCCTTGGTAAATGCCTGGTGACCCATGTAAATACTCCAAGTAGCAAGGTACCTCGTAAGAAAATTCAAGTAAAAAGAAACTAAGTTAAAAGTGAAAATGGTAAATTCTTTAATTACTAAATTAGGTTTTATCTATCTAAAAACATTAGTACTTGGAGATGAATAAATAAAAAGGCACGAGTTTTGTGACTGTATGTTCTTCTTCTCTAGAAGAATCTCACAGATTTTCATTATTTTGTTATGTGTCATGCAAAATCTGAGTGAAATCATATATGTGCAAAGTCCGTGCAAAATCCGGTCCTTATCACATATGTGCAAATACGTTTCGTGCAAAACTCGTACACAACGACCTTTTTGCAAAATCGGGTCAGATGTGGTTATGGCTCTTCTCTTCTGCATTCCCATCAAGGTGTAAGGTGTTTTCTACCAAAATAATTCATGTTTGGAATGAGCAGCGGTTATAAATTTGGGTTTCTGGATTAATGAGTACAACGTCTATTACATAGTTCGATAGATTATATTGGAATGGAAAATGAGTCGTATTTTCTGCTTTTATTTCTTTTTAGTTGTAAGTTATTTTATGTCTCTCTTCAGTAGAGTTTATGTCTCCCTTCGGTAGGAGTTTGTGTCCGGTTTTTCTGTTGGTTTGTTAAAGATTAGGCATTAAAACAAATTATTACAGAGACAACCTTTGGATGTAGAGTTTGGAGTTTCCATGCGTTGGTGTTTTGAAATTTGTGAAGTTTATATCATAGTTGGATGATAGTCAAGAATCGCAAATGGGTGAGTTCATATACGTAGAAGGAAAATAACAGATTAGTCTGTTAGCGAGTAAGAGACTTCTGAAGAAAAAGCATCGTCAAATTTGCTTCTTATGTTATATCGTTTTTTAGCCTTTTAAAAAAATGTATATGTATGATTTCTCTGTAATTTAAGAAACAATTGTATGAAATTTTAATAATAAAGAGACGTTACAAAAAAGAAGTGAAAATGGTAAATACAAGATGGTAAATAGTAACTTGGTAAAAGTAATTAGGTAAAAGTTACTTGGTAAAAGTAACATGGTAAAAGTAAATGGTAAATGGTGAATAGTAATTAGTGAATGATAAATAGTGAATGGTAACTAGTGAAAACAAATCGTGAAGGGTCAATATAACTATGCAACGGTTATATTAAGAGATAATGCACAATTTTGAATTCAAAGAACTTTGACTCCCTAAAACAAGGAAAGCCACACAATGATTCAAAGACCCAAAATCAAGGAACAAAATTAAAGCAAAAAGAATAAAAGACACATGTAAATTTTAAGACTAGATGGCAAAAGCTTTAAGACTAAAAGATAAGACAGAATAAACCTAGACAATTATAATGCACTATCGGAGAGACGATACACCTTGTAGGATTGAGAGGCTCGTGACGATGTCTTTCCCCACTCCACTCGGATTTGGAGGCTCTTGTATGGGCTATGCAGTGCTTGATGGCCAACTCATATTCGAAAGTCTTTTTCCTCACTGATTGTGCAGATCTCATCAGAATGTCGGCAAGTCTGGAGGAGTGACTTTTAATTGCTTCAGAGTTACGAGACTTCTTACTTTTTAGGAATTCATTTAGTTCTTTCAAGATTATACACATTCCGCGTTGTGAGAACGTTCGTGCCGATCATCTTGCAAAATGTGCAAGAGCACGAGGTTTATGCTTTTCCCATGTAAGCACATTGGTTCCTGATTGGCTCTCTTTCGAAGAGATTCATTAAACCAATTACTTAATATATGGGGTTTGATGAAAAAAAAAAAAAAAAAAAAGACACATGTAAATTTTAAGACTAGATGACAAAAGCTTTAAGACTAAAAGACAAGACACAATGAACCTAGACAATTGTAATGCACATGAGTTTTTAAAATCCTAGGGCTAAAAGACAGTAAACATTTTAAGACTAAGAAACAAAAAAAAGATGATGATGCATGAATGATGCAAAAGAATATTCAAATGATTGGCTAAGTTTGAATTATGCAACAAGACAAAACAATGACAGCTCCTATGCAACGTAAGACCACACAGAACGAATCTAAGACTCAAACATCACAAAAATTCAAACAGCTAAACCTAAGGGAAAACAAGAAGAGTGAATGCTTTTGGAATCACTATGGATCAAATGCATACACTCTTTCTTCTTCCCTAAATTAAACTCAATAACACAACAATAGTGAGACAAAACAGAACTTCAAACCTAAGTCAAAAATTCAATCAATCAACACCAAAATTCGTGAAACTCAAAAATAAATACACGGCAAATGCAACCAATGACCTATGAAAACTAAATGCAACCAATGAAGAGAATGTGTGATGAAATGAATCAATACTACAAGACATGAATCTGGGACTTAATCACAAGATAAACTCAATCCAAGACAACAAAAATGCAAGAGAAATTAGCTACCAAAACGGATTTACACAGCCTATGAACAAGAACTAGCAAGAACAATCAGGGAACAAGATGCAACAACTCAAAGACTCAAAACAGGTTATTTAGGACCTAAAGACACGAATTAAACAAGAAATCAATACACAAAAGTAAGAGAAACAATTCTAATCACACCGCAAATGCAATCAAATGACAAGGATGTAAAACCTAGGAAATCTAGATGAGATGAATGTTTTAAGAACTGACCCAAAACCTATCAACCTATGAACGAATACAGAGCTCAGAGGAGGAATAAAATATGACAAAAAAAAATGAGAGGAAAAACTCAAATGAAAGACACAATCAAAGGAGAAACACACGGCAAAACAAACAAGAGAAAAGATGAAGATTTTTGTGGATTTTTATAAAATAATTTGAATGATAAAAACGTGATGAATCTATCAACCTAAGCACAAATGAATGATTTTTATTGGTTTTCAAATTTTTATGATGCAAGAGAAAGACAAACAAGATGATGAACACAAAATGAACTTGATGAACACAAGATGAACTTGATGAACACAAGATGAACTTGAAGAACACCAAGAACAGCGAAGAACACAAGATGATCCTTGGATGCATGGTAGAGATGGAGTGGAGCAAGAGCCGGCCACACGGATTGTGAAAGAATCGTGATACAACTGCCCACGAGATCCGAGCCCGGCTACGAGGATCAAGTGGAAATGGATCAAGAGAATGAACGCGATTGAATCCGAAAGAAACTAAGATGTAAACTTGTGTTTTTATTCAATGATATTCTACCCTTATTACAATCATAGGTTCAGCCTTTATATAGGCACACACACAAAGGAAGAGAAATAAAGGAAGCCCTAACATGTGGGCCAAGCAACGTGGTAAAACAACACCATAAAAGGTAAAACCGTCAAAAGGTGAAAATAGTAAAAAGGAAGAAAAGAAGAATTTTTGAATGGTCTTCTTGGATAGGACATTCATTCCTTGATTCCCTAACATGTAGTAGAGTGATTCCAAGTGAGAGAATCAAGTGGGACAAAGGAAAATGCATTAGAAGTTGTTGCCTCATTAAAACCTTTCCGATAAACCCATTTGGGACACACCCAAAGTATGGAAAAGAGTACAACTTCCTCTAATGTGTTAGGGTTGCCTCCACACTTGGAAATGGTGAAGGCACTCAATGATTGCTTCCCAAAGCAATGGCGACGTCCAAGAGTCGTCAAGGAACCGGATTGGAGCTCTCGGCTTCCCGTGGTCCATGGAGCTTGGTGATGAAGCGTGGGGTTCCGTATGATGCTTGGATGTCTACTGATCCTCGGATGCTGGCTGGAAGGTGGGATTGGAGTGGTCCATTGGGTCGGGAAACCTTGGTCTTGTCCGGATTGTCCTTGGCATGGAAGCATGATAGGCGGGGTTGTATCACCATGTCTCTCTTTCTGCATATCACTTGTGATTCTTCTATGGCTAAAAAAATTGGTGCTTCTCTTCAATCTTCACCGCCTCTTCTGTTGGAAAGCAAAATTTTCCTTTGAATAGAAGTTTTGTTCCACCATATGATGACTCAATTAGACATGCATGCTAAACCCCTATAATAGAAAACAAAGATATTAGTCTAATTCAATGACATTAATTTGGGATGTTAATAATGGGTTTTAGCCCGTTGGGTACCTGAAACCCGTTAAAAATATCATGCATGTGACCTGCCTGATTTTATTAAAAAGTTATTGGGTTTAACCCGGACGGGTTTATTTATTACGGGTTTATCCAATAGGGTAACGGGTACCCGTCGGGTTTTCAAAAAAAAAAAAATTATAAATGTTGACTTTTCTTTTCACCCAAATGTGAACCCTAATTTCTAACTCGATTGATTTTGTCTTCTTCAATTTTGTTTCCAGAAAAAGCGATTGTTGATTTGAAACTTCTTCTTCAAATCAAGCTCTCACTACTTCAAATCAATTTTGAAGATCCCTTACTGATATTACAATGATATGTTGCTAGTTTTATAGCCATCATTTCTCTTATAACCAAGAAATTTCTTGAAAAATAGTTATTTGCTTTCATCGCGTTTCAGCGTTTCTTGTTTAATTTTCATCTAGGTATTTCAAAAACTCAAATTTTCGTGTTTAATCTTCAGTGGTTCGTGTAAAATTTCTGATGCTGCTTGTGGTTTATAGATCTGATTTAGTTCCATTTTGTAACATATATTGATTTATAGATGCTACTAGTGGTTTATGAATTTGAGTTCTTCGTTTTAGTTGAATGAGCTCAGGAATATAAGATGGTAATTATTGGATTTGTAGGTTTTGTGAATGATTTTGTTTCCCATGAAAGCTACGGTTTTAAGTCTTCGTTGCTAATGTTTTGTTACTGAAAAATGTGAAACATGGAGGAGGATGGTGTAACAACATCAAGACCTGTGTATACCAAAAGAAGACTCGACGTGGATCTTCTAACTATATGGAGAAACACCTTCAGTTTACAAGAATACTGAGTGATAAAGCTCAAGAAAATCCTGTTTTGGCTCAATCTCTGTTTTAAGTTTTGTTCATGTCAGTATTGTAATGTAATCACTGATTCTTATTGGCATGTGCTTGTATGTTGTAGACTTCTTTAACTGGAATAGAGTTAAGCTTCCTAACTGTCTGATTCTATGTTTCTGATTTGTGGGTTTGTTGTGAAGCCAGTTATTGCGTATCTTCTTGGTCTCTGATTTTTAGTCACTGCATCTTCTTAGTCTATGATTTTCTTGCTCTTTAGGCATTAGCTTTACAATATTTTGCGTATCTTCTTGGCCTTGTTATTCTTATTTTAGTTTCTGAACCTTTTGATTTCGATGGCATAGATTAGAAGATATGAATCATTGGCTCAATTTTCCGTAATGGTGAAACACTTTTCTCAATTGCCCCCGTGTAATATACTAATTTTCATTAGATTAATTTTAAATCAAAAATGAAGATAATTACTCTATAAGCCCTGACATTTTTAAAAAACTACATACCCAACCAACCGAACCAACCCCACCCGTGAAAATTGGGTCAACCCAAAAGAGATAACCCTAAAATTAAAAATTTCCCAAATCGATTTCTCTTTATTTGTGTCCCTTCATCATTTCAAATCGATTTTCTCTTTAATTCACTCAAATCGATATTTTTTTCAATTCGCTCCAGTTTTCTCTCTGTTATTGTTCAACATATCTATGGGTAGAACAAAAACACAACATATATTGAAGCGGTCTGACTCAAAGAGTAGTTGATGATACAAATATGGATTCTATGAACGAAGAAGAAGAAAGGAATCAAACCGAATCTAGCAGGGAAAAAAGCAGTAGAGAAAAAGAACAGAACAACGAAGAAAAGTTCAGAACAACAATGAAGAAGTTCAGAACAACGACCAAGAAGTAACAAACCAAGAAGAGACTGAGGTAATTTCATATAACTACTAGGAATTCTTTCGATACAACTATGAGGATTTGGTTATTGGTCTCGGAAATTATAAAACAATAAATACAACTGCTTTAGATTCGGTATAACTATAAGAAATTTTTTCTTGGTTCTGGATATTAAAAGTACAACTAGGTTAAAATATGTATAAGAGTTACCAAATTGTTCTGAAAACTATAAAACAGAAAAGTACAACTTGGTATTAATTGGTACAATCTGGATTTGATTTCAGGATACCAATGATGGAATTCAAGTAATGCAGCCTCTGAAGATGTACTTTCAACCAACCGATTATACAAAGTCGGGTAAGATATCCTCAAGGTGTTACATAGACAAGGCTGTGAAGACCATCCTCAATCTAAATGGCTGTCAGATAAGGAGAGGAGATGGTTCAAAAATCATGAGCAGTTCAAGCACATGTTCCACATGCACAGTGGAAGAAACCATAAGGTAATGGGCATGTGGATGTTGCTACGGCTGTTGCAGGAAAAAATAAATCAGTGTTGGTTTGTTGCCAATGGGGTTCCAATCCGGTATTCATTAAGAGAGCATGCACTTATCTCCGGTTTAAATTGTCGTCCACTTCCAGTCATCTATGAACGATTGGGCAGTATGGATATTTTTGAAAAGTACTTTCCAACGAGATCAACAATAACTATTGTATTAGTGACAAAGAAGTTATTGAAGATGAAGTTTTGTGGTGATAGGTTAAGGATGGTTGTCCTTTACTTCTTAGCAAGTGTTATAATAGGAAAGTCGAAGACAAGAAAAAATACACCTTCAGTTCATCCTTTTTTCATTGAGCTGTTAATGATCTTGAGTTGTGTGAAACATTTCCATGGGGTACATTGTCGTTTGAAAAGGATATGCTTGAAATTAAGCATATGATGGACAGCTTTAATGGAGTTCTGAAAAATAGTTGGCCATATCCTAGCTTCATTATGCCTTTAGAGGTAATTATCTGTTTTATTTAATCATTTTGTATTTTGTTCCCTAATAGATTTTAATACTTGAACTCTATTTATGTGTAGCTCCTTGCTTTTGAGGAAATTCCTGATCTGATGAGGATTTTTAGAGAAAACGTGAGACATGTAGATGATGACTGTCCTATAATGTGTAGGACAAATTTTAAGATAAGTTCAATGACATGATTTCCACTAAGTGATATCAATGATGCGCTTGGAGAAACAAAGGTTAGCATTTACTTAACTTAACTTACTTTCAGTTTTAATCTGTTATTAACTTGTGTTTTCTTAAACTGACAGGACATTTGTAGTATCTTGCAACCATCTGCGGCTGATGAAGCTTTTTTCTACCTTCTTGGTTGATTTAGATGATGGGACAGACAACAATGATGCAATTGTTGATGGTTGGAACGATCATCTACTGGTTCAAAATAAGAAGATATTCTTTGAAGAGATGTTCAATTCTGATGTTGATGCACGAAATTCAGAGATGGAAGAAGTGGCTCCATCAGTTGTAGCTCCATCAGTTGTGGCTCCGGAAGCTAGGTCAATTGATGGTCTAATTGAGGTTGTTGAGTGTTTGAAGAAAGCTATGGAAGATGGGTATAAGAAATTGGATGAGAAGATTGATTGTACGAATGAAAGAGTAAAAACACTTGAAGATGGGTTCAAGGAAGTGAAGAATTTTGTGAGAAAGGAACTGAATCCTACATGGTTTGATGAAAATGATATCATTGATGGTTTTTTTGATATTTCTGGAGGAAAAGATAAAGACATGGTAGGTGAGATAGTTGGAGAAAAAGAAGGTGAGAAGGAAAAAGTAGTAGAAGGTGAAGAGATTATAGATGAACAAGTGCAGCCGAGTGAAAAAGAAAAATAAAAGAATGTGAGAAAAACAAAGGAGGAGAAGAAGAAAGTGAAGATATTAGAGAGAAACAAGTGCAGTCGGCTGTAGAAGAAGAAGAGCTGGCTGGAGATGAAGAAGAAGAAGAGGCAGCTGGAGATGACGATAAAGAAGAAGAGCTGGCTGGAGATGAAGAAGAAGAAGAGCCGGCTGGAGATGACGATAAAGAAGAAGAACTGGCTGGAGATAATGAAGAAGAGCTGACATATGGAATTTCAACTCAGAGATGTAGTTATGTGAGGATGGAGGGTGGTAAAAGGTTAAAGACTATACCAATTCGTAAGAAGAAGGAAGAGATATGAAAAGAAGAAGGAGGTTGACAAGAAGAAGGAGGTTGACAAGAAGAAGAGGATTGATAAGAAGAAAAAAGATGAAAAAAATAAGAAAGTTGATGAGAAGAAGACGAAAGGTAAGACGGGGAGGCTGAAAAAACCTTCATCTGCTATAACTTCTCATTTCCTTGTTGAGATTAAAAAGAAGATGAAGCCATGATCATGTTTGTTATCCTTTTTTTTAGGAGATTTGACAATTCTCTCTTGTGGAACTTATGCTTGTGTTTGTTGTGGAATTTCTCTGTTGTAAAACATTTTTTTTGTTTTGTTGTTGTGGAATATATATGTTGTGACAATTCTCTTTTTTGGTTGTGTTTTGTTTATGGATGAATGGTTATATTAGGTACAACTATATTATTATGCAAATTAGGTTTTATGTACAACTGACATAACTAGGTACAACTATATTATTATGTGAATTACGTTTTAAGTACAACTGACACAACTAGATACAACTATATTATTATGCAAATTACGTTTTAAGTACAACTGATACAACTAGGAACAACTAAAGAGTATACATCTTAATTATTTAATGAACAATTGACACAACTTAGGTACAACTATATAATATAGAACAAAACTATATAACTCAAATACCATAAATTTACATAAATACCATAAGAGTACACAAATACCAAAAGTTTTAAAATTCCAGAAGTTTTAAAATACCAAAAGGTCATTACACAATACATATACTACTTAAGCAAAGTAATTGTTGTTCCCATGACAAAGGAAAATCCAATCCAAGCAATGACAAGCATGTTATGAATCACCGTTATCTCTCTTTTGAATACCATAAGTTGTGCTTCCGTTGCTTGTGACTTGGTACTTAACCAGACTATTTCTTCTGTTTGTGCATAGATTTGTGCTTCCGTTTCCGTAGACTTTGTAGCCACTTCCATTAAATCTCCTTTGCCTTGATGGTTAATAGCTTCTTCAAGTCTTCAATTTCTTGCTTCTGGGCACGCATAATGTGTGCAGCCTCTGCCAATGCCAGATGTTGCAGTCCATGTGGCTTTTCAACATCGTACCATTCAAAGAATGCACAAGTTCTTCCAAGACCTTTACGACACTTGTAGAACCTCCGTCCCGGATTCTTGTCTGTCCAGCCTTGGATAATTGTTGTTGGTTTATTGCAATAACGGAGGACACCGTTTTGTTTGATGAACTCGTTTGATGAAGAAGAGCCACTTTGAGTCAATTAAAAATTAAAAACCCATGACTTAAGCTAATTGGAACCAAATTAAAACTCACCCTAATCTAATTGAAACAAATTGAAACCATAATCTAGTTGAAACACTAAATTGAAACCTTAATCTAATTAAAACTAAATTGAAACCCTAATTTAATTCAACCTCTAGTTCAATATAAACAAAATTGAAACCTTAATCTAATAGAAATCATAATCTAGTTGTCACCCAGTTGCTATTCAATTAAAAAAACTCATGAATTTGAACTAGTCGATGTTACCTTAGATGTATGTTTATAGAGGGAGAGAGAAAATCTGGTCGGAGCAAAACGAGAAAAAACTCGGAGAAGATGAGAGAAGCAAAAGAAATTAGAAAGAAATAATGGAGAAAAGAATGAAATAAGTTAAAAAGGAAATATAAAAATAGGGAAAACTACTTGGGATGGACCCCTTTGAAAATTTATTTCCAAACAGGGACCCCTATTGCCTTAAAAATCCTTCCCAGGAGACCCCGTTTGGAAACAAATTTCTGAAAGAGTTCATTTTAGACAATTCCCCATAAAAATATGAAAATATTCAAAAATAAAAGAGGGGGAGGGGAACTTAAAATTAAGTTGGAATTAAAAAAATCTCATGTTTATACTATTTAGCACACATAGCGCTGCCAAAAACCACGTATCGCTGCGTTACAATTATATGCTGCCACTTTGAGTCACTTTTGGTAAATCCCATGTTTTGTTACCACTATTGGTAACAAAACTACAGTTGTACCCAATTGGGTACCCACTATTCTGTTACATTACTAAATTGGGTACAACTGTAGTTTTGTTACCAATAGTGGTAACAAAACATGGGATTTAGTCAGCTCTCTGATGTTATAAACAAGATAAAGAACAATCATCATGATCAAAGGATCATGATTTCGTCTTATAATCCCACAGATTTCAACTTATCAGTACCGTTCGCACAGGTTTCATCTTCAAACTTGTTACATTTCTGTTGTAAATCATTTTAATGTATTATGAGATAGAAATTGAAAAATGGTTTTATTTTTCGGTGTTGGAAAAAAGAAGATATCTGCAGTTGTATCCTGGGAATCTTACCGCTACAAAACCGTCACACTACGGGGCGTTTAAGATTTAAGGAAAGAGATTTATCTCGCCTCTACAATTCTTTTTCATCTTTAGAATCTGGTATTGTATTTTCTTATTCATGTTCTTAATTTATCTTTTACAATTATCAGTTGCCTTGTTGTAGTAATTAAGGGTCCTACATTTATGACTTTGATAAATACAAAAGCTTTGGGGGGTTATTCAATTGTCACACTCCCATGATTCAAGTCGTTGGTTTGCTTGATCAGTTTAGTCAACTCTCCCATTGTTTATTCTAATCAAAAGAGGCTCACACAAAAAGCATGTTTGTGTCTATGAGCTCTAACACTAAAGGCTTTTAGAGATTTAAGGAATTCTGTGATTAAATACCCTCTTAGAGATTTAGAGTTATATAAGCTTTTAGAGATTTAGGGAATTGTGATTCAATACCCTTTTTAGAGATTTAGAGACTGACGGTTGGTTTGTGATGGCATAAGGCAACTCCAACAATAGACACCCTCTTTAGAGATTGAGAGTTTTAGAAGCTTTTAGATATTTAGGGAATTCATCAATTCTGTACCCTCTTTAGAGATTTAGAGCATTAGAAGCTATTAGAGATTTAGAGGATTCAGAAATTATATACCCTCTTTGTATCATTAGGCAACACCAACCAATGGGACTGATATAGCTTTAAGGGCCAACACCGACAATGGTTTTTATTATCAATTAAGGCAACACCAACGATGGTTTGTATTATCAACTAAGGCAACTCAACTAAGGCAACTCTCTTTTAAAAGTTGTGGCTATCTTTCTCTTTCCAGTTTCAGGCAAATTTTCCCAAGTTAGATTCAAACATAACGCAACAGTAACGTGTCTGTCTCATTTTTGGGTTTATTCAAAAGGGAAATTTGGAAATAAAAGTGTTCTAATTTTTTTTGGTCTATATACAAGTAAAACCTCTATAAATTAATAATATTGGGATGAATGTATTTTTATGATATTTTATTAATTTAGCGAAGTTATTAATTTATAGAACTGATATTTGGTTCAAAATAACATTTTGGGACTGAAAAAATTATTAATTTAGCGAGATTATTAATGAATCGAGTATTAATTTATAGAGTTTTAACTGTATACCTTAATTTAAAAATTGTCATTTTTCCTAATCTACCCTTGCTACTAGAATAATAACATATTTTAAAGAAAAAAATAGCTTAGTATGTAGAAACACATGTTTTAAAAACATTTGAATAACAAAGTTTTTGATTTTAGACATTTTTAAATATGGTTTTTGAGGTTCAAATTTATTCTAAAAACTTTAGAATTTGTATTCTAATGATTAGAATTCGTATTCTAATGATAATAGAATTCGTATTCTAAAAGTTGTTCATGGTCTAAAAAATTTATTCGTATTCTAAAAGTTGTTCATGTTCTAAAAAAGTTAGAATTGAAATAAATAGAATATGTATTCGAATTCATTCTAATTTCTTTAGAATTCGTATTCTACATTTTTTAGATACAAATTCTAAAAGTTTTTCATGCTCTAAATTTTTTAAAATACGAATTCTAACATTCAAAAGATTTTAGAATGCGAATTCTAATTTCTTTAGAATACGAGTTCTAAAAAATATTAGAACTTGTAATTATTTTAGTAACCGAATCTAAAAATTAGGAAAACTCAATCTTTAAATATTTACTTATTAATTTCGGATATAATTAAGAGAAATAATTGTTTAACCTTACAACAAATAAAATAAAAATAATAATAAATGTCTAGAATCAAATTGAAAACAAGTTCAATCTATTAATTGCATGCATCTTCATCTTGTCAATGGGAAATTTGAGATGGAGGAGACGTGAGATGGTGATTGGTGAGAGACTGTGGACCTGAGAAGGGTACATGTTGAATACTTGTCCAATAAATATTTGAATATAGGCAT
Organism: Cardamine flexuosa; assembly: GCA_963555745.1. NCBI lineage: Eukaryota > Viridiplantae > Streptophyta > Magnoliopsida > Brassicales > Brassicaceae > Cardamine > Cardamine flexuosa. Next base: position 13,760,655 of record OY743221.1, on the reverse strand, counting down.
AAAGAAGAATCATGCTTGTAGCCATATTTAATCACCAAACGCATCAATTCAAGAATGAGCAGATAAATTTTTTAGAAAAATCACCACAAAAATAGACCTTTCCTAGCATTTTCAACACATTGTATGTCCACCAAATTAATCTTAGGATAAAATTTGCCTCCTGGAATCAACAAAAAGTTCATGACTTGAAAACAAAGATCCATAAATACAGACTCACTTTCTCCAATGGTGATGAACTGGTGACTGATGAGCAAAGCTAAAACACTTTTAATAAGTCTTAGTCCTCTCCTCAATTCAAACAAGGGTAAAATCAGTTCAACAGTGAAATTATGAGCTCGAAACTACCTCAGATAAATCCATCATGTAATTTTGACAATGAATTTCATATCCTGAAACTCCATGGCTTGGTTTGAGATTCATCTTCATGTTAAATACTTGTCCAATCTGAAATCACAAGATTTTTTCATTCTGATATACTTGACCAGAATTTTCAAATGCCCCATATTGAATCATCACCAACTCCTCCTTTGGTGAATCCAATGATTGATCATTTCTTCTTCTTTTCTTGGTTGCACTTAGCCCATCCTCCGGTTTTCACCACAACCTCTTTAAGTCTGTCTGTCTGTCTGTCTCTGTTTACCCCAAAGATAGAAAATTTCTTCAACTTTTTATCTCAATAAGATTCACACATGTGATTGTGCACCTCCACACATCAAAAGAATTCTCTGGCTTTAAAGCATCCCATATTCAACTGAAATTATACATGATTAATATTCTCGAGGGAAAATATAAATGGAAACCAAATTCTATTATGACACAAGTCAAAATGTTTGAGATCTCTCAAAAACTTTCAAAATTTAGTTCTTAAGCAGTAATTGCAAATCAATGAGAAACACAAAAATGGAGAAATCAAAGTTTCTTTTCAGTGGTTGAAGTGCCTTCTTTCTTCTCTACCTCTGTAGATTTATTACGGTCTTTCCTTTACCTCTTCTTCAAAGTAGTCATGTGTGCCTTAAGAATGGTGGCATATGATGCTTGAAATCTCTGGTGATCCTTAGCTCCAACCTTAAAACATTGCAACAAGTTAGCTTCAGTGTAACCTTAATGATCATTTTACTAGTATCAAATTTAATAGAAGTAAGAACTTGAAGCATGTTTTCAAAAGAGAAGGGTACATGTTGTGGACCTGGTAAACTGTAAGGCTCTAGTATCACAACCAGATTCTATAGCTCTTGATCTAGAAGATCTGTCACAACATTTGGTTATTTCAGCAGCATGAAAGGAAGAAAAAAAGAATGACATAAACGATTCAGATTCATATGTTACCTCATTAGCTGGTAAGCTTCACTCCTAGAGCAGTCCTGTGGAATTATTGCACCCTGAGGAAAGTTTCCCACCTGAGAGCCAGTATCTGCAGGCTGAATTCTCTCACCATCTTTGTTCTGCTGGCTGCTTGTTCCTTCTGCATTTCAATCTTTAGTTAATCCAAGAACAAAATCATAACAAAAAAAAACTGATATAGCTTCTGTTACTGTTAAAGGTTTAACGATCTTCTTTTTTTCAAGAAAACAGACAACAAATTGGACCAAGTACACACATTTACAAATGAATGAATCTGCGGATTAGATAATAAATAGATAGTAAGATCTAATTTCAGGCTAAACCCTATATTTCACTTTCTTAGAATGATTCCTAATATTACCAACTATCTACAATCACATGCTTACAGATTCACATGCAATCGATTAGTGTAACTACAATCAGATTACTTCTCTTCCTTGATCCTCTTTGATCTTACCTCACGGAACTAGATGGTAGATACAAGAATCAAGAAATAACGACTCAGGCAAAGAAGACAGAGAGCTCACGTACCTAGAATTGATCCCCAATTTCATTTAACAAAACCATAGAAACTTAGTCAAAGAAAAACTTGGAACCAAGAAGAGTTTGAATGAGAGAATTATCTCAGAAGATGTAACAATTCCGAGAGCCTCAACAAGACGATCCAATTACGGAATTACAGACAATCTACATTGAAAAGATCCCCAATTTGAATAATCAAAACCCTATAAACTGAATTAAGAAAATACTGAAGCATAGAAGATATTGAAGAGAGAAGAGAGGAAAACCTAAACCAACACCGAAAATAATGATGGATCGTCGGAGGAGCTGCTAAACGCCGGCGAAATCGATGATGACTGTCGGTGATTATCACCACCGGAGGTTTCCGAGTTGTTTTGTGATGTTACTATTTCCGATTTGGTATATTTTAGTGTGTTTGTATTTTTTTTTAATTTAAATTTAATATAGATTTAATATAGATTTAAATATTTCTAAAAAATCCATTAATTCCTTAAACTAAAGACTCTACATCAACTAGAGTGTTTGTTTTTACAAAACAAATTCTATTTTTATGGACTTAGAGGTTAAATTGGAATTTCATATTTCAAAAAATTAGATCACCAAAAAGATAAAAAAATGGTATAGATAGACAAAAAAATTGAAAAAGATCCTTAATTTCCAAATTTTCCTTATTAATTATATGAATTTTCAGTTAGATATGCTTCTTAGAATATTGATACACAATCAATTCGAGAGATAAAGAATAAGGAAATTTGGAAATAAAAGATCTCTAATGTTTTTTTTGTCTATATATACCTTATTTTGAAACTTGTTATTTTTTCCCAATTTACCCTTGCTACTAGAATGATCATATATTTTGTAAAAATAACCAGCTCAACATGTAGATACACATGTTTTAAAAACATTTGATGAACAAATTTTTTGATTTTAGACATTTTAAAGTATGTTTTATGAGGTTTCAAATTTGTTCTAAAAATTTTAGAATTCATATTTTAATGATCAGAATTCGTATTCTAAAAGTTGTTCATGGTCTAACGAAATTAGAATTCAAATAATTAGAATATGTATTCTACATTTTTTAGAATTCGTATTCTATAATTTTTAGAATACGAATTCTAAAAGTTGTTCATGCTCTAATTCTTTTAGAATACAAATTCTAAAAGTTCACGGTCTATTTTTTTAGAATACAAATTCTAACATTCTAAAAACTTTAGAATGCTACTTCTAAGTTTTTTAGAATACAAGTTCTAAAATAATTAGAACTTGTACTGATTTTAGTAACTGAATCTAAATATTAAGAAAATTAAATCTTTATTATTAATAATTCCGGATATAATTAAGAGAGTTAATTCTGTAACATACAATAATTACTAAACAATCGTAATTCTTCTTCTTCTTCTTCTTTTTCTTCTTCTTCTTTTGTGAATTTTTGAAGATCATGGTTCAAATTTATGTTAGCTGTGGTCGATGGAGATTGTATGACAATAAGAAGTGGGGATTTGTTGTTGATGAAGATAAACATGGCATATTAACTACTCTGGAAACCACTACATCTTTTGATGATTTGAAGTTGATGATTTTAGAAGACTATGAATTAGAACATAGTAAAATTGATGTTAAATTCAGTTTTTTACCCTTACATTATACAAGAAAATGCTTGATTTCCTAGAGCAGTCTTGTGGAATTATTGCACCCTGAGGAATGTCATAGCTTTTAGGGATATTACACACGTAAAGCTCGCAAGTTCTCAGTTTCTTCATCTCTCCTTCCGAGACCACTCTGTCTCCATCAGTTTCCCCTTCTCCAGTTTTAACCTCTCCTTCTCCTTTAACTTCTTCTTCATTAAGAACTGATAACTCTGAAGAAGAGACCTTAAGTTGCAGTGGTTGAGCTACAAAGAGACAAGAAAGAGAAGAGAGATGAAAAGAAGTGGAAGAAGGGAATTGAACTTTCAGGGATTCTATGTAAGAATAAGAAAAAGAAGAAGAAGTCGAAGAAATTTTGTATTTGGGAATGGCATTGTAAGACGATCGAGAAGAAGAAGATAAGGGAATTGCGAAGCAAGAGGCTTCCATTATCGAACCAGAAAGTAAAATAATTTGATAGGAAATATAATGAGGTTCAATATTGGAAGAGGAAACATGTTAGGAACCTTAATGAGATTCTTAACTTTCAAATAATCAAAATTTATAATAAACAAACCTTGTGATAATCTCGTAACAGCAAACAAGAAGGAAAAGGTTGAAATGATTCAAACTGAGAGCATTTTTTAACTTAATAATATATAGAAACATAAAACAGAAGCCAAAGACAAGACATAGCTTATATGGTTTTCAGACTTGAGATGTGCCTTCAGTAAACTTGGGGTCCTGTATCGTCCATCAGGCCCAATTCCAAACCCTTTAGGAACAGCAAACACATTCTCTAGCAACTGACTACGACCAGGCTGTGGACTCGCGTCGGCAAACTCAACAGCTTCCTCCACCAACTCGTCTATCTTCTTCTATATTGACTTTAGATCCGCTTCATTCGCTAGCTTGTTCTCTATCAAATACTTCTTCAGTGCTGTGATCGTGTCTCTAGCCGCATATTTGGCTTTCTCAGCTGCCAACAAATTAAGAAATACCAAAAAAAAAAGCTTTAAACTTTAAGGTTGGTTCAATCCTAATACAAACACACTACAAGGAAGGAAGGAATGAGAGATTTACCAGCACCACGGAGCTCATCAGGATCAGCCAAGGAGTGTCCTTTGAATCTGTAAGTCTCCCATTCAACCAAGGAGTGACCTTCTCCTCTTCTAGCTCTATTGACTGCCTCTTTAGCCACTTCTCCAAACAGAAGCATGATTTGCTGAGGAAGATGATTTTAGCAAATGATGCGGACAACGGGACAAGTACAGTATCATTCCACCGATGAGGACAATTCCAGTTAGAACAGTTTCTCCAAACAGAAGCATGTATAGGAAATCAGCAGTCTTTCCCCTGAATGAGTTTTCTTCAAGGAGTTTGCAGTATCGTGCGAGAAAGAACATATGGAACATGAAGTCTAAATCTGCAACAAATTAAAAGAACCCCAAAATTTGAAGACGCAATCAATCAGTCAAAAAGCCACTAACAAACAACAGCTTAACCTTGTCAGCAGCCTAGAGCTATAAATGTGACAAAAAAACAAACAATCAAGCAGGTGATACGAAAATTCAACTCAACTCTAAAGCTTCTGAACATTTCAAATTTCCTACAACTGAAAAAGGGAACCAAACGAAGTACTACTCAGCAGTAATGTGAGTTTAGCCACATCAATGTATCATGACTAAGAGTGTATAAGGCAAAATGCTAGTACATCTACTCATAAGCAGTCTAAATCAGTTATGAAGCCCAATTTCAACAAAGACACCATATACAGAGTAGCCTTGAACCACTAAAATTCACAAAAGACGAACTTGGCATAACAAAAATGTTGTATCCAATTCCTGAGTAAAAGACCGGAAATACAAGAAATTAGTAACGAGACACCAATACTGGTATTGCTTCACCACAAGGGTAGGATTCAAGTACAAGTTATATGGTGATATTATCTGCAAAACAAAAACACACTCCAAATCAATCACTAAGCTATTCGATATCATTTTTTTCGGTATGGATCCCTAATTTAGGTCAGCACAAACAAAAAAATCCATTCCATAAGGAAAAAGGATCAACCATAGTAATCAAAAACGATTAGTTCCAAAAATAAACAAATCAAAAGGTTCAGAAATCCAGGGAAAAAACTTAGAATTTCACAAAATTAACAAAAGAACCCAAACAAAAAAAAAAAAAAAATTGGCGGCAAATGAGCACAAACATCGAGCAAACATCCATATCTCAGGATCAGAAGTCGCTTTCAAGTGAGACATCCCCAATAGCTCACATGTTATTCTCCACGAGAAAGATAATAGGCAATTTTCAAGACTTCCCTTCTGTACTTTGAGCTAAACGCAGCACCAGTAGCCACAGGAATCCCTTCACCTATAAAAGCAAAGCCACCAAGCCGGAGGAGCTGCTAAACGCTGGCGAAATCGATGACGAGTGACTGTAATTATCACCACCGGAGGTTTCAGCGAATCGATGTAATTATTCCCAATTTGGGATAATATTAGAGTGTTCTTTTTTTTTTTAATTTTAATTTAATATAGATTTAAATATTTCCATAAAATTCTTTAATTCCTTAAACTAAAGACTCTATATTAGCAAGAGTGTTTGGTTTTACAATTATTTTTTTATTTTTTTGGATTTAGAGGTTAAATTGGAATTTCATATTTCAAAAATATTATAGCACCAAAAAAATCAAAAAAAGGTATAGATGGACATAAAAATTGAAAAACATCCATAATTTCTAAATTTTCCTAAAAAAATATTTATTTTTCTCTTTAAAAAGACAAGAAGGAAATATAAACTTTTATTGAACTGAAACTTGTTGTTTTACATCACGATAATACTTGTTTAAATAGAACCTAATTAACACAAGTGAGAGACATAAGTGGAGAGTTGTGTCTCTTCCAAAACCTAAACTAAAAGTCACAACTCTTAACATAATTAACTTAACCTAGAAATAAACTCAATTATCACCAACAATGCTCATTTTGGACTGGTTTGGTTTTAGTTTAGTTTTTAATCTACATGAGAATACTTAAATGTACTGATTAGATGAATAACTTTTTGTGGTATTATACATAATCAAGTCAGTGGTTTGATCAAAAGGTTCCCAGTTGGGGTTCATCAGCCATGCTTCCCCTAACCCAACTTCATACCAAAGATGGTGGATTTCTTGTGAACGATGAAATCAAGATTGTTGCTTCGATAAATGTTCTTGAAGTTATAGGCAAACTAGATGTATCAAAGGAACCGCAAGAAACAACCCAACCTCTGAAAAAGAAGAAGCTAGCTGAAGATAGTGAAGAGTCTAGTAATTTGGTCAATGGGACTCCACCAGTTAATGAAACCATGAACGTCATTAATGGTTTTCAAGTTCTTCCTTCCCAAGTAAGAAAAATTTGTACAACCTTAGGTGTCAATTTTACTTTTTCTTGATTTTTGGACAAGATGTGGATCTCTTTCATGTATATATATTTTTTATCCTTTTGTAATTGACTCGCAGGTGGATACTGTGAGGCGTATTTTTGAAAAACATCCAGACATTGCATTAGAATTCCGTCGAAAGAACCCACATTTGAGAAACGCATACATGAATTTCTTGCTTAGCCTAATCGAGACACTGTGTCAGTCACCTGAAAAGCTAACCAATGAAGATCTGGTGGAAAGCAGACAATGCACTAACAAACGTGAAAGTTTTGGGCTTTAAGGTGGATTGGTTGGAGAAGAAGCTTGAGGAAATAAAGGAAAAGAAGGAGGATGAGGAGACTGGTCAGACTCGGATTCAAGAATTGGAGGAGGGGTTGAAGGACTTGAAGGAGAAGTGCGTAGAGATGGAAGCTCAGCTGGAGAAAGAGAAGAAAAAAGTGTTGGCTGCTAGAGCTTCTCTAACTTTGGATGATCTTGTCTGATGATTCTGTGGTGTGTTCTCTTCTTTGTTTGTTTGTTCGTTTGAGTCTATGTTTTGAAAATTTGCTTCCTTTTAAATTCTAAGAAGCTAGAGAGTCATATTATTGTTTTATTTGTTTGATGATTGATATTAAATCCCCCGCAAAAAAATGAACCACAGTTTGTAATGTAGTTTTTTGTTGAGTGGAGAGGACTGACTAGGGTTTTGGAAACATCATTTTCAGCTATCAAATCAATAGGGCAAACCAGTATCCATAATCATATCTCTTCTTCCCTAAATATTACCGCAAAGCAGAGGATTTTGAATAAATGGCAACAATGAAAGGAACACACGCAATCCAAAGTTCCAAACAACAAGAACTTGAGCTCATAAAAACCAACAGTGAGATTTTAGAGTCCCGGGAAAAAAACATGGGAAAATACCATTAAAAACTTCCAACTTTACAACTTTTTCCAACAAAAACCTCAACTATACGCAAATATACAAACAATCGACAAAACTAGGGCTCCATCCACGGTAAGTCAGTAACGAAGGAGGCCCTGTTTGTTTACTCATTCAAATGATCCATTTGGATGGAGATAAGAATTCATGTTTGTTTCGCACTAAAAAAATGTCCATTCAAATGTCTCTCATCTGAATGAACCATCTGAATGACTTTTAAAATTTATGCTAAATTTTAATAATCATCTAGATGATCCAAATTGTACTCCAATTTGGATGGTTCATCCAAAAATAACAAATAACAAATGTACTCTTAACTATTTTCTCTTATTATTTTAGTTTATTTTTAAAATATTTATATCAACAATAATTTATAAAATATAACACATTTTAAAATATTCGTCAAAATTACGGTTTACAGTATTTACGGAAAACGCCATTGTCATTGAAGTTGTGATTTCACGGTTTTGGTGATAGAAACAAAAATTAAAGTTTACTTTTGAAAATCTACTAAGTTCATTCGAAGAAACACACATTCATTAATTGAATTGAAATCGAGTAAACTAAAACAAGAATTGATGGAAACTTTCAAGAAAAAGGAATGAACATAGAGATTCTGAAACCCTAAAATGCATAATTCGATGAAGACTACCACATAGAAGAAGAAATTAAATGTGATTTCGAAATCAGAAACTGAAGAGAAAGATTAAACATCGATTTCACAGAACTAACTAAAGGAAGAAAGAAAAGATTTTGGAAACTTACAAGAGTCCATTTCTGAAATGCACTTTCTGGGAAAAGTTATTTTTGAAACTTGTATTTGCGCATCAGAAAGAATAATGGAATAAATTGGCCCCATTGTAAAATGCCTACAACGACTAATTTTAATTTATTCGGTTAAGTAACCTAATCATTATTAATTTATACCAAGTTCAGTACCCGTTAGTTCCTGTCAGTTGGTTAACATCAATAGAAAATAGAAGAATATACCAAGAAGAAGAAAAACACAAAAATATCAAAGTTGACTCTTTCAGCTACAAGCAAGGACAAGAGTGATGGAGTTTGGGAACATGAGCACTTCCATGCTGTTAGTTACTTCTCCGTACTCACTATCTAGTTGAGGTCTCAAGAAACACATAAAAAAACTGTTAAATGTTAAAAAATCTGTTAATATAATAGTGTTTATATATATGAGTACATATATATATATATATATGTGTATATTTATGTAATTTATATAAACAAATCAATCTTTGAAAAAGAAGAGAGGTTGGATGTTTGTGTGTGTGTGTGTGTGTGTGTGAGAGAGAGAGAGAGAGAGAGATGTGAGCAAGTATGAAATATGTCTTCTTATTACTCTTTTTTGTTGTTATGACAAATGCCTTATAATTTCACATATTTATAGTAGTAGGAGAAAGAGGAGATATTGACACATATGTAAATGATGAGGATATTTTACATAATGTCATGTGTCATTTGTATTGGAGATGGAGATAAGTGTATGGTGTGTTGTCAAAAGGATGGATGCTCATTTTTCACATGTCCTTATAACACTCCCCCTTGAGTATCCATCATTATTGACATATTGCTTACTACTTCATTAAAAACTTTATCATGGAAAAATCAAGTGGCATAAAAACTATGAAATGGGGAAAATAGTACAGTGAGCACAATCTCCCTCTTGAAAAGATAAATATAGTCTTTTTTTTTATAGATCTCATAGATGACGCATTGCGATGCTACAAAGATGTTTTCTGAATGTTGTAGTAGGCTTTTGTAAAGAGATCTGCTGCGTTTTCACTTGAGCGAATGCACAGAATATCAAGTTCTTGCGTGTTCTCAAGTTCTTGAGTGTAAGAGAAAAATCTTGGGGGAATATGCTTCATTCTGCCACTCTTGATAAAATCTTCTTTGATTTGGGCGACACATGCAGCATTATCTTTGAAAAGTCTTGTCGGCTCTTCATTGGTGGCTACTCCACTTGCTTCTTGTATATGATGAATCACATAGATCTGAGCCAGACACATTATCTGCATGCTTCATCAAGCGCAATGATTTATGCATGGTATGAGGAAGTGGCGACTAATGTCTAATTCTGTGAATGGCACGAGATTGTAGTTCCTCTAATTGTGAAAATGTATCCGGTTTGAGATCTAGCTTTATGTGGAGCTGATAAATAAAGCTGCATCTGGAAAACCAAATAAACCAAACTCGAATTTTCTAGCGTAAAATAACACTAAGTCAACTGTGCCTTGGAGATAACGGAAAATGTGCTTAATACCATTCCAATGTCTGTGTAGGAGATGAACTGTATCTTGCTAGCAGATTAGTAGCAAATGCTATATCTGGTCTTGTACAATTTGCAAGATACATTAGTCCGCCCATAGTACTCATATAAGTACTTCAGAACCTAGTATTTCCTCGTTATCTTCACAAGGTCTGAATGGATATTTCTCAACATTCAGAGTTCTATTGACCATTAGAGTATAAAAAGGAGTCGATTTATCCATATAAAAGCATTTTAGTATCCTTTTAATGTAACTTGATTGATGCACAAATATTCCATCTTGGAAATGCTCTATATGGAGTCTGAGACAAAATTTTGTCTTACCAAGACCTTTCATTTTGAACTCTTCTTTCATATGAGTTCTGGCATCATCAATCTTCTTTTGAGTTCCAGTTATATTTAGATCATCAAGATATACATCAATGATCACAAATCTCGATGGAGATTTCTTAATAAAAACGCAAGGGCATATATTTCATTATTGGGAAAAATGTCAAAAAAAACCCAGAACTTTGAAAATGAGGATCTTTAAAGCCTGAACTTTCAAAATGCCATTTAAATGTTCAAGTTTTTTGTTGACTCGTAATTAAATAGTAAACTTTTGTTGACTAGGTCATTTGAGACACGATGTTAATTTGACGTCTATAGCGTTAAACATTCCGTTTGATCAAACGACGACGTTTCAAGTTTGATTAAAAATCATCAATTTTTAAATTGTGGACGTTTAAATCCTCAACTTTTTTCGAAAAATTATTTTAAGTTTTTGTTGACTTCATAATTAAATACCTAACTTATGTCGACTATGCCATTTCATGCATGGCTTTAAATCAAGTGACGGAGCATATTTATGGGATACAATTGCATGTTACCAGCTTCTGTTTAATCAAAACAACCGATGTTCCAACAACTATTTATTAAATCATTTTTTCTTTCTACTTCTGCTCGCTTCATTGAGATCCAACCATAATCAAGGAGTAAAAAATATTCTCAAATAAAAATCCATTTTTGGAGAAACATAATGCAACAAAGTCTTTGCCAACTAAATCTTTGGAAAAGTCCCAGAAAATTCTCTAAAACCCCTCAAGAGATTGAACTTCTTAAATGTTGGTGATAACTAATTAATTAAAATTTAATTTTTCGATAACTAATTAAGTTTTATTTAATATTCATTGGAACTCAAATAACATTAAACTCCTCAAAAGATTGAATTATCTAAAACCCCTCAGGAGATTGAATTTCTTAAGCTTTAAAAAACAAATGGTGAGTTTATGAAAATGAATCGGTTATTTGAGTCCCAATATATACTAAATACAACTTAATTAGTTATCTACAAATTAAAATTTAATTAATTAGTTATCACCAACGCTTAAGAAATTCAATCTCTTGAGAGGTTAGGAAAACTTTCCAGAGATTCCAGGTGGCAAAGTCTTTGTTGAATTATGTTTCTTCAAAGGTGGATTTTAATTTGAGAAGATTTTTGACTCTTTGATTATGGTTAGATCTTAATGAAGCGACCAGAAGAAGAAAGAGAAGAAAAATGATAAATAGTTGTCGGAACATTGGTCGTTTTAATTAAACGAAAGCTGGTAACATGCAATTATATCCCATAAACATGCTTTGTCACTTGATTTAAAATCATGCATCAAATGGCATAGTCAAAATAAGTTATGTATTTAATTATGAAGTCAACAAAAAATTAGGCATTTAAACGACATTTCTAAAAAAGTTAAGGGTTTAAATATCCACAATTTGAAAGTTGATGATTTTTAATCAAACTCCAAAAGAAGTTGTTTTGATCAAACGGAAGTTGTTAACATAATCTTTAACACCATAGATGTCAATTTAACGTCGTGTCTCAGATGACCTAATCAACGAAAGTTTTCTATTTAATTACGAGTCAACAAAAAAATTGAGCATTTAAATGATATTTTGAAAGTTCAGGTTTTAAATGTCCTCATTTTCGAAGTTCAGGTTTTTTTTATATATTTTTCCCTTTCATTATTTACATATACTTTCTTAATAAGTATTCCCTTAAGCAATTATACCACATATGTCCAAATTGTTATAATCCTTAAGGGATTTTCATGTATATATCATTATCAAATTAATGATCCATATAAATATGTTGTCACTACATCCATAAGGTACATATCTAGATTTTAGATGTCGTTAGGCTCATTAAGTTCATGAATGTAATTGCATCCATTACTGAAGAATGTTTTCTTCATAGTCTACTCTATTTCTCTGAGAAATACCTTGTGCTACAAGTCGTGCATTATATCGTGTGATTTCATTTTTCTTATTTATTTTTCGCACAAAACCCCACTTGCATCCAACGGGTTTACATCATCAGATGCAATAACAATATGTCCAAATACTTTTCTTTTATTAAGGGAGAATAATTCAATTTGCATGACATGTTTCCATTTCTCTCAATCGTGTATTTTCTGACATTCTGATACAGTCCTTTGATCTAGATCATCATTTTCATTATCTATCTCTTTGGATATAGAAAAAGAGAATATTCCACTATCATCATTAATTTCTTCTCTAATCCATAATTTTCCATTTTGAGCATGTTAATGGAAATATCATATCTTCTATATTGTCTCGCCCTGAGGACTTTTTTCTTTATCAGGTTCTTCTTGAATATTTTCTTTTATTTCTCCTATTTTTATTTTCTTTCCGTGATTTTTATCTTTAGAGCCCATTGGCCTCCCGCGTTTCAGTTAAATTTTAGGTTCATTTACTTTACTCTCATTTGATTCCTCCATTGGAATTTCAACTCTTGATGGGGCATTAGCAGCAGGGATATAAGACTTTCTCATTTTTTTGTATCTATGAACGCATATGGTAGTTGATTTGCCATATTTTTCAAATATACAATCTTTTGTATTTCAATTGCGCGTTCTTTTCTAGGAGGATCAAGATATACCAATGATGGCGTAAACCATGTAATATCTTTTGGTATTTGTTTAATTCCTCCCCCTAATGCTGAAAATTCATCTTCATTAAAATGGCAATCAGCAAAACATGCTGTAAACATATCACTAGCTTTTGGTTTGAGATATCGAATTATACTCGGTGATGCATAGCCGACGTATGTACACAATCTCCTTTGTGGTACCATTTTTATTATTTTTGGTGAGGTTTTGGGAACATAAACTGCACATCAAAAGATATGGAGATTGGATACATTTGGTTCTTGTCCAGATGTTAAGTGTAATGGGGAATATGTATTTTGCACACTTGGTATATCTGTACAAATTTTGCAGCATGCAAAATTGCATGAACCCATATAGAAATTGAGAGTTTTGTTCTTAATACTAATGGTCTAGTAATGAGTTTTAGCCATTTAATCAAAGAATCAGCCATGCCATTTTGCGTATTAACATGAGGAACCGGATGCTCAACATCGATTCTCCATTGACATACAATAGTCATTAAAAGCTTGTGAAGTAAATTCATCGGCGTTATTAAGCGTGACTTTCTTTATGGCATAATCAGGGAATTGTGCATTTAACCTGATTATTTGGGCAATGAATTTTGTGAAAGTCGTTTCAAGTTGTCTACATACATGTGACCATCTACTAGATGCGTCGATTAATGTCATGAAGTATTGTAATGGTCAGCATGAGGGTGGATTGGTCCACATATATCACCATTAAGAATATAGGAGATTCATTTCCAATTTTGGCTGGAGATGGCTGAATTATGAGTTTTCCTTGAGAACATTCATTACATGAAAACTCATGAGATTTAAAATCTTTTTGCTTTTCAATGGATGGCCATTAGAATTTTGCACTACTGTTTGCATCATAACTGAACGATTGTACTCAAGTCTTTCATATCAAACTTTAAATTAATCAGTAAACACTATGGCATATGATGTGACCATGTGAATATTTGTGCAATATAATCCTGAGGATAACATTGGTAATTTTTCCAATGTATGTTTCCTCTCTTTTTGAATGCAAAGATATTCAATATCATTCTTATGCATAGTCTCTATGTGATATCTATTTTTACGGATATCTCTGAAGCTTATTAAGGCTTATTAAGTTTCTATTAGTTTTAGAGGAATATAATGCATCACATATTTCAAATTTTGTTCTCCTTAACATTAGGAAACTTGCTTTTCCAAAGCCTATAATAATCTTTGCATTTCCAGAAATAGTATTCACGCTTCAAGCTGAGTCTATTATTCTAAGTGAGGAGAAGTACTTTTCATCTTTAAGAATTGTATGAGTCACAGCACTATTTGGTAGACATATATCTTCATCCTCAATCTCAAATTTTGACATTTTATGAGATCAAACATTTACAGAACATGCATTAAAAGTATAAACTTATAAAACTATAGTATAATAAAACTATTTTACAATAAACATATAAAAACATAAGTTGCAATATTTTACAATGAAAACATTTTTCAAAAGATTTTAAAAACATTATTCATATATTATAAACATAGTGACATCATGTCTTCTCGATCTCTTTATTTCTCGTTGTCATTATCAACAAGAAAATCGGCAATATCAAGATTAGCTTCATCATCTGGACCATGGAAGGAAGGTCCACACATCAGAGATGAGGTTAGTCTCAGCATCCTTTTCCATAGATTTTCGAGATGCTTGGTACAGATCAGCCAAATGTTTTGGTATACAACATGTTTGGTACCAATGACCTTTCATGCCGCATCTATAACGAACATTCTCATTTTGCTTTTTTACAATGTGGCTGCCATCATTAACTTGAATGTTTTCTTTGGCCTTTCCAGCGTTTAAATTGTTAGGATGAAAACTCCTTTATCTTTCTGGTCCACCACCTCATCCACTACCGCAACCACGGCCTTGATTGCGTCCATGTCCTCGACCATGTCCATGTCCTCGTCATCGTCCTCTACCTTGCCATTATTAAAACTGGATGAATCAACATTCACTTCTGGAAGTGGAGCTGATCCAGTTGGACGAGTTTGATCGTTTATCATCACGAGCTCATTGTTTTGTTCAACAACTTGAAGGACTTGCATTAAGTCAGAGTATCGATTATAATTTCATGCTCGATACTGTTGCTGGAGGATTATGTTTGTAGGATAAATTGTTTGAAATGTTTTCTCAATCATATCATGATCAGAAACATTTTCACGACATAGTATTATACTCACTTACACTTTTGTAATCCTGAAACCGCAGATTAAGCCTGTCATGTTTGAATTTTAGTAAGATCACATATTTCTTGTGATCAAACCTATCTTTGAGGCATTTCCAAAGATCTACAGTGATATGTTCCTCAGAGGCTCTAAGGACACAAAACATGGAGTTTTCAACATCAAGAAAGCAATGGACATTCATGGAGCAATATGAGCATTTGGAGCACTTATAGGAGTCAAGAATTATTCTATTACAAGGGACTTAAATCAATAGTTTAGAGTTTCACTACATCTAGTGAAGACTCAGGAGGATCAATCAAACATTTGGAGGTTGTATAAGGTCCACATTGGTCATGGTATCCGTTCGAGAAGGCTAGTGCATGGCCATATGATCTACTTGCACTCTTTCTCCCTTATCTTGGTTTTGTCCCATTGGGTTTACCGAGTAAGGTTTTTAATGAAGCTTGTGGTTCATATGCTCACCTTTGCCATCTCTAGTCAGATCCACATCAGGCCCATTTAGAAGACATTTTGGGCGTCCATTATCTCATCAATTTCTATCTATTTGAATTCAGACTTTCTCTTTAATTCTGCATGGTCTTTGCGTGTGTTTACGAGGCATGTCTCGTATAGTTACGTCATTTGTGTCTCTTATTCTCCTACTCTTCGCCTTCTTCTCTTTATACTCTGATCTGAACTCATTGTATCCTCTATCTATCTATTTATCAATAAAATCTCTTTAAACTCATAGATCATTGTCTTTGTTTTCGAGTGATTCAGATACAAATACTCTTACATCATTTCGTGTGAATCAAGTGATCAACCCATCTCATCAAAAAGCTTTTCCACATCTTTTTGTGACGACATTCAACCCATAAATTGCAAGGTGCTTGTTAATCAGGTATTGCAACCCCTTCACTGTTACTTCAATCTCTTAGTGTCGAAATTGGGATTCGTATCCTCACCAGGAACGTATCAAACAAGATTTTCTCTCGTGATATATTCCTCCTTTAAACCATCATGGAAGTGATAACATAAAAATACCATGGCTTTTGCTTGATTCTCTTCTGATGTCATTTTTAATGTATCGATTGTATCAAGCAAATCCTTAGATTTTAGATACATTTTTTTGCATCAAATGCCATGTTAAATAATTTTTTTCCACAAACATCAAGGGCAGCGATATTGAGCTTTACCAAATTTGACATGATAACTCTATAATAATAAAGCAATATTAACCATAAGTTTAATGAAAAAATTTGAAACTTGTTTTTTTAATTTTAAATAAATAAACTATAAAAATACTGAAAGATATCAACACTAACTATAGTGTAATAACAACATACATTAAATCAACTATTTAGGAGGCACAACCTTCTATCGGATCAAGTAGGCATAACCTACTCTATAATCAAAGAGTAGGTATAACATTTTACTCCTTAAATATTTAAAATAAATAATTTTATTAATTTTAATTTAAATATTACCTCAAAAATTTGATTGGAGAATGTTCGTTTGGATCCGGAGTTTACTCGTGCTGATAACATGTTAAAAATCTTTTTAAAATATATGAGTATATATATATATATGCAAGTATATATATGTGTGTATATTTATGTATTTATTTACAGAAATCAAACTTTGAAAAAGAAGAGAGGTGGGACGTGAGGGAGAGAGAGAGAGATATGAGCCAGTAAGAAGTATGTCTTCTTATTACTGTTGTTGTTGTTATACAAATGCCTTACAATTTCACATATTTATAGTATTAGGAGAAGGAGGAGAGATTTACACATATGTAAATGATGAGGATAGTTTATATCATGACATGTGTTTGTTGTACTAGAGATGGAGACAAGTGTAGGGTGTGATGTCAAGAGGATGGATGCTCATTTTTCACATGTACTTTCAACATTAAGAATATACTTGAGACAGACATTTCACATGTGCTTTCAACATTAAGAATATATTTGAGGCATGACTTTAAATCAAGTAACGAATCACATTTATGGATTAAATTGTCTGTTTAGCAGCTTCCGGTTCATTAAAACGATCAATGTTCTGGCAACGATTTATCATTCATTTTTTTCTTCCAGTCATTTTATCAAGATTCAACCATAATCAAGAAGTTAACAATCTTGTCAAATTAAAACCCATCTTTAGAGAAACATAATCACATGAAGTCTTTGCCACCTGAAATCTCCAAAATATTCTCATGGAATTCTCTAAACTCGATGGAACAGAGAATTTATGAATTGATTCTAACTCAATATTATTTTAATAACCGGTTCAATGGAAGTGGATATCATTGGTTATTACCAACGCTTAAGAAACATTATTTATTGAGGGGTTTTAGAGAATTTCATGGAAAATTTTTGGAGATTTCAGGTGGCATTTTAACTTCTTGATTATGGTTGGATATCGATGAAGTGACGGGAAGAAAGAAACGAATGATCAATAGTTTCCAGAACAGTGGTCGTTTAAATGAAACATAAGCTGCTAACAGACAGTTTAATCATGTAAATGTGCTCCGTCACTTGATTTAAAGTCATGTCTCAAATAGCACAGTCAGCACAAGTTATGCATTTAATTATGAATTTATTGAAAACTTTGGCATTTAAACAACATTTTTTAAAAAGTTGATGATTAAAACGTCCACATTTTGAAAGTTAATAGCTTCTAGTAAAATTTGAAACAACGTCATTTTGATTAAACAGAAATTGCTAACGAAAGTTTTAACACTATCAACGTTAATTTAACGACGTGCCTCAAATGGCCCAGTCAACCAAAGTTTGCTATTTAATTTTGAGTCAACGAAAAACTAGAGCATTTAAATGGTATTTCGTAAGTTCAGGGTTTAAACGTCCTAAAAATGTAAGTTCACGCTTTTTTTGATATTTTTCCTCAATTTTAACCATAAGTTTAATGAAAACAATTTGAAAACTTTTAGGAAGCACAACCTTTTATCGGATCAAGTAGGCATAACCTACCTTATGATCAAGGAGTAAGTATAACTTTTCTACTCTTTAAATATTTAAAATAAATAATTTTAAATATTAATTTTATTTTAAATATTAATTTTATTTTAAATTTAAATTTTAGTTTAAATATTTTCTCAAAAATTTGATTGGAAAATGCTCGCTTAGATCCGGAGCTTACTCGTACTGATAACGTGTTAAAAATATTTTAATATATATGTTCTTTAAATATATGAGTATATATATATATATATATAATTGCAAGTATATATATATATATGTGTGTATATTTATGTAATTTATTTAAACAAATAAAACTTTGAAAAAGAAAAGAGGTTGGACGTGAGAGAGAGAGAGAGATATGAGCAAGTAAGAAATATGTCTTTTTATTACTGTTGTTATTGTTATTACAAATACCTTACAATTTCACATATTTATAGTACTAGGAGAAGAATGAGACATTTACATATTATTGTTGTTGTTATTACAAATACCTTACAATTTCACATATTTATAGTACTAGGAGAAGAAGGAGAGATTGACACATATGTAAATGATGAGGATAGTTTATATCATGACATTTCTCTTGTATTGGAGATGGAGACAAGTGTAGGGTGTGATGTCAAGAGGATGAATGCTCATTTTTCACATGTGCTTTCAACACTAAGAATATACTTGAGACAGACATTTTTAAAACGGTTATGACTATTGCTTGAAACATGAGTCTGAATCATATATATTTGTCACTCTTAGAAACTCAAGCTGTAGTGAATACCAGGTTTTGAAAATGATTTTTATCAGTCAGTGATGTTGGTTAAGACTCATTTTGATACTTTCTTCGAGTTATTGGATCAGTGAAACACCAAACATTCCAAAAGAACTTAAGAGACTTTAAACTTTTACTCATGCTTGACCATAGTGCCAGCATTCTTATTCATATCTATTTGATGCTCCGTCTACAAAGTCAGACTTATTGAATGTTTTTCAACAACCTATTAAGAATATTGCATACAAACTTTGAATAGTGCAACACAAACATAACAACACAAGCAACTCAAATTCATTTCGAGATTTTAGCAGCTAGTTCTCTAACAAGCTTAGCAGCTACCATTGCTGTCATACCATCAACAGTGTCACGTTGCGGGTTGAACTCGACAACATCAGCACCAACCACATCTGCTTGAAGGTTATGTAAGATGTTAAGGACGTCTCGGAAAGAGAGACCTCCCGGTTCGATATGGGACACACCAGGTGCAAATGCTGGATCGAGACAGTCGACGTCGATGGAGATGTAAACACCCTTCACTCCTTCCCCTAGTTTCTGTATAAACCCATTCAATATATCACTTACTATGTACCAAATGCACAAAACCTCAAATAAGGAGCTTCTTGAAACGAAAGCTGCAATTTTTCAAACCAAATATCTAAATTTATGGAGAGAAGAGATACCAGATTTTCCAAGATTTCGCGGTCTTTTGAGAAAGTTCGCATCTCATACTGTTCTACACCAAATCTCTTGCCTTGTTCACGTCCTTCCTGGTTTATCGATCTAATCCCAACCTACAGTAATGTTGTGATTCTCCTTAGCAATATATCTTTCCAGCAGATTTGTGATGTATATAATTTTATATAACAACAACGGAAACATTGAACAAACCTGTAAAAGTCGCCGAGCATAGCCACCTTCCATGATCCGAGCAAAAGAAGAAGCATGAGAGTACTTGTTTCCTTCGAAACAATCATATATATCAGGATGCGCATCAAAATGAAGAATGTCTACAGGTCCTCCAAGCTTCTCAGAAACCGCTCTCACAACAGGATAAGTAATCGAATGGTCTCCACCTAACACTAGTGGGCGCAATGGCTCCTGATACGGTATATCAAACACAATCTCAGTAGAAAACTTTTAGAATCATTGACCTTAAACTAATATGAAAAACACTAATAAAATCTCAAAGGGGACTTCACAGATTTAAACATCGGAAACTTATAAACTGAATTCTACATAAAAGTGGCATAACACTAGAGCTAATGGTGAAAAAATAGCTTACCTCTTCCATCACAAGCTTCACAGATTCACTTATAACATTCATCAATCTATCATCATCAACCCCACAATCTCTAATCTCTTGTACAGGAACATCTCCAACATCTGTTAAAACCCGCGGATCCTTTAACTCCTTCCCTGCACAATTCATACCACAAATACACCACACAAATTGGTAAAAACCAAAACATCAATGACTCTATAATCCATAAATAGCACAAACCAAAATACCCCAATTTGAGAATCAAGATTATTCCTTTACAAAACATGAAACTTTCCAACAATCCAAACTCAAGTTACCTTCTTCAGTGGAAGAGTTAGTGCTGCCACACCAAATAGCTTCTCTAATACGAGGAGGAGCAAAAGCTGGACCTTGAAGAAAAGAAGAGTTATGACCAAGTGGTACTCCTAGAAGCGATGTTGCAGCTTTAGCTCCACCTAAAAGACGAACTAACTCTCCCTAAACACAAATCCCCACAATGATCAAATAAACAGATAGACACATAAACATTTAAAATGATATAAAGCTTCAAACTTTACATACATAAACATTAAAAGGATAAAGATTCAAACTTTACATACATAAACAGATAGAAACATATAAATTAGAATGATAAAGCTTCAAACTTTACATACTTTGAGCTTAGCCCTTTCACGAATCAGAGTTAACGAAGCATCAATGACACGATTTTGCCCTTTCTCGATTAAAGAAGCAGAGACGCTTGTGAATGATGCAGAATTGAGTTTCTTGAAACAGTGAATTCCTCTTCTCCCAATAATCTTCGACATATCTGAAATTTTTAATATGATTTTGAACAATTTTCAAATGCAAAGGTAAGATCAGGCGAGAAGATTTAACGAAGATTAAAAAAACTAGATCAAGAACTCACTGATCAAAGTTGGGTAACACAGTTAGTGACGATTCGTTTTGAGAAATCCAATCTCTATTTGCCTATTTGGCCGGTCGGAGTTTTCAGTGCTACGAGAACGAATTAGTGACGAGTCATTCTGATTTCTTGGTGTATCCTCTAATTTTTTTGTTTATCCTAAAATTAAATATTACTCCATCACTTTCTTAAAAAAATGACATTTTCACACATTTCACACATACTAAATATTTATATCTATACTCATATAATTTAAAGTCCATATTAAAACTAAAACTAAAAATATTATAGTGTCAATTTAATTTAATTATATATATATATATTTACCTTTTTTTATAAATTAACCGCGGATTAATAGTTAGTATAGGTTTATTTATTTTATTTTAACAATTACATATATATATATAACATTATTTTAGTTTTGTTATTTTAAATTAATTGCTTATATATATATATATACGATTTGTATTGGTATAATACCAAATTGTTATTATGGCTCAGTGGATGAGGATTAGATATGAATTTGTCAGGTTCCCAGCTTGATTCTTAGTTGGACAAGTTTTTGTTTCTTAATGAAATGACGTTGTTTTGAGTTTTAACGGAGATTACTAACGGAATATTGACTCCATTAACGGAAACTTAACAACATGCTTGAAATGGCCAAGTCAACAAAAGTTTTGTATTTAATTTGAAAGTTAACACAAAATTTGAAATTTAAATGATATTTTGAAAGTTCATGATTAAAACGTCAATTTTTAAAAAATTTATGTTTTTTTTTTAATATTTTTCTGTATTCTAAAACTATTTAGGGAATTCTATCCTAAATAGGTTAAATTAAAGAATAATTTGGGTTAATCGCTAATGGGCCGAGTGATCCATTGTTAGTGCTCGTTCCGGATCCTTCAACAAAAAATTTAAAATTTTTATATCTTTTGAGAGAAATAAAAATGAATATAAGTTTATATGAGTTAAATATTGAGGAAGATGAATGAGTTCAATTTCAATTTGTGATTTGTGAAATCGTGGCTTGTTGTGAGAAAATTTAGGGATTTCTAAAATATATTTGTTTTAAATCATATATATATATATAATATTTCATTAGAAGGTCTGGATGCGGCCAGCGATGAAGGAGATTTAGGGTTCTATGCCCTTCGATTCCTTGTCGTGTTTATTGGGAGTTCTTTTGGTTTCTGATGGGAAGATCTGTGGTTTCAATTGTCTGATTCGGTGGGTGTATTTAATTAGTGGGAAGGTTCGATTTTGGAGTTTTAACGGTGGATAATCCTTGGGACAGAGATTCTGGTTTCAGAGGTTTCAATTTTTATCAGATTATGGAAGTGAGTTACTGACGTGGTCAATTAGTGATAAGATTGGCTTGGTCTCTCAATGGATTCTCATGATGAGTTTGGATCTACAGAGTTTAGGTGGAATCAAGGAGATTTTGCTCCGAGATCTCTCAGATGTGGTTGTTAAACAGGATCAAGGTGAGTTTTTGTTCGGATTCGTTTCACCATTTTTATTGGTTGATGATAATGGATTTGATGTTGGAAGCCAAAGTTTCTGGATTTTTTAGGCGGATCGGATGGGAAGTTTAGTGGGACAAGGAAAGTTGGTTATGATTATGTTTGAGCTTCAGATTTCAGGAATCGATAGGGATATTCTTTCTCTGTTGATTGATGTAATTAAATTGGAAAGATGGGAGATTATGTATCTGGAAGATTTTGTTGGATCTATTAGAGGTCTTCGTGGGATCTGAATTTGTGAGGAAATTGTTTTTAGTAATATTCTGGACAGATCTGGAGGATTTGATTAGATCTTTTGTGTTAAACTCCTTGGATTGGTGGTTATTGTTTTTTATTTATTGGAGATTAGTTGGGTTCTGGTGGATTAGTATACATAGATATCGAATGGATGTTATATTCATCTTCATCCTTGTCTCATATACTATTTACAGAGTTCTAAAGATCTTTTTCCCTTCCTCTCCGTCTACTCTTTTTCCCGAGGCTCTGTTTATGTTGGTGCTAGGGTCGTTATGGCTCAGTTAAGTTTGAATAAAGCTAAGGTGACAATGGTGAGGACTGAAACGGTGAAGATCTCAGGATCTCTTTTGGCTCAAAGGATTCAACAGTTGTCGAAAATTCTTTGTTGTGCCTTGGTAATAATTGCCTTAGGCTGTCTAAACTTTCATAGTACACTGCCTCGTATATTGAATTTATTTTTCCAGAATCAACTTACACACCATATTTGGATTAAAAAGATCTTTGAACAAATTTATGCTTACATTTTGCAATATTTTCTCAACTACTTCTTCTGGAAGAGAGGTGATCATCAACAATGTCGCACTCATCTCCTTCCACCTTTGTTTTCCTATCATTTTTCCTATATCAAAATGGACAATCATGTTAAATACATCAAATATAAAAGAAAATACAGTAGAACCTGGTCCCAAGTTTGTAAAAATAAGCAAAATTTGATAAGATAATAAGATAATATGTTTTTTTATAATCTCTATGTAAATATATGGTTCCATTTATAACATAAATTAATAATTATATAAATTTGCATATATATATATATAAAAAGATAATATAATTTGTTTTTATAATTTCTGTTAGAACTCATAAATTACTTTTCTTATATAAGAAAATTTATGTTGTATTTTAACTATCATATTGTTATAACATAAACAAATTTGTCATAAAATAAAGTAAACTTTTCTATAGGTTTTTAAATTCTAAATATGCATAACTATTTTAATAGTTGTATAAGTTATTTAAATACAACAATTGAGGTTGCTAATCATAAACTTAAATTTATGTTACTTGTTTATATAAGTGAATTCATCTATAATTTTTGTTCTTTATTTTCAGAATAATTTGATTTTTTAAAAAAATTTAAACTTTCAAACTCAAAATTATTAAAATTTATAACATGCACTACTTTAATTTTATTTAGATCAATTTTTTTAAATTAAAAAATTTTTGTTCTGTAAGTTAATAAATATTATTTTATACTATATATTAATATTTATTAATTTATAAATAAATTAATATTACTATAAATTAATAAAATTTCATGGTCTCAAGATTATTAATTTATAGAAGTTTTACTGTATCTATGTGCAGAAAAAATTACGGTGGTGCATGCACAAAAATAAATGTTGCACTTTCATACGTACGATCAATAAACTATTTTATCTTTTAGATAGTAAGATAGTTACCTTTAATTTTTTTTAGTGAAATATCTATGACAAGAAATCGTAGGCAGAATGATGCAACTTTCTTTTCTCTGGTTCCAGCAGGAAGACCTAATTGTGCGTGCTGTAATCCATAGTTCATGGAGATACTATAATAGAAAAGTCTGTTGAATCTATCTTTCGAAAAACTTGAAATAAGAAGTCAGTCGAGCCAAATAGTGTGTTTTAATGTATGGCTTTATTTTGTTATCTTGCCTTAAAAAAGTTTCTTGCCGAGTGTTTCGTATTTGTGTTTTATGTTAGTTCGATGTTCGAGATTGTTTCCCTCTATTTTGTAAACGGGAGTGATCTCATTTCGGGCATCCAAGTCAACTGGCATGGACGGGTTCGCTTGTTGTAATGAAGATTCGCCGACTTCCCTGACCGTCGGGCTTCCAAATATGCGAGATTGACCAATGACGGGTGATGGGTCGCTTCCCTGCTCGAGATGACCTCAAAGTTGCACCAGTCGATCAGCGCAGCACCTGAAATCGACCGCGTACTGCTGGAGGTGCAGAACACACCCTTCACTTGGCAGATCTGGAATATAAAGGTCCGACCATAAGAGAAGCTACGATTCCCTACATATGATGGTACGACCGATCCCCAACAGTTCGTCGCCGCCTTTACCATCGCAATGGGCCGTGCACAGATACTGCTCGGCGATGAAAACACGTCTTTTTTCAGTACATCGAAAACTTGCAAGGATCTTCCCTCAATTGGTACTTTCGCCTAAAGATCAATTTCATAAGCAGCTACGAACAACTGGTCACGGTGTTCCTGAAAAACTACTCATACTTCACAGAGAAAAGCTCCTCCAGTGTTGACCTCTAGACGCTCCAACAAAAGGAGGACGAACCACTCAAATCCTTCATCGACAAATTTAAAGCCATCGCATCCAAAGTAGGCGACACGGAAGAGACCATGCTCATGGCCCTCAAGAAAGGATTGTGGTACCGGTCTGAATTCTGGAAATAAATTAAAGTCCGCAGACCGGTAACATTGGAAGACGCCTTGCACAGAGCAATCCGCTATATAGAGATCAAAGAGATCCAGAACGCCATGTCAAAAAGAGACCCCCCCAGATCGGGGCCCCAAAAGGAAAAAAAAAGGACCCCGATCACCGAGAAAAGCATCGCAAACCGTGCAACCACTCGCACATAGGTAACCAAAATGATACAAACGACCGGGGAAGACAAGGTTTGGTAAACACGGTCAGTGGCCGGCCCAGCCAACTGCGTGCCCTGCCCCAACAATGGAACAATAGCTGGACTGGAGCAGGGAATAGACAACCGGAGAAGGACTCTTTTGCACCTACCACGGTGCATGGGCATTCGACAAGACAGTGCCGCACGTTGCAAGATAAGTTGTTCAAGCAATATCAAGCAGCAGAAGAACTTAAGCCCGCTGACCAAACAATAGATGCCCCTAAGATCGAGGAAATAAGACACCAGCCAGGACCATCTAACGCCTGCAACCGACATAACGCGCAACTACCCACACTTCCACCACCGGACTCTCAGAAGCGTCTGCGAGCTGAGCTGAGCGACCAAAGGCCCTCTGGTAATTTGAAGTTTAAAACTGTGACAATGATCATGGGCAGCCTTCTAGACTGCAACGATTTAGTAAGAGCGATCAAGACTAACCAATGCCGGACGACGACTGCAATCAAGTGGGATGCGCGGAAGTGTGGGATCTTTCTTGCGAATTCCAAAGCCTGACCTTCGATGACACGGACGCAGTCGGCCTCGTCACCCTGCACAACGACCCCCTAGTGCTCCAGATCCAGATAGCTGACTGCCTGGTTTCCAGAGCCCTGGTCGATACCGGTAGCTCAGTCGACGTTATTTTGAAAGAAACGTTAAGCAAGATGGAGCTCAAAAACTTCAAGATCAAACCCTACGTCCAACCATTGACCGAATTCGATGGCGACACCACGATGAAGTACGGCACGATAAGGCTCCCAGTCTACGCCGGTCCGCTAATAAGAACGGTAAAATTTCTGATCGTAGACAAGTCGTCCATATACAACGTCATCCTGGGGACCCCTTGGATCTATCAGATGAGAGCGGTCTTGTCCACGTTCAACCAATGCATCAAATTCCCAACGTAATTCGGAACGCACACGCTCTACGGAAGTCAGCACATGACAAGATCTTGCTTTCTCATCGAGCTTCATCTAAGGAAGAAAAATAAGGAACCGCAGAACTGTCTACTAATCAAGCCAAGAATCAAAAACGACCCATCCACATACGTACCGATGCCCAAAGATGTCACTGAACTCTTGAACATCGATTCCACCGACCCGACAAGGTGCGTCAAGATAGGCACCGGACTAAGACCGGATTTCTGCAACGTGTTTGAAGCTTTCCTCAGAAAGAATGTTCACACCATCGCATGGACACCGAGTGACATGATCGGGATTGACATCACCGTCACCAGCCACGAGCTTAACGTAGACCTCGACTTTAAACTAATCCGACATAAGAGGAGGAAATTGGGATGGATCAGGCGAGAGCTGTCCAAGATGAGGTGGAACGACTAAAGGCGGCAGGGGCCATTACCGAAGTAAAATATCTGGAATGGCTGGCGAACCCGGTCGTGGTCAAGAAGAAGAACGGGAGTTGGAGGATTTGTGTAGATTTCACCAATCTCAATAAGGCATGCCCTAAAGACTGCTACCCCCTCCCAAACATTGACCAAGTGGTCAAAGCCACGACAGGAAATGAGCTGCTCTCTTTCATGGACGCATTCTCAAGCTATAACCAGATCGCTATGTACCCAGACGACCGCAAAAAAATAGCTTTTATCACGAAAAAGGAACTTACTGCTACAAAGTCATGCCTTTCGAATTAAAGAACGCCAGAGCAACCTACCAGAAACTGGTCAACCAAATGTTCGCCGACCAGATTGGCAAAACGATGAAGGTGTACATAGACGACATGCTTGTGAAATCGCCAAAGGCAGAAGATCACATATCCCACCTTGACATGTGCTTCGGAACATAGAATTTGTACGACATGAAGCTCAACCCCAACAAATGCACGTTCGGCGTCCTGTCTGGAGAGTTCCTTGGGTACATTGTTACACAACGAGGGATAGAAGCAAACCCGAAACAGATATCTGCCATCCTCGACCTCCCCTCCCCAAAGGATAAGAAGGAAATCCAGAGATTGACTGGAAGGATAGCCGTACGGTCAACAAACAGATGCCTGCCCTTCTACCAGCTGCTCGGGACCGGTAAAAATACAAAGTTCAAATGGGACGACACGTGCGAAAACGCTTTCCAAGAGCTCAAGAGATACATATCCTCGCTTCCCATCCTTGCTTAACCCGAAGATGAGGAACCACTGTACCTTTACGTAGCAGTCTCCCCGCCACAAACAGTGGCGTTCTCATCAGGGAGGACAGAGGAGAGCAAAGGCCGGTCTTCTACATTAGCAAGTCTCTCAACAGTACTCGGTTTTAGAAAAACTAGCCTTTGCAGTATTGGTGTCCGTGCAAAAACTCTGACCATACTTCCAATCTCACCCGATCGTTGTTATGTCCAGCCAGCCACTGAGAACAATACTCCACAGCTCGATGCAGTCGGTCCGCATGACGAAGTGGGCGGTAGAACTCGGCAAGTTCAACATCGTGTATTGAAACCGCACAAGTATCAAAGCACAAGTATTAGCAGATTTCATCATCGAACTTCTTCCAAACACGACGTATGAGCACGACGCGTTCGGACGTTTATGGTCTCTCTTCGTGGATGGATGACAGCAGATTAAGAGATGAGGTGAGATGTCTAGGTGAGGCGCCAAGGTCACTATTGGCCCACGATGACAGCAGATTGTGAGATCTACGCGTCGTGATGCGAGGCGTGCCAACAGCATGGTCCAATGATTCACATTCTCTCTAAAACGCTGTCTTTAGGGACGACACCATACCCGTTCATGCGCTGGGCGATGGATCTGGTCGGACCATTCCCAACATCAAGAAAAAAGGGATTTGTCTGGAAGCCAAGTGGGTCAAAGCCGAGTCATTCACACATGTCAAAAGCACCAACGTGCGAAAATTTGTCTGGAAACCATCATATGCTGACACGGTCTACCCTACAAGATCATCACTGATAATGGTTCTCAGTTCATCTCTGCAACCTTCGAGACTTTCTGCGCCAAGTTGAAGATCCGCCTGAACAAATCCACCCCAAGGTACCCCCAGGGTAACGGACAGGCACAAGCCACAAATAAGCGCATAACCAAAGGCATGAAGAAGCGGCTAGAAGAAAAGAAGGGTCTATGGGCTGACGAGCTCGACGGCGTACTGTGGTCGCACAGAACAACACCTCGCAAGTCCACTAACCGTACACCTTTCTCATTGTCACATGGAATGGAAGCAATGGCACCAGTAGAAGTTAGCTTCCCCACCATAAGGAGAATGATGCTACTAGAAAACAACGATATGAACAAGTCCATGATTATCGACCATGTAGACCGCCGCCTCGAAGAAGATCGGAACCAGGCGCTTCTAAGAATCCAAAACTACCAGCAATAAACTGCAAGTTATTACAACAAGCGAACGCGCAACTGCTTCCTCCAAGAGGGCGATCTCGTCCTAAGAAAGGTATTCGAGAATACCACCAAACTAAATGCGGGAAAGCTGAGAGCAAGCTGGGAGAGACCATACCAAATCTTGAAAAGGGTCCGACACGGCGTATTTGAACTCATTACCATGGCCGGAGAACCAGTTCCACGATCATGGAACTCAGGCAACCTCAAGAAATTCCACTACTACGTCATTCCAGACCACGGCCTCTTACGTCCATGTTCTATCTCACCATCCACTGACCTAGAATTATCGTTACCTAGTGAACTACGTTTGAATTGATCCTGATCTCAGGTACGTAGGCAGCCCGATCATAAGTCCAGCCCAAAGTTCCGAGCATTACAAGGACGAAGCAACAAACACTATGTTTTAGAAATAGAAACTACTCGGACTCGCTAGGAAAGTCAGAATCATCTTCCAAACTCGATGAATCCGAACCCGAGGATTCCAAAACTTCAACAAGACCACCTGGATGGAGCTTCCTCAAAAGTCTTCTCATACTTCGGGGAAGCCTCAAACCGATCGACTAGAAAGCCGCCAGAGTCCACATCCAAGGAACGTTATCTAGAAGCTCCCACTGCCTCTTCATTTCTTCAGTCCACTCAAAGTCACCGCCCGCTCCCGCTCCAATTCCCTATATCTTCGGACGAAGACAAAGAGAATACCTCCCGACGATCTTCAGCCCCTCGATCTTCAATGACAGAGCTTGACGCTTGCCCTGCAACTCGTTCAAGTGAGAGCGACAGAATGACGATGAATGTCGTACTACAAAAATAACGGTTCCGCTTGGGCATAAACAGAATCCCCACCGATTGCCCCAGACGAGGAGCCAACCTCATAGGAAGTCACAACTCCATCCGACCCAATCTTGGAGGAAGCCAGGAACCTATCCGCTGGAGCATGACCCAAATTCCCTCCGTTTGCCCCGTCTACGCCTTGGTCAGACGACATGGGGGGAAAAGAAAGTTCGTCAAGCATCAAAGCCTCGGCCAGGCTACAAGGATTATCCAGTGAGCAGCGAGGGGAACGGTCAAAGGCGGCACGAGCCGCTGCATGGGCCGCGTCATGAGCAGCCAAAAATGAAATCAGCTCGTTAGCAGGAGAAGCTTCCTCTGGGAGCTCGTACGGGTCAACGAGCTCCGCGCAGAGCGGCACGCTCAGAAATGTGAGCGAAGGAACGGGAGGCTCCTAGGTAGCAGGCACAATATCATCATCAGACAACAGCATGACCTCCGGAAAGACGAGAAAAACACCCATCAACTCGACGACCGATCGAGGAGCCGTTGACGGTGGCATAACAGTCACTAGGACCAAGGGCAGAAGAATTTACCGAAGCTCTTTGGGAGGACGACCTCCTAATAAAATGGCCCGGAGCCGGCCTATGGCCTAACCGAGGAGCACTCGGGGATGAAGTGGTGGCCACTGAGGGAGCGACTGAAAGATTGGTCGGGACCCTCCGAGTCCACACTAAGCAGGCAAATCGACGCAGGGCCGGCCTTTGGGCCGCGTTTCCACCGCAATCAGAGTCTGAAGCCGAGGATATCAAGATCGGCTCATCTGCATACATCTTTAAAGAATCGTTAAACGAGTACAAGTAGAGAGAGAAAACGCTTTGAAACGGAAAAATAAGAATGTTTGAGAGCGAATGAAAAATGACGACAAGTAAACAGCCACTCTTATACCCATCGAAGGAAAGGCAAAGATACGTCATCATTGAGACGCCATCATTAAGATCCTCAAAAAAGACGCAATATTCATCAGAGGGGGAAGACGACGGGACGTGAGTAGCATCATCACTATCCTTGAAATGAACATGCCGTTTCAGCTAGGGGAGATGAAACGACACCGAGGGAACCAGCCAATAAGCACACTCGCAGTTGAAATGGTTTATTCCATTTTAAATTATCGCATTAAAGTCTTATTTAAAAAGCTAATTAATAATATTTACAACTCAACAAGAAACGCACAAGAATTTTACCCTTGATTTACGACCCCCGATCTCTTGATCGGTCAGTCAGACTAACGTGATAAGCCGAGCACATGCTCGCTCACCGATCTGACACGATCAGTTGTTAAGCCGAAACGTCCTCGCCATACTGAGAATGGGTCATCGAGGCTGCGGAAACTGCAGTTCTGCATCCCCGAAAAGCCGAGTACCAATCTCGCAAAGAAAAACCGAGTCCCAATTTCCCAAAGAAAATCCAAGTACTGATCTCGCACACAAAGCCGAGTACTGATCTCGCAGTGATAGCCAAGTACCAATCTTGCACAGAAAGCTGAGTATCGATCTGGCTTAAAAAGCCGAATACTGATCTCTCTTAGTAAAGCCGAGAACCGATCTCGCCTGGAAAGGTCGAGCACCAATCTCCACCTTGATCTCCATATCAACACGCGAAATAGTAAAAAGATAATAATAAAGCATCACGAAAAAGTTCAAACGATAATAAAGCATCACCAAGAATACTTCGGCATATAAAAAAAAAATTATGAAAATAAAGCGCCACAAACGGCTTATTAAACACCAACAGGGTACCCGGTTCATTCGTCCTTGATAATATTGACCCTCTCTTCTGATACCTTGTCCACATCATTGGAAGGCTCCCTTTCGTGTTCATCCTCAAAGATGGTATTGATATCTTCACCAACGTTGGTCTGCCTTTGAACACTGAGCTTGTTGTCTTCTTCCGTCGGAGGTAGGAGGCCGGGGTCTTCCGCCCGCAGCTCGTAGGAATGGCGTCCAGGATCCTCCCGATCGGCGATGAAAAGAGTCGAAAGATTGAATATATCGTCAGAAAGAACTCTCCGAGGATGTACCTCGAACTCGGCCTTAAATCCACGCAAAACCCTTCGAAGTTTTTTCTCCACATCAGCAGGGACCTCGTCTCCCATTACTTCCTTTTGAACATTCAAGAACCCTTTGACCTGAACATACTGAATTTGGATCTCGCAAAAACCATCGCCATCACGGATTGATGTCTGTATCCTTGACAAGCAATTTTGGAACGCATCGCGCAGAGCCGCGGTGGTCTCCCGACAAATGACAGCTTATATAACAAGAGCTAGGCTTCTTGGGTAACGAGTCAGCTGCGTCAACTCTTCAAAATGAGGAAGATCTAGGGGATCGCGAGGTCTGAACAGAGTTTGGTTAATGACACCAAATTCTGAACCCCAGCCAATGTAAGTTGCGAGATCGTCATTTCCCTCAGGCCGCAGTTATCAGTTAGAAGCTTCGGCACGGGGAATCGCAGCCTGCAACTGGTGAAGTAAGACTCGTAAAGACAAACATACCCCCTCAGGGTCGACCAAGGCCTTTCCCCAGGAACTGGGAAGCGAATCTCGATCTTGTCAGGATACTGATCGTGAACGGCTTTGACCAAACCAAACGACTCGAGGTCAGAAGTAGATTGGCCTAGAAAATCCGCACACAACCCTTGCAGACCCATTACCAGAACCACGTCGTCATCCCCACTATTCCCATCTGGATCCCTTGCCATATTGTCGGTCCAATCTGGATCCCCGACCTCCAAATCTTGTGCTCGGGTAGCAAAACCAGTCATCAGGGGACGAGAAGCATCAACGAAAGGGAGAACAGTTAGAGCCCGATCCAAACCATCCTCCAAAGATTCAGACCCACGAGGAGAACCATCGAGAGACGAAGAGGAGCTCGACAGGCTCCGATCTGGATCAGATACGAACTCGTCATCCGAGTTCGGGGGAGTGCGTTCATGGCGAACGCCCTCAGCTGAACCCCCAAAATACCCGACATCTGAAAAGAAGAAGGGAGATCGGAAAAAGGAAGTAATAAAGGGGAGATCAGAAAGTAATCAAGGAGATGGATATCGGAGAGTGAGAGAGAAAGTACCTGATATGAAGATGGATTATGAGTTCACCAACGCGGAATGAGATATATATACAGAAGAACAAAGAGCCTAGGCAACGCTTCACATCAGAATGATGGGACGTTAGAGAACGCCCCTGGCGTCCACGAATAATGGGCCTAAGCAAACCGACTTGCAAAGCCCGTCAAGAAAAACGGCCGGACTAAATGGGGGGGGGGGACAATTAATGGACCCAGGCCAAGCACTAGCAATGGATCACTTGGCCCATTAGCGATTAGTTCACATTATTCCTTAACTCGCCCCATCTAGGGTAGAACTCCCTAGATGGTTCTAGAATAGGTAGACCCTATAAATAGTTCATTAATTTGACTTTTTAGGGATCATTATTACACTATAGTAGCTAGGGCAGAACTATTATTCCTTTTATCTTTTACTTTTTGTTTCTATTTCGATAGCAATAAATTGCCATCGGTTCGACCTTGAGACCCGTTCTCTCTATCCGTTCTCATTTATACTCGTGTTGCATTCACTTACAACAATCTGATTTTTTTTTGCACAAAACTAATATGATCCGACTAAACCTATTGATCAAGTTTGCATTATGATTGATATGAAAACTCTAATGAGATGTCTATATTCATTATCCGATGATGTTCGCTTTGCTATGTGTGAAGAATTTACGTTTCATTGGGGTTTTTTTGGTAGATAAAATTTTGATCGTAAATATAGGGTTTGTAAAGTGTTAATATTATTGAATCAATAGGTACAATATTTATACACATACATAGAGAGATAAATAAGGAACTTGTACATATCTAAGAGCACTTTCATCAATGGTTTCTCATTGAGATATTTTTTAGAATATTTTAATTATTTAATATTATTATTTTTAATAGAATTTAGTTATATTACTAAAATTAATGTTAGAAAAATAAATAAATGAATAATATGGTGACAAGTGTTAAATGGGTTTCTTAAGAGTATCTCAAATGGAAAATATACAATATATATAGAAGATATCCTAATATCCCCCCCCCCCCCTCAAGATGGACCGCGAGTAGTAAGTCTAATCTTGTAGAACAGATTTTCAAACCGAGGGCGCGGAAGGGGTTGAGTAAGAGCATCAGCCAGCTGATCCTTGGATGAAACATGAGGAACTTGTAACGTGCCGGATTGAACTTGTTCATGAACATAGTGATAGTCTAAGGCAGGATGCTTCATGCGAGAGTGAAAAATGGGATTGGCACAAAGGTAAGTGGCACCGATGTTGTCACAATAGACGACTGGAGGAGAAGAAACAGAGATACCAAGTTCATGAGCAAGAGAGTTAATCTATTGTACCTCAGCAGCAGCGTTAGTGATAGCGAGGTATTCGGATTCCGTGGAATACCTAGCAACACCGGTTTGTTTCTTGGCTGACCATGAAATGGGGTGTCGTCCAAGGAAGACAATGTAGGCGCCAGTTGAGGTATAATCATCTTTGTCACCAGCCCAATATGCGTCAGAAAATGCATGAAGAGAGGGCGTGTTTTGGCGAGGTAAGAAAATACCGGTCTTTGTAGTACCAGCGAGATAACAGAGAACTCTTTTTGCTGCAATCCAGTGAGTTGTGGTTGGTTTATGCATGAACATGGAGAACTTGTTCACAGCAAAGGATATGTCTGGGCGTGTGAGGCAGAGATACTGGAGGCTACCAACAACCGTACGATATTCCGTGACATCATCAAGAGCCACACCATCAGATATTGTAAGAGCCGTAGTGAAACACATGAGTGTTGGAGCTGGTTTTGTATCGGACATGTTGTGGCAATGAAGAAGGTCGATGATATACTTTCTTTGACAAAGGTGGAGACCAGTGGAGTTGCGTGTGACTTCAATACCCAAAAATATGAAAGATCACCGTGATCCTTGAGAGAGAAGCGAGTAAAGAGGGTTGTGATTAACTTCCGAACCTTGGCGTTCGAGCTCCCAGTGATTATGATGTCATCTATGTACACCAATATGTAGAGTGTAACACCATGAGCCATAATGAAAAATATGGAAGCATCTGCCAAAAAATTTTGAAAACCAAGGCTTAGGAGAAAATTCTTTAGCTCTGTATACCATGCGCGTGGAGCTTGTTTAAGCCCATAGAGTGCTTTGTTGAGTTTACACATATAGTCTGGCTGATCTTTATCAATGAAACCCGGAGGCTGAGCCATGTAGACTTCTTCATCTAGTTTACCTTGTAGAAAGGCATTGTTAACGTCTAGTTGTTTTAATGGCCAATCTCCACTAACAGCATGGCCAAGCACTAGGCGTATGGTTGGAGCTTTGACAACATGACTGTATGTCTCATAGTAATCAACTCCAGGGCGTTGATGGAACCCATTAGCGATAAGTCGTGCTTTGTATTTTTCAAGAGAACCGTCAACAAGAAACTTAGTACGGAATACCCATTTGTTTCCAACAAGATTAGTTGCTTGTGATTTTGGAACAAGATCCCATATATGACTGCGAATGACAGCGTCAAACTCAGTACTTGCTGCTTGTCGCCACCTTTCATCAGCAAGCGCTTTTCTTAGGCTTTGACAAAGTTTCTTAAGATCTCTCTATCTAATTTAAACCAATATACTTGAAAAATATGAACCTCCTTACACCTTTATTTAATCTTATTATTTTATTTTGAATTATTATATATAAAATATATAATTAATAAATTTTTATATTTTTATATATATGTTGTGATTTGAATTTTTTTTTAAACGGATATAAATTACACAATCAATGAGGAAAACATTATATTTGTTCCTAGATTTGTTATTATCTATTTCTTGAAGAGTGTGTAATATCTGATTATTTTTATGGTTTTGTAAGGATAAGAGAGTTTTCAGTGTTCAAAATGCAAACAAATGTAAACTCTTTCCACTTGAGAGAGGCTAGCCTTCTCGACATCTTAT
Organism: Cardamine flexuosa; assembly: GCA_963555745.1. Taxonomy (NCBI): domain Eukaryota; kingdom Viridiplantae; phylum Streptophyta; class Magnoliopsida; order Brassicales; family Brassicaceae; genus Cardamine; species Cardamine flexuosa. The sequence continues at coordinate 13,724,862 of OY743221.1, read as the reverse complement.
CCACCCAAACAAGCTAATTGTGAGAAAAAATGATGAAAATGGTTTCCTTGTGAGTGATTGTTTTAGTTTCGGAAGTAATCATCAGTTCTTGCGTTATCAATATTTGTATTCCTTTCTATTTTTTTTATTGATGTCACATTGTTATTTAGTAAATTTTCATGGTCCATGAGATTCTTAACTACAAGCCAGCACCAGTCATAATAACTCATCGCATTTCTTCTGGTCCAGACACTCTTCTATATCCAAACAGTAAGACTCCAGATAATTTCCGATAAGTTGAAGGCCTCCCGTCTACTTCAGCCATGATTTGATTACTAATGCTCCTCATGCAACATCTCACCAAGTGCATAATATTGTTTTGTGACTCTTTGACTTCCCCAAGCTAGAGTTCGCTTCAATAATGCATATGCGTACACTGCTTTGTCATAGCCTTCGTCCACCGCACGCTTCAACAGATGAAGTCCTTTTTGTCGTTTTGTTGTGTACAAAGTAATCTTAAAGTCCCTTCTCGTAGATCGCCTCCAAAAACTTTTAGACGTAGCACTTGTCCAAAAATCTTTGTTGTGCCTCGGTATTAATTGCTTTAGGCTGTCTAAACTTTGATAGCCTATATTGAATTTGTTTGTCCAGAAGAAATTTACAGACTATATTTGGATTGAAAAGATCATTGAACGAATTCATGCTTACATGTTGCAATATTTTCTCAATTACTGCTTGAAGAGAGGTGATCATCAATAATGTCGGACTCATCTCCTTCCAGTTTCGTTTTCCTATATTTCCTAAATCAAAATGGACCATCATGTTTTATCAAAAAAAAAAAGATGGACCATCATGTTAAATACATATAAATATAAAAGAATGTATCGATGTGAACAGGAATTTACATGGTGTACAAGAATACATATTTCACTTTCATATGATCAATAAACTATTTTATCTTTTAGATAGTAAAATAATTATTTTTATTTTTCTTAATTGACATGCATTTTTTAAACCAGTCAACAATTTTTTTACTAGTTTTGTATATTATTATATGTGTTTCCTACTTTACCAAAACACTAGCAAGACCAGTTTTTTCATAATAAAACTACCATATTGACCCAAAATTAAATTATATACATTATGATTTTCCAAAATTGTTTAGTCAACCCATCATTAATGATAAAACACTTTCTTCTCTATGTGGACGCTCATCATACATACCTTATATATTTTATATAAATAGATGAATATCGATGGTGATTTACTGAGAAGAAAACATACAATTCTTTATTTACCTTAAAATAATTTAAGAATTAGAAGTCGGCAAGAAATTGAGTTGACATTGATATCGTGTACAGACTGAGTAGCAAAATACTTGGTCTTATCCGGGGTCTTTATCTGCCTGCTTTTAATCAAGAAGTCGTAGGCAAAATGATGCAACTTTTATAGGACCCCATTTGCGATTTAGAACACAGGATTTATTTTCTCCGGTTTGAGCAGGAAGACCTAATTGTGCGTGCTGTAATCCATAGTTCATGGGAAGACTAGAACAGAAAAGTATGTTGGACCTTGTCTTTGAAAAAATTGAAATAAGAAGTCCGTCGAGCTAAATAGTGTGTTTTAATGTATGGCTTTCTTTGTTATCTTTTTTTTTCTTTCTTTTTTTCTTAAAAGCTTTCTTTGTTATCTTGCATAAAAAAAAGTTTCCTATATGATCTGATTTTTTTTTCTCATAAAACAAAATATCATCCGATGAGATGTTTATATTCATCATCCATGATGATGCTCGCTTTGCTATGTGTGATGAATTTACGCTTCATTGGCGTTTTCTTGTTAGATGCAATTTTGATAGTAAAAGGTTCTTAATCAAGAAAATAAAATATTAGGTCTTTAGATAAAATTGATGTATTTCCTTCGTGATGTAGGATATTTTACCCACATATGTGTATCACATTCCAACACGAAGAAATGAAAGCCCAACAAAACATAAATAGATCCCACAGTAATCTTGAAAGGGCTGTTCTGTATAGTTTGGAATTTTGCAAGGCTCCTAATGAAATTTCGGAAGGCAACAAAAGGTTGTTCGGTAAAAATATTGTAAAAGGTGCGGCGTACGGGCTCCTTTACTGGCACTGCAACATAAATAATAAAAACATTCTGCTAAATTACAAGTACGAGTAGCCAGTTAACAAAAAAAAACGAAAAACAAAAAAAAAAAGTACGAGCCGCATAAAGTTTCTGATATAGCGCAGAAAAGCTGCTCAAGAAGAAAGTATCCAATACATCAGGAGTGGCGCTCATATATGGGTTCATGGCTCCAGCCTCTAGGTGAAATTAAGAAACTCCCAGTAAAATCAAGGAGATCTAGAGAATCCTTCGAACTCAACTCCTTCCAGGTTCGTTTTCTTATCATCTTTCCTAGATCAAAATGGACCATCATGTTAAATACATTCAAATATAAAAGAATATATCTATATGAACAAGAATTTACGTAGTGCACAAGAATAAGTATTGCACTTTCATATGATTAATAAATTATTTTATCTTTTAGATCGTAAAATAGTTACTTTTATTTTTCTTAATTGACATGCATTTCTAAAACCAGTCAATAATTTTTTTACTATTTTGATATTATTTGTTTTTGTCATAAAAAAAATATATATATATATATATATATATATATATCAAAATAGTAAAAAATATTATATGTTTTTCCTAGTTTACCAAAACACTAGCTAAGACCAGATTTTAATAATTAAAACTACCATATGGACCCAAATTAAATTATATTCATTTTGATTTTCTAAAATTATTTAGTCAACCAATCATTAATAGTAAAACTACTTCTTCTCTATGATATTGCTCATCACACATGCCTTACATATTTTATATAAATAGATGAGTTTCGATGGTGATTTACAGAGAAAAAAACATACAATTCTTTATTTACTTTAAAATAATTTAAAGCTTAGAAGTCGGCAAGAAAGTGAGTTGACATGGATATCGTGAACAGACTGGGGATCATTGGACAAGAATTACAAACCGAGCAAAACGAAAAGCGCCAATGTGAGCAAATAATTGGGCTTCTCGGGGGGATTCATCTGCCTGCTCTTGATCAAGAAGTTGTAGGCATAATGATGCAACTTTTACAGGACCGCATTCACGATCTAGAAGGCAGGATTCATTTTCTCAGGTTTGAACAGCAAGACCTAATTGTGCATGCTGTCACCCATGCTCGCTTGGGAGTCCGTCGATAGCCAAATAGAGTGTTTTAATGTATGGCTTTCTTTTGTTATCTTGCATTAAAAAATGTTTTCTGTTTCCTATATGATCTGACTTTATTTTGCACAAAACAAAATCTGATCCGACTAAACCTATTGATCAAGTTTGCACTAGGATTGATGTGACAACTCTAATGAGATGTCTATATTCATCATCCATGATGATGTTTTGCTATGTGTGAAGAATTTACGGTTCATTGGCGTTTTTGTTTTGGTAGATAAAATTTTGATAGTAAAAGGTTCTTAATCAACAAAATAAATTACTAGGTCTTTAAATAAAATTGATGTACTTCCTTCCTATCTCATGGCGATCTTTTTCATATATATGTGTATAAAATTCCAACAAGCTTCGAAGAAACGCAAAAAAACATAAAAATCCCACAATAATCTTGAAATTCTTGTTCCGTATAACTTGGAATTTTGCAAGGCTCCTAACAAAATTTTCGAAAACAACAAAAGATTGTGCGGTAGAAACATTGTACAAGGTGTGGCTCACACACTCCCGTAATTTGACCAAGATCAATCACCACCCATTGTACACTGCAACATAAGCAGTAGAAACATTATTCTAAACAACGAGTACGAGTCTAGCACAGAAAAGCTTCTCAAGAAGAAAGTATCCAATACATCAGGAGTGGGGCGCATATAGGTTCATGGCTCCAGCCTCATGGATCTACAGAATCCTTTAAGATATCTCGCTACTATTCCTATCTTTCAAGTCTGTTTCGTTCAATTTCATATCGAGAAGCGCCAACATGTAAACTTCAATCAATCAGAAGACACGGTAAGGAATGGTGCAATATGTATCCAACATGTATCTGCTACAAGTCTTGGTGAAAAGATAGAATTTAGAAAGCTATTAGTCAAAATATTATTTAGGAAATATAATAAATGTTAGTATATATATAAACAGAAATTACTAAATGTGATTTTTAATTAATATAGCCTCGTGAGATTTATATTTTTGCCAAGATATAGCAACTATTTTTTGCTGAATTGCTGATCTTCTGAATTTAATTAATTAGTTTTGGTGTAAAAATGATTTTATTAATTAAGTGAGTTCAATTAATTATCTTTGTTGTAAAATGATTCAATTAATTTGGTGAGTTTAATTAAATATATGTTGGTGTTGAAAGAATTTATTAATCGCTGGAAAATTTTACTTAATCAAAATAGTTATTGCTGATTTGCCTAAGCTGAATTGGTTGTTTGTCGAATCTCGAACTTATAATTATGCTGAGAAACTTTATGTAGTCACATATCTGTATTTGACATAATAGACAGGTTGATCGCCTCTTCAATATTTATTAAATTCTAATTGTGTTTATTCGTAATGGCCCAAGTAAAGCAAAAGGAAAGGAGTGGTAGCTGGAGTCGTGAAACTGCAGCTGCGAGATAGGATGACATACCAGGGTTGTTGGTTATTTATTGTTTTGCTGGTATTTTTTGAAGGCCATGAATTGTCATAACCATAGATTGTTAGTTGATAATTATGTTGATGTGGTATACAAATTTATTGGTTCATTATAAATCGTTGATTGCGGAATTTTGTTTGTTGTTAGAAAAGCTGAGTTAATGATTTTAAGTGGTACTGGGGGACTTTTAGTATTTATGGATTGAGATGTTTTAGTTTGAAACAACATAAATTAGAGACAAACTCTAACAATATTCAATGTTAAACACACTAAGCCATATATTAGTATACAATCTTTAATATATATATATGATTATTAATTTATTATACCACTGTGGCCATATATTTATATAGGGATTTCAAAAAATAATTATCTTCTTATCTTATCGAATTTTGTTAATTTTTACACTGATCTGACTCAGAACCGAAGAAATTTGAAAAATAAACAATATAAAATATGGATGATTCACAGTCCACACAATGGCTTTAACCTGCACCCAGATTCATTAAAGTATAGTTTGCATCAATCATGATCTAAGATCCACACATGTTTTATCAGCCTATAATTCCAGATGTGTCATACATAAATAACTTAAATCATGAAAAGACCTCCAGAGAACAAAAGAGACAAATGACTCAAATTGGGTTTTCCAGAGAAGATAGTTACTTTCGCTCAGTTTAATGGTGACTAAACTGGCGACATGAATATTAGAAGGAAAAGGATAAGAACTTTCTGCCATTACAGCACCTGTTAAGGTTTTTATGAAAGCTCTGATACCATGTGAAAAAAAAGAATTTTAGAGAATAAGACTTTATTGATCTTGCTTCATTGATCATCTCCCGTGAATACAAGAGACTCATATATATACAACACAGAGAACATTCTAGACATTATCTTCTGATTGAATGAGTTCATAACGGTTCTATAGTGGGAGCGTTGAGGAGACATCGCTCTGTTTTCTCTTCATTGATTATGCGTTACGATGGACTTCATTCTGGACCTGGGCCTTTACACTTACATCCCCCCGCAAACTGAGCGTGGGTGGTACACGAACATTCAGTTTGAAACATAGCCATTAAAAAGACTGGCGGGAAAGTGACTTGGTGAACGTGTCTTCAAGCTGGAGAGCAGATGGAATATGGTGAACCTCAAGGACTCCTAATGCAACCCGTTCACGAACATAATGGTAATCCACATCAAAGTGTTTAGAGCGATTATGAAGAATCGGATTGGCAGTGAGGTGAACTGCAGAAAGATTGTCACAGTGGAGAAGAGCAGGTCGAGACTGAGAAATGCCCAGATCACGAAGAACTTGAGAAATCCATGTTAGTTCAGAGGCAGTAGTAGCAAGAGCTCGATACTCGGCTTCCGTTGAGAATCGGGAAACAGTAGGTTGTCGTTTAGCAGACCAAGACACAATATTAGATCCTAACATTGCACAAAAACCAGATGTTGAACGACGAGTATCCTTGCAGCCCGCCCAATCACTATCACTGTAAGAGACAAGGGAAAGATCATGGTGGTTATGAATGTGTAATCCCATTGTCGAGCAGCCACGAAGATACCAAAGTATACGTTTAAGAAGACCAAAATCAGAATTTGTGGGAGAATGCATCCGCTGACAAACAAAATTTACAGCAAATTGGATATCTGGACGTGTGATAGTCAAGTACTGAAGCTTCCCGGCAAGACTCCGAAAATAGGACGGTTCAGAGAAAGGTTGAGTATCCTGAAAAATCTGATCAAGGCGCAGTGGTAAGGGAGTATGACAAGGATTGCAAGTGGTCATATTAGCATGATGGAGAATTTCTTCAGTATATTTGGCTTGATGAAGAAATAAACCATGAGAATGACGTTGCGCTTGAATGCCCAGAAAATAGTGTAAGCTACCCAAGTCCTTCATGGAAAACTGAGAGCTGAGATCAGAGATAAGAGTTGTAAACAATGTTGGGTTAGAACCCGTGCGAAGAATATCGTCGGCGTATAGGAGAAGCACCAATGTATCGCCATTACGGTGATATGTGAACAATGAGGGATCTGCTTTACTACACACAAAACCAAAGTCGAGAAGATAGTTACTGAATTTATCGAACCAAGCACGAGGAGCTTGCTTGAGACCATATAGCGCCTTCTTCAAAGAACATACATGGTTTGGCCAAGTAAGATCTTCAAAACCCGGTGGTTGAATCATGTAAAATTTTTCGTGAAGATCACCATGGAGAAAAGCATTCTTAACATCAAGCTGAGTAATACTCCAGTTTTTGGTTGTAGCAACGGTGAGAACAATGCGAATTGTAGATGTCCGAACCACTGGGCTATACATCTCGGTAACATCAACATCCGCTTCCTGATTGAAGCCTTTGGCCACTAAACGGGCTTTGAGCTTATTTAGGGTACCGTCAACATTTAACTTCACTGTAAAAATCCATCGACATCCCAAGATATTCATTTCAGAAGTGGCAGGAATTAACGATCAAATACGATTGTGATATATGGAGTCGAGTTCTTCGATCATAGCTTGTCGCCATCCTGGATGTTGCAAAGCTTCGACCACAGTTTGAGGAAGACTAGGAATGGTTTTACTAGTAACAAGAGCATACCGTGGATTGGATTTGTGAATGCCAGCCTGAGATCTCGTCACCATGGGATGAATAGAAGGACCTTTAGTTGTCAAATTTGAAGAAGAAAGCCCAGCGGAATCTGTTGTGGCAAATGGTTCGAGAGAACAAGTACCTTCGTCTATGAGATGTTCAGCCGGAGAGGAAGAAGATGAATAATGTTCAGGCAAAGGAGATGAGCTTTGTTCCATACCAACAATATCATCTTGAGGATACTCGACAACAACATCATTGGGAGCAGTTTCGTGTGAAGATGGTGGCATAGGCTGTGAAAGTGTGGGTAAGACCCTGAACTATGGAATATGATCATCAGCAGCCTGCCAAGCACCAAGAAGACCGGTCGTGTGACGAGGAGCAAGATCTCTGTATCTATCCATAAACGGAAAACAAGTCTCATCAAAGATAACATGATGACAAATATATACACGCCCAGTTGGTGGATAAAAACACCGATAACCCTTGTACTGTGTATGGTAGCCCAAGAACACACATATAAGAGACCTCGGCTCAAATTTATGTTGAGTAAATGGCCGGAGACATGGATAACAAGCAGAACCAAAAACTCGGAGAAAGGAATAATCAGGTTTGTGCTTAAGTAAAGCTTCATGTGGACTTTGTTGTTTCAACGCAGCAGAAGGAAGCAAATTACTGATAACGTTGGCAGAGTAAAACGCTTCAACCCAGAACTTGAGTGGTGTCTTACTCTGAAATAACATGGACAAGCCAAGTTCGGTTAAGTGACGATGCTTGCGTTCGGCAATCCCATTTTGTTTTGGCGTTAATGGACATGAAATAAGATGGCGAATTCCATGATGTTGAAGATGATTCCGGAAGCGTGTGCTCATAAACTCACCACCACCATCGCTTTGGAACACCTTAATTTTTGTACGAAACTGATTCTCAACTTGTTTTTGAAATCCAAGAAACACAGCACAGAAGTCAGACTTTGCTTTTAGAGGAAACATCCATGTATAACGAGAGAATTCATCAACAAAAACTGCATAATATTTCAAACCTTGATTCAAAACAACAGGAGAAGGACCCCAAAGATCACAATGTAATCGATCAAATGGTTCCATAACACTAGACTCAGAAGAATAAAAAGGAAGTTGACTGCTTTTTCCCATTTGGCAAGGTTCACAAATGAAAGTAGTGCTGCTCTTATTGATTGAAATTGCCTTGCTGTTCTTGAGAAGTTGGAGAATCTGAAAATTTGCATGACCGAGACGTTGATGCCATATCATATCACTTGTAGCAATCTGTCGATTTGAATAAAAAGCAGCAAATTTTGCATTCTCCAAAACATAAAGACTATCACGACGTGGACCTCTTGTCACCACCTTCTGGGTGTTTAAATCAATTATATATATATGGTTAGCATCAAAGAAGACGCCACATGGATAATCCTCACATAACTTAGACACTGATAACAAGGATTTTTGCATTGAAGGACAAACAAGAACATCACTAAGAGGAATACTACCTGAAGTGGTGTTGAGAACGGTAGATCCAACGTGAGTAATGGGTTGAAAAGAACCATCAGCAACTATCACATGCTCAGGCCCATTATATGGTGTAGCAGATTGGGGCGGAGCTGTGGAGGGAGTAATATGAGCGGAAGCTCCAGAATCTAGAAACCATTCTTGACCACTAGTATTGGAGACCCTAAGTGCAGCTAAAGCTTGAGGAACATCATCAATCTGATAAGATGCATCAAATTGATTCCAACACTTAAGAGCGATATGTCCAACACGACCACAAATTTGACAAACTGGCCGATTGCTAGAGCTACCTGACTGTGTTGGTGAAGATTGGTTTCAACCAGAGGAGTTAACTTGCTGAGAAAATCCACGACCACGAGTAGAGAAACCACCTCTGTTAGAGTATCCGCCTCATCCTCGATAGTTACCACGACCTCTCTGTCCAAATCCCTCTTTCTGGGTTTGAAAAGCAAGATGTGGAGAAACATCTGGGACTGATTCATATGACTGCAAATTAGAGGCAAAATTAGAGACTTCCATGCCGACTTCGTTGAAAGTTGGTGCTGGAGAACGAGACATAAAACTTTGAAGAACTGTGACGATCGGATCATACTCATGACTCAACCCATTAAGAAACGTGAACACTTTTAAGTGCTCATCAGTGGGTTTTCCAATAGAACTGAGACTGTCACAAATAAATCAAAATTCTTGACAGTAAGAAGGAAAAGTTTTTCCTTTCATATTCAACGACTGAAGACGACGCCTGAGCTCATATTCACTAGCAATGGAGCTTTTATTGAAATTAGAGGCGAGTGCAAGCCAGACATCGTGAGAAGTTGGCATGGCATGGACAAGACCAAGAACTTCCTCAGACAGAGTGCCAAAGATCCATGATTTTATGAGTTCGTCGGTACATGTCCAAGTTTCAAATTCTGGATTTGCAGTAGTGACAGCAGCATCATCGACGGTGGTGACGATCTGAGCAGACGGAGCTGGGATTCCGCCATTGACAAAGCCAAGAAGCTTCTGACAACAAAGCAAGGACTCAAATTGGGTTTTCCAGAGAAGATAGTTACTTTCGCTCAGTTTAATGGTGACTGAACTGGCGACATGAATATTAGAAGGAAAAGGATAAGAACTTTCTGCCATTACATCACGTGTTAAGGTTTTTATGAAAGCTCTGATACCATGTGAAAAAAGAATTTTAGAGAATAAGACTTTTATTGATCTTGCTTCATTGATCATCTCCCATGAATACAAGAGACTCGTATATATACAACACAGAGAACATTCTAGACATTATCTTCTGATTGAATGAGTTCATAACGGTTCCGTAGTGGGAGCGTTGAGGAGACATCGCTCTGTTTTCTCTTCATTGATTGTGCGTTACGATGGACTTCATTCTGGACCTGGGCCTTTACACTTACAAGACTGTGGTAGTACAAGTAACCAAAAACTGCATTTACTTATTCCATCTCGTCAAAATCGTCCCTACTACTAGAGGACGAATCTTTAAGTATAACAAAGATTATAGAATAACTTCAGTAATGTCATTATGATCAAAGTTTCGACCAGTGACAATATTCATATACATATAACTAAGTAAAACAGCTCGTTAAATCAATATATCATTTCACCACAAGTACAAAGAACTTACAACCCAAAAATATCAAAACATTATGAGCTTTATAACATAAGTAACAAAAACAGATGAGCAGAAATAACGAATCATTCAGCTCTACATTTTCCTTGTAGGCACGTTAATCATTTCTCCTACTTCAAAGAGACGAAGTGTTCTCATACAAAATACAACTGCACAAAAAAAATGTAGGTTGCAAGCATATATATGCCTTGTTGTGGATCCATCAATTGTGTTTATTTCGTTTCCAGCTTATAAAGAAATTAAGTTGTATGACAATGATACATAGATTTGGAGTTTTCCCTCTTCGAATTTAAATTAAAGTTTTTGTTTTTGTTCCTTTTCGGTTTAGGTTCTAGGAAGTTTTCCTTTCTTTTTTTGTTTAGGTTAATGATCGTACGTTAACTTATATAACGTCTCTTATTATCAATATAAATTTACTTCTAACAATTAAGCTAATTCTCTAATAAAAAAATTAAGTTAAGAGGAAGTGTTAGCTTAAATCTCTTTCTTTTTTCAAGTTCAAGATGGCTCCAATTACAAAATCTCAAGTAAAGTTACAGGCCTATATCATACAAGTCTTGCTTGAAACTAAATAAATATGGGCAGACTTAACAGAATTTAGTTTTACAATGAAAATTGGGTGATGGAGGTTTTGAATAATGAAAGAAGATTAACACAAAATTTAAAACATATGAAAACAACATTAATAATAATATAATTTAAATCAATTGGTGGAGCTTCAAAGTTCAAACATAGCATAAAATATAGAAAATGGAGGATAATAAGTGAGCATATCCGAGTTAAAACTAAAAGATGATATGTTCGGGACATGGCGAAGAAATTAACAAGATATGTTCTTTGTGCCAGAACCAGTCATTGGCTCATTGCATAACAATTCATCACATTTCTTCTGGTCAAGACACTCTTCTATATCCAAACAGTAAGACTCCAGATTAATTTCCGATAAGTTGAAGGTTCTGCCCAGCCGCATTCAATTACTCCTTCTGGAAGGAGCGGTGATCAATGATCATCAATAATGTCGTACTCATCTTTCAGGTTCGTTTTCTTATCATCTTTCATGTTCGTTTTCTTATCATCTTTCCTAGATCAAAATGGACCATCATGTTAAATACATTCAAATATAAAAGAATATATCTATGTGAACAAGAATGTATCATTTGTGGTGCACAAGAATAAATAATGCACTTTCATATGATCAATAAATTATTTTTATCATTTATAAAACCAGTCAACAATTGTTTTAGGGTTTTGTGCAAAAAACTATCAAACTTTATTTTTTTTTGCAAGATTAACCCTCATCCGAAAAATGTGCAAGTCAATCCTATCACCTCTAAAGTCACCCGCTAAATAGCCCTTGTATATATCGTCGACGTGTCACCGTTTGATGCTGTTAAAAAGCTAAGAGAAACATTAAAACGATGTCGTTTTAAATATAAAAACACTATATAATGTTTTGTTTTCATTTGTCGTTTTCCTTTGCCGAAAACAACAAAGCTTCCACTTTCATTATTTATTTTTATTTAATATATTTATTATATAAAAAAACAAATTGTATATCTTCTTCTCCGTTCGTCTTCTTCCTTCCTCATATGTTCTTCCTCCTTTGATTCCAACATAAGCTTCATTGATTACAAAAGAGTAATTTGATGAAAGTGTTGTAAGTGATAACATCAGGAAGAACACCTAATCTGGTCCCGTCTATGATTATGATTCTATTTTCTCTAAGTTTTGAAATTTGCAGAGATAAATAATGCTTAATTTTAATAGTTTCATTGATATTTCTGGGAATTTCATCCATCCACGAACCAAATCTCCAAAATATTACTTTGAAATCGAATTCACATAAATGGATTGTATAATTTTTAGGATTTTGAATCTAATTTCATTTTAATAGAAATTAAGTCACTGAAGAAGGAGGGATCTTCTCGATGTACCTGTTCCGTTCTTGGTGAAGGAGGAAGCTTGCTCCTTCTTGGTGTGAGATCCAGTTTCTCCTTATCTCTAGATCCTCTTTTTCTTTTCTTTTTTGTCGTCAGGATCCTTTTTATCTTTATTTCTCTTTCCTTTTTTCTTCAGTTTCATTTTCAATTTTAGTTTATTTTTTCAATCAATCCATCTCTCATGAGTTTCAATTTTATTTTGCTATATCACTTGTTTAGATCTCCTTGTTCAGTCCATTTGTTCTCTTCTTACTCAAATTTGTAACTTTAAATTCGTCTCTTAGAGCCATCATCTGAAAACCCCACTTTCTCAACTTCAAAATCTCTTATAACCATATTAATCTGAAAACCCCAATCATATCTGAGAACATATCAGAAGACAAAAATACTCTTATGTAATTAATTTGATTTTTAAAAATTGAAATAAACAAAAACGCAAAAAACGAAAATGAAAACGGCTCTGAAACAACAAGAACAAACTCAGCTGGAGTTCAGCTACAGTCATCTCCGACAACGACAACGACACAGCAAGCTCAAGCTTTCTGGGCCACCTTCAAGATTAGTGGTGGAGGTCTGCATCGGCGCAGCAAGCCCTTGAGCTGTAAATCAAGGTTGGTTCTTTGTTTGTTTAGATTTTAAAATTGAGGATTTGATTGAATCCAAATTGAGATTTAAACCATGAATTCTGGGTCGATTAGGACTTCCAATTGCTATTAAATCGTTTTAAGTGGTTAAATCATAGTGTATTATAGATTTGAACCCGAAATTATACAATTTGAGTTCTTGCAACGGGATAAAACTAGTAAAACCGATAAGCAGTATAAACTAGTATTACCATAACTGAGTTTTGACTGTTTTCGTAGGATACAATACAATGACCAACAACGTCAGCATACATTTTAAATGCAAAGGTTGGATGTATAGTTTGATGGTTAAGACAACAGTGGAGGAGATAAGTTTGTCAATGATAGAAGCTAAGATAATCAAAAAGCTTTGATTAGATGAAAGTAAGGTTAAATTGCAATTGAGTTACTATCCACTGCTAGTGAGATGTGAGGAAAAACTAACTATTTCTGATGATGAGGATGTGTGTTTTTATCTAATATCAATTGATAAAGATAACTGTAGGTGTATATTGTTTGTGGATGTCATCACTAGATCGGAACCACCTGAGGAACTATCGAGAGCAGTGAAAAGTTCAATTGGTAAGAACTATGAGGAGTTGCATTCAAATGATTGTGAAATCAGAGATAATGCCATAACTCTTTACGTAGAGAAAGAAAAAGGAAAAGAACAAGATGCAGCGATAATGGTTGAGGATGAAATTGCATCACATGATGAAAGTGTGGATGATGGTATGGATAAATGGGACAAGGGTGATGAATATGTTGAGGTTCCACCTGTTATAGAGAGTAGTAAGTTTATAGAGGGATGGGAAGATGGTTTGGGTTTGAGTCTACATCAAGAATTTGCAAATAGGAAGACATTGCGAAATGTGGTGGATAGAGCCTCATTTGTTAACAGTTTTAGTTTTGTTATAGAAAGGTCTGAACCGGGACGTTTAGTGCAAAAATGTTGTGATAAAAGTTGTACATGGTGTTTACGAGCTTCACGGATTAAGCATACAGAGATTTTCTCGATTAGAATGTACAACAAAATGCACACATGCTCGCGGGCAAGTCAGAGCAACACGAAGAGACACGGGACACCAGAGTTAGTTGCAGCTATTTTGCAAGAAGAATATCCAGGTCGTTTGAAAACTCCAACTCCTAATGATATTGTTGATCTTGTGAAGACAAAAATAGGTTTGACTATATCATACTCAACGGCTTCGAGATGGAAAAATCTTGCTGTTAGTGATTTGCACGGTAGTCCGGAAGAAAGCTACAAGATGTTGTATTATTATTTGCATATGTTAGAGAAGCGCAATGATGGTACAACAACACGTGTGAAATTGGATGAGAAGGGAAAATTCAAGTACCTATTCATAGCTTTGGGAGCTAGCATTGAAGGGTTTCAAGTGATGAGGAAAGTGATAGTTGTGGATGCAACTTTTCTGAAGAACGGATATGGTGGTGTACTAATATTTGTGAATGCTCAAGATCCTAATTGTCACCATTATCCCATAGCGTTTGGTGTACTCGATGGTGAGAATGATGCAAGTTGGACGTGGTTTATAGAGATGCTTAAAAGTGTTATACCGGACAACAATGAATTGGTATTTATGAGTGATAGAAATGCAAGGCTCATAGGCGCCATAGCCACAGTTTTTCCCGAAGCTCATCATGGGTATTGTGTATGGCATTTGTCCCAAAATGTGAAAGGTCATGCTTCTAACGCCAACAAAGACGTAGTTGCATGGAGATTTATGGAGTGTAGTAGGTATTACACTGAGGGTGAGTTCAACTGTGGTTATACTTTATTTAAGACGAGGTATCCTTCGTCGGCCAAGTATGTGGAGGAGAGTACTGTGAAAGAAAAATGGGCAAGGTGTTGTTTTCTAGGAGAAAGATACAACTTAGACACAAGCAACAGTGTGGAATCAATGAATAGTGTATTTAAGGAGGCAAGGAAGTACTCCTTAATCATATGCTTGATACGATCATTAGAAATTTTTTTATCTGGTTTAATGAACATCGAAAGGAGGCTGTGTCTGGATCGACTTCAAATAAACTTGTACCTTTAGTGGAGAACCTCATGCACGACCTATGGCCCATTGCTGAGAAACTGAGTGTGACAGAGCTAAACCATTATGAGGTTGAGTACAATGTCATCGGTAATGATGGTAAGACTTATATGGTGAACTTGCTCTTGAAAAGTTGCTCTTGCAGGGTGTTTGATATTAAAAAGTATCCTTGTCTGCACACGCTATCTGCTTACATTGAATTCAGAAGGTACAATGATAGATCTGGTGAAATGCAGTTACATGATTTGTGCTCCAAATATTATTGGACGAAGCTGTGGGTTATGGCATATTACAGGACAATCTATTTAGTGCCGAATATGTCTCAATGGGATGTTCCAGATGACGTCAGAAGCAAAGAAATCATAGCTCCAGAAAAGAAAATAAAAAAGGGAAGGAAGAAAATTAACAGGTTTCCATTGGCTGGTGAAAAGCATCCAAGGACACAAAATAAAAGGCGGCGAAGACAAGGACTCCAATGGTTGTTATTTGGAAATAGTTTTAGTGTTTGATGAAAGTTTCTTTTGTAAAACTATGAAAGTTGATATGTTTCGTTTGTAAAACTAAATTTTCATTCGTATAACTGATGGTACTTGATATGTTTATTTTGTAATACTAGATTTCCATTCGTTTAACTGGCGAAAGTTGATAATGGAAAATAAAAGTAAAAATTACAAATTACAATGTGAATTTCACAAATATGTTATAAAAAACACAAATAAATTTCAAAAATATGTTATAAAAGTGAAAGAACAATAATATTATATCTTAGTTTGTTATGAAACAATGTACACAATATTATCCTTATACTTTTTAGGTGACTTTGTGAATATTAACCAACTTAGGATATCGAAGTTACAGAAATATAGTGATTTCATATTTTAATTCAAAAAAACACTAATAATTATATGTTAATTAATTAAAATCACCTATAAAACTAATTTTGCTTTTTTAAAGTGTATGTTATACTAACTAAAGTATAAAACAGTCAAAGTAGAACTACCTCAAAGCTCTGGTACAACAGGTAACTAGAGTAAAATTATGTCGTTTATGCGGCGCACATGTGGAAAAAACGGCGCAAGAGAGGAAATATTTTTGGCGCCCAAATGGCCAAATTTTTCAATTATGGCGCCCAAATGTCCAAATGTTTCAATGGTTTTCAATTTAACGCCTTATCCATTTATGACCATTCTCGCTCTTTTTCGACCTCAACATCATTCTCTTCTCTCTTCGTCGAGCTCAATATTCTCTCCTTTCACTCCTAGATCTTCAACTTTGGTAAAATTTTAATTTATTTATTACGTCTTTGATTTGCTATTCCACTGTACATCATTCAAATTATCTTGGATATGTAGGTAATCATGGACAAAATCTGTGAGAGGGACCCTTACTACGCTGAAATGAAGAGGCACAAGAACGAAGAGCTCATGCGTACTTTAGTTGCTGATGGTGACTATGGTCATCCTTTACGCTGTCCATGTGATGGAAGCATAATCTACGAGACCACCGGCGAGCCGCCTTTAGGGAGGAGATACTTAAAATGCAATCAGTATAAGGTGAGTAGTTGGACATCGATTTTAGGTTAATGGAATTATAGTTGAAGATATCATGATATCTCTCTCTATCTATTTATGTGCAGAATGATGGCTTACACTTACACATTCGAAAAAGGTGGGATATCGCTATCGAAGAAGAGGTGACTATGTTAAGGAAGGAGTTTGATGAAAAGGCGAAGAAGGGAAGCTTCAGACTCCTTGATTTTAATATAAAGCAGTTGCGTAGAGAGGTGCAAAATAATGCTGAAGAGATTGCAAACCTGAAGGACTTGGTGGCTATGCTTGTGGGTAGAATCGAAAACCTTGGTGGCTAGGCTTGTGGGTAGAATCGGAAAACTTGATGGCTAAGTTGGTTTAATTTCTAAGTTTCTAAGACTCATGGTTGCTTGCTTGGATGTACTATTTCTTTTATTTTGGAAGACTTATGTTTGTTTTCCTTTTGATTCAATTTTTCAAGTTTTCAAGTTTTAACAATCAAACATAGTAAAATTCAAATTTTAAGAAACCAATCAAACAAAGTACAAATTCAAGTTTTAAAAACAATCAAACAAAGAACTACAAATTTAAAGAGAAACAATTGTCTTTGACCTTGTCATTCTCTGATTTTCGCCATCGCCTACTCCAGCTCGTTTAACACCCTTTTTGCCTTGCTCCTTTCCTGCATCTGGTGGTTTGCTTGAACCACCCGTATCCTCCTGTGATTCGTCAGTCGATGCTTCTAACAATCTGAGCCTTTTGTCCAGACCATCTTGCTTTTCTAAAATTTCTTTATGTGAAGCTTCCAACAATCAGATTCTTTTGTCCAAACCATCAAACTTGCCCACATTTTCTTTCTCTGAAGCTTCCAACAATCCGACTCTTTCGTATAGTCCTTCAAACTTGCTCACATTTTCCTGCTGTGAAGCTTCCAACATTCTGATTCTTATGTCCAATCCACCAATCTCATATTCCTCGAAGCTCGGGTTTCCTGGAATTTCCTCGTTCAACACATCCTGAGGTGGCTCTTCTACTCGGGTTACCACATCATCAGTGTACATCTTATCTAACGTTATGGTTAATCCTTTATAATGACATTGCATCCAACTATCAACAACGATGTCATGTTTATCATCGTCATCTTCCTTTTCCGTGATTGTAGCCAAAAGAGACTTCCTCATCTCTAACTACTAAAATGCTATCATTGTCCTGTCAACGTAAACAATGAAGAAAGATAAATAACGTCACAACCTAAAAAAACAGATATGCTAAAGATAACTAGCACAACTTACCACAGTTGTACCAAGTGCTTTATATATTTCCGAAAGTTTAATCCCTTTACATTCACCTTTCTTGAACATTTTCTTGCACATCCTAGGACAATTTTCGTCTGCCTCTGGATAATCTTCTAAGAATTTTTCCCCTAAATCGGGAATTGCCTCAAATGCTAAAAGCTACACAACCTCACACAACACACATATAGTTAGAGTTATCCTAAATTATAAGAACTAGTACGAGTCAATACATCAACTAAATTTTACTAACCTCCATTGGAATACAGAAACCTGGAACCGGCCATAAAACACCTTCTTTGACGGTCCCTCCAAAATGAGTCATCGTGTGCTCAATCTCTTCTAGCATGTGATCAAATGACAATCTCCCCCAAGGAAAATCCCTACAAAACTCTAAATCATCCACCACTCTTAGAAACAATGGCTCAACGGGACTAGCATCCTTTCTAGTCTTTGTCTGTGCTATAACAATACTTTGACCGCCATCTTCAACCTATCTACAGAACAACCCACCAGTACCATTTTCTGTAGTTTGGCTTTCACGTCTTGATATCTTACTTTTTTCAGCCCCTTAAAATGCTTCTTCACAAAGCCCTCACTCTCCGCTTTTTTATAACCAATTGGATAGTTGCGGCAGTTAAATCCCGATATCAAGGCGTGTTCCTTAATGCCATACCGAATTAGAACACCATTTACGACAAACCAAGCTTTCTTTTTTTTTTCGATGCATGCCTTTCGGAGAAACAGCATCCACATCCCCATAACCTTTTGGTTTTTTTCCCTTGGCATGTGGCAAATGTGTTTGAAGGACGGATGTTCCTCAAACCATTTCCTCTCAAACGTTGTGAGCGGATGCGTCAAGCCATCTAGCGTTTCCAAAGCTTCAAGGATATAACACCTCGTAGATAACTTTATTTTCTTCTTATACTCTGAAGGCGGAAAGCACATTCGCAGATGTTCTAGTGGTGGCTCTATTTCCTCCTCTGAACCCTGCAATAACTAGTTTTACCAAGTATTACCGATTTATACATTTTCATAAATTCCACAAAACATCGATTGCAAGTGGTATTCCCGAACTAAAATCAATGACATCAAGAGCAATACGTTTTCTCTAACTAATAAGAATAACATCAACACCAATTTGCTCTTTTTCCCCTAACTAAAACGAATAACATCAACACCAATTTGCTCTTTTTTCCCTAACTAAAACGAATCAAGATATCAATCGACTACTAACGAGCTACTAACCATTGACTCCCTGAGTGTTCGGCTTGTACTTCCCTCGTCCATATCTCCATTTTCTTCATTCCGGTCAACCGGAGCTCTGTCGGACTCTTCTTCACTTCCGTCCTCGCTCTCTTCTCCGAGTTCTTCAGTCACCGAAGGTTGGTTTTCTACTTGTTAACTCCTTTCATCTACTTCAATCCTTCCAACTTCAGCGATGACATCATCATTCCTCTCCGGAGGAGCCGGAGATCGCTCACTCTCATCATTCCCAACCGGACTCCAGTGGCTCTCTTCTTCGAGATCTTCTTCTTTACTCCTTTCACGGAATTCACTTCCTTATCATTCCCAACTGGACTCTGGTGTCTCTCTTCTTCGAGATCTTCTTTTTCACTCCTTTCGCCGGAATTCACTTCCTCATCATTCCCAACCGGACTCCGGTGACTCTCTTCTTCGAGATCTTCTTCTTCACTCCTTTTGCCGGTATTCACTTCCTCATCATTCCGACTTGGAAGCGGAGATTGCTCCTTCACTTCCTCAGCAATCTTTGACTTCTTCATTCCCAACCTTGTTTCAACCATTTTTAACACAACAAATCGAGTAGAAAATTTTCAATCGCCTTGTTATCCTCTAGTTATCACTAGTTTAACGAAGAGAGTTCGAAAGAGGATGAGAAGTTAAAGAACGGTTCTCTTAACTTTGTGTTTGATTTTGTGAAATCGATTTGAATCGATTTTGGGGTTTTTCAATTCGGGTTTCCGGGTTGGTGGGTCAAAATCCAGGTTTTTGGTGTAAATAATCAGATTTTAATAGGGTAAGACAGCAATATACCAATTTTCCGATTTAAAATTAATTCTTCAAAATTAGAGTTTTAATCGATGTGGTTTTCAGATTGCTTCCTTATGAAAGTGGGGTTTTCGGATAAAAACTCGTCTCTTATGGGGGAAAGAAAATAAATACAATCAACATATATATATATATATATGAAGAATGAGGAAGAACATATGAAGAAGGAAGAACAACACTAAAGAACAAAGAAGAAGACGATGCCAATTTGTTGTTTTTAAAACATATTAGATAAAAGTAAATAATCAAAGTAGAAGCTTTGTTGTTTTGGGCAACGACCACAAAAAAAAAAGAAAACGACCAAATGAAAACAAAATATCATATAGTTTTTTATATCCAAAACGATGTTGTTTTGATGTTTCTGTTAGTAAACATCAAACGGTGATACGTCGACGATATAGGCAAGGGCTATATAGCGGATGATTTTGAAAGTGATAGGATTGACTTGTACACTTTTCAGATGAGGGTTAATCTTGCAAAAAAAATAAAGTTTGATGGTTTTTTTGCACAAAATCCATTTTTTTACTATATTATATGTTTTTCCTAGTTTACCAAAACACTAGCTAAGACCAGATTTTCATAATTAAAATAAAACTACCATATGGACCCAACATTAAATTATATTCATTTTGATTTTCTAAAATTATTTAGTCAACCAATCATTAATGGTAAAAATACTTCTTTTCTATACGAACGCTCATCATACATACCAGTTTTTTTTATATAAATAGATGAATTTCAATGGTGATTTACAGAGAAGAAAACATACAATTCTTTATTTACCTTAAAATAATTTAAAACTTATAGTCGGCAAGAAAGTGAGTTGACATGGATATCGTCTACAGACTGGGGAGAATTCAACAGGAATTATAAACCAGGCAAAACCAACAGCGTCAATGTGAGCAAGAAGTCGTAGTTCTTCTCGGGTGGATTCATCTGCCTGCTCCTGCTCAAGAAGTCGTAGCCAGAATGATACAACTTTCTCGGGTGGATTCATTTTCTCCGGTTCGAGCAGCAATACCTACTTGTGTGTGCTGTCACCCATGCTGTCTTGGGAGTCCGTCAACCGTAATAAAGGTTTCCTATATGATCCGACTAAACCTATTGCTATCTTGGGAGTCCGTCAACTGTCTTTTACACAAAAACAAATATGATCCGACTAAACCTATTGATCAAGTTTGTACTAGGATTGATGTGAAATACTCTAATGAAATGTCTATTTTCATCAAATAAATCTATGGAATCATTTAATATATCTCGCTACTCTTTCTATCTTTCCAATCTATTTCGTTTAATTTCATGTCGAGAAGTGTCAAACTTGTGTACTGTAAGACTTAAAATTCAATCAATCAGACAGTCAACAAAGATAAATACACTGTAAGAAATGGAACATGGCCTTAGGAGGTCTAAGAGATTTCTCTCTACAACTCCTTCTCTATTATCTTATCAACTTTGTTATAGTCTCTTCACTCAACTCACTTAATTCTCAAAACTGTATGTTTTAATCGTCATAATTTTATACTTTTCATTTTATGCACTTTCAGTAGATTACCTTTTATCAAAAAAAGAAAAAAGAAAAAGAAATGGTGCAATATGTGTCTGCTACAAGTCTTGGTGAAAATAAAGATAGAAGTTGGAAAGCTATATTAGTCTAAAAACTATTATTTAGGAAATATAGAAATATTAGGGAGAACAGCTAGAATAATCATAATTAGTATTTTAATTTCTAGTTTAACTTTTAGAAAATAAAGTTAAATGAGTTATTTTAATCATTTAAATAACCTTGCAATCATGTCTAAGGCAAAATCTAAGTACAAAAGTATCATTATCAATTAATGTCATATCAGATTTATCTTGGGAAAATATCTCATATTTACGATTTTGCCATCACTGACTAAAAAATCCGCTAAGTAAATCTGCGATTCTATGTTATGGAAGATTTTTTTGAATGGCAAATTTTATTTTTACCGAAAATTTGTATTACAGATTTTATTTTTTTTGCAGTTACATTTTCTAGTGGTGGTAGAGTTTTGAATTCAACATAGATTTATTTTCTCATCATAGCTTTTAAATTCATTGTAGATATTTTTCTTATAAGATCGTGAATGAGGCAGTAGATTTTCCTTTTATTTAGCATGTAACAGTTTATACGATAGATTTTATTATTTTCTGTAGATTTTATGTGATAGATTTTGTTTTTTTTGTATATTAAATATTTAGTGGTTGCACAGTTTTATAGTAATGACCGTAGATTTTATTGACAAAAATTAATTGCTAGATTATCCTTTTAGTTAATATAGATTTGGTTATAGTTATAGAAGATTGATGGTTTTGAGAAATAATATACATTATTTATGGCAGATTTTTCAACTTCATTTGCTGGAGACATTTTTCTAAGTAGAATAATAACATTCTCAATGGCCATAAACTTAGAATGGCAGAGTATTGATACCATTTTACTGCAGATTTTCTATCACATAGATGCTATAACAATATCACATATTTATTTTATTTTTTTCTTAATTAGTGATGAAATTAAGATAAATTTCTGAAAAATGCTAACTTCAACCATGATTGTTTTATGATTTTCTTATCAGTCTCTTTACTATTCTTCTGTAATTATTTATTCAGTTCCACTTTTCCCCAATTTATTATCTTTTATGAATTTTTAGTTTATCCTTTATATATTTACTTCGATATACAAGAGCGGACCTAGCCAAAATATTATATGGGTGCAAAATTGCATAGATGAAGAGTCAAACTCATGAACTCATGGAAATAATGGGTGCATACTTGACCAAGTGGCTCATGAGCTTATGGAAATAATGGGTGCATATTTGATTAATGTGCCACTTTAATCAATTAATGTAACTTACAAAAACAAATATTTATATTTAGTTGGGTTCAAGTGAACCCAGCGCCTGTAAATATATATTTTATAAAGTTTTTTATTCATTTTTTCCATAAATCCATAATAATGTGGAGCAAATCATCATTGTTTTTGAAAATTGGATTTTTAAGATTTGTTTTTGTTATGTTTTGTATCTTGAATGGAAGAAGAAGAGAATAAGTGTTTTAATATTTTATTTTTCTCCAAAAATTAATTCAATTTCTGTTTCAGTTTTTATTTCCAAATTAATAATTAACTTTACATTTATATTTCATTAAAAATATATATAAATGGCATTTTCATATTTTGACAAAAAGTTTAAGTTAAACTAGGTAGATCATTTTCACAAGTTTAGTCTAGCAATTAACACCAAAATTAAAGTTATTTGAATGTAATTTTTCAGTAAATATTATTTATATATACAGAAAATACTAAATGTGAGTATTTAATTAATAGAGCCTCCTGAGTGTTATCTTTTTTGCCAAGAGTCAAGACTATAGCAGCTTTTAGAGATAGACTTTTCTCGAATACTTGACGTTCAGATTAACAACTCCAACAGATAAACGTGTCTGGAGGTAGTTTCTGATTATATTGATGATACTTTGATCATCCTTCTTTTCATGTTACTGTGATTGTTCTAGAATTATTATTGTTTATTTCTTAAAGAAACGTGTAATGTCTGATTATTTTTTATGGGTTTTTAAGGTTAAGGGAGTGTTCACTGTTACATAATGAAGAAAGTGTAAAGAAGGATCAAAGCGTAAACTCTTTATGCTTGATAGAGTCTAGTCTTCTAGACATCTTAACCACTCAAACAAGTTAATTGTGAATAATAAAATAATAAATTTATGGAAATAATGGGTGCATACTTGACCAACTAATATAACTTTTAAAAAACAAATTTTTATGTTTAATTGGGTTTAACTGAATCCACATTAACTAATGTAGATCCGCTCCGGTACATATACACTATATTAAAAATCTTTTATTGATTCTTTCAACGAATCAATAATAGTTATTTTTAGAAAATAATAAATTAATAATATAAAATATAAAAATAATAAAATAATAAAAAAAATGAGTGAGGAAGATGAGAGAGAGCTTTTTACCTTCTTATTATTGCTACTATGTTTTATTCAGCGTTATGCGCGGGTTTGATATTAATATTTTCTCCTAAAAGAATATATTATAAAAAAGCTCTCTTTGAACTGTTATTTATTTTATAGTTAAACTCGTTAATTTTGTGAAAACAAAAATTAGAGAGAAAGTTATGAATATATTTTAATAGATTACAAAATTAAACTAATCTATGTTATCATCTATCAATGTTTTGAAAATCATAATTGATAGTTGAAAGGACTATATAAGACTTTCGAATAATAGCTTACAATATAAAGATTAAACTTCACAATTTAAATTCCTTAACTTTACTGCATTTTAACTATTTAGATAGTTCTATATGAAATTCGAATATAAAATAATATTTATGTGGAAAAAAACATGAATTTCTCTTAACTTTATTGTTAGTGAATCATTAAACGTAGGTTTACAATTTTATACAATTTTAATAAAGGTATCGTCTAAAATGAACTTTTTAAAAAGTTACTTTTACAAATAGAATTTCTTAGGAAGGATTTTTAATGTAGTAGAGATCTCCGTTTGGAAACAAATTTTCAAAATAGTCAATTTTAGATCATTTTCCCATTTTAATATGATCAGTAAGGGAAAAAAGCATAAAATAAATTGTTCACATTGAATTGACCAGTTTCTCGATCTGAGAGTATTTGTTTAAATTACATGCTTAAAGTACATGCGATTTTAAATTAGCTTTATTTTTCTTTGTTTTTTGCCGGCAACATGAGCTTTAGCTATAATTCAGTTTACACAAAAAATGTAATCAAATTCGACCCAAGTTGTGTCTATCTTTACTATCAAGGAAGCTTTAAATAAAGAGCAACACAGTCATCAACGTGTAGATAACACATCTTTATATCTATTGCTACCACTAATCATAATT
Source organism: Cardamine flexuosa (assembly GCA_963555745.1). Taxonomy (NCBI): domain Eukaryota; kingdom Viridiplantae; phylum Streptophyta; class Magnoliopsida; order Brassicales; family Brassicaceae; genus Cardamine; species Cardamine flexuosa. The sequence continues at coordinate 13,699,998 of OY743221.1, read as the reverse complement.
TATTTACACGACGAATTTAAACTAATCTATTTTCTAGGGTTCCTCTAAAAACAGAACCAGCCAAAAAAGGAAGGAACTATGACATTAGCTTCACAATTCTTAACTGTGAACTGTACATGATGAAGTAACATACAAACAAACACAGAGATAGAACTTTTAGTACATTGAATATAATGCAGATGAAGGAGACCTACCTAAGATTACATAAGCTAAAACATAAGGAATTGAAGCTATAAAAAATCCAGGCTATGTATGGTAATTACCATTGGTAATCAACAGAGGATACTACTAGCTTTTTACTTTCCAATCCGAGAAGATACTCTCCCTGAAATGATGACATGAGAACCATTTGTTGAAGCAGATGATACTTGTGAATAGTGATTCCTTTTCCAGTGATTTAACATTTCGCTTATGCATGATTAACTACATCAGATAACAACATTTGTGCAACCTTCAACATTCCATTGGTTTTATCTTCTAGACTATACGATTTTACATTTGCTTACCTCTATGAACTCAAGGCAACTTTAAGTGAAAGCCTTGTATATTCTCTATGAGAAAACTGTCCCACTCTACCAGGGTTCTCACGCTCATGTTTCTGTTTTAAATGTGTAAGAGGCTAGTGATGTCAAGAAGCAGCAAGGTTGAATATCAGACGAGAAGTACCTGATGCCATAAATTTGTTAAGATTAAACAGGATGTTGAAGACGTTTCCAGAGAACTTGAAGCCTTTCAGGCCATGCAGAAATATTATCAACGCACATACTCCAAAACCCACAGTATAAAAACTGAATTTGAATCCAAAGTTCATGAAAGGATAATCCAAAATCTGTAAATCTATCATGAGATCATTTTGAGATACAGACCTCGTCTGAAGAAGACGCATATAGATAAATTTAGAAACAAATATCAATAATGATTAGAATAATGAACCTCTTATACTAAGACCTACGCAGATCTTGATTATTTGAATAAACTATATTAAAAATATTAGGTAAAGCTGATGTGACAGGATTTTAAGAAGTTTTTTTTTTCTGATGTGGATAGCTTCAGAGGTCCCAAAACTCATCTTTTATATATAAGAAATGTTGTTGTTGTGTTCATTACATAGAATAAAACTACCTTTTCGTAGTGTTTTAACAACTTGGAGAGCAAGTGTCTTTAGAAACAAGAAAACAATTGATAAGCATTATCCAATTAATAGATTATGTACTGTCTCGTTAAAATTTGTGTCATTCTTTAAAAATATGCTAGCATGATTTAAGATCCACACATGATGATGCCTCAGCCTATCTTTTGAGACATGTCAAAAAAAAAAAAAAAAAACTAAGTCACGAAAAGATATCTTCAGGAAAAAAAAGAAAAGCAAAATAGATTATCCATCTGAAGTACTACTCGGAATATCAATGATTTTTTTTCAAATATTTGCATATCGTTGTAAACGAATTACTCTGGTTGTTTTACAATCAGCGTGAAATTATATTCATAGATAACAGTAATAGAGTAATTCAAAGAATTATCATTATGATCAGATTTTTTACCAGTGACAAGCAAGTGAAGAAACTCACTAAATCAATGATACCATTTCCCCACGAATTCCAAGAACGTGCAGCGCCAAAATATCAAATGTTTATGAGCTACATATTAGCAGAAAAAAAGAATGAGCCAAACCAAGTATGTCTTCAACTCTACACTTTCCTTGTAGCCAGAATCGTTTATCATTTTCCAAGACACAAAATTTTCAATTTCTCGGGAACTCAAGTTCTCATTGAAAAAAAAAAATCAAACTTCAAGAAAATAGTTAGGTTGTAATTATCCCTTGTTGTTTCCTTCAATGGCGTTTACTTCATCTCAAGCTTATAAATAGATTAAGTTTTATGAAAATGATATGGATTACGGTATCACGTAGATTTGAGTATTTTTCTTTTTTCGCATGAACATTAAGATTTTTTTTGTTTTTCCGTTTAAGTTTAGGCTAGTTTTCCTTTTTTTCATTTAGATTTATGATTGATTGTACGTACATTAACCTATATCACTCTCTAAGAGAGATTTTGGTTAAGATGAAGCTTTATTTGATTTTATTTTGTTGTTGAGTAAACTAATATCTTTTTTGTTTTCTTACGTTCAAGATGGCTCCGGTTACTATTTCGCAGATAAAGTTACAGGCTCATATTATCATACAAATCTTATGTTAAACTAGCAAACTTTGGGTAGACTTAAACAAAACTTAGTTTTACAAATGCTGGGGGATGGACATTTAGTCTTTTATAAGAATGAAAAATGAGTACACAAGATTAGTATAACATAATTTAAATCATATATCAATGGTTGAGGTTAAAACATAGCATAAAATGTAAAGATAGGCAAGATAATAAGTAAGCATATCAGAAATCAATCCAGAAGCTGATATGTTCGGGAAAATGGCGAAGTAACAAGATATGTTCTATGTGCCAGAAGCAGTAATCACACAAGCCATATCATGGTATTTCTTCTGGTTCCAAGACTCTTCTACATCGAAAAGGTAACACTCCAGGGCTGTTTCCGATAAGTGAAAGGCATCTCGCATATTGACGAAATCAGTCGGAAAGCATATTGCCAATTTAAATTTTACGATGGATATATTCGACGTAAAACCATCATAAATTTGAGGGTATATCATCGTGAAATATATTCGTTGTAAAACTATTGTTATGTTTCTACCTACCAATAACAAAATTTTCCTATAAATAACACACCAACATTATCACAACTTCACACACCACAAACAACAATCACTTAAACACACACAAAATTTCTTCTGCAGATGATATACGGAAGCAACGAAGATGGATGTATAAGCATAAAGATTCTGAGGGGAACGTAACACAAGAGTTTATGAACGGTCTGGAGCAATTCATGTATCAGGCTGGACAAACACCACTCAGCCTAGAAACCGGTAAAATGTTCTGTCCTTGTCGGAAGTGTAAAAATTCAAGATTTATGCTTAGTGAAAATGTTTGGAAGCATTTGTTGAATAGAGGATTTACGCCCCAATATTATATATGGTTTCAACATGGAGAGGGTTATGGTCAAAATGAAGGAAGTAGTAGTAATAGTAATTATGAAGCTGTGGGTAGAGATGAACCTAATAATTTGCATGACCATTGTAACGCCCGTGTTCTGGAAATTAAGTAATTTAATTAATTTAGAAACTCTTTCGAGTTTATGAACCTTAGACAAGTCTCGAGAAATTAACTATGGGGTTGAAATAGTTAATTTGGATTTGTTCCGGGGGTGTCATAAATTGGTTCGAAAGTTGTGGGGGTTTTTTCTCAAAGTAACAAGTGAGAAACAAAATTGATTTTCTCTTCTTCTCCTTCTTGAGCTCGCCATTGTGAGGGGGGAGAGTGAGTTTGTTGAGCTTGTGAGAGAAGAGAAAGAAAAGAGAAGAAGAAAAGAGAAGAAGAAGAGGAAGGCTTTGTGAGCTTGTGGAGCTTGGATCTTGCGAGATCAAGGGTGTGGAGCTTTGTGAAGCTTGGAAGAAGGAAGGTTTGGAGTGAGGCTTTGTGGCGTGGAGCTTAGAGGAGGAAGAGAGATCTTTCTTGAGCTTGGGGAGTCCATCTAAGGCTAGATCCTTCATAGCTTTGGTGAAGGGAGGGAGAGACAGAACTGTCAGAGTCTGGTAGAAAAGAGTTTCGACCTAGCAAATAGTAGGCAAAGACGCGATTTGGACCAGCGTCTATTCAAAGGAAGATCGCAAGTGAACCTTCAGTCTGATCGCTACAAAATTTTGTGGGTAGCTTCAGGACATCTAGGGAAAGATTTTCAACGGGTGAGTTGAGCTACTGTTGGCGAGTGGGAAGTCACTGCTGGTTGGGTGATTGTTGTTTTTGGTTCAGAAAATCATCTTTGTTTCAAGGTGAGTTTGTGACCAAAGGTTAACATTAAGCCTTGTGTGGGGGCTTATGGGGTAGTTAGAGAAGCATGGATTGTTGCTTGTTGTGCCTTGTTAAGATTTAATTGTGTATTATTTCTTGGTTTTATGATGGTGATTTTCGTGGGTTCTTGGTGAATTCCATGGGTCATTGTGGAGTTTTAGTGTGTGTTTACTAAGCTTGTGAGTTTTAGCTTTTCATTGGTTTTGAATTGCTAAGTGGTTATTTATATATGCTATTGATTTTCTTTTCATGGGTTGATGATTAGAAATTGATAGGGCTGTGGTTGGGGATTATTTTCATGCGTGAATTTGATCGAGTAGAAATTAACGCGTGGTGTGTTTGATTTCTTGTTGTTGTGGTTGTTTGAAATTGCTTGTGGCTTTCATATAACCTGTTGTTTGGAGGATCAATCTCACTCAGCGTTTGGTTTACCAAATGTTGATGCATCACTTTTGTCGATGCAGGTAAAGATAAGGCGTGATCGTGGAATCGAGGCAGTGAAGAGGGGATGATTAGGACCCGGTAGTTTTGTAGTTTTTGTTAGCTTTCGAAGGATTGCTAGAACCGGTAGAACTGTTGACCTTCGTGGTCATTTATGTAAATGGTTGCTATTGTATGGTTTTGAATGTTTAATGTATGGGCATTAGTTCATTATTTCCATGTTCAAAAAAAAAATAAAAAAAATGCGGTCGTCACATTTTGGTATCAGAGCCTATACGGTTCTAGGAGCATATATAGTTCTAGGATAGTTTGGGTGTTGCATGGGGTCATAGAATCATCCTCTTTGAGCCTTGTGGGATTCCACAGTTAGTTATCTTTATTGTAATGATTGTGTTTTAGTGTTTCTTAGTCCTTGCTTCTGCATATGAAGATGGTTAGAGGGCGTGGTAGAGATCGTGGCAGGGGTAGAGGTCGTGGCCGTGTGCCGGATGAGCGGATCGAGGAGTTGCATGCGAGTCAGGTGGGGTCCGAGGGTGTGGCCCGTGTGAGTGCCAGTGTGGCTGGTGTTCCAGCGGGTGCTGCGGGTTTAGCAGCGGGTGATGCTCATGCTGGAAATGACCGCAATGCGGATCTTTTGACGAGGTTGTTGGAGCGGTTTCCAGAGAGGATACCAGTTCAGGCTCCTGTGGTTCCGGTGGTTGTTGAGGTTCAGCCTCAGGTTGCAGCTGCGGTTGCTGAGGAGCTCCCATCCTACCTCAGGATGATGGAGCAGATGCAGAGGATATGCACGGGGTTTTTCCGTGGAGGTGCTAATCCTGAGGATGCAGATGCGTGGTTGAGGAGGATAGAGAGGAATTTCCTCTCGAGTAGGTGTCCCGCGGGATACCAAGTGGACATTGCGGTCCATTATCTGGAGGGTGATGCGCATCTCTGGTGGAGGGGTGTGGCAGCCCGGAGAGTTCAGGCCGAGATGGCTTGGATGGATTTTGTGGGGGAGTTTAACTCCAAGTTTTTCCCTCAGGAGGCGTTCAACCGGTTAGGGTCGAGGCTTGCGAGATTGACTCAGGGAGATCGTTCGGTACGCGAGTATGAGGTGGAGTTCAACCGGCTCGGGTCTTATGTTAGACGGGCAGTTGAGAGTGAATCAGCCCGTGTGCAGAGATTCCTGATGGGTCTCAGGGTTGACTTGCGGAACCGTTGCTTGGTTAGGGCTTTTTGCACGGTTGATGAGTTGGTGGAGACTGCGGCATTGCTTGAGGAGGGTCTGAAAGACGAGGTTGTAGCGGTTACACCAAGTCTTCATGCGAGATCCATGCCGCAGCAGTCCGGTCCGAGCAGAGGTGGTAAGCCGATGCAAGGACAGAAACGGAAGCGGGATGGTGGTTCGAGTGGCAGTCAGGGTGGTCAGGGTTGCTTCGGGTGTGGGAGCATGAATCACAGAGTGGCAAGCTGTCCTAAGAAGGCTGGGGTACGAGTGGATTCTCGGGTGTGCTTTCACTGCAAGGAGGCGGGGCATATTAGACCTCAGTGTCCCAAGCTGCGGCAGAGTGAGGCCACAGTGGTGCAGCCCGTTAGGCAGGTGGCAGCAGCGCCTCGAGTGTATTCCATCGTTGAGTCCGGAGAGCCGAGTTCCAGGCCGATCACAGGTATTTTCTTAGAGTTATCTAAATTTATTTCTGTGTTGGGGAATTTGGTTGCTTGTTGGGGTGTTAAGGTTCTCGGCACATGTGTATGTGCAGGGACCTTGTGTATTGGGGGTGTTGAGTGTCATGTGTTGTTTGACACGGGAGCATCACATTGCTTTGTTACTCCACAATTAGCTGAAAAGGCTAATGTTCGAAGTGAGCCCGGTGTGAGTTTGGGTTTCGTGGAGGTTGTTGGAGGGAAGCTCCTGATGATTCACGGTCGGGTTAGAGACGTGGATGTTCAGGTAACGGGAGAGTCTATGCCTGCCGATTTGATTATTTGCTCCGTGGAGCTGTACGATGTCATTTTGGGCATGGATTGGCTCGGGAAATTCAGAGCGCATCTGGATTGTCACCGAGGTCGTGTCGAGTTTGACAGAGGCAAGGGGAAGTTAGTGTATCAGGGGGTAAGACCGATTTCTGGGAGTCTCACGATCTCGGTTATGCAAGCCGAGCGTATGATCGAGAGGGGTTGTGAGGCGTATTTGGCTACCATTTCTTTGCCGGAGGCTGTTGGAGAGGCTAAGATTCAGGATATTCGGGTGGTTCGAGAGTTCCAGGATGTGTTCCAGTTGTTGCAAGGATTACCACCGTCTAGGTCGGATCCTTTCACGATTGAGTTGGAACCGGGGACGACACCGATATCCAAGGCTCCTTATAGGATGGCTCCAGCAGAGTTGGCAGAACTGAAGAGGCAGCTGGAAGAGTTGCTGAGTAAGGGATTTATTCGCCCGAGTACTTCACCGTGGGGAGCACCGGTGTTGTTTGTGAAGAAGAAAAACGGGAGTTTTCGGTTATGCATTGACTACCGAGGACTTAACCGAGTCACAGTGAAGAACAGGTATCCTCTTCCTCGGATCGATGAGTTGTTGGATCAGTTGAGAGGGGCTACTTGGTTCTCCAAGATTGACTTGGCATCGGGATATCATCAGATTCCTATCAATGAGGTAGATATCCAGAAGACGGCTTTCAGATCTCGTTATGGCCACTATGAGTTTGTGGTAATGCCCTTTGGGTTGACAAATGCACCAGCTGCATTTATGAGATTGATGAACAGCATTTTCCAAGAGTATCTGGATGAGTTTGTGATTATCTTTATTGATGATATCTTGGTGTATTCGAAGAGCCTGGAGGAGCATGAGGTGCATCTGCGTGTGGTTCTTGTGAAGCTACGGGAACAGAAGTTGTTTGCTAAGTTGAGCAAGTGTAACTTCTGGCAGCATGAGATTGGGTTTTAGGGTCATGTTATCTCTGCGGAGGGGGTTTCGGTGGATCTAGAGAAGGTTCGGGCCATTAGTGCTTGGCCGAGGCCGGGGAATGCCACAGAGATTAAGAGTTTTCTCGGGTTGGCAGGTTATTATCGGCGGTTTGTTAAGGGTTTTGCGAGTTTGGCTAAGTCTATGACGAAGCTGACAGGAAAGGATGTTCCTTTCGTGTGGTCCTCGGAGTGTGAGGAGAGTTTTGCGAAACTGAAGGCCTTGTTGACTAGTACTCCAGTATTGGCGTTGCCTGATCCGGGCGAGCCTTACGTGGTGTATACCGATGCGTCGAGGGTTGGTCTTGGCTGTGTGTTGATGCAGCGGGGAAAGGTTATTGCTTATGCTTCACGGCAGCTGCGGAAGCATGAGAGCAACTACCCTACCCATGATCTTGAGATGGCTGCGGTGGTTTTTGCTTTAAAGATTTGGAGATCTTATCTTTATGGCGGAAAGGTGCAGGTGTTCACAGATCATAAGAGCCTGAAGTACATTTTCACTCAGTCTGAGTTGAATTTAAGGCAGAGGCGCTGGATGGAGCTAGTGGCCGATTATGATCTGGAGATAGCTTACCATCCTGGTAAGGCTAATCTGGTTGCGGATGCGTTGAGTCGGAAGCGGGTGGCTTTAGCTCGGAAGCATGAGGTTGAGTCTTTGGTGAGCGAGATTAGCACATTGCGTTTGTGTGTTGTATCTCAAGAACCTTTGGGCTTAGAGGCAGCTAATCAGGCGGATCTTTTGAGCAGAGTTCGGCTGGTTCAGGAAAAAGATGAGGGCTTGGTTAAGGCTTCGAGAGAAGCGGGTTCTGAGTATCAGGTATCTGCGAATGGCACTATCCTTGTGAGTGGGAGGGTATGCGTACCTTTGGACGAGGATTTGAGGCGTGAGATCCTGAGTGAAGATCATGCAAGTATGTTCTCGATTCATCCAGGAGCGACTAAGATGTACCATGATCTTAAACGGTATTATCATTGGGTCGGGATGAAGAAGGATGTTGCTAACTGGGTTGCGGCATGCAACGTGTGCCAGTTAGTGAAGGCAGAGCACCAGGTCCCGAGTGGTTTGTTGCGGAGTTTACCCATTCCAGAGTGGAAGTGGGATATGATCACGATGGATTTCGTGGTAGGCTTACCAGTTTCTCGGACCAAGGATGCTATTTGGGTCATCGTTGATCGATTGACCAAGTGTGCGCGTTTTCTGGCCATTAAGAAGACCGATGGGGCTGCGGTATTGGCTAGGAAGTACGTGCAGGAGATTGTGAGACTGTATGGAGTACCGGTGAGCATTATCTTGGACCGGAATCCTAAGTTCACATCTGAGTTCTGGAATGTGTTTCAGGCGGAGATGGGCACGAGGATGCACATGAGTACGGCTTATCATCCTCAGACAGATGGGCAGTCCGAGAGGACTATCCAGACTCTGGAGGATTTATTGAGGATGTGCGTGCTGGATTGGGGTGGTCATTGGGTGGATCACTTGAGCTTGGTAGAGTTTGCGTATAACAATAGCTACCAGGCGAGTATCGGGATAGCTCCATACGAGGCTCTGTATGGGAGGCCATGTCGTACACCTTTGTGTTGGACTCAAGTGGGGGAAAGGAGCACATTGGGTGCGATTTTTGTTCAGGAAACCACGGAGAAGATCCGGGTTTTGAAGCTGAACATGAAAGAAGCCCAGGATGGACAAAAGAGTTATGCCGATAAGAGGCGGAAAGAGCTTGTGTTTGAGGTGGGAGATAGAGTGTATCTCAAGATGGCTTTGCTGAGAGGTCCGAACAGGTCCATTACTGCGACTAAGTTGAGTCCGAGGTATATGGGGCCGTTCCAGATTGTAGAGCGTGTTGGACCGGTAGCGTATCGGTTGGAGTTACCCGAGATTATGCAGGCATTTCATAAGGTATTTCATGTGTCGATGCTGAAGAAGTGTTTGCATAGGGTTGACGAGGTATTGGCTGAGATTCCGTCAGATCTCCAGCTCAATATGACCGTTGAGGCAAGACCTTTGAGAGTTCTCGAGCGGAGGGTCAAGGAGCTTCGTCGGAAGAAGATTCCGATGATGCGAGTTCTGTGGGACTGTGACAGGGCTCAGGAGGAAACTTGGGAGCCAGAGGCTAGGATGGAAACGAGGTTCCGGAAGTGGTTCCAGAAGCAAGCTGCGGCTTGAGTTCCATCGAGAGGTTCCAGTTTCGGGGTGTAGCTGTATGCTATGTGTTTTTATTTTGTATTTCCGTTTGTATAACGATGTTACATTATGAGTGTTTAATAAGATGAGTATTTCTTATTATTGATGACTTTGGGAGTCATGATTATGTATTTCGTTTTGGTGTTAAAAAGCAATAATGCATGGGAGTAATAAGATGGTAGTTCTTATTGCTGATGGCACGAGTGTCATGGGATGTTTTTATGAGAATTAAAAGTTGGTTCATAATCGGGAAGAGATTATGGTGTACTTGAAGTGACTGGGTATAGGTGCGATCCTTGGTATTGGTTATGCACGGCAGATATTCTGGGTTTGGAATATGAGTGATGCCGGTGTTACCTTGCGAGGATTTACACGGATCATGGGAGGTAGTTCAGTCGAGGTGCTTATAGATGTGTGACTTATTGCTCGATGAGAGGACTAGTTCCTCTAGTGCCGATAGCTCGAAGGACCGCCGTGTCTTGAGAGTGTGACTGACGATGTACCCAGACTCGTAAGGTGTATAGCCTAGAGTGATATGTGATACCGTGGATTCGTAAGGTGTATATCCTAGACGTAGGATATATTGCCCAGAATTGAGGGGTATGGGATATCAAGACTTATGTAGGTTATATTACCCCGAGAGGAGTGGTACGGCAGATACTCAGAACTCGGAGATGATGTGGTGTCTTGGGTCCAGTGGTATGGGTAATACCTTGCGAGGTATGGTTGATATCCTTTGGGGTATGGCAGATGCCCGGAACTCGGAGATGCTGCGGTGTCTTGAGTGATGGGATTTTGGTATGCGTGTGAGCAATAAGCACATATGATGCTGCGGTGTCATAAGCATAGTGACTGAGATGGAAAACCTCGGAGGTTGGTAGTAAACCTCGTGTGTGTGTTGAGTTGGTCGGGTTGGCCAAGGCTTGAGTAATCGTTGCGACGATTAGGATTCATTGGAGATGAACGGTAACGTAAGATTCGAGGACGAATCTATGTTAGTGGGGGAGAATTGTAACGTCCGTGTTCTGGAAATTAAGTAATTTAATTAATTTAGAAACTCTTTCGAGTTTATGAACCTTAGACAAGTCTCGAGAAATTAACTATGGGGTTGAAATAGTTAATTTGGATTTGTTCCGGGGGTGTCATAAATTGGTTCGAAAGTTGTGGGGGTTTTTTCTCAAAGTAACAAGTGAGAAACAAAATTGATTTTCTCTTCTTCTCCTTCTTGAGCTCGCCATTGTGAGGGGGGAGAGTGAGTTTGTTGAGCTTGTGAGAGAAGAGAAAGAAAAGAGAAGAAGAAAAGAGAAGAAGAAGAGGAAGGCTTTGTGAGCTTGTGGAGCTTGGATCTTGCGAGATCAAGGGTGTGGAGCTTTGTGAAGCTTGGAAGAAGGAAGGTTTGGAGTGAGGCTTTGTGGCGTGGAGCTTAGAGGAGGAAGAGAGATCTTTCTTGAGCTTGGGGAGTCCATCTAAGGCTAGATCCTTCATAGCTTTGGTGAAGGGAGGGAGAGACAGAACTGTCAGAGTCTGGTAGAAAAGAGTTTCGACCTAGCAAATAGTAGGCAAAGACACGATTTGGACCAGCGTCTATTCAAAGGAAGATCGCAAGTGAACCTTCAGTCTGATCGCTACAAAATTTTGTGGGTAGCTTCAGGACATCTAGGGAAAGATTTTCAACGGGTGAGTTGAGCTACTGTTGGCGAGTGGGAAGTCACTGCTGGTTGGGTGATTGTTGTTTTTGGTTCAGAAAATCATCTTTGTTTCAAGGTGAGTTTGTGACCAAAGGTTAACATTAAGCCTTGTGTGGGGGCTTATGGGGTAGTTAGAGAAGCATGGATTGTTGCTTGTTGTGCCTTGTTAAGATTTAATTGTGTATTATTTCTTGGTTTTATGATGGTGATTTTCGTGGGTTCTTGGTGAATTCCATGGGTCATTGTGGAGTTTTAGTGTGTGTTTACTAAGCTTGTGAGTTTTAGCTTTTCATTGGTTTTGAATTGCTAAGTGGTTATTTATATATGCTATTGATTTTCTTTTCATGGGTTGATGATTAGAAATTGATAGGGCTGTGGTTGGGGATTATTTTCATGCGTGAATTTGATCGAGTAGAAATTAACGCGTGGTGTGTTTGATTTCTTGTTGTTGTGGTTGTTTGAAATTGCTTGTGGCTTTCATATAACCTGTTGTTTGGAGGATCAATCTCACTCAGCGTTTGGTTTACCAAATGTTGATGCATCACTTTTGTCGATGCAGGTAAAGATAAGGCGTGATCGTGGAATCGAGGCAGTGAAGAGGGGATGATTAGGACCCGGTAGTTTTGTAGTTTTTGTTAGCTTTCGAAGGATTGCTAGAACCGGTAGAACTGTTGACCTTCGTGGTCATTTATGTAAATGGTTGCTATTGTATGGTTTTGAATGTTTAATGTATGGGCATTAGTTCATTATTTCCATGTTCAAAAAAAAAAAAAAAAAAATGCGGTCATCACAACCATGCTCATCATTATCATGTAGATCATGGTGATCTACAACATGATAGGGTTCATGACATGGTTACAGATGCATTTAATCAAACCACTGCATCATTTAATGATAATAACATTGAGGAACCTAACTTAGATGCAAAACGGTTCTATGAAATGTTAGATGCTGCAAATCAACCAATCTACAATGGATGTAGAGAAGGTTTGTCAAAATTATCATTGGCATCTAGGATGATGAACATTAAAATAGATCATAATCTAGCGGAGGTTTGTATGGATGACTGGGCAGAATTAATCAAAGAGTATTTGCCAAAAGACAACATGTATGCTGAATCATACTATGAGATTCAAAAGCTGGTTTTTAGTCTTGGGTTGCCTTCTGAGATGATAGATGTTTGCATTGATAATTGCATGATCTATTGGAATGCCGATTCTGTTACAGGAATGCCGATTCTGTAAGAAGCCAAGATTTAAACCACAAGGCGTTGGAAGGAATAAGATACTGTACCAACGGATGTGGTACCTACCAATAACAGAAATGTTTAAAAGATTGTATCAGTCTGATAGGACAGCTGCATCGATGAGATGGCACGGAGAACATTCACAAACGGAAGGAGAGATCTGTCATCCTTCAGATGCAAAGGCGTGGAAACATTTCAAAATGGTATATCCTACTTTTGCAAGAAATGTCCGAAATGTTTACCTAGGTATATCATACTGATGGTTTTAGTCCTTTTGGGATGTCTGGTAGAAAATATTCTTTGTGGCCAGTAATCGTCACGCCTTACAACCTTCCGCCTGGGATGTGCATGGAAAAGGAATTTATATTCCTTAGTATATTAGTTCCTGGTCCTAAACATCCGAAGCGGTCTCTAGATGTTTTTCTCCAACCCCTAATACATGAGTTGCAGGAGTTATGGCATAGTGGAGTTCGAACATATGATTGTTCGGTTAAAAGGAATTTTACAATGAAAGTTGTGCTTCTGTGGACAATAAGTGACTTTCCTGCTTACGGGATTTTGTCAGGTTGGACAACTCATGGGAGATTATCGTGTCCGTATTGCGTTGGAAGGACGGATGCATTTCAGCTGAAGTACGGAAGGAAAACTAGTTGGTTTGATTGTCATCGTTGGTTCCTCCCAATGCACCATACCTATCGAAGAAATAAGAAATTGTTTCGGAAAAAAGTAACTGTACGTGCTCTGCCACCGGTGTATTTAACAGGAGAACAACTCGAAGCGCAAATTGACCACTATGGTGCTCAAGAAACTGTTAGGCGTGTGGGTAATTGGCATGTTCCACGTATTATGCCCGACGGATACGGGGAACATTATCATTGGCACAAGAAAAACATATTTTGGGAACTTCCATATTGGAAGCATCATCTTCTCCGACACAATCTTGATGTGATGCATATTGAGAAAAACTTTTTTGATAATATCATGCATACACTTTTAAACGTGGCAAAAAGGACAAAAAACAGCAAAAACTCAAGGATGGACTTACCTGCTATTTGTTCAAGGAGTGAGTTGCATATTACAGAAGAGGGTGCAGTGCCATTTCCAATTTTTAGGTTGGAGGCAAATGCAAAAACTGCATTGTTCAAATGGGTCAAAGAAGACGTGAAGTTTCCTGACGGCTACGTTTCAAATCTCTCCAAATGTGTTTATGCAACGACTACTTCCATTTGCACTCACGGAGATAATTGATGAAGGTGTTAATGAAGCAATTGCAGGTACATATATATATTTGGTCTCTTTCAATATATTACATAATGTCTATAAAAATTATTATATAACTACAAAATTAATTATATTTATGTTCTATATATAGGTATTGTTGCATTTTTCCGGGATCTTAGTACACGTACCTTGATGGAACAAGATACTCAACAACTTGAAGCCGACATTCCCATCTTATTGTGCAATTTGGAGAAGATTTTTCCTCCAGCATTTTTTGATGTTATGGAATATCTTCCAGTCCACCTTCCTCATGAAGCGACACTAGGTGGACCTGTTCAATATCGATGGATGTACCCATTTGAGCGTTTCATGAAAAATTTGTAAGGTAAAGCAAAAAATCTTGCAAAAGTGGAAGGGTCAACTGTTGCGGGGAGTTTAACTCAAGAAACATCTCACTTTTCATCATACTATTTCGCCCCCAAAGTTCGGACCCGCAATAGAGCTCCCCAACGATATGATGATGGCGGTGTGGCACAAACATATGCAGTAGAAGGTGTTCCTGACATATTCTCGCAAATTGGACGCCTTTCTGGAGAGTTAAAAGAAGTTTGGTGGACAAATCCTGAAGATTGTCATTGTGCACACACATATATTCTAGTAAACTGTGAGGAAATGCGTTCGTTCGAAAGGTAAAACATAACTATTAAATTAATTAAGTACTCAGTTATTTTATACTTAATATTTATTTATCTTTTTCAGCTTATTCGAGACTCAAGTACGAGAATCGATAGAGGAAATATCTGATGATGATGTCAACAAGCGCAAAGATCAACACTTTGTTCCTTGGTTGAAAACTCAAGTATGAATATAAATTAAAATAATTAGTTAATATATACATAGATATTAGTTTTAATTAATATATACTTTGACCATTTAAATTTCAGGTTGATTATGACGATCCATTATATCCACCATGGTTTCATGAGTTGCTTCAAGCTCCAATATCTAGGATAACCACTGCTCTAATGTATTTCACTCGAGGATATGTGTTTCATGCTTACGAATATGGTAGACATCGGACGACCGTCAACTATGGAGTATGTGTGAAAGGGGAAATCAATTTTTATGGGATCATACAAGAGATAATTGAAGTTCAATTTTCTGGTTTAGTGAAGATGAAATGTGTAATCTTCAAATGTGATTGGTTTGATCCAACAATCGGCGTAGGTGTTCGTTCCAACGAACTTGGAGTTTTGGATGTTAACGCGGGACGACAGTACAACAAGTTTGAACCTTTCATCTTAGCATCTCAAGCAGACCAACTTAGCTATATTTCGTATCCAAATTGTAGGAGAAGAAGCTTTGCAACAACAATTTTGTAGTGAGATTCCAACACCGAATCAAACTATTAATGACATCCTGCTAATTGATCAGAACAATCAAGTGTTTGAAGATATTCCATATGATGATGCAGATGAAGCCAATGTTAGTGACGAGTTTCATGAGAGTGAAGAGCTAGTTGATGATTCAAGTGAAGATGCCTCAGACAATGAATTATAATAATAAATGTTTATGTATTTTAGTTTGTTTTTGTTATTACAGTATTAATATAATGAGATTATGTTTTAAAGTTTAAATTTTATAAGATTAATAATATGAAATTTCTAAATGAAATCTTGTTGTCATTACATTACAAATATATTGAAATTTTGTTTGAAAGTTCAAAAATTTTCTAAGATGAATATAATGAAATTGTTTAAAGGGTTAAGGAGAGTTATAAGTTTGTAGTATGGGGTATGTTTGTAAGGGTTTGGGGTTTGGGGTTTCGGTAAAGGGTTGATGATAGTAAACGATGGTTTTACAACGGCGCATCGCTAAACCGTCGTTAAATTACAACGAATTTACGACGAATCATTAAGTGTGTATCCATTCAATGATTCATCATAAATTTGTCGTAATTTAACGATGATTTAGCGATGCACCATTGTAAAGCCGTCGTTAAATTACGACAAATTTACGACAAATCATTGTAATTTAATGATTCGTTAGTAAATGTAGATGTGCACCGAATGCATGATGCGTGTATCCATAACGATGATTCATCGTAAATCCATCGTAATTTAACAACGGCTTTACAACGGTGCATCACTAAATCGTCGTTAAATTACGACGGATTTACGACAAATCATTGTAAATTCGTGACGCGTGTATCCATTACAACGATTCGTTGTAAATTCTTTGTAACGTAACGACGCATTTAGCGATGCGTGGTTGTAAACGTGTCATTAAGTTACGACAATATTATGATGAAATTTTAATCTATATATATAACAGGACCCCAGCCCCTTCCCTCGCTCATTCTTCTTAATTTCACTCTCTCTCTACAATTTGCTCTGCTTTCTCTCTAGATTTAAGGTGATTTTTGAATTTAAATTTAATTAGAATTGTTAGGTTAGTAAATGTATATTAGAATTGATAGGTTGATTGGTTTAGGGAAGTAAAAGTATATTACAATTTTTAGGTTGATTGGTTTATGGTAGTATTTTTTATTTTAGTTTAAATTAGATATTTTATTTATTTTAGTTTAAATTAGGTTTTTTATTAAATATTTAATTTTTTTTGTAGATGGTTAGGAAATCAAGTTTGGCACACTACAAGAAAACATTGGATTAGCATCAAAATTTTACGTCGACTAATATCCGTCGTAAATGAGAGACGGAATTACCACGCGTTTACGACGAATAAGAAACTCGTCATAATATCGTCGTAAAGTTGTGTCAAAAGAAATCGTCGTAAATTCATAATAATATAACATCAAATTGACGACGAATCCGCGATAATTTTAAATTTCGTCGTAAATTCATCGTCAGTTAGCGTCAGACGTTATCGTCGTAAATTTGTGGTAATGTAACATCGTATTTACGACGAATGATTTAAAATTCGTCGTAAATTTGATGTTACATTACCACGAATGTACGACGAATAGAAATTAGGTGAAAACATTTATTTAGTGTTTACCTAACAGTTTTACGATGGAAATAATCAACGTAAATTCGTCTTTAATACGATGGCAATTCGTTGTAAAAATAATTGTTGTAAATCCCTTGTATTATTTGTACCTACCACATCCAAAAATTTTCTATAAATATCACATCTCTAACATTTCTAAAATCACAACTTCAACCATAAAGAAATTTTTTTTTAAAAAACAAAAGCACAAAAAAATAATTTCTTCTGCAAGTGATGTACGTCGAAAATGAAGATGGATGTATAGGCATAAAGATTCCGATGGAAACGTGACACAAGAGTTTATCAACGGATTAGAGATCTTCATGTATCAGGCGGGTCAAACACCACTAACCATTGAAACCGGTAAAATGTTCTGTCCTTGTCGGAAGTGCAAAAATACGAGATTTTCTCTTCGTGATAATGTCTGGAAGCATTTATTAAATAGGGGATTTACGGCACATTATTATATATGGTTTCAGCATGAAGAGGGTAGTTATGGTCATTAGAATGAAGATAGTAGTAGAAATAATATCTTTGAAGCTGTTGATAGTGTGGAACCGAGTAATTTGCATTGTGGTGATCATTATCATGCAGATCAGGGAGGTCTAGATCATGATAGAGTTCATGACATGGTAACAGATGCATTTCATGAAACAACTACATCATTTGCTGATAATTCAGTTGAGGAACCTAACTTAGATGCAAAAAGATTTTATAAAATGTTAGATGCTGCAAATCAGCCAATCTACGATGGATGTAGAGAAGGTTTGTCGAAATTGTCATTGGCATCTAGGATGATGACCATTAAAACAGATCATAATTTGGGTGAGGTTTGTATGGATGCATGGGCAGAATTGTTGAAAGAGTATTTGCCAGAAGACAATGTGTCTGCTGTGTCATATTATGAGATTCAAAAGTTGGTTTATAGTCTTGGGTTGCCTTCTGAGATGATAGATGTGTGCATTGACAATTGTATGATCTATTGGAAAGATGATGCTCAGTTACAGGAATGTCGATTCTGTAAGAAGCCAAGATACAAGCCGCAAAGTAGTGGAAGAAACAAGATACCATACCAACGGATGTGGTACCTACCAATAACAGATAGGCTGAAACGATTGTATCAATCTGAAAGGACAGCAGCAGCGATGAGATGGCATGCAGAAAATTCGCAGATGGATGGGGAGATTAGTTATCCTTCTTATGCCAAGACATGGAAACATTTCAAAACGGTACATTCTGATTTTGCTAGAAATATCAGGAATGTTTACCTTGGATTATGCACCGATGGATTTAGTCCATTTGGAATATCTGGCAGACAATACTCGTTATGGCCTGTTATCGTCACACCTTACAACCTTCCACCAGGGATGTGTATGGAAAAGGAATTTCTTTTCTTTTCTATACTAGTTCCTGGACTAAATCATCCAAAGCGGTCACTCGATGTATTTTTTCAGCCTCTTATACATGAGTTGAAAGAGTTATGGTATAATGGGGTTCGAACTTATGATTGTTCGGTAAAGAGGAACTTCACAATGAAGGCAGTGCTTATGTAGACTATTAGTGATTTTCCTGCATACGGGATGCTATCAGGTTAGACAACGCATGGGAGATTATCTTGTCCGTATTGCCTTGACAGGACAGATGCATTTCAGCTGAATTACGGGAGGAAAACAAGTTGGTTTGATTGTCATCGTCGGTTCCTACCAATCCGCAATGCTTACTGGAGAAACAAGACATTGTTTAGGCGTAACGCAATTGTCCGTACCCTCCCACCAGTGTATTTGACTGGGGAACAACTCGAAGCGCAAATTGATCATTACGGTGCACAGGAAACAGTAAAGCGTGGGGGTAATTGGCATACTCCACGTAATATGCCGGACAGATATGGGGGGGCATCACCATTGGCACAAGAAAGCATATTTTGGGAGATTGGAAGGATCATCTACTTCGACATAATCTTGATGTGATGCATATCGAGAAAAACTTTTTTGATAATATCATGCATACAATACTAAACATGGCAAGGAGGACAAAAGATAGCAAGAACTCAAGGTTGGATTTACCTGCTATATGTAAAAGGCCTGAGTTACACATTACAGACGATGGCGAGATACCATTTCCTATCTTTCGGATGGAGGCAAATGCAAAGGCTGCGTTGTTTAGTTGGGTGAAAGAAGATGTGAAGTTTCCAGATGGGTATGTTTCTAATCTCTCTAAATGTGTTGAAGAAGCACAAAAGTTTAAAGGGATGAAAAGTCATGATTGCCATGTCTTCATGCAACGACTTATTCCATTCGCACTTACCGAACTACTTCCAAAAAATGTTAATGAAGCACTTGCAGGTATATATATTATAATAATGAATTTCTACATTTTACTTGTAAAAGTAATAAAAGTCAAACATTTAATGTGGTTCTTATAGGTATTGGTGTTTTTTTCCGAGATTTGTGCACACGTACAGTAACTGAGGAAGGCATACAACAACTTCAAGCTAATATACCGATCTTACTGTGCAACTTGGAGAAAATCTTTCCTCCATCATTTTTTGATGTTATGGAACATCTTCCAGTCCACCTTCCTCATGAAGCTTCTCTAGGTGGACCTGTGCAGTTTCGATGGATGTACCCATTTGAAAGATTCATGAAAAACTTGAAAGGAAACGCAAAAAATCTTGCTAGAGTTGAAGGCTCAATCGTTGCCAGGAGTTTAACGGAAGAGACATCCAACTTTTCATCATACTACTTTGCTCCAAAAGTGCGTACAAAGAAAAGAGCTACCCGACGATATGATGATGGTGGTGTGATACCAACATATGCAGTTGAAGGGGTTCCAAATATTTTTGCGCACATTGGTAGACTTGCTGGGAAGTTGAGAGAAGTTTGGTGGTCAAGTCCAGAAGATCTTCATTGCGCACACACGTATATCCTTCTCCAATGTGAGGAAATGCGTTCTTTTGAGAGGTATAATATGATTATAAAATCCATTATAAAGAGAATATATATAGCATCAAGTTTCCAGTAGTTGAGCATAATATGTTTGTTACATGTTCTGAAGATTATTTGAGACGCAAGTGCGAGAAGCCGTCGAGGGAATATCAGATGATGACCTGAACAAGCGCAAAAATCAACACTTTGTACCTTGGCTTAAAACACAAGTAAGTATATACATTTTGTTGATTTAGATGAGTAAGTAATAAATATTCAATTGTATTGTTTTTCAGGTTGATTATGACGATCCGTATTATCCAACATGGTTTCATGAGCTGCTTCAAGGACCAATCACCAAGATAACCACTGCTCCAATGTATTTCACATGAGGATATGCTTTTCATGCTTACGAGTACGGTAAACATCGTACAACAGTCAACTACGGAGTCCGTGTCAAAGGGGAAGCAGATTTTTATGGGATCTTACAAGAAATCATTGAGGTTGAATTTGTTGGTTTAGTGAAGATGAAATGTGTTATCTTTAAATGTTATTGGTTTGATCCAAGAGAGGGACCAGGTATCCGTTACAGCAAATTTGGAGTTGTGGATGTTAACGCCGGCCGACGATACAACAAGTTTAAACCTTTCATCTTAGCATCGCAAGCGGACCAAGTTAGCTTCATCCCCTACCCTCGAGTTACAAATACTGGAATCACTTGGTTATCAGCAATTACAGTGGTGCCTAGAGGCCGAATTGATATACGTGATGAACAACCAGGGTTGCAACAAGATTTATGTCCTGAGATACAGACACCGGATCAAAGCACTGATGACATTCTACTTATTGATCCCGAGAATCGAGTGTTTGAGGATCTTCCAGAGGATACTGACGAAGGAACTGAGAATGATGAGTTTGACGAAACTGATGATGAGGATGATGGAAGTGTAGATTCTAATGAAGCATCAGAGGAAGAATAAATGTTGTTTTTTTAATTTGAATTTGTATTATATACATGTTAAGAATTTAATTTATGTTTGTATTTTGAATTTCAATTTGTATTTCGAATTTCTATATCAATAAATATTTCCAAATTAATTTATATTTGAACTATAAGTTATATAGTATAAATACTATGTAATGCATATTTTATTATATTTAAGGGTTTAGGGAATGATTTGTGGTTTAGGGAATGATTCGTTGTTTATAAACAACGCATTTACGATGATGCATCGTAAATTCGTTGTAAACCACGTATAAACGACGTATTTACGATGATTCGTCGCAAATTCGTCGTAAACAACGTAGCACCACGTGTCCCTCACCGAACTCTAACTTTAACAATGCTATTACAACGACTTGTTGTAAATGCATCGTAAACTTACAATGAATTAACGACGAATCGAAAGCACGACGTGTCCCTCATGCGAAGTAAATAATTTAACAACGCATTTACGATGCAGCAAAATCTATATATACGCGGGGACGGCCTTCCCTCCGCGTCGCCCATTCCTCCTCTACTCTCTCTCTCTCTGTACAAGTCAAACCTCTCTCCCTTCTCTCTAGAAAAAGAGGTGATTTTGTTTTGCTTATTAGCTTAAATTTATTGTTAGGGTTATGGAATTTAAAATGGTTAGGATTTATAATTGGTTATGGAATTTAGAAATGTTTAGGATTATAAATGGTTATGGAATTTAGAAATTTTAAGGGTTATGAAATTTTAATTGTAATTATAAATGGTTAGGATTTTAAATAGATTTTTTTAGCATTTTAAATATAAATAGTTCAGATTTGAAATAGAAATGTTTATGATTTTAATTAGAAATGAATATATAATTTTAAATTGAAACTTTTAAGATTTTTATTAATATGTTCTAAATAATTTATTTTTATATAAATTTTACAGATGGTTCGAGCATCACAGGTAGCCCGACACGGTCATCCATCCTCGGCTGATACTTTTGTACGTGGTGAGTCTAGTACTAGACCGGGATCGAGTAGTACTAGACAGAGATCGAGTAGTACAGAAGAGATCCAGAATTTTTCTTCTGATCAAGATACAGTTCCGGAGACTCTTCAGACACAGACACCACCACTTGGCGGATCTACACCACCAGTTGGAGGATCGTCTACAGCAGCAGCACCACCCCAGCCTCCCCCACCACCTCCGGGAGTTCATCCCAATTTGGCAGTTCCTCCATATGCTCCATACGCTCAGTACACGGTGGAGGATCTTCTTGTGCAGCCGGAACAAGATCATTTGCCAAAATTGGACCCGAACCGGCCTCCAAACACATATTGGTATGTTTTTTGAGAAATTATCATTTCTTAGTTTTGTCAACATACAATTATATTTTATGAACATAAGTTTTCAATGTTTTATTAATTTCAGGTTTGGAGTGGATTCTAAAGTTGGTCGTAGTGTCTCCGATACGATCAAGAGCTACTTCACAGAGCCGCATCCGAATTGGTCTCTCACACCGCTGCATATCAAGAAGACGTGGTTCAAATGTTTCGCGGTAAATTTTATTTTTTAATTTTCTAAAAATTTTATATATTTTATACATATTATTTATTATGTTTTGTACTAATCACGTATAAATTTTTTTTTCCAGCAAAAGTGGAGATGGGAGATTGGCATCAATGAGATGGTCAAGGACGCATTCAATGATAAGGTTAAGACCCGTTTGGCAGGCACCGTCTTGGATTGGAAGGAGAAATAGCAGTTCAAAGCAGATGATAAGAAGCCTCCTTACGTGACCGACGATGTATGAGAGGGCCTTGTCCGATATTGGATTGACCCTCATTCGGTTAAGGTCTCTGCAGGATGTTCTTCTTCTCGTTTAACCAAGGACACGAACGGTCATTTGCCTACTCTGCATACTTCCGGACAGACACCATTTGTGGGTCGGCGACTTCAGTTGGTACATCTATTTCTATATGTTTTGGGTTTTTTTTTCATTTACTTAGTTTCAATTTTACTTTATAATTATTTTTCGTTTTTTAGGCAAATGGAGGACCGCTTCCGTCTCTTGCGAGGTTGTTCGAGGAGACTCACAAGAAGAAATCCGGAGCTTTCGTTGATGCTAGATCAGAGAGGATCGTTAACGACATCAATGCTAAGATCGTCGAGCGTCAGACTAAGCTATCTCAGCATTCCGAGGATGGGACTCTGGTAGAACTGAGTACGGTCGAGAAGGACACGATCTATAAAGAGGTAATTTTTTTTAACTTTAAGATTTTGAATCAAATATTATATATATGTATAAAAAATATTTTAATTTTGTTTTTTAAAATAACTTTCAGGTTGCTCCGAGGAAGAAGGGACGAGTTCTAGGCATGGGATCGGTTCATAATGTTCTGATAGCCTCTTCTTCTTATGCACCGAGAGCGGAGGATGATCCAGTTCAGCTTTGGATCCAATTGGAAGCTGCGCACGCGAAAATTTCATCTCTAGAGGTTTCTGAACAAACCACGAAGGAAAAGTTTGACAGCTTGGACACCTTGTTCGACGTTCTTGCAGCAGGCAATCCGGATTTTGCTCATGCTTTACAAGCGGGAAGGGCAACTTTTCAACAACCTTCGCAGCAACAACCTCAGACCAAGTTGGACGGAAGAGCTGCAGAAGCTGCAGAAGCCAATCTATTTGGCGATCTCAACTTAGATTTGTAGATTTTTTAGTTTTTTTTATTTTTAAACAAATTTTTTGTATTATATTTTTGTTTTAATTTTAATTATAGTTATTTTCATTTTAATTTAAATTATTATATAATTATATATATATATATATAATGAAATATATATTTAAAAAAATTTATTTAATATATATATATCGTTTTGTCGTTCATTCGACGTTAGATTACAACGACTTAACGACAACATCCGTTGTTAATACATCGTAAATTTTACGACGGATTAACGACATTGATCTAACAATTCATCGTTAATTCGTTGTAAATATTAAAACGAATTACCGACGAGATTACGTGAGAAGTATTTCTTCGTTAATTCATCGTAACCGAAACCACAAATTACCGACGATTGTACGTTGACTATTTTACGATGAATTTACGACAAAAGTATACGATGTAACATGTTTACGTCGATTTTACGATGAATTTCTTGCCTTGCAAAATATTACGACGGATTTACGATGATTTCTCCATTACGATGAGCTGGTTATGACAAATTGTCAATCGTCGTAAATTCAATGTAAATGTTCATTTACGACGAATTAACAACAAATTATTCTGTTGTTAAAGACGTGTTTTCTTGTAGTGGCGGCAGCCCGTTCACGTCCTCATTATAGTGATACATTTTTATCAGGAGATTCTACTATTAGACCAGGATCTTCACCTATGGATAGACCGGGATCTTCTACCACACCTATGGAGACCGTCTTCTTTGGTTGCTTGGGGGATGGTACCAGAGATTCAGCCGTCGGTACATCCTAGGTCTTCACCTCCACCACCACGTCCACTATCACCTCCACCACCTGTAGTAGGACCAGACGCTCATCCCGATTTATTAGTCCCACCTGAAGCCCCATATGCACGTTATACTGTCAAGGATCTTCTCGTCCAACCGGGGCGAACCGGGTTGGACAAGTTGGATCCGAATCAGCCTCCAGGCACATTTTGGTATGTATTTTGTAATTATTTTTTTGTGATATATTTAAATTTAGTAAAATTTAAAAATGTCTAATCTTAATTTGTTTAAAAAATATCAGGTTTGGTGTGGATTCTGTTGTCGGTCGTAGCGTTGCAGACACCATCAAAGGCTATTTTACTGAGGCTCATCCGAATTGGACTCTTACTTCAGAACACATCAAGAAGACATGGTTCAAATGTTTTGCGGTACGTTTTGCTATTTTTAAATTAATTACTTATAAATTATTTATTATTTTTTTAATAAATATGTTTATTAATTATTATTTTAATTGTAGCAAAAATGGAATTGGGATATTGCCATCAATGAGAGGGTGAAGGACGAGTTCAACAAAAAAGTGACAAACCGACTTGCGGGCACGGTAGCTGATTGGAAAGAGAAATGGTTAATCTACGGAGATTTGAAGAAACCCCGTTATATCACCGATGATGTTTGGAACGGACTTAAGCGTTTTTGGAGTCAGCCGGAATCGATGAAGAAAGCTGCCAACTGTTCTTCTTCCCGTCTTACAGTTGATGTGGATGGACATTTACCGACACTTCATACTTCTGGTCAGACACCATTTGCGGGTGTTCGCTTAAAGATGGTATTATATTTAGTTAATTTTAAATATTTGTTATTTAATTTGTATTTTAATTTTTTTTATAAGAAATATTTTTCTAATACTTTTTGTTTATGTTTGTCATATGTTTTGTAGGCTGAGGGAGGACCACTTCCTTCTCTTACCAAATTGTTCGAGCACACCCACAAGAAAAAGAGCGGTGTTTTTGAGGACGCCCGATCTGAGAGAATACACACCAAGCTCACCGCAAAGTTGGTTGAACGCCAAACTCAGCTTTCTCAGCAAAGCGAAGATGGGACTCCTGTTGACTTAAGTATGTTGGAAGCTGACAAGATTTATGAATCGGTATGAATTTTACATTTCTAACCTTTTTTTCAATTTTTTTTTCAGTTTCTAACATTTTATTTTACAACTTATTTATTTTGTAGGTTGTTCCAAAGAAGAAAGGACGGATTTTAGGCATGGGTTCGGTGCATGATGTTGCAGTTGCTACTTCTTCGTATGCTCGTAAATTGGAAGATGATCCGGTACAGCTTCGATCCGATTTAGCGTCTGCAAATGCAAAGATTGCTTCTTTGATGGTCTCGCAGGACACGACAAGGAGCCAACTTGAAGGGATGGATTCCTTGTTTGATATTTTGGTGGCAAGTAATCCAGAATTATCTCAGGCATTAAAAGCAAGACATGAGAGTATCCGCCGGCAGAGTATGTCACAACCAGAACAAGCGCCAACACAGCAATCCGACCCGGCTCGAACTGCGGATCCAGATTTTTTTGATGATTTTAATTTGTAGATTTTAATTTTGTTTTGTATAAAACTTAATTTCTATATTATATGTTTTTTATTAATTTTAGTTTTATTTATTTTATTATTTTTTGAAATATATTATTTTCCTGAAAAATAATTAATATTAAATTATATTTTTATTATATATAACGTCGTCAATGCGTCGTGAATTTACGATGAATTTGTGACGAGCTATCAAAAAGTTTGTTGTTACTTCATCGTTAAATTTACAACAAATTAACGACGTATGTCAGAAATTTTGACTTTAATACGTCGTAAATCTAATGACGAATTAACGACGTTTGAATTTAAACAATATGTCGTTAATGCGTTGTAAATTTAACGACGCATTACCAACGTTTCTTGTTAACGACGCAAATAAATTAATTTATTACCGACGAGATTACGTCGACTTGTGGACAAGGAATTTACGACAAATCTATTGTTTACGTCGAATTTACGACGGATACATTTACGACAAATTTACAACGAATACTGTAGTCGTCAAACATTTATGTCGAAGTTACGTCGAATTTTCATTAACGACGTAACGATTACGATGAATTGGTGTTTGTCGTAAATTTGACGTAATGGTGGTTTTACGACGAATTAACAACGTATTACTCCATTGTTAAACGGGTGTTTTCTTGTAGTGATTGTAGTATATAAACCCAATTGTACATCATGATTAATTAATGAGAATGAGATTAATTTGGTAATATGGTATCAGAGCAAATAGTCTCACTCTCTCTCTATTACAACCTTCCGCATCGTATTTTTTCATCGGACTCTCACCGGTTTTTCACCAGAATTTCTTCCAATTCTTTTTCTTTCTAGCTATGATCTGCTATTTCCACGTTAACTTGTGCATCTTCGGTCTTTTGTATCTCATATCGAAGCCGATTTTGATATCAATGGGAAAACGCAATTGCAAATCGAAGTATCATTCTCTTCCTACTGATTCTCCAAATTCCGTCATGGCTTTGTCACCGTGAGCTCACGGTGATGGATCCGCTCATCCTGTGTATTCAGGATTGGGGAATCAAGCTCAAGGAAGCTCCGATCATGTGAATGTTCGCCGATCTCTCTCTACTCCGTTTGAGGTATCAGATTCACCAGATGACATTCACTCTTTGTATCATCTACATAGTTCTGATCATCGTGGCCTAGTTTTAGTCTCTGAGCTCTTAGATGGTAAAAATTACAGTGTCTGGTATGTTGCCATGGTTACGAGTCTTGAAGCTAAGAATAAATTAGGTTTTCTTGATGGAACTATTGTGAAACCTTCCTGAATCTGATCTGTATCACAAAATTTGGTGTCATTGCAATAGTATGATCAAGTCATGGTTGTTGGATAGCGTTTGTAAGAAGATCTATTCGAGTATCCTCTACATCAAGAATTCAGCTGATATTTGGAAGGATCTTCACACTCACTTTCATAAGTCAAACCTTCCTCGTCTCTACAAGCTACAGCATTAGCTTAATTCTCTTCATCAAAGCAGTATGGATCTGTCTTCTTATCATACTCAGACTCAGACTTTGTGGGAAGAACTCTCCAATATTCAAGTTACTCCACACACCGTCGAGGATCTTTTGGCAGAAAAGGAGACTAACAGAGTCATTGATTTCTTGATGGGACTTAATGAGAGTTATGAGAATATCAGAAGTCGCATATTGATGAAGAAGACACTGCCCTCTCTATCTGATATTTATAACTTACTTGATCAAGAGGATAGTCAGAGGACAGTGGGATGTGGTGCAACAGTTATGTCGTCTGCAGGTTTTAATGTTTCTTATCCGAAAAAGGAAAGACCATATTGTACCTTCTGTGGGAAAGTTGGACATATGGTGGATAAATGTTATAAGAAACATGGATTTCCTACCAGTGTTAAACCAAATCAGCGAACAGATAAAGCTCATGTGATTGCTAATGTCACCATTGAAGAGCCTGCTCCTGTGAGTGGTAAAGCTGATAGTGAATTGTCTCCAGCTCAGATTCAGCAGTTGATGTCATATCTCACCACCAAGCTTCAGCCTCCTGACTCTACCATCATCCCAGAAGTTCACTTTGTCTCAGCATCTTCCTTGCCTTCATCTTCTTTAACCAATGGTCCAATACCGGGTGTTTTTCCACCATCTATCTTTTGTTCTTTTGCCGGTGTTGATAGACCTTATGTATGTTCCATGAATGCCAATCTTCCCACCATTCATGCCTGTGTGATAGATTCTGGAGCTACTAATCATATTTCTCATGAAAAATCCTCTTTGTTATCTTTCAAACCTCTTACCAATCTTGTTAATCTTCCTAATGGGATCACTGTGAGCATTGTTGGAATAGGTACAATACACTTGGGTAGTAATTTGATTCTTCATGATGTCCTATACATCCCTCAGTTCAAATTCAATCTTCTTAGTGTTAGTGCCTTGACCAATAGTATGGGTTGTCGTGTCTGGTTTGACAGTCTTTCTTGTGGTATACAAGATCCTACTCGGGAATTTCTGATTGGAATGGGTAGACAGGTGGCAAACTTATACTTCTTGGATATAGAGTCATTATCGTGTCAAGGTACCTTTCTTTCTGTTGTTGCTGCTTCAGTTTCTTCTCCAGAACTGTGGCACCAGCGACGAGGTCATCTTTCTATGTCAAACTTACAAAATATGAAGTCTGTCCTGTCTCTAGATAAGATAAAAAAAATAATACAGACCATCATTGTAAAGTCTGTCATCTCTCTAAACAAAAACATCTTCCTTTTATATCAAATAATAAAATGAGTGAAATTCCTTTTGAACTGGTTCATATAGATACTTGGGGTCTTTTTTCTGTTCCAACTCATGATGGATATATATATATTTTCTAACTATTGGTGATGATTGTTCTAGAGCCACGTGGGTATATCTCCTTAGGAACAAATCGGATGTCTTACAAGTATTTCCCACCTTTATCAACATGGTAGAAACTCAGTTCCAAACTAGGGTTAAGGGGGTTAGGTCTGACAATGCTCCAGAACTTAATTTCACTTCCTTTTATCATTCAAAAGGCATTACTTCTTATCACTCATGTCCTGAAACTCGACAACAAAACTCTGTGGTATAAAGAAAACATCAACACATACTCAACGTTGCTCGCTCTCTCTTTTTTCAATCACAAATACCACTTCCATACTGGGGTGACTGTATTCTTACTGCAGTTCACCTCATTAACAGAACTACAGCTCCAAATCTACAAGATAAAACACCTTTTGAAATCTTAACAAAGAAAATTCCTTACTATTCACAACTTAAAGTTTTCGGTTGTCTCTGTTATGCTTCTACATCACCCAAGAACATACATAAATTTGACCCTAGAGCTCGTGCTTGTGCCTTTCTAGGTTATCCTAGTGGTATTAAAGGCTACAAATTTCTTGATATGGAATCTAATGCCATCATCGTCTCTCGACATGTGGTATTTCATGAAGAGCTCTTTCCTTTTGTTAATTCTGGAGTCACTAAGGAATCTGAATCCTATTTTCCTCTTCAGAATCATCAACTTCTTGTGAAAAATCATGTTTCTGGTGAGGATACTTCTGTATCACCATCTTCTGTTAAGATACAACATTCTTTTGATCTTCAACACGATGTCCCTGAACCTTCTGTTCAAACATCTCACAGAAAGACAAAACAGCCTGCTTATCTTCATGATTACTACTGTCATTCAGTGGAATCTTCAACCATACATCAAATTTCCGATTATCTTTCTTATGATACAATTTCTCCTCTTTATCTTTCTTTTTTTGGTTTCCATCAACAAAGTCAAAGAACCCAAAACCTATTCTGAGGCAAAGGAACTTCTGGAATGGTGTGGAGCTATGGATGATGAAGTCGATGCACTTGAAGACACGGCTACATGGACGATATGTACTCTGCCTCCTGATAAAACACCCATTGGGTGTAAATGGGTCTTCAAAGTGAAGTTCAACTCGGATGGTTCTATTGAACGCTACAAAGCTCGACTGGTCGCTAAAGGGTATACTTAGAGAGAAGGAGTATATTATATTGAAACTTTTTCACTTTTTCACCGGTAGTCAAGTTAACCTCCTGAAGCTCATTCTTGCTTTGTCAGCCATTAATGGTTTTTCACTCACACAGTTGGATATTTCCAATGCTTTTCTTAATGGAGATCTTGATGAGGAGATCTATATGAAACTTTCTCCAGGATATGTTGATCGGAGAGGCAATACTCTCCCTCTTAATGTTGTGTGTAAGTTGCAAAAATCATTGTATGGTCTTAAGAAAGCCTCACGACAATGGTTTCTGAAGTTCAAGACTACTCTCATCACTTTGGATTTTACTTAGTCATATGCTGATCATACTTGCTTCTTGAAAATAACTGACACATTATTCTTGTGTGTGTTAGTTTATGTTGATAACATTATTATTGCGAGTAATGATGATGCAGAAGTTGATATTCTCGAGTCCCAGCTAAAGTCTTTTTTCAAGTTGAGGGATCTTGGACCATTGAAGTATTTTCTTGTCTTGGAGATTGTCAGATTATCAGAAGGTATCCATGTTTTTCAACGTAAATACGCACTTGATCTTCTTGCTGAGACTGGTCTACTTGGTTGCAAACCGTCCACTATACCGATGGATCCACATGTGAAGTTTTTGAAGGAACTGGGAGGTGACTTTGTTGATGGTAAATCATACAGAAGTCTTATTGGTCACCTAATATACTTGCAGATTACTCATCCCGATATTTCTTTTGCTGTGAACAAACTGAGTCAGTTTTCCCAGGAACCTCATTAGCACATCAAGAAGCAGTTTATAAGGTTCTCAAGTATATCAAAGGCACTATTGGACAGGGTCTTTATTACTCCTCTCAGTCAGAAATGTAGTTTAAGATGTTTGCTGATGCTGATTGGTCTTCTTGCTTGGATTCTCGTCTCTCTACTACTGGTTATTGTTTGTTTCTAGGAACATCACTAATCGCGTGGAAGTCCAAGAAACAAGATGTTGTTTCCAAATGCGGAGTCTGAATATTGCAGTTTATCTTTGGCTACAGATGAGTTGATGTGGGTCACTAGTTTCCTCAAAGAAGTTAAGGTTATACTCTCTAAACCCACATTACTTTTCTGTGACAATCAGGCTGCCATGCACATATCCAAGAATGCTGTTTTTCATGAACGCACAAAGCATATTGAGAATGATTGCCATAGTGTACGTGAGCGACTTGTTGCAGGTTTGTTCCAATTGTTACATGTCAAATCTGCTTTTCAAGTGGCTGATCCTTTCACAAAAGCTCTCTACTCTGCTCACTTTCATCGACTTATTGGCAAGATGGATCTTCGAAATATCTTTGTCCCATCTTGAGGGGGACTATTTGTATATATAGGATTATGGTAAACCAATGTAAATATAGTTGGTTAATATTGGTTATGGCTTAGTTTAGTTATTGTACATTGTAGTATATAAACTCAATTGTACATCATGATTAATTAATGAGAATGAGATTAGTTTGGTAATACGGGCCTCTCTATCCGGTGAGTCCAAGTATCACATTCAACTCATCATAGGTTCTTGTTACATCATCAGTAGCAACATTTTGCGGCATTGACGGCCGACAGGATCATCCAGGGAGCTCTGTTCTTAGATCTCTTGCTTTCATCTGGGGTTTCAGTTTTTAATTAATAAGACCGACATGAAAAAACCGAGTCATGTGTATCAAATTAATTAATATGTCCACCTTCTTTTTTATCTTTAGACTTTTATTTTTATAAATAGGGAGGATTACTAAAATGACACACATTTCTCATTTAATTACTAAAATGACATACATTTTATTATTATTATTATTCGTTTGTTATTTTTGGGTTTTTAATTGCCAAAATACCTCTAGAAAACTTTGTAAGGAAATTTTTTTACTAAAATGACATTAATGAGATAATTTCAGTGTTACATATATTTACAAAAATGTTATTCGGTCTCTGCGATCGCAGAGCTAGTTTGTCGCAGACTTATTTCTTTTGTCGCAGAGTTATTTCCAAATCTTAGTTACCGCAGATTTGTTAACGTGAAGACAGACTTATTTCAAGTTATAAAGTTATTTTCTTTTACCGCAAAGTTATTTGACAAACTCAGTTACCACAACATTATTTTATGTGATGGCATACTTATTTCAAGTTATAGAGTTATTTTCCTTCACCGCATAGTTATTTGACAAACTTAGTTACCGCATAATTATTTTATGTGATGACAGACTTATTTCAAGTTATCGAGTTATTTTTCTTCACCGCAGAGTTATTTGACAAAATCAGTTACCGAATAGTTATTTTATGTGATGACAGACGTATTTCAAGTTATGGTGTTATTTGTCTTTACCGCAGAGTTATTTGACAATTTCAGTTACCGCAGATTTATCAACGTTATCACAGACTTATTTTAAGTTGTAGAGTTATTTTCTTCTGCTGCAGAGTTATATGAGATAATTAGTTACCACAGATTTATCAAGGTCATCGCAGACTTATTTTAAGTTGTAGAGTTATGTTCTTTAGCCCCAGAATTATTAGACAAACTTAGTTACCGCATAGTTACCATGTAGCCGCAGACTTATTGAAAACGTTATCACAGACTAAATGAAAATGTGCTCGCAGATTTGTTGAAAACGTTTTTGTAGACTTATTGAAAACGTTATCACGGAGTTATATACCATGATGTCACAGACTTAATAATAAAGTGTAAGATCGTTAAATCTGGACCACATGATTAAATTGTTTGGCTAACTCAGTCACCACAGACTTATGTTTGTTTATATTGTGGCAGACTTATTAAAATACAATATCGTAGAGTTATTTAATTAAGTTATTTTTGAATTTTATTAGATTTTATTAATCCACAATACCAGCGAATCTAATACTTTGATTAACCCATCCTTGATTATATAATAAAATATAATCTCCACCTGAGAAAAAAAACTTCATACCATTCAATCTTCAACGGATCTGTATAATTGATATTGAAATCCTCCACCCAATAAAATCCACCCAATAATGATCCAAATATTTCCAATATAATATAAGAAAAGCTCTGTTGATACCTAAGAGTATTCCTATTGAGATACCTCATTGAGATACTCTCACCAAAATAATAATAAATTTATGTAAAAATAAGAATATCTTATTTGAGATACTCATAAGATATTCAAAATACACTTGTTATCATTTCATTAATTCAATTATTTTTCTAACATTAATTTTGATTATATAACTAAATTCTATTAAAAATAATAATATTAAAATATTAAAATATTTTAAAGGGTATCTCAATTGCTCTAATATCTTTTTTAAGCGAGATCCATAATTTCTTATAAACCAAAACAAGATTCTCCTAAAACACCATAAGCAGATATGAAATCTCTGATTGTAGCATGAATATCGTTCAATAAACCAGATCTGTGAATCACCACATCAATCCAGTCAACATCCATCCTAACCTAGAGTATCGCCATCGTCGTTGCCATCAGATATTTGAATTTTTGAGTTACTTTTTAGAAATATAAAAACTAAATGAAATATATATATATATATATATATATATAATAATATTTTTGTTATTATATTATTAAGGTTAAATTAATTAATTTTTTATCTATCTTTTTCCAAATCTTCAAAAATGAACCAAACTAATAATTTTCACTAAAAAGTGTGTCATTTTATGCAAATCTCTCTTATAAATAAAACTGTTAGTAAGTTACAATACTATAGTTAGAAACTTCAAATAGAAAACATGTGTATATTCTCTCGTATTTGTATATCCTATATGAATTTCTTTGTAACTGTTATACATATACGCGGATCAATAACATGAGAGGGAATTAAGCTCTGTTCCAATTTAAATAAAAAACGATAAGTGCTATTTAAATTTCGCATTTAGATAAGTTCTACTGGATATTTTTTTCTTTAGTTTTGAAATCCACGAGCATGAATTTATGGGTTCGGAATTGTGGTTCTATGGTCGTTTTCAATGTTTAATGATTAGTATTTGATAATAGTTTAGTTGATTACGATTTACGGTTTAAAAGTTGAATAATAGCTTAGTTGACTAGCGTCGTGTGCGAAGCGTTGGAGCGATATCTCATCTTATTAGTTATTACAAACATCACTAATACAAATCAATAACGTTTGCTATTTCAGTCTTTGCACCAAATTCTACGTCACTAACTTCTAATTTCCTCTCTTGTCGACTTTCTAATTTTTTTCTGATAAAGAAAACTTATGATTTTCTCTGAGAAAGAAAACTTATAATTTTCTCTGACTTTTTAATTCTTTTATGTACCCAAAAGTGACTTGGTTTCACACATTATTTTCCATAAGTAATTATGATGATGAATAGACCTCTAAAAATGATAACGAATGCTATATTAGAGCATATAAAATGGGTAGATACCCAAAATGGGTAGATACCCAAAATGGGTATCTCAACAAAAATATATTAATATTTTTATATATTTTTATTATGTATTTAAATTTTAGTTTCAAAATATGAAATAGACTAATCAAAAATAAACAAGTGTTAAAAAGAATCTCTTGATTACAGAGTAGGATATCTTAAATGAGAGACCCTCTCTATTTTTCTCTGCAACTTTTCAATGCTCTTAGTAATATTCAAATACTTGATCTAAGAAAATAAGATAATAACATTTAATACATTATTTACGTATCCAAAGGGCTATATTTCATACATTATTTTCCACATATAATTATAGTGAAATATTCCCCTAAAATTAATAATGAATGCTACTATAGTGTATATATATATATTATTAAGTGAGAAGCATTTTTAACAAGTAATCTTTTAAGTTTTAGAAATCTTATACTATAAAAAAGAAAGTACAAAATTGAGAATTTCTATTACTAAACACTCTTAATCTCATACTTACATCCAAACAAGTTCAAAATAATTATTATTTAATTATTAATTATTAATATTGAAAATATTAGTTATCTTCTTTCTAAATAAATAATAAACTAATTTTCTATAATCTCTTCCTAATCTAATATTTTTCTACAGTCATTTCCTTATCTAATATTGTGATTTTAATAGTATGAATTATAAACAGACATATATTAACTCAATCAATAAGGAAAAAATATGTGTTGAATATCTCACATCGGTAGAGATTTCAATTGGATCGGTGACCTGAAGAATATGTATAAGTAAATCTGATATAGGGTGGGTATAGACATAAACTTTTATGCACAATAAAAAGCGGGTATCACGAACAAGGGCATTGTGGACCGCGGATATATTGGACTTTGTCCGCAAATTAATGGATCGGCCGCAAACTACCTAATTAAAATAAAAATTAATAATTTATATATAAAAATTAATAATTATAAATAGCTGATGAAATATAATATATGATATATTTGAAAATATAAAGAACTTTATGTATAAAACTATAACATTTACTAAGAAAATAGAATATTTGATGAGTCTCTATCTTCACTAGTTTTTACTATTGTTTTTACATGTTTTATTGAGTCTAGAGTTAGGTTTTGTGTCATTCTGGCCTGTTTTAATGTCTTTTCAGGTTTTCACTTCATTGGAGCTAAAATGGACAAAATGGAGCATCTTTGGACATTTTTACACATCATTGGATTTTGGAGACACTCTGGATCGATCGATCCTGAAGAGGATCGACCGATCCTGAAGCAGATCAGTCAGTCAAAGAAATCTATAAGGTGGCACGGATAAAAGGAAGGAGATCGATCGATCCGGATCACGAATATCTTCCAAATCGCGCATCCGAATTTTGACCTAGAAGACTCCCTATAAATATGGATCATTTCCTGAGCGGCCAGAGAGACCTAAACACGATTTTTCACTGTTACTATGTCATTTTCATTTTCATTTTTATTTCAGATCACTTAACTTTTACATTGGTTTTTCTCAGATCTATAATATTTTTCATTGCTTTTTTAGATCTACACTCTGTCTTCATCTCTTTCTTTGCATTTTACATCATACAACATCATGATCTATCAACCTATTGCCATGTCGAGTATATCTACATGTTGGGAGATAGGATTTATTCAAAAGTATTTAATGTTTAATTATGTTATTGTTATAAATTAGGGTTATGATTATTAGATCTCTACTTCTATGAAACATATGCTTTTGTTAGACTGACGTATCTATCAAATGATTCATAGGGTTTTAAAATAAAGCTAGCATTGGTTATTCTACCCGGAGTCTATAGTTTGTAGGCTTGATTTCCAGCATTCCAAGAACGGGTCTGGATCTATAAGTGAACTCTATCGAACTTGCTAAATACATGTTAGCATAGGGTCCTAGCGGACCTATGTTAGAATAATATTTACTCTTTTAAAGAGACTTTTTTTGGTACCGTGTTTGTGTTCTACATCTAGATCATTAAATTGCTAGTCTGGTTAGATATCATTTTTATTTATTTAAATCCCTGCGATTTCTTAGATCCGAAAATTTATTTTAAATTGATTTTATTTCCTTATTTAAAGATTTTATTCGGATTTCCTTTTGTGACAACATTTCCAGACTTTCATCCTATCTCTGTTTAGATCTACAGATTTATAGTGCTCTTTACTCTCTGTGGATTCGATCCCACCACTATACTGCTGCACACAACCGTGCAGTTGCGGAGTTTAAGGTTTGGGTAAAATCTGATGCATAAAACATCAAATCAAGTTTTTTGACGCCATTGCCGGGGAGTAATTGTAGCCTCTAGATCTAAGCTTTAGACCTAGTCTAGGATATTTTAATTTTTGCATTTATTATTTTATTACATCTCTGAGATCGACCGATTCATATAAGATCAATCGATCCTACTTCTTGTGTGATCGACCGATCCCTTTAAAGATCAACCAATCCTACTTCGTGCAAGATCGATCGATTCTTCTTTGATCGGTCGATCCTTTTCTCTCGAGATCGACCGATCCCAGAGCCTCTTAATCGGATCTGACTTTCAAACTTCTTTTACTTCTCAGGTGTATGCAATTAAGGAGCAAGGGTTCTAAAGATCTACAAGACTTGAGCATAGAGGAGTTGACAAGGAAGTCCACAAGGAAGATCAAGGAAACAAAGAAGAACAAAACCACAAGGAAAGCAAAAGATAAGGTTAGTATGGCTGACCCAAATAACTTAAGAAACATTCCCCCTGTTCTTGATGGTGAGGATGCAGAGGTAATCCGGCAGACAGAGGGTCAGGTTAATCAAGGACCTCTCAATGATGTTGGAGCTCCTGGGGTGAGAGCAGATGCTGCGCAAGGTTATCTTAGGTGAGCAAGATGCCCGCACACCTACTATATGAACCGATCTGCTATTATTCCCCCTCTTATCCAGAGGCAAGATTATGAGATTAAACCTCAAATAATTGCCCTGGTAAAACAGAATCAATTCCATGGGCTACCTAACGAGAATCTAATGGACCATATTGATATCTTTGAGGACATCTGTAGTACCACCAAAGCCAACGGAGTCCCCCAAGACTACCTCCGTTGTAGGTTATTTTCTTTTTCCTTTGCTGACAAGGCTCATAGATGGTTGAAATCTTTGAGTCCTAGATCTATCACAAGCTGGGGTGAATGCCGAGCTGCCTTCATACAACAGTTCTTCACCAAAGCTAGATCCGTAGCACTAAAAAACAAAATAGCCACATTCCACCAAGTTGGTACCGAGTCCTTCTATGAAACTTGGGAACGCTATAAGGAATACCTCAGGGACTGTCCCCCTCGAAGATACACAAAGTCGGATATGATGAACTTTTTCTATAACGGAGTCGAAATGAAGTATCAAATGGGTATGGACACATCCAGTAGGGGAGACTCCATGAGCAACACACTGGAGGAAACAATGGAGCTCATTGAAAACCTAGCGGCAAGCGACTCTAACAGATCTTCTGACTATGATAGGAGAGTCAACCCCACTCGAGCGAGTGATAAGATCATAGAAGAGCTTAATGCTAAGGTGGACATTCTGATGAGAGCTCAAAAGAGATATGTTAATCTCTTGGAAAGTGAAGAGTCAATGATGAGGAGGAACAAACTGAGAAGATCAACTTTCTCGGTGGACAGAAACTACCAAAACTGGGGTTTTAACCCAAATTTTAGGAACCATCCTTACCTGTTCTACCGCAGTACTAATGTTGAGAACCCTGGAGATCAGTTTTATCCATCTCGGAGTACTCAAAACCAAGGGAACTTCCAAAATAATGCTGGTTATGGTAAACTAGGATTCAACCCCCAATTTTTGGGAATGCTGGTTCTATGGGGAAGATTGAATCTTTATTCCAGCAAATCATGGAAGGACAAACAAAATTTGTTGGGGATATCAACGATAAGGTTGATAGAGTTTATAAGAACCTCAATGGAAATTTTGATGCCTTAGGAACTCACGTAAGGGTTTTAGAAAACCAAGTTGTTCAAACTTCTGAGAAAAATAGGGCCCCAACCAGAACTTTCCTAGGAAAACCTGAAAACAACCCCAATGAATCTCTACACTTCGTTAAACTCCGAAGCGGAAAATGCGCTATCCTAGAAGTTAATCCTGCTAGAGGGTATCGGACAATCTTTAATCTGTCTGATGATGAAGAAGACGATTTCTTCAATGATGACATAAAGGATAGCTTTTACAAAAGAGAGCTGACAAATCCTGAAGAGCCTGAAACGTCGGAAAATATAAGTGATCACTCCATGGATAATGAGATAGAGGAAGCAAAGCATTATTACGCTAATCTCAGAGAGATGGAGATTGATCAGGATTGATCGACCCCCAATGAGATCGATCGATCCCCTGTGTTGAAAGATCAGGATTTCCCGACCAAACCCATTAGATCAATCACAGCATTTTCAACATCCTCTGAAAAAAACTATCACCTATCCCTAAATCAACCTACCATGAATTTGAAAAGTGAAATGTGAAAATTTAGCTAAAGAGATGAGAGTTAGACTACCTTTTCCAGAGATCTACTCGATGATTAACTTAGTGGAAGATCAATTAAAGAAAATTTTCATTGGAGAATCCACCATGGAAAACTCCGTCAAAAGGGAAATTGCATTAATCAAATGCACGAAAAACTTCCCAACAAATTAGGAGACTCGGGGATATTCATCCTGTCATGCACCATTGAAGATACCTGTTTCAAAAACAGCTTGGTGGATTTGGGAGCAAGCATCAACGTGCTACCACTCTCTATTTCGCATAAGCTTGGACTGCTAACTATGCAGCAGACCACAATGATAATCACCATGGCTGATGGAGAAACACGGAGACCACACGGAGTTCTGATTGATATCCCAATATTGTTAGGCTTGTGTTACATACTCGCTGATTTTCTGGTTTTAGACTTGGACGATAATGGTACTGACCTTATCCTAGGGTGTCCTTTCTTAGCTACAGATAGAGTATTCATAAATGTGTCAAAAATAAGGATTAAAATCCGTCTCAGAAAAACCGTTGTGAAACTTAACGTTGAGACCGTCGATATGCAACCTACCGTCAATGGTCAAACATTCATGATTAACGATGTTGATGCTATTGATGTTGTTCACTCAGTGAACAAGATCCCGGGAGTTCCCACAACTGAGAAGATTTTAGAAATCAAAAAGGAAAATTCCTCTGAGACCGATCGATCCAACGTTGAGAGCCATTGTTTTCTCGTTAATAAGATCGATCCGGACTCTATCAGGGTCGACCCGTAGGGTAAAATTGATCGATCCCACTTCCCTGATAACGATTTAAAAATTGGGGAGATCGATCGATCCTGGTAGAGATCGATCGATCCCCGCAGACGCAGTTTCAAAAACCTCCTGATGAAAAAACCCTAAAAGAGTTTAGAAATTAGGGAGAGGCAGAAAAAACAACCCAAACACCACCTAAGAAGATGAACCCTCTCACAGAGGACAAGGTGGATGAGATAATTGGCGAGTGGGGTGCGAGGTTACCCTTTAAGGAGATTGGATCTATGTTACCTATGATGAGAAACTTCATTGGGAATATCCTTGTCGGAAAAGTTACATTTCAGGGAGCTACTGGCTACCTCAGGGACCATGTACTCAGCAAAAGGCAAGACAAACCACCTCCTAAGATGGATGACCCAGGTGAATTTCATATACCAATACAAATTGGAAGGATCCTTTTGAGGAACTGCTTGATGGACACTGTAGCTAGCATAAAGCTAATATCACCCAACATTGCAAAGCTATTGGGACTAAAACACATGGAACCAACCAAGCCCCAAATAGAATTGGTTGATGGATCACCCCAAAGCCCTTTAGGGATCTTAGTCAACATACCAATTATTGTGGGAGGAAGTCATGTTCTAATAGACATCTTTGTGTTGGACATGAACTGTGATGGATCAAATCTAATTTTAGGACAAACATTCCAAGTGACCGCCCGCGCTTTTATCAGCATTCCAAGCTGAGAATTGGGAACAAGGTCATATGCTTCCCCATTGAGACCATCAAGAGATACCTGATTGTATTTGGACAAACACCCATTTTAAAGGATGTGGAATCTGAAGATACCATTCCTCCAATGAACCCAGAACCCAATTGAAATAAAACTAAGTCAATTGAAATAAAACTAAGTCAAGCTAGTGACTTTGCAAAAACAAGCGCTATTTGGGAGACAACCCAACATGTTCTTTTAATTTCTTTTTGCTTTTGAATTAATAAAACCATTTTATTTTATTTCATTTTATTTCCCTTCAGTTATTTTATTTTATTTATTTATACAAAATAAGATATGATGATGTTTTCGTGTTGAGCTGACTGAAAACAGGTGCAAAACACAGAAGATGCGAATTTCAAAAAGTTTTAGGACACTGAGATCGGCCGATCCTTCCCGGATCGATTGATCCCCGAGACGAGAAACGTTGAAAACCGGATCAATGTACAGACCAATGCTCCCTTTTGGTCGTAAAACTCCTTTCACGGTTTATGGTTTGCTTTCTTGTTCACAATTCATTATCTCCAGTGTTGTTTTGCAGCACCATTTTTCTTTGATTTTATATCACAGCAGGACGCTGTGATTTAAGTCTGGGGGAAGGGGTGTTTGCTTTCTTATGTTACTAACACCGTGTTTTCTCTTGTTTACTTGTCCCAAAAAAAAAATCAAAATTTTTCAAAAATAAAACTTTTTCATTTTTCTTGAGTCGTTTTATTGAGTCAAAACATGAGAATTTTACAATTTTTTTGGATTCGATTTTATGTTGACATTTATTGGACTTAGTTCAGGAAGATTGGAAACACCATCAGTGGATCAACTTTACCAGAAGCGACCTATCCTTTGGAAATCTGAATGATCCAGCGTTGGCTCTATCTACTTGGACCTTTAACTTGGACTAATCTTCTCACTTAGGGGCTCGATATCGCATAAAGGATCATATACATCCGGAGTTCACCCCATTCTTATTGGAGCTCCGGATGGTCAAGCTCATTTTTGGTTTGGTTCCACACCCTTACACCCTTTTTCATTCAGTCCCTAGTCCTCTTTTGCAACATTAGGCATGTGCAACCAAGTGCAAAAACTACGGAGTATGGGAGCCGGTACAACCAAATGTTTTAAATATTTTCAACTAAGCTTTCTAGTGTAAGTACTTCATCTATATTAGTTTGAGTTGACTATTGGTGCAGTTAGTAGGATTGATGTACATGGTTAGAACTTGTTCCAACTTCCCCTTCTCAGAAAAAATGCTCTGGGATCGATCGATCCTATCTAGATCGATCGATCCCGTCTCATCCCAAGACTCTCTTTCAAAAAAATAAAAATAAATGAAAAGAGAGAGAAGGAAAAGAAGTCTTCATGAACCAGAATAAAACCTTTTATTTATTTAGTTAGCTATTTGTTTCTGTTATTTATTTTAGCACAAATAGCAACTCTATTAGGATCATTATATAGAAGCTTGCTTGGGATCCAAGGTTTGGGAGGTTGTGCACCATCTTTGGTTTCCGTCTCACTGGGATTTTGTTCATTGGCTTGCACCGGAGTTCATTTATCATGCCTAACCATCACCCTCAAAATGGCCCCCCTTTACTATCTCTTAGCAATTTCGACTCCCTTTGTGAGACTGCATGCAACACTTAATGAATATCAAAGGGCCAACAATGGAGATTTCAGAAGTTTGCTTGGATCTCGGATGCTAGAGTACGGTAATGTTTGCTATGCTTATGGTAAAATACATGTTGTACTGCTAAAGTTCGATTAACCTTTCACAAGGTTTCTTTTTTTGGTTAACATAATCAACATAGTAGATTTCTAAAGCTAAGCGTAAGTTCCCGTTTTTCAAACTTCCGCTTCTATACTTTGTTTTATTGTCTTGTTGCTTACTTGAGGACAAGCAAGGATTCAAATCTGGGGGGGGGGGGTGTGATGAGTCTTTATTTTCACTAGTTTTTACTATTGTTTTACATGTTTTATTGAGTCTAGAGTTAGGTTTTATGTCTTTTTGGCCGGTTTTAGTGTCTTTTCAGGTTTTCACTCCATTGGAGCTAAAATGGGCAAAATATAGCAACTTTGAACGTTTTTACACATCATTGGATTTTGGAGACACTCTGGATCCATCGATCCTGAAGAGGAACGACCAAGCATGAAGAGGATCGACCGATCCCAAAGCAGACCGGTCAGTTAAAGGAATCTATGAGGTGGCACGGATCAAAGGAACGA
This sequence comes from Cardamine flexuosa, assembly GCA_963555745.1. Classification (NCBI taxonomy): domain Eukaryota; kingdom Viridiplantae; phylum Streptophyta; class Magnoliopsida; order Brassicales; family Brassicaceae; genus Cardamine; species Cardamine flexuosa. Next base: position 13,657,736 of record OY743221.1, on the reverse strand, counting down.
GATCAATCGATCCAAGTCGGATCGATCGATCCGGATCACGAATATTCTCCAAATCGCGCATTAACTCTAAATTTTGACCTAGAATACTTCCTATAAATAGGGATTATTTCCTGAGCGGCCAGAGAAACCTATACACGATTTTTCACTATTTCATTTTCATTTCAGTACTGTAAACTTTTACATTGGTTTTTCTCAGATCTATAATATTTTTAATTACATTTTTAGATCTACACTCTGTCTTTATCTCTTTCTTTGCATTTTACATCATACAACTTCATGATCTATCAACCCATTGACATGGTTGACTAGATCTGCATGTTGGGAGATGGGATTTATACAAAAGGATTTAATGTTTAATTAGGTTATTGTTATAGATTAGGGTTATGATTATTAGATCTCTACTTCTATGAAACAAATGCTTTTGTTAGGTTGACAAAAATCTATCAAATGATTCATAGGGTTTTATAATACAGCTAGCGTTGGTTATTCTATTCGGAGTCTATAGTTTGTAGGCTTGTTTTCCGGCCTTCCAAAAACGGGTCTGGATCTACAAGTGAACTCTATCAAACTTGCTAAACACATGCTAGCATAGGATCCTAGTGGATCTATGTTAGAATAATATGTACTCCTTAAAAGAGATTTATTTTGGTACCGTATTTGTGCTCTAGATCTAGATCATTAAATTGTTAATCCGGTTCGATATATTTTTTATTTATTTCAATCCCTGCGATTTCCAAGATCTGAACATTTATTTTAAATTGATTTCATTTCCTTATTTAAAGATTTTATTCGAATTTTATTCTGATTTTTTTTGTGACAACATTTCATATTTTCATCCTACCTCTGTTTAAATTTACAAATCTATAGTGCTCTTTACTCTATGTGGATTCGATCCCACCACTATACTGCTGCGCACAACCGTGCACTTACGGAGTTTAGAGGTTTGGGTAAAACCTGATGCATAAAACATCACATCAATATTAAAAATATTTTAATTTAAAATGTTATTTATTTTATTTTAAAAATATTTTAGTTATTTTTATTACAATAATTAAATATTTGACATTGCTAACATGTTTGACAGTGGGGAAAAGTTGGACATAACAAGTACTTACACAAATTTACGTCAACTAACCAACAATACTAACATTTTATAATTTAATAAAATTAAAATTACATATAAAACTAAACAAACAAAATGTAAAAAATTATAAATTATGTGGAAACTGACAAGAAAATATAAACATTTGTTACAATAATTAAAAAAGCATTGACCCATGGTATACCGCGGGTTTGACTTTAATACTATATAAAATGTCATTAGAGTAAAAAACAAAAAAAATCTCATTATTAAAAAAATTTCTTTGTATCTTTCCTTATATCCATATATCCAAATACAATTAAAAGTTTTTTAAAATATTAATCAAACATAAGTATTTTTAAATTTTATATGAAAAATGATTGTATAATTTCTATTACAAATAAGAAATGCATGTATCAAATATGTTTTATTTACCTAATTTCTTACCTAGAATAAATTTTTTCAAACAAGTAATTTATTAAAAAAAATAGGTTATGAGACGGAAATTTCTCAATGGATTCAAGAGTCGACAGTTTTTTTCTATTCTGAAATGAGCGTGCATATTTTTTCATACATGATACATTAATCACACATAATTATTTCTAAACTTTAACCAAATTTGATTTTGACATCTAAAGTTAAAAAAAACTAGAAACTAATATCGAGACAAAAACCTTAACCGTCATCTCTGGCGCCGGTGAAGCAATGTCTTGCCGGCGTCGGAATCTCTCCTCTCGTCAATCCTTTTACAAATTTTGTCTCTACTTTTCATTTTTCTTTTAGTTTTATCTTCTCTTAAACTCTCCCTTATGGTGTTTGCTTCCTTTGGAACTCCAGAGATCTGTGATAGAGATCAAGATTGGCTCCAGACGAGTCTTCTTCATCTCGCTTTCTCACACCTCTGCTGCTGAAGACAACAAACAAGGAGACCCTTGCATCCAAATGGTCCTCAAACACCAAATCTGAGATTGGTCTCACAGTTTCTTCTAGATCTATGGACTCTAGAACCACCTTCGTGATCCTCACCTCACAAATACTCCACCAGACATCACGAATGCTGATTACATCTCCACTTTCTTCAAAGAGGCCATGGCCTTACCTCATCGCCGTCCACTCAGATGGGATACACACACTGAAGAGATCAAGAACATCGGTAGCACCGGAGCAGAAGTTGACGGCAGAAGGATTTGACAAGAGTCGGCTGGCTCAGTTTTCGACGAGAAAGATCATGGCTAGTGGTAAAACCCTAATTTTCTTAATGGGCCTTCCTCTGAGCCTATTATTCCCAGGCCTACTAAGCTTCTCGCCTTGGCCCATCTTCAACACACTCAGCCCATCTCATCCAGTTGCAGATTTCAGGACCGCTTTTAATAGTTCGAAAAACCCATCTTGTTTGATGCTTCGTTTCTCCGATTCATATGGCCGAGAACTCCACTCTGGTTGGATTTCGACATCAACACTTTGGTTTTGCGATGACATAGATGACCACACTCAACTTCAATCTTCAACAACCAAACTGCGACAATACCTAATCCTTTCAATCAATTGGCTGTGGTTGGCTCGTGTTCAGGCCTTTGTGTCTGCAGAGTATGAGTTACTGGTATTTATCACCACCGACCCCTTTCGAAAGGATCCCACAAGCATCCATACCTTACTGCTCTGGATCCAACATCCCCTAAAAGAACCCATTCACCGGACTTCGTTAACGGCAGGAGATAATCTTGGACCGTTACTTGTATCTTATCCAGTGAGTATGTCGAGGACGCACGACAACTTTTCCTTTGGGGGGATAGTCTTCGTTAGTGAGAATTGTTCCAGGTTTGGCGAATCAAAATTTCCTCCAAGCCCATTTAATTTTATGTTTCGTCTCTACGGTTTGATCGGTCGAGGACTCCCTTCCGGCCTAGAAACGACATCCCTAGATTGGCCCTAGGATTATCTATTACAAACCTTGCGACTACTTTCATTGTCATGTGGAGAACTTCACTTTTCTGCAAGACTCCCCTATGTGGAGAACTTTTTGATGCAGATTTCCTCCTTTATGGAGAGAACACTATGGCTGATACCCTCCTTCATGGAGTGGCACTCGGCTCTTCATTCGCGCACCCGCGCCTATATCCTATCCTTGCTACTTTCTTGTGCAGAAGAATCTCTATGGCTCACTCCATTGAGAATCAAGGTTTTGGATTCTGATCTAACGTCAGATTGTCAACCGACTATGACTATGCACCATCTTCCCAATTTGCTCGCGATCATGGTTTCGACTTACCAACTCTTTGATGGTGGCATTGTGCTTTGTTGTTCATGTCTCCGAGTTGTGGATCTTCTGTTGAAGTATTTTATCAAGCTATCATATGCTTTTATTAATGCTTTAAATCTTGTTGTGTTAAGCTTTGTTTTGGTTGAACTTTTAAATTTTGTAGTCCATTTGATTATTTGAATGGGAAACTAAGCTTTTGAACAAAAAAAAAAGATAAATAAAATTAAAAATATAATAAATATTAAATATTTTTTTTTATAAATATAACTCCGCACATAAGTGCGAGTTCAAATCTAGTTATGTTAGAAATGAATTTTCAAATCTGGAGAAACGTCCATTCTTTTTGGAGAAGCATCCGGACAACAACTAAATCGAGAATATTCTCTTATTCTTGTGGAGTGGGATCAGAATTAAATTTGATCAGAGGCGATCATCGACTGACAATAATAAGACGTGGTACAGTTCTCTCCTTTCACTTGCTATGGTTGGTTAGCAGTCTTATTTATGCTCTTTATTCTCCGATATTTGGCTTTTGTACCTTTTTTTGTTGGAATTCAATTTTAAACAAATGGTTCCCGCCATGAGCACTAAAACTTAGTGTCTTTTACCAGTAAAAACTTGATGTTAGTATGAATAAAGATAGAGGTTCAAAGTGTGTAGGTCATGAAATCATCGAAACGAATGAGTTTAATGCTTATAATTAAAGAAGATGTTTAATAGGAATCCCATCTATTTGACTAAATATCCAAAGATGTAAGTTCAAATGGACAATTAAATCAACAAAATCTAACAAAAGCATCGATAGACTTTATGTCACTATTCAGTTCCCATGATGAATAAGTTATTTATGTATATAAAGCGATGGCTTTTAATGATTTGTGTCCATAGCTCTGAAATACATGTTAAGTATTACACGATATTTCTCAAAAATACCTGTAAAGATCACTTAGTGAGTGTGAAATGGAGTTGTTTTGTAGGATAATGAAAGTCATGTTATATTCTCTAAGTTCACTTATGATTAACCAGAAAAATTTGAAGCCAAAATAAATTCAATAGAGAACTTAGTTTTACGAGAAAATGAGCTTGGTTATACATATTTTCTCGGTTTACATAAAAGTCAGTATGGCTAAATAAAAACATCAAGTTCACCTATTAGCCTAGTAAACATGACATTTATTAATAATTGTTGGTTCAAAGCTGAAATATGTTAGCATCTCATACACAATTATTTTCATTTATACTTTCCAAAATTATTATGTTAAGTCTCTATGGAGTCAGTCGAATATGTCTATTCTTCATATGTTTAGAGTCATTTTTTTCATGTGGGGATAATTGGAACTTGGAACCCAATTAAAACAAATGACTCTGGCCATGAACAATATGACTTAGTGTCCTCATTTACAAAATTGGTTTCAGTTTGCATAAGAAATTGTGGTTCAAAAAAAGTAGTTTATAAAAGCTTATAAGTTTTATAAAAGCTTATAAGTTTTATAAAGTCTTATATATAAAGACTTATAAAGTTTATAAAGGCTTATAAAAGCTTAGAAGAATTACAAAACTGAATAGACATGATAAGTTTGACTAAGTGTCAAAGTTAATATGATTGGTTTAAATGTATTTTTAAATCAACATTCATGAGACCATCCTCATCCCAAATGCATTAAGAGTGTCTTTAATTAATTTTGTTTATTAAATATTAAATTGAAAAATAGTGAAACTAATCAAAATAAACCACATAATCTTAAAATGTCTTTAATATAGAGTCTTGGTGTCTTAGTAAAGACATTTTTTATTTCTCTTTCTTATGAGTGTCTTTAAATTAATATTTAAAAATAAAAAGGACACTCCATTTTATGACTAATGGAGATGCTCTCAAACCAAATCAAACAAAAACTGGTTTTCAACCTTATTTTTTTCCATATTTATGTCATGAATAAATGCAGATCTAACTATAATGGCTGAGATCAAACCTTAATGCCTTAGATCGCAATTGCTTCTTCTCTCTGACTATATTTCCAGCTCTCCTATATTCATTCCATACTAACGTCATCACATCAAAAATTCTAAAAATACCTCGTCTTATTTCACTCCCAAAAACATAAGTGTATCGAAAGTAATCGTAGACTTCTGGATTCGTAGATTCCCTATTACAAGTGTAGCGAATACGGTCTCATGTTCTTGTATCTTCTGATTCTAAATCACATTGAAGGCGAATTTAAGAATTAAGGAAATATATTATATCTCGTTTCCATATTATTCGGGTTTTATTAAATAGTTTTATTTCCATATTTCCATATTTCTCATTTTTATTATCTTTCTATTCATAGTTTTTACATGTGGATTTTCCTCTGGTGGTATTCTCTTTGTGGCGTTTGTGCGGCCTCTAGAAACGTAGTACTTCGTTTTGTCATGTCTTACTATTCCTCCACTGGTTCAATCTGGTTTTGTAACTAATTTTCAATTGATTTAGTGCCAACCCGGGTCTTTGGGAATTTTTATTTTATTTTATTTTTTATTTCTTCTTACACGTACTTTAGTTATAAAAATCGGGAAAACGATGTATTTCCCCATGAAAAGTATTTTATAGTGTCAGATAGAGCCCAAATTATGACCTCGATGCAGTTATCCATCAAACGAAAGTTAAATACTTAGATCCTCATCAAATGAAAGTTCGAAACTTACTTCCCCATATAATGGTAAACCATCAAACCACGTTACAAAATCATGAAAATATTTAAACCAAACCGATATTCATATCTAATTGGAACTAAAACCCGAGTAAACTGACCCGTTTCAACCCCGGATACCCGAATAACCCCATTTACAACGGTATTATTTCAGAAATCCCCAAATCAAAATCTGAAACCCTGAAACCCCAAAATCTCAAATTGATCGATTATGTTTCATCGAATTCCAAAATTGATAGTAAGTGTTCGTAGTGTATCTAATTTTGTTTCCTATTACTTATGTTTAAGCTCGAATTATCGCAAATTGAATGTGATGATTCATGTGCTTAAAATCTGTTTATGCATAATCGTTCTCGTTTGATTTGTATGTAAAGCCATAAGTAATGTTTCTGGAGCTTCGAGTGGAACTTCGAGTACCCGAAGAGGAAGAGTGACAGGTGTGCCGAAGATATGTTGGTGTGGAGAACCAGTTCTTGGTTTCATCTCGCGATCAATCCCGAATCCTTACCGCCGTTACTATCGTTGTCAATTTGCTGCATCTCATAAGGTAATGACATGATAATGTGATGCTTTTTAATTTTTTTTTTTTGTGATGCTTGTATGATTTGATTCTCATTGTGGCTGTTGATCGTTCATATTGTAGCTCAAGAATGATAACCACACATTCAAGTGGGTTGATGAGGCGTTGTTAAACGAGATTGAGACATTACAGATGAAGAATGCGAGACTTGAGGAACATATGAAAGAGCTTGCGACAGAGAGAAATGAGTTTGAGAAGGTTCTGTGTGAAAAGGTTCAAATGAAGCTTGAGAAGGAGATATTTGAAAGGGTGGAAGACGTTTTAGAAGAATCAGCATCTCGTATGAAGAAGATGATGATTGTTGTAGTCATTGGATGCATAATCATGGTTGGGGCGAGTAAACTAGTTGGATGAAGACGAGCATCATATCATGTGTTGTTGTGTCTTGTTATGAGTTGAATAATGTGGTTTTCTGATGTTTGTGATGTTATTTCGTGATGTTGTGATGTTTGTTTTGTGATGTTGTGATGTATGTTGGTTTGGTTTAATTTCATTTGAGTTGTATTTTTAATCTAATATCCATAATGTGATGGGTTTTTTTCTGGTTTAGGGGTTTAAAAAGGGTTACAAAAGGGCATATTTAGGGTTTAAAAAAAAGCATATTTAGATCATGTTTGAAAGATTAACCAATCCTAATCTAAAAAAAGCATATCCATAATGTGATGGTTCTTTTTGTGGTTTAGGGGTGTAATAACCAATCCTAATCTAAACAAAACTTAAAGGTAATACAAAAGAGAATACAAAAACTTGAAAGATTAATCTTGCATCATAACTAAGATCATGTTTCTTAGTAACCCGAAATATAAAAGTGAATACAAAAGAGAATTAAGTTTTTGTTTTTAGTAATCCGAATAGAAAAGAAGAAGACCTAAACGTGTGCCTTTTTTTGGTCATAAACCGAATACAAAAGAAGATAAAGTTTTGGTTATAAACCGATACAAACCCAAAAAAAGACATCAGTTTCCTACAATGACCAATCATCAATCCTTCAGTCCATCTTCAATCATTCATCCTTTGAGATTCAGCTTGAAAGAGACTGCCTTGAGATGGTTCTGTCTGAGAAAGTTGAGAACCCTGCAAAAACCAAAAAAAAAGACAAAATCATCTTGTATATCATTTAACCTAACTAAGAAGTCTGCAAAAACCAAAAAACCAAAAAAAAAAAAGACACACAACACGAATGATAGACAAACCTGTGTGGTTTTGTTCTTCTTATGGAACCTCGAATTGTGATCAGCTGTTCCACAAATTCCACAGTGCATAATCCTCTTCTTCTCTTTTGGTGCTTTCTTGGTTGGAGACTCATTTTTTCCTTGTTTCCTTTTCTTGTCAGCCTTGGTCTCTTTTTTCTTGTCAGCTGGTTCAGGTGGAACATGGACATTAGCTCCCTTAGTTGAAGACCAGAACCTTGCACCCCTCAATGGAACAAGTCCCTCTGTGTATGTTCCCTTCCACATAGCTGTCCGGAACCAATGGCATACATAGTCTTCAGCTACTAATGTTTTCTTTAGAATCACTCCATATGCATGCTCACAAGGGATCCCACATATCTCATACTTCATGCAGCTACAAGTCCTCTTCTCCTAGTTAACCCGGTAAGAACATCCACTGAGCATGACTTCATACATCCCATTAGTGCCTCTAGTCACCTTGCAAGCAGCAGCTTTCTTCTTTTCTTTGGCAAGAAACTTTGTCACATAAGGTGTGCAAATCCCTAAATATACATAAACAAACACAGAGATTAACATATCTATAGATTTTAAAAAAAAACACAGAGATAAGATAGCTCACCTTTGTGAGCATGAGATAAAGCAGATCTTTCTGCTATATGTTTCATTGCAAGTCTCCTTATTGTCTCCAGCATAGGCACAAAAGGCTTCTTCCTTGCCTTCTCTATTGAGCCGTTGAAGGACTCTGTGAAATTGTTTTCCACGTCCTCACAATAATTACCCAGTTTGTAGAAGGCTCTACACCAAGTCCTTAGTTTCATCTTCATAACATCATCGTAGACCCCAGAATCATAGCAGAATAACTTCTCTAAGTGTTGTAGAAAGTCTGCTTCATTATAGCTCCATGCAAGATTCCATAGAAGATGTTTCATCTTAGTTTTACTTCCATGGTTACTCTTCAGGTTCCTATAGATGTGTCTCAGGCACTTTCTATGCTCCGCCTTTGGTAATTCTAACTCCACAGCTTTGATAAGACCCTACAACATGTAAAATAGGTACAATTAATGTTACACTTAAACAATACTGAATCAAACAAATCATACTATCAAGAAAACATTACTTTTTGCCGATCAGACACCATTATATATCTATCACCATCATTTAGATATAAGTCAGACTTCAGCTTCTTCACGAACCACACCCAATTCTCTGTGTTTTCTACTTTAACCACAGCCCATGCTATTGGATATATAGCATTATCGGAGTCTTTACCTATAGCAACCAATAATTGTCCCTTGATCTTATCTTTCAGAAACGTGCCATCAACTCCTATGAGAAGTCTACATTTCTCTTTCTAAGTTTTCCTGAGGATATCAAAGCCAACATAGAACCTGTTGAATACATCCTGACCTGCTTCATTCGGAATTGTATCAATCTCCACAATAGATCCCCGATTCCCAACTAGTATCTCAGCTGCATAAACTCGAAGACAAGCAAATTGGAGGTCATATTCAGTCTCAACCCACCTCAATGCCTTCAGCCTAGCAGCTCGACAATGATGCCTAGATACTGTCACTCCGAATCTCTCCTGAACTATTTCTTCTATCTTCATTGGCATATAATACTCAGGTTCCTCTCTAATCTTGTCTACAAACATCCTAGCTATGGCTGGGACCTTAAACATATCAACATCTCCATTAGGTATGCATGAATGCTCTTCTACAAACTTAGTAATCTTCCACATTGACTCTCTAGGAAGGATCGCATCATAAACTAAAAATCCACATTTCGAACCCTCAGCATTACCACCTACCCACTCAAAACCTATCTTATCCTTATCGTACCTGTACTGGGAGATATTCCGGCCACTTCTCAGAGCATAGTCGAGCACACACTCCTTGAAAGCTACTCCATTGAAGAATGTCTGCTTTCGGTACAATCTCCCATCACCACGTCTGATATGTACGTGCTCTCTCTCTACACCAGCTTTAGGTTCGTCACAGTCACTCTCCGGATAGACATCGTGCTCAATTGAATCTTCAACACGGAACTCGCGAACTGATTTATCCATGAAAAGTTCATCGCGTTACACTTCTTCTTCATCGAAATCTTCTCCACTCACCGGATTTTTGAGAACTAAAGCCATCGAAGCTTTCGCTTTCGATTTTGATGGCTACGATTTTGATTTTTGATTCGGGGTCTCTAAGGTTTCGTTGGTTAGGGTTCTTCTTTGAATTGGGGATTTTTTATTTTGGGGGTTTAGGTTAAAATGAGACTGAAATTGGGTTCTTTGGTTTATCACTTCTAATCGGGTCATAAACCGGTTTATTACTTCTAATCGGGTCATAATTCGGTTAAGCATTAGTTGTCAATGGTTAATACTTGATTCCAAAATAGTAAACCAACATAAAACCAGGTTAATGGGGAACTAAGTTTTGAACTTTAGTTGAGATGGAAAAGTAAGTTTCGAACTTTCATTTGATGGGGATTTAAGTATTTAACTTTCGTTTGATGGATAACTGCATCGAGGTCATAGTTTGGGCTCTATCTGACACTATACGATACTTCTCTTAGGGAAATACATCGTTTTCCATGTTTTAAAAACCTTCAAAACGAAAACATGTTAATATATTAAAAACATGTTATTAAAACTAGGAAAATAACATAGTTTTTCAAATGCTATCTCTAGCTATTCAAAATACAATAAATCAAGTAAACAATTTTAATCATTCATTTGGGATCGCCCTAAAAAGCTCTCGCCTCCTTCTCGTCTTTTAAATCGCCGTCAAGTTTGGACCGGTGTGTGGCGGTTCTTTCAGCACCGGCGTCGGTTCCCACTCTAGGTTTCTGCTTAATTTTCCTTAGTTAGTTCTTGGATCATGGGTGGTGATTGTGTGGAGGTTGTAGATCTAGTTCGAGTTGGTGGTTCTTGAGTTGCAGATCTAGTATGGTGGTGGTTTGGTCCTCGTTTTCATCGGTTCTGCTGAGTGGTGGTGGACTCTTGTCGTCGCTCTCTGTCCTAGGCTATTGGGTTGGAGTTATGGTTAGGCTACGCCTTTCTCTTTGGCTCCTCACACGGAGGATTTGTGGTAGTGGAGGCTTCTTTTTGCTTCTCGCGGAGGTGCTTTTTCATCTCTCGGTTGTGGCGTCTCCGTGGCTTGCCTCCTCTCGCTCTATATATTTTGGAAATCGACTGATCTGATGTTTGTTCTCGGTGAGATTAAGAGGACGCCAGACTTGTTGAGCCAACAGTGTAGCTGAGGCTACGAACGCCTTCTTTACCGCGTCAACGACGTTGTGGCTCTTTACTCCTTTTTCTCCCTAGATTGTTAAGTTGAAAACACCTAGAGCTGCTTTAGTTTTCGTTTTTAGTCTCTCCTTTCCACTAAGTTTCTCTTGGCTTAGTGTGGTGGAGCTTTTGGCTGGAAGCGGGGCCTTTATAGGATTGAGATTGGTGAGCTCGTTTTTGTCTGGACATTTGATACAGTAGCTTCTGTTCCGTTCATCTTCCCCCTTGGAGTTGCATCATTTTTTATCAGATTCCCCTCTCGGTTAGCTGGGTTTGATTTCTTTGGTGTGGTTCGTAGTCGCTCCTTGTCTATACGTCTCAGATTAGATCGTGTCTGATCTTCTTGCCAGGTTTCTATCGAGGTTTCGAAGTACTTGCAGACTTGACTGCATCCAGAAGTTAATCTTTGGTCCTTGCTTGGGATTTACTTGTCGGGTTGTGAAACCTGTGTTCATCATGTGGAGTGGTACCCTTAGTTTGCTATATGAGGTCTCTATTATCATAGGTTTTTTTGGCACAACCTCCTCGGTAATTTGCTATCAAAGGAAGGGGGGGGGGGGGTGGACTTTTTGGTGCTATTGGAGCTTGTGTTTCTCCAATCTCGGGGTTTTTTACTTTGCTTATTTCGATTTAGGTTCCTGTGTTCCCTTAATCTTGATCTTTTAGGCGCTTAATGGTCTTTGGATCCTAGGGTAACTTATGTGGTTGTTTGGAGGATTCTTATATGTTTAATTTCATTTGCGGGTATTGTAGTCCTTTGTTGTTGTGTCTTTGTAGGTTTGACGGTGTTTATATATCCTTGACATTCGTCTTTTCAATCTTTTAGCGATAATTTTGGTATTTGTAATTTTAATCCTTTACTATCAATAATATTCAGATGACAAAAAAAAAAAAAGCTATTACTTAAAATATTTTTTTCTATATTTTATTACACTTGGTTGCTTGTAGTTAGGGTCGGCTTTGAACTCGTGCGAGCGGTGCAAATGTCAGACTCACAAAAATTTTCAAGATTTTCCTCCTGTATTTAGAGCCTAATTTGAAAAAAAAAAAAATTACCAGAATTTTTCTTTTTTAATTATATGGGACATGATTAGGGGTGTTAAAATGGGTAACCCGACCCAACCCGACTCAAACCCACCTGGGTTCCAGATTTATATAGATTACCCGATCCTACCCATTTATTTCATGGATATAATTATATATATCCAAACCCATAACTGATAAACTCAGTGGACTAAATGGGTTATATGGGTTAACCATATATATATTAAATATAACTAAAAATCTTAAACATATCATATAATTTATAAAACAAACAAAACTATTCAAATAATAAATTAAATAAAAGCATCTAGTTATTAAAATAAATATAAACATAATAAAATCTTAAAACCAAAAATCCATATAACCCTAAAAATAATAAAATCTTAAACAACAAAATAAATAACACTTTGAATCTTCTTTTGATGTATCTGATTATTTGATTTCATATTCCACTTCATTGTCTACAATTACAAATGATTTTAAGGTTTAGAGTTTAGATATTTTATAACAATTCTATGACATAAATTTTCTTTGACATGCGAGTCTATATATATGACATTCTCATGTAAGCTTGAACTCCTGATCTCATAATTAAAAGAGGTGCATATCAATCCTTTTTGCCATTATAATACGAGATCACAACATATGGCTCTGAAACCCTTGACAAGCTTTATATCTATAAATTTGTGCAAGAATTTGTATTCTCTAGACATCAAACTCCTAATCTTTTGTAAAACCCTTTAAACTTTTATCAATGGTCAAAGATGCTTCGACTCAAATACTTAAAACTAAGAAAATAAAATATTAACATTCAATACAATAAGAATTAGAAAAATCCATGTGATAGCATTGTAGGGGCCACTTGATTGTGAAGACCACTATCTCTGCAAAGACTTTTAAAAGTCAACCCTTTTTGTCGTAGATATATCTATCTCTTCACTAAAATCTGAAGTTATTTCCTATAAATTTTTGGCTAAATAAAACAAAATTTTCTGTTCATGCTTAATTCCACGTCTGCCAATCATTTATTAATGAGAAATTTCTTCAAATAACACTAAATAAAGTTTTTGTTTCACAAATAACATTTTTTTTGGGACAAAAATAATATTTTTATAAAAAATAAAATTTTAATATATTTTCTTTAGATTAAATAATATACAATTTATGGTATAATTTGTTTGAGGTGGAAGGTATAATTTAGGGTTTAGGGTTTAGAGTTTAAACCCTAAACCCTAATTCATAAACCATAAAAATATGAGATTAAGAGATTTTGTGTTATATAAAGAAAATAATGTTTAGCAAAAATGTTATTTTTGTCCAAAAAAAAATGTGATATTTGTGGAACAAAAACTTCATTTAGTGCTATTTATGAGAATTGTCATTTATTAATTGACTCTTTTGTTTTTTTGGTTTTATAAATTCAAGTCTTTTTTATAAAAAACATTAGGTTACATTTTCAATGCTAATATTTTGTAAAAGTTTTCATTTTCCCTTTATAAGAGAAATTTACTACTCTATATTTCAAATTTAATAAATTTCATTAAAAATATAAATTAAATACTTTTAGAAAAGACTTGCATTCAAGATCGAAAGACATTCCTTTGTGAAAGTAATTCTCCAATTGTCATTAACAATAGGGATTACCTTCAACAAAGATGACTGGGAAAAAGAAAAAAAAAAATCTTACATTCACATGAACAAAATTAAAAATTTCCGTTGAATAATTTGACCGTCGTTGATCTTACATACAATCCACCAATCCTAGTTGTTACAATCTTCTTTATTAGTCTTTTTAAATGATAATTTAAGTTTCAAAGACTTTGGACCATTAAAAATCAGACACTCTATACTTTAGATAAATGGGTTACACGACTATAGAAAAACATGAATTCACTAAATGGTTGTATATATGTGTGAATTATGAGATATTTCAAGATATGAAAGAAACAATAATTAGAGTAGAGTTCAAACAATTGACTTATTTGAATGCGCGTGATAACACCCATAGGCCCCATAGTCAAACTCTATCGGGTCAGTCAACGAAATCAGTTTTTCACTTTATAAAATACCTTAAGCTCATCTGCAACTGAATGAACACAAAACCCAGAAAGAAAGAAAAAAACAATTCACTCATCTCATTCAAGAGATAGAGAAAACAAATATGAAAACGGGTCGTGGTGATGATTTTAAAGTTCTTTTGATCATATCCATAATTTTGAGTGGTTCTCTTGCTGTTTCTGCAACTGTTTCAGAAGCTAATGCTCTTCTAAAATGGAAGTCAACTTTCACAAACCAAACAAGTTCATCAAAGTTGTCTTCTTGGGACAATCCAAACAGCTTCTGTTCTAGTTGGTATGGTGTTGGTTGCTCACGGAATAGTATCGTCCGGTTAAATCTCACAGATACCGGTATTGAAGGTACTTTTCAAGATTTCCCATTCTCTTCTCTACCAAATCTCACTTATGTTGATCTCAGTATGAACCGTTTCTCTGGAACCATTTCACCTAAATGGGGACAATTCACTAAACTCATCTACTTCGATTTATCGATAAATCAGTTGGTTGGTGAAATCCCACCTGAGCTTGGTGATTTGAGTAACTTAGACACTCTTCACCTTGTTGAAAACAAGTTAAACGGTTCCATTCCTTCTGAAATCGGTCGGTTAACTAAGCTTCATGAGATTGCTTTGTATGATAATCTTTTAACCGGGCCAATACCTTCTTCTTTTGGAAACCTCACCAATCTAGCTAACCTTTACCTTTTTATCAATTCTCTTTCTGGTCCAATCCCTTCTGAAATAGGAAACTTACCTAAACTAGCTGAGCTATGTCTCGATCGAAATAACCTTTCCGGTTCAATCCCTTCCTCTTTTGGAAACTTGAAGAATGTAACACTTCTCAACATGTTCCAAAATAACCTCACTGGCGAAATCCCTCCTGAGATTGGTAATATGACCAAATTAGACACCCTTAGCATTCACACAAATAAGCTTTCCGGTTCAATTCCTTCTACCTTAGGAAACCTCAAAAGCTTAGCCATTCTTCATCTTTACGGGAATCGGCTTAGCGGTTCGATCCCTGAGGAGCTAGGTGACATGGAAGCAATGATTGATCTGGAGATAAGTGAGAACAAACTCACTGGTCCTGTTCCTAATTCACTTGGCAAGTTAACTATCTTGGAATGGTTGTTTCTCCGTGATAACCAGCTTTCTGGTTCGATCCCACCGGGAGTCGCAAACTCTACAGAGCTTACCGTCCTGCAACTCGACACCAACAACTTCACCGGTGTTTTGCCAAATACAATCTGTAGAGGAGGCAAGCTCGAGAATCTCACGCTAGACGATAATTTCCTTGAAGGTCCTATTCCGAAAAGCTTGAAAGAATGCAAGAGCTTGATCAGAGCAAGATTCAAAGGCAACAGTTTCTCAGGAGATATCTCTGAGTCTTTCGGAGAGTATCCAACTCTCAACTTCATTGATCTCAGCAACAACAACTTTCATGGAACAATCTCACCAAACTGGGAAAAAAGTCAAAAGCTAGTTGCATTCATCCTCTCAAACAACAACATTTCTGGATCAATCCCACCTGCGATTTGGAACATGACACAGTTAAGTCAGCTCGATCTCTCATCCAACCGAATCACCGGCGAGCTTCCTGACTCAATCAGCAAACTCAACCGTTTATCGAGACTACAACTGAATAACAATCAGCTCTCTGGCAAAATTCCTTCAGGAATCAGAGGCTTATCAAATCTTGAGTATCTTGATCTATCTTCAAACCGATTCAGCTTCGAAATCCCTACAACGCTCAACACTTTACCAAGGCTTTTTCACATGAACTTAAGCCGAAACGAGCTTGATCAATCCATACCTGAAGGATTAACAAAGCTATCTCAGTTACAAGTTCTTGATCTCAGCTACAATCAACTCGACGGCGAAATCTCATCACTGTTCAGCAATTTGCAAAACCTTGAAAGCCTCAACATCTCACACAACACTCTCTCAGGTTCAATTCCATCAAGCTTCAGCCAAATGTTGGCATTGACACAAATCGATGTATCATACAACAATCTCTCAGGTCCAATTCCAGATAACGCAGCGTTTCGAAACGCAAGTTTAAAAGCGTTTGAAGGTAACAAAGACTTATGTGGTAAAGGTAACACCACACAAGGCTTGAAGCCATGCCCAATCGAAGCAAAGAAATCGAAGAAAGATCAAAACCTAATCATCTTCATATTGGTGCCGATCATCGGAGCAATCATAATCCTCGCCGCCTGCGCCGGAATCTTCTTCTGTTTCCGTAAACGAAATCAACAACAAATCGATGAGAATTCCGATTCAGAGTCCGGCGAAACGTTATCAATCTTCAGCTTCGACGGAAAAGTCCGATACCAAGAGATCATCAAAGCAACGGGAGAATTCGATTCGAAAAACCTAATCGGAACCGGAGGAAACGGCAAAGTCTACAAAGCAAAGCTACCAGAAGGAATCATGGCCGTTAAAAAGCTAAACGCATCAGATTCAGAGATCTCAAATCCAGCGGTGAAACAAGAGTTCTTAAACGAAATCAGAGCATTGACAGAGATACGTCACCGGAACGTTGTGAAACTCTTCGGATTTTGCTCGCACCGTCGTAACAGTTTCTTAGTGTATGAGTTCATGGAGAGAGGAAGCTTGAGGAGAGTTTTGGAGAATGATGATGAAGCGAAGGTGTTGGATTGGGTAAAGAGGATCAATGTTGTGAAAGGTGTGGCTCATGCTTTGTCGTATATGCATCATGATCGGAGTCTGGCGATAGTTCACCGGGATATTAGTAGTGGGAATATTTTGCTTGATGAGAATTATGAAGCGAAGATTTCTGATTTTGGTACGGCGAAGCTTCTTAAACCGGATTCTTCTAATTGGTCTGCTGTTGCTGGTACATACGGTTATGTTGCTCCAGGTATATTTTTTTCTTTTTTAACGCTTTTAAATTATATGGATCTCTGGTTGAAATCACTGGTTAGATTTGGGAGTGGCATTTCGGTTAGTTCGGTTTTGCAAATTTATAACCAATTAAAAACCGGATTTTTTGTTGTTTGGTTCGCTTAGGTTTGATGTTATTTATATAGTCCGGTTTATAGAGCTAAACTTTTGGTTTTGGATTGGATTTCACTCAGGTTGAAATATATATATATATATATATATATATATAAATAAAATAAACAACTAGAAGTCTAGAACTAATTAGTAGTTAGATACTACTACATTTATGTTTATACATTATAATATAGATTTTGAAACGAAAATTATTAATAAGTGTCATTTATTTTGCTGCTAAGTTGATTTTGCTACGGTTTTTGTTATTTTTTCACTTTCAAATAATTAAACCAATTAGAATATAAATTTTAGTTTTAGTCTTGGTTTTGGTTTAAGCATTTCAACTTTAGATACGTTTCGACTTGATTCAACTTGGTTTAAATGCTCACTCCTATAAGTCATATTAATCTGATTTTGTATTTGGTTTGTTTTAATATAAAATTTTGCCAATATGTCTAACATGTTTATGGAATTTGGATGTAACAGAACTAGCTTACGCAATGAAAGTCACAGAAAAATGCGATGTCTATAGCTTCGGAGTTATAACTCTTGAAGTCATCAAAGGAGAACATCCAGGAGACCTAGTTTCAACTCTATCATCATCTCCTCCGGACAAAAATCTATCGTTGAAAGGAATTATCGACCACCGACTACCGGAACCGACGCCGGAGATGAATGATCAGATCGTTGAGTTGGTGAAAGTTGCACTTTTGTGCTTACATACTGATCCACAATCACGCCCAACAATGCTCTCTATCTCCACTGCCTTTTCTTAGACTATCCCTTCTCTGCTTCTCTCTACCTAGCGAAAGTTTATACATTGTTGTATTTCGATGATTATGTGTTAATATTTTTGTTTTATGAATATGTTAATTATATGACATGCTTCTCTTTTGTTAAGATGAATTAAATAATTGCGGTATTAGTTAATTAGTATTCATGGTTTTAGTTTAGTAAAGGTTAAATTGAATGCAAACGGTGTAAAATTATTCAAAGAAATCTATGATACTTATTGTCTTTTATATTCAAATCTTCGTTCATAATTTAAATTTATCTTATTCAATTCTTAAAGTTAGCTTTTATTTCACAATTTTGCATAAATATTACATAATTACGCAAAGAGAAATTCAATAAAATAGCACCAAAAGAAGTGTTTGTGTCAAATTTAACATATATTTTCATTTAAGACAAAATAACATTTTTGTAAAAGACAATAAATTATTTTTTTGTTTGGGTTAAATATTTTAGGATTTAAGATATAATTTTTAGGAGGTATGAGGTAGTGTTTAGGGTTTAGGGTTTAAGATTTAGAGTTTAGAAAACCCAAAACTCTAAATTCTAAATCTTTAAAATATGAAATTAGGAGATTTGTACTATTTAAGAGAATTGTTTTTCTTTTGATAAAAATGTTATTTTTGTTCTAAATAAAAATGGATGATATTTATGGTACAAAAATTTGATTGTATGCTATTTATGAGAATTATCCTTATACAAATTCAATGAAAATCAACAAAAATATCCCCTACAATAATCCATCCCAAAGATATGTTTGAACGACTGAACTATCGGATTCATAATCAATGTTTGAAGAAAGATTAACAAATGAATCAAACAATGAGCAAACAAATTTTAAAAGGGGTTTTACCCCCAACTAAAGATTTTTAGTGAAAAAACCCAACAACTTTAGATTTAATAAAAAAGACTCTTAATTTTAACTGCGTTAATGAAAAACTTCTTCGTTAACAGTTCCGTTAAATTGTTTTAAAATGAAAAGAATTTTTAGTAATACAATCCCTCA
The DNA here is from genome assembly GCA_963555745.1 of Cardamine flexuosa. Classification (NCBI taxonomy): domain Eukaryota; kingdom Viridiplantae; phylum Streptophyta; class Magnoliopsida; order Brassicales; family Brassicaceae; genus Cardamine; species Cardamine flexuosa. Next base: position 13,638,751 of record OY743221.1, on the reverse strand, counting down.
ACTAAATATTAATCTTAATAAAACTTCTCAATTATAGATTTAATGAAAAAACTGCTCAACTTTAAATCCATTGATGATAACCCCCCCCCCCCTTCATCTATTGTCCATTAATTAATCTCTATTTTTATTATTATTATTTTTCAAAAATAACATGACATGTTTTAAAATTAAAATGAGATGTTTTTAAATAAAAATGAGATTTTATAAAAAAGTGTTGTAAAAATAAAAAAGATATGTCGTAAAATGTAAGCGACATTTTGTAAAATGAAAACGACATTCTAAAATAAAATCATATTGTAAAATGGAAATCTTTGACATACACTAATAGTATCTCAGAGTCATAAGGATTTATATGATGATAGTGATGATACATTAAGAAATTCTTCACTAATAGTAGGTCAGCATCGTAAAAGTTTTTTAGTGTAGATACGTAAACTTTTCACTAATAATGGACTTTTGATTCATGCATACGTTTTTGCAGACATGTAGCAATTGTCATCAAACATGACACAATAAAAGAAAATGTGAACTCAAAGCAGTATCTAAGGCTCTAAGCCACCCAATCTGTCGCAAGAAGACCATCAAAGAAACAAAAGACCACCCAATGAATGTTATTTTCATTTTATAATATGTTTTTATTTTAAAATGTCATTTTCATTTTACAACATGATGTTTACATTTTACAACATATCGTTTATATTTTACAACATGTCCTTTTCATTTTACGAAGACAGACCTTTTATAACATGTCATTTTAGAATATCGTTTTTATTTTAAGACATCTCATTTTCATTTTAGAACATGACAAGTTATTATTGACAAAAAATATTAAAGATTAAGATTAACTAATGGACGGTAGATGAAGGGGTTTTTATTGATTTAAAGATGAGGGAGTTTTTCATTAAATCTATAATTGAAGGATTTTATTAAGATTAATCTCTAGTGAGGAGTTTTATTACTAAAAACTCTTTTCATTTTAAAAAGCGTTTCAAACTTTAACAGAACCGTTGAGGGAGGGGTTTTTTCATTAACGGAGTTTAAGTTGAGGGATTTTTTCATTATTGGTAATAAAGCTTTCGAACAAGCTTAATGTTATATCATGGTTTTTATGGTTTTTAGCCATGATAGAAGTATTGCTTTTAGAGTCTTTTTGTTATCTATTGAGTCTTATTAGGTACAAATGCGAGAAGGACCTTGTTGGTACACTTTGGAGATTTTGGAGGCTTGTAGCTGAGCAAAACAACTTGGAGACGGATATTGATGTCCATATCGATCAACACACCTCACTGGTCTCGGTCGACATATATGGCGACATAAGGAGACCTTCGAGTTATATCAAATTTCAAGAATTACAACTTTTGCCCCAAGAGTTTTAATAATTTGTAATACAAGTCCTTTTTGTAATTTAGGTTATGTATATGTTGTCTTTAGAGACTAAGTTTTGTTTTATCAAGTTCTTGAGAAAGATTTTGGATCTAGAGAGCTTCGGAGAGAAGAATCAGTACTCACCTTGTCTAAGTAATCTCCTTGTTAGATCTAGGTGTTTCAAAGGTTTATGATGAATTCTTGAATTGGGCATAAACATATTAGAATATTCATAATTCTTCTTTATCTAAATTTGAATATAATACTAGAACTAGATTGATCACCTAGAATCTAGAATCTTTGGATAATTAATATACATGTGAGTGTTATTAATATCTTGAAATAATCTTAGATGAGCAAAATAGCCTACTCGCAAAGAGATTTGGTTTAGAGATTTTGTGAACATATCATACTTGACATTAATGCATACTTCATTCATCTTCGCAAAGAGATTTGGTCTTCTATGATTTAAGTATAGATCATTGCAGCAAGAGTTGAATGATCATACAATTATGTTATGAGTTTAAGAACCGGTTAACATTGCATCCTATATCAAACCGCCCAGTTTGCAATTCAGAGTACTCCCTGATCGAATTCCCTAGGTCTATCTTATTCTCTTATTGAACTTACACCCCACATCTACTTCAGTTATTTACTTTGCATTGTTTTATTTTCATTATTTTTGTTGTTTATCTTAATTCGAATATGATCTATCTATTGTGTGAACTTCAGAGTCCTTGTGGATTTTGACCCCTAAGTACTACAGTGATCTCTTAATTTGAGAGAGTAGCTTAAAAGGTAAATTTGAGCATATCAAATTTTGGCGCCGTTTCCGGGGACTCTAATTCACCATTAGATTTCAGTTAGAATTTAGCCTAAACTTTTTTTTATTTTGCTACTTACATATCTATCTTTTTCCTTCCCTTGTTTGTTTCAGGTGCATGCATAATTACAGCACTTGGAGCAAAAAGGACGATCCAATACTTGCTACTCAAGAGATTGGAAAATTAGAGAGAGGTAATCGGAAAGCACAAAGGACATCAGAGATGGTTAACTCTATTGTGTTACTGAGGAATGAAGCTGTGGTCTATCATGATTTAGGGGGAAATTTATGCAATGAGCAGGATCAGAAGCTTGATGTTGAAGGAAACCCAATCATCAAAACTGTCGACCAGGTTGAGCACGTCAACCGACATGCAGCTGGCCATGTCGGTCGACACAGACAAAATGCTGAGGGTCCCCAGATTGGTAACAATGGGAGTAAGGTTGAGGAAATAACACTTGCTGAGTACATTATACCTAATCACTTCTACACCAATAGGTCTGCTATCCGTCCTCCTTCGTTTTAAAGGAATGACATTGAGTTGAAACCGCAATACTTTACTCTGGTGGTGCAACATACATTCCATGCTCTTTCTCATGAACATCCAATGGACCACATTGAGAAGTTTGAAGATTTGGCTTCTAGTATCAAATCCAATGGAGTGTCAGAAGACTATATGTTTTGCAAGCTCTTCTCTACTCACTTGCTGGGGAAGCAGCTCACTGGTTGAAAAAATTGAAGTTGGACTCTTTGAAAACATGGAAAGATACCAAGACTGCTTTTCTGGACAACTTCAATGATGATGCTAAGTCAAAGGATTTAAGGAACATGATTTCTCAGTTTACTCAAGGGCCTACTGAGACTTTTAAGGTATCTTGGTTGAGATTTAAGGCTTATCAAAGAGACTGTCCACACCATGATTTTAATGAAGTTCAGCTTTTGAAGACTTTCTTTACTGGGATTGATTGGAGGTATCATATTGCTTTGGATGCTGCCAGGAATGGGAACTTTCATACTAGGAAACCAGCGGCTGCAAGTGAGCTGATTGAGAACTAGGCATCTAGAAATAGTACCAAGAATACAGACTTTGAGAGGAAGAAACAAGCAGCTAACATGGATGGTAATCAGATTGCTGCAGACGTTGAAAATTTTGAACCAGTGAGAGGTTTCGAGGAAAAAGATGTCAACTATGACAATGAAACTGGATATCAGAAAAAGAGATATGGATAGATGCCAAGGCCTGAGTACTAGAAGACCTATCCAAATAGTAGTTTCCCCAGGGACTATGGATCTTCATCGTACCAAGCCCTTCCTCCAAAAACTAAAGAAAGTGAGATAAAGTCTATATTCGAACAGATACTAGAGGGTTAGCAGAATATCACAATTGATTTTAATGGGAAGATTGATGCTCTCTACACTGATCTGAATGGGAAGATTGATGATCACTACACTAATCTAAATGGGACGTTCGAAACTTTGAGCACGGTGTCAAGAAGCTTTATGTTCAGGTTGCACAAACTGCTAGATCTATCAAAAGACAAGAATAATTTTTGGAAGGCCTGAGAATAACCCAAAACATGCATGGTATGCCATTTTGATGGGAAGTGAAGATGAATTAGTGGAGAGAGATGCATATGAGGTTGCAGAGCCGGTGTCGATCAACACAACCACTGGTGTTGGTCAACACGAAGACCCAGTTGTGCACAAATTTCAAAGAAGTTGCAGATTTCAGTAGAACAAGCCTATAAGCCTAAGGTTCCTTATCCAAAGCCGCAGAAGTCTAAACAAGAGATAAAGGAGGCAAGATGCAAGATGCAAAGCAATGATGGATAAGGTTATGATTGAGCTCCCTCTAGTTGATGCAGTTAAGATTTCACCTCCACTTAAGAGGTATGTTATGAGAATGATTACAAATAATGTGAGTCCTGAGTAAGTAGTTTTGCTTACCAAGGACATTAGCGCGATTTTCTTGAACAAGACCCCGCATAAGAAGAATGGAAAGCAGAAGGAAATGATTGTATCTGAACAAGTTTGTGATTATAGAGAAGCTACTTGATCCAGTAAGCTTTATGATTGATTGCTCCATCTTCACATGAGGATTTTCTCAGTCTCTTTGTGATCTTGGCTCAAGTATCAACTTGTTACCTCATTCTATTACTATTAGACATGGGATGACTGCTTTCAAGCCAACAAGGATCTTTCTTATCTTGGCTGATTGATCCAAGAGGAATCCAGAAGGTGTATTAGAAGATATTCTAGTAAAAATTGGAAATTGCTTGATTTCCAGAGATTTTGTGGTGTTGAAATATGAAGAAGAACCTAAGGATCCTCTCATTCTGGGATGATTTTTCTTGGCTACTATTGGTGCTATGATTGATGTAAATGGAAGCAGGATATGTTTAAATGTGGGTGATCTGGTAATGAACTTTGATATGGACAAGCTGAGAAAAACACCAACCATTAATGGTCAATCATTCTCTGTAGAAACCTCCACATACATTACTGCTCGGTATGTCAAGTTTTTGGGTCATAGTGAGCAAGTGAATAAGAAAGCTTATGAGATATTGTTTTACATTCATTCTATTTACTTGCTTGATTTGCGTGACACAAAACCCCATCTTTTATTTATCCAGTTTTAGTTTTACTTGTTCCTCTTGATCTGCAATATAACTTCTCTCTCTGTGGGATCGATATACCTTAAGTACTACAATTTGTTTATGTGCACTTGCAGCTTGTTGATTGTGTGTTTTCTAAGGAAAACTCTTGGAGAGAACAAAAATCTCCCGTACATAATGATTTTGGTGCCGTTGTCGGGGATAGATTGTTTGTTTGCAAGTTTATGAACTAGAATAACGTCTAGAACATTGTGCTACTGATTTTCCTTTGTGATTTACATTGTTTCAGGAGACCTTGAGGATGAACCTCGACATTCTTCCAGAGAAGTTTCACAACCTTACTCTTGTGCAGCTGTTGGCACAACATAACTCTATGGACGAAGACACATCCGGACCATTCTCTAGCTCACTTTCTGGAGCTTACCACAGCTTCTCTCATCCATCTCATGGTACACCTTTGATGAGGCCCTCTGGATGTCCATCGCACTCTCGATCCTCTGGAGATCACCCAATGAGAGCAGCTCATTCCCTTAGTCTGCACCACTTGGACAAGTTCTGTTATTCTAAGGAACAAGACTTTGATTCACATGAAGTTATGAGCATTGATATCAATGATAACTATTCTATTGACACTTGTGAACCATTCAGTTCAGGGAGCTCTCACACTAATTACGAGATCATGGAGCTTATGAAACAACTTGCTTCAGAGAAGCAGAAGTGTATAGAAAGACTTGATCCTAACTTCTCAAAGATGGAAATTGATTTTGATACAAAAATATCTGATAATGCTTGCCACATAAAGCGTGCTGAGGAGCTTAACAATGAGCTAAATGAACCAAGAGGAGTATGCTCAACACCACGAAGCAATGATCATGAATATAGTATCAGCCATTGAGGCCATGGATGATAGTTTTGAACTAAAGGTAGAAGCCTTGGAAAATGGATTCTTTGATCCTAATGAATACACCAAGTGGAATGATGAACATGCAAGCATCACTTATGAAGAAGAAGAAGAACTTGAAGTTCAATAATGATGAGTCTTTATTTTCACTAGTTTTTACTAATGTTTTTACATGTTTTATTGAGTCTAGAGTTAGGTTTTGTGTCTTTTTCGTTCTTTTAAGGTTTTTAAAAGTTTCTACTTCATTGTAGCTAAAATGGACGAAATGGAGCAAAACATGATGATTTGTGATGAATTTAAAGACTTGAAGATGCAGAGCAATGCAGAGGCTTCAGAAGTTTGACATTCATTGGAGGTCTTTCAAATATCGGATGGAAATGAGATTTTGACACAAGATAGACCTTTGAGTTAGCTTTCATTTGGCACCTGGTTCAATATTTATGCTCGTTTTACTGAAGACATGTCTATCTGGCAGCAAACAAAGCATTTTTGGGAATGCACTGGGATCAACCAATCCAAAACAGGATCGATCGATCCCGATCCCGTATATTCTCCAAATCAAACATTTACTCTTATTTTAACCTAGTGAATCCCTATAAATAAGAGGAGTTCGTCTCAGACACGACCTAGGCCATTTTTGGCCACTTTTTCATTGTTTCTCTTTTCATTTTTCAGATCTATAAACTTTTCCTTTGTATTTTCATTTCATTTTGAGTTCTAAACATTTTCTTATTGAATCTTAGATCTACACTCTGTTTTCATCTCTTTCTTTGCATTTCATACCATACAACATCATGATCTATCAACCCATGTGTGAGTAAATCTGCATGTTGGGAGATGAGATTTATTCAAAGGGATTTAATGTTTAATTAGGTTATTGTTATAAATTAGGATTATGACTAATAGATCTCTACTTCTATGAAACAAATGCTTTTGTTAGGTTGATGAATCTATCAAAAGATTCATAGGGTTTTATAATACAGCTAGCATTTGTTATTCTACCCGGAATCTATAGTTTGTAGGTTTGATTTCCAGTTTTCCAAGAGTTGAGGCTGGATCTACAAGTAAACTCTATCAAACTTGCTAATATATGCTAGCATAGGGTCCTAGCGGAATTATGTTATAATAATATATTTTTTTTGAAAAAAGGTTTATTTGGTTACAGTGTTTGAGTTCTAGATCTAGCTCATTAAATTGTTAATCCGGTTAGATATCATTTTTATTTGTTTAAATCTCTGTGATTTCCCAGATCTCAACATTTATTTTAAATTAATTTTATTTAATTTAATTATTTTTAGATTTTATTTGGATTTTTCTGTGACAAAACTTTCCATATATTTTTCATCATAGCTTTGTTTAGATCTACAGATCTAAAGTGCTTTTTACTCTCTGTGGATTTGATCCCACCACTATACTGCTATGCACAACCGTGCACTTGCAGAGTTTATTCGTTTGGGTAAAGCCTGATATAAAAACCACACGTCAAGTTTTTAGCGCCGTTGCCGGGGAGTAATTGTTGCCTCTAGATCTAAGTTTTTAGACCTAGTCTAGAAATTTATTTTCTGCATTTTTTTTTTTTTTTACATCTCTGAGATCGACCGATCCACATTAGATGATCGATCCTGCTTTTTGCACGATCAACCGATCCCTTTCAAGATCGACCGATCCTACTTTGTGCAAGATCGATCGATTCTCTTTGATCGATCAATCCTACTTCTCTTGAGATCGACTGATCCCCTCCAAGATCGATCGATTCCCAGAGCCTTTTAATTGGATCTAATTTTCAAAACTTTTCTTATTCTCAGGTGCATGCAACCAAGGAGCAAGGGCTCTAAAGATCTGAAAAACCTAAGCATAGAAGAGTTGAAAAGGGAGATCTCACTTCTAAGGAGATCTCACTTCTAAGGTGAACATGATTCCAAAATACATGGATTTCAAGATAAGACCGCTGGTTATGGTAATATTGGAATTCAGCCTATGCAACAATTTGAGAATGCTGGTTCTCAACAAGGTTTTTGCTGAAATGGAACCACCATATGTGCCCCCACCACCTTATGTGCCTAAACCTCCATATCTTCCATGCAAAAGGGGAAAGATGCGAGAAAAGATGTCAAAAGACCCCTACTGTTTATGGCCATGCTTTTTGGATTGGTACCATGGATAAGGTTAGTGGATTCAGTTCTCATGTGTGCCAAGATGATCCTTTCCCTACTCATAGGAGCGAGCTGAAAGCTCCAAAGTACATTATACCAGGACGAAAAGTGAGCGGGATCTTGAGAAGATCAATACTGCATTGCCAATTGGGCACTTTTTTCGAGAAGATCCGCACTTGAAGCTGACAACGAGCACACTTAGTCTCGAACCACCTCCACCACATCCACCAGATGAGGGATACACCATTCCTATAATGGACCCTGCCCCTACCTAAAGTACCAAACAAGTCGAGCTAATGACTTTAAAACAAGCGGTTATTGGGAGGCAACTGATATATCATGATTTTTATGATTTTTAGCCATGATATACATATTGGTTTTAGAGTTTTTTTGCTATTATATGAGTCCTATTAGGTACAAATGCGAGATGGACCTTGTTGATACATTATGGAGCAATTATGGAGCATTGTAGCTGAAATCGGAAAAGTTACTTTTCATCAAGTTACTGTTCATCGGCACTGTTAATCGAGTTACTGTTTATCATTACTGTTCATGTCGACCGACACACGTGAAAAGTGTCGGTCAACATGGTACTATTCACGCTGAAGATTTGCAGTTTTTGTCCAGAAGTTTTCGTTATTTACAATTAGTCCAAATTCGTGTTTTAACATATATATAGTATTTTTAGGTCATTATTTAGACCTATGATTTATTTTCTACAGCCACCCTTTCAGAGATATTTTGGAGAAGATTTCTAAACTCTTTCTTCTATTGATTTATTTTATGATTTCTATTATATTCATGATGTTTGTTTCACTCACCATGTCTGAGTAATCTTCTTGTTAGATCTAGGGTTTTCAAGGATTTATAATGGTTTGTTGAATTGGGCATAAACATATTATGATATTCATAATGTTCTTCATCTAGATTTGAATCTATACTAGTTCTAGGCTAGCCACCAGAATTTAGAATCTTAGGAATGTTAGTCGGCGCGAGAGTGCTATTGATATTATGACCTAGTCGTAGATGAGCAAACAACCTTCTCGCAGTGAGAGTTGGTTTAGGAATTTTGTGAACATATCATACTTATTATTTATGCAGACTTTAATTATTTGGATTAGCAAAGAGATTTGGTTTTCATTTGTTTAGAAGATAAATATCATCGCAGCGAGAGTTGGATAGATATGATAGTAATGTTATGAGTTTAAGAACCAAACATACAATTCATCCTAATTACTGAACCGCCCAGTTCGCAATTCAAATTATTCCTTAATTGATTTTCCTAGGTCTAGCTTATTCTCTTATTGAATCTACATCCTTATTTCATTATTTTCATCTTGTTTTATTTAATTTACATTCATTGGTTTAGTTTAGTTCGAAACTAATAATTTATTGTGTGAACTAGAGTCCTTGTGGATTTGATCCCTAAGTACTACAGTGATCTCTTAATTTGAGAGAGTAGCTCTAAGGGTAAATTTGTGCATATCAAATTTTGGCACCATTGCCGGGGACTCTTTGATTCACCATTAGGTTTAGGTAAGAATTTAGTCTAAATTTTTTCTTTTATTTTATTACTTACGCATTCTTTCTTTTCTTGTGTGTTTCAGGTTCATGCATTAAGCACGGTACCAGGAGCAATAAGGATCTTTCACTTGTGAATTTTTCTACTCAAGAACTAGCTAAGTTAGAGCGAGCTAACCGGACAGTACAGAGGATATCAGAGATGGTTAATCCACTTGTGTTGTTTAGGGATGAGACTGGAGTACGCAGTCTCGCGCCTACTAACATTCCTACGGTACCAGGATTAAGGTGATCAATCTTATGACTAGTGTGATAATCAAATCTAGATGAAGAACATTATAGATAACCTAACATGTATATGCCCAATTTAACAAACCATCATAAACCTTCTGAAAACCCTAGATCTAACAATGTAACTACTCAGACATAGAAGAGAAAACATAAATCATTGTCTAAATAATACTCATCAAATTAGAAATAGAAATAAGGGAGTTCAGAATTCTTCTCTCTACAAAGGTTGAGATCTGAATCTTCTCTCCACAAATCTTGCTTGAAACTTACAATGAAACTTCGAATAATCCAAAACTTAGTCTTTGGGACTTCTAAAACATAATTTAACCTAAAAACATGATGAGGCATGAAGTATAAACTTTAGAAACTTCTGGGGTAAAGTTGCAATTCTTGAAACTTGATAAAACTCGAAGGCATCATTCACGTCGGATGTGTGTCGACCGACACAGGAAAGACCTGTTTGTCAAAATGGACAGCAATATTCGTCTTCTTGTTGTTTTGCTCAGCTACAAGCCTCCAAAAGCTCCAAAGTGCTCATCAAGGTCCATCTCGTGTTTGTACCTAATAAGACTATATATAAAAAAGACTCTAAAACCAATGCATATATCATGTCATAAAACCATAAAATCCATGATATGTCAGTCTTCGCCGAGCTCCGAGTTCTCCTTCAGAAAATTAACTTCCTCCGAGCCATTTTAGGTTCTTTGTCATTACGCATGTATGTACGACTATGGATTTCAAACTTTATCCTGATGTGGCTGATCGGAGAAGATAAAGATGAAGATCGGAGAAGAAGTACTTTGGTCGGAGAGCAAAGGTAAAGTAACTTTTTTTACTAGTCTGATAAATGTAATTTATGAATATTGTAATTATTTTCTAATTTCAGATTATGATTTTTGAATTTCAAATTTGCTGATTGAAATCATTACGAAATTTTCAGAATTTTCTACTAATGACATAGCTATAATAACCAAAATATTTTAGGATATAAATGTGATGTAAATAGTTAAAACTACATAAAAACATCTCATGAGCAAAATACTACCCAAATGGCAAATTAAAACATAAAAACTACCATATATCCTTATTTCCCCTTTTTCCTTAATCAAAAAAGAAAACCAAAAACAAAAATATATGATAAAATATTGATACAATCTAATTTCAAAATTTTCTAATACATAGTATTAATTTTTTTTTATTTAAATAATTTTTTTTTATTTAAATAGATTTTAGTTGAGAAATCTGAGTCATGTACGCAAAAAAACCACACATCAAATAATTTATAAATGCCAGAAAACAAACAAACAAATAGGGATGAACAAATTTATATTGAATAGAATATATTGTAGGAAAAATTAACACTTGCTGCATACATGCAACTTTTAAGACAATATAAGTTATGCATGAACATGAGGGATCATTGATGTTAACTTAGTGAACCAAATAGGCAAATCAGCGGCAATAAAAGTGTCAAAAGTTGATATCATATACAAAAATTTATGAGTATTAAACTGAGATTCAAGACTGATCACTAAACAAAAATTTCTGACTCGGTGACAAGTTACATATAATTGGCACAAGCACAAAAATTGGTTAGGAGATTGCATAATATTTTTGGTTTACGGATCAAAGAAAAAAAACACATCTATTGAACATGGAAATTGAAGGAATTGTTTTCTCCATAGAGAAGAAATCATGTGTAAATGATCTCTAACAAAAGAACAAAGTTAGAATTTATCTCCACCTAAAAGGATTGCATAATATTTTGGTTTGCGGATCAAAGAAAAAAACCACCTCTATTGAACATGAAAATTGAAGAAATTGTTTCCTCCATAGAGGAGAAATCATGTGTAAATGATCTCTAACAAAAGAACAAAGTCAGAATTTATCTCCTCCTAAAAGAAGAAGTCAAAACAAAAGAGGTGGAAATCTATTCCGAGATAATTGCTTTCATCATAATGAATTTCATACACAAATCAGGATTTAGTGGAAGGAGAAATGCGGTAGGGTTTTCTAAATACCAGATTTTTAAAAATTATTTACTTCTTACAACTCATAAAATTTCTTTTTATGATTTTAAACAATTAAACATAGTTTTAAGTAAAAGTGAGCTGTTAGGGTTTAAAAACTTTTTTAAAAAATTAAGTCATAAAAGTCTGAATGGTAAAGTTTTTACTCTAAATACTTTAGATTAAAGCCTTTACAATCTCTACCAATCGTTCCATATATTCTTAAACACATAATATAGTCTTAGCCTGCATCGTTAAACAAATAAATACATTAATATTATAAAACCCATTTATGGATAGCCATTATATTCATATATTCTGTAATATTACATCTTGTTCTCCAAATTATTCCCCTTTTCCAAGTTATTGTATCCTATATATTGTCCCTATTATTGATGGAATAAGATCATCTAATTCTCTCATACACTTTTTATTTCTCACGTTATCAGCATAAGCTTTCTGACCAAAATAAAATCTTAGTGGTCATCTCCGTCGCCTTTTTCCTAAACCTCATCGTCTTTGCCGTTGAGGTAAGTTATCTCTTGTTTAAACGACAGCATCATATTTGTTGTTTTCAATATATAATATAACACGTAGTTTATGCATACGTGTTAACTGATCCAAGAGTTTAGACTTTTATACATCAATATTTTCAATGCCTTATGCTTCTACCTTATGCTTCCATCGAGATCTGTTGACTTTTGTTTTCTTTCATCGTTTATTGCAACTAATTATAATAATCTAAATATTTCATGCTATTTGTTTCATACGTTAAATGAACAAACCAAGATTACATATTATTTTTATTAGTTTGATTCGTATATACATACATATTACATATTATGTTTATTAGTTTGATTCATATATACATACATATTTAAAATATCACCGAGTTATGATTTTTATATACATATATATTACATATTATTTTTATTAGTTTTGAATCATACATACCTACATATTACACTTTCCATATTTAAAGTCATACATATTACACTTTCCCTGTGTTTATTATTTAATAGATCTGTGCATATTTTTAGCAATATTTGATTATAATAGTACCAAATCTGCGTATAAACATGTTATCAAGTGATTTCTAGTTATCGATCCGACTTATGAAACATGGATTTCTTATATGTTTAAACCATATTATTTAATAAAATACTTTTTATATGAGTTTTAAATTTTATAGATTAAAAATATTTTACCTGAAATTATTTTTACAAAAGCCTAATATACTTGTTTATATTTCAGTAAGCATGTCAAATATAGCAAGACTTGATTTTGTTTCTGGAGACAACTATTTGGCATGGGCACTAGATGCTGAATTTTGGCTAACTGCCAAAGGGTTTGGTAAAATAGTTATCACTGGAAATGAAGAGGAAGGTCAAAACAAAGCGAAAGCTACGATCTTTATTTGTCATCACCGCCACGAGGACCTTAAAATGAGTATCTCACTGTGAAAGATCAAATAGGTTTTTCGGGAAAATCTGAAAGAAAGATATGATCACCAGAAAACTGTGATCTTACCCAGAGCTCGCTATGATTGGGTCCATTTAAGATTACAAGACTTTAAGTCTGTAAGTGAGTATAACTCAGTGATGTTCAGAATCGCTCCCAAATTGGAGTTGTGTGGGGAGAAAATCACGGAAGCTGATAAGTTAGAGAAAACCTTCTCTACTTTTCATGCAAACAATGTTGTCTTACAGACATAGTACCGTGAGAAGAGAATTACAAAGTACTCCCAGCTTATATCTTGTCTCTTTGTGGCTGAGCAAAATAATGAGCTCTTGATGAAAAACCATGGTTTACGTCCAACTGGTTCTGCGCCGTTCCATGAAGCGAACATGGCATTTTATGACAGAAACAAACAAAACTCTGCCAATAATAATGGCCGGGGAAGCGGCTACAGACGAGGTCGTGGTCGTGGATATGGACGTGAATATGGTCGAGGTCATGGTCAAGGCCGAGGTCGTGGTCGAGGAGTTTCTTTTAAGAAACCTTACCAGAAGTGGAATGGTAACAAACAAGAAGGATCATCATCTAGAAATGTTTGTCACCGGTGTGGAGGACACGACCATTGGGCTAAACTGTGTCGTACACCAAAGCGTTTTGTTGATCTCTGTCAACAATCCTTAAAGGAAAAGAAAGTGGAGACAAATTTGGTGTACGAAGATGGCGAAAATGATTTTGAGTATGGTGATACAATTCACTTGGAAACTTCAGATTTCCTTTCCCGTGAAGAGAACAAGTGATTTTTTAATTTTATTATGGTTATTAGTTATGGCTTTTGATTTCCATTTAGACTTTGTTTTTCCTTGTTTCTTGGTTTTTGGATTTTAATTAATATTATGAAATTTCTTTGATTTATTATAATAAGATTATGAATAAACATGGTTGAATCTGTTTTATTATAACAAGGCCATCTTGCGTTAAATTGTTTGTGCATTATAATCACATCGTTATTCACATATTGCATTATCACATTATTATTCATATGCTTGCATTATCAATCATATTACTAATATTATGATTATCATTTATTTTGATTAAAGAGTTATGAATGGTGAAGATTTATGCTTGGCAGACAGTGCGATGATTCACCCCATTGTGAAAAAATAAGTGATATTTTTCTCATTTGAAAATAAAAAAGGCTAGTGTAAGTACTGTCTCAGATAGTGCAAAGATAATTGAAGGCTCGGGAAGAGCATGTATGATATTGCCTATGGGAACACAACTTGAAATAGTTGATGCATTATACTCTCCCAAGTCTCAAAAAAATCTCGTGATTTTTAAGGATATCCGTAAAAATGGTTATCACATTGAGACTATGAGTGAAGGAAATGATGAATACCTTCATATCATAAGTATTACACAAGGCTCTAAAACTATTGTAGAAAAACTACCCACATTTTCTACTGGATTGTACTATATTAAGATTAGTACGATTGAGGTAAATGCCACAGTAAACCAGAAGTTTACTGAGAACCTTAATGTTTGGCACGACCAGTTAGGCCATCCCGGTTCGATGATGATGCGAAAGATAATAATGAATTCATGTGGACATTCATTGAAGAACCAGATGATTCCTCCTAATGATTTCACATGTGCTGCATGTTCGCAAGGAAAGCTAATCATAAGGCCTTCACCAGCCAAACTAATTTATGAATCGATTAATTTTCTGGAATGAATACAAGGAGATATTTGTGGACCGATTCATCCACCATGTGGAACCTTTAGATATTTTATGGTTCTAACTGACGCATCTACCAGATGGTCACATGTATCCTTGTTATCAACCCGGAACTTGGCATTTGCGAGGCTACTTGCTCAATTGATTAGACTACGAGCACACTTTCCAGATTTTCCTTTAAAGACAATTCGTCTTGATAATGCTGGTGAATTCACATCTCAAGCCTTTAATGACTACTGTATGTATATTGGGATAAATGTTGAACATTCTGTAGCACATGTTCGTACACAAAATGGCTTGGCTGAATCATTAATCAAGTGTCTTCAATTGATTGCTAGACCATTACTTATGAAATCAAAACTCCTAATTTCCGCTTGGGGATATGCTATTTTGCATGCGGCATAATTAATTCGCATCAGGCCAACGAGTAATCATAAGTACTCCCCTTCACAATTAATTATGGGTCATGAACCAAATATTTCCCATCTTAAAGTTTCTGGATGTGCTATTTATGTTCCAATTGCTCCACCACAACGATCTAAGATAGGACCTCAAAGAAGGTTAGGAATATATGTTGGATATGATTCTCCGTCAAGAATCAAATTTCTAGAGCCATCCACGGGATTTATTCAAGACTCGGTTTGCTGATTGTCATTTTAATGAATCAGTTTTTCCAACATTAGGGAGAGAAAATAATAAGCTGGAAAAAGAAATTCGCTGGAATGAATTATCATTATCCTATCTTGATCATCGGATTTAAGAAAGTGAGTTAGAAGTCCAAAAGATCATTCATTTACAGAGCTTAGCAAATCAGTTGCCAGACTCTTTTGCTGACCCAAATAGAGTGACAAAGTCACATATACCAGCTGTTAATGCTCCGATTAGAATAAATGTCCAAGAAGGACTGAATCAAGCTGCTAGTGAGTCTAAGACACGCTTAAAACATGGTAGACCAATTGGTTCCAAAGATAAGAATCCTTGAAAAAGAAAAGGAGCATAAATTGGCCATGGTGAAACCGAGGGTTCAAAGAATATTGATGGTTCTCTAGAAGGGACCTTTGACATGAGAGAAAAAAGAGATTCAGGTACCTGATAATAATAATGAAGAGATCTCTATTAGTCATACCATGTCTAGAATAAAATGGAACCGAAAGAAAATCGACGTTGATGATATTTTTGCATTTAATGTAGCACTTGATGTTATGGACAAAAATGAGGATCATGAACCAAAGTCTATTGTAGAGTGTACACAAAGAAATGATTCGCCAAAATGGAATGAAGCAATATACATCAAACTAAAATCTCTTTCAAAAAGAGAAGTGTTTGGACCAGTAGTACATACACATAGTGGTGTCAAACCAATGGGAAATAAATGGGTCTTTGTGCGAAAGAAGAATGAAAATGGTGAAATTGTGAGATACAAAGCACGTTTAGTTGCACAAGGATTCGCACAAAGACTTGGAATTGATTATGAGGAGACATGCTCTCCTGTGGTGGATGCAACTAATTTCAGGTTAATGATTAGTCTGGCGATAAGGGAAGGACTTGACTTACGCCTAATGGATGTAGTCACAGCCTAATTATATGGTCCACTGGACAATGACATCTATATGTAAGTCCCATAAGGTTTTAAACTGCCAGAAGCAGCAAAATCTAGTTCTCGAGAACATGACTGCATAAAGTTGAATAAATCTCTTTATGGACTAAAACAATCAGGGCGTATGTGGTATAATCGCCTGAGTGATTACTTAGTCAAGGAAGGTTATAAGAATGACCCTATCAGTCCATGCATATTTATAAAGAGATTTGATAAGGGTTTTGTTATAATTGCAGTATACGTAGATGATTTGAATATCATTGGAACTTCTGGAGAGATTTCATATACATTAGAATACTTAAAGAAAGAATTTGAGATGAAAGATCTTGGATAGATAAAGTTTTGTTTGGGATTACAATTATAACATCTTGAGAAAGGAATCCTTGTGCATCAAACAACATACACGGAAAACTTCTTAAGAGATTTTCTATGGTTCAAGCACATCCACTAAGCAGTCCAATGGTTGTAATGTCACTTGATGTGGATAAAGGCCCATTTGGTCTTAGAAGGACAATGAAGAAATCCTTGGTCCTGAAGTACCATATTTAAGTGCAATAGGGGCATTGATGTACCTTGCTAGTCATACAAGACCTGACATATCTTTTGCAGTAAACTTATTGGCAAGGTTTAGCTCATGTTCAACTCTAAGGCACTGGAATGCGATTAAGCATATACTTCGTTACCTCAAAGGAACGAAAGACATGGGTCTATTCTTTTCTAACCAAACCAAAGAAGATTTGATAGGTTTTGCAGATGGAGGATACTTATCTGATCCACCTAATGCTCGATCACAGACAGGATATGTATTCACATGTGTTGGTACTCCTATCTCCTGGCGTTCTATGAAGCAAACCATTGTAGCCACTTCTTCCAACCATGCAGAGATTTAGCTATTCATTAAGCTAGTCGCGAGTGTGTATGGTTAAGGTCGGTCATTCAACATATACGAGAAGATTGTGGTATCTTCAAAGGAAAAGAAGCTCCAACAATATGTATGAACACAATGCTGCATGCATCGCACAACTCAAGGAAGGATACATCAAAGGTGACAGAACAAAGCACATTCTACCAAAATTCTTCTACTCACATGAACTACAAAAGAAAGGGGATATTAGTGTTCTACAGATTCGTTCAGGCAATAATTTGGCAGATTTATTCACTAAGGCGCTTCCGACTGCCACTCTTAAGAAGTTAGTTCATCTTCTTGGACTCTGTCGTCACAAAGATCTCAACGGATCTACTCATAGGGGGAGTAAATGCACGTTGCACTCTTTTTCTCTTAATCATGGTTTTTCTCACTGGGTTTTCCTGGTAAGGTTTTTAATAAGGCAGCATCTCACGTGCATTAGAAATATTTTTACTATAATTGTATCCAAGGGGGAGTGTTATAACCTCATTTATGGATAGCCATTATATTCATATATTCTGTAATATTACATCTTGTTCTCCAAGTTATTCCCCTTCTCCAAGTTATTGTACCCTATATATTGTCCCTATTATTGATGGAATAAGATCATCTAATTCTCTCATACACCTTTTATTTCTCAATTAAAAAGTTTTTGGTACAACTATCTTTATCATCCGTGGTTAAAGTGGGGTTATTGAATATTGTATTTAATGGTGTTGATTGTATTTTAAATTCAGGGAGAAATCCAGTCTTATTCAATTGTGTATTTGAAAAAGTACAATAAAATCTTCTGTTATTGGATGTTACATTTGTTAAATGTATTTTAAAATATATAAAAACACATGTTATTGAACATGGACATGATTTTATTGTAATTTAATAAGAATAAAATTTGATGTAATCTTATAACTAAATATGAGTACACAAAATACCATCTCTTATCCTACTATTTTTAATATCTTTTATCTTTCTTTATGATCTCCCAATTTTTTCTGGAAATTTTCACAATATTAAACTGAAAGTTAATTTTATTAATTTAAAATAATTATCATTGTAAATTTTGATCATGTGAAAGTATAGTATAGTTGGAATATAATATATTGTATTTTCAGATTTTTTTAATTTATCATGTTCTACATATCTATACATGAACAAGATAATTAGTCAACATGTAGAAGATGAGTATTCTTGATGACTAAAAGTATTTTTGTTACCTAGATTTCCTACACAAATATCAAATTAAATCTTCAGTTCATCTCAAATATCTAACAATTTGTTTTCTATATAACATAAATGAAACGTAGAACACAAAACAAAAAGCAACTTTAAACAATAAGATCTCTTGACTCTGGACAAAAAAAAGTAAATATTCTATTTACTATTTCTTTAAAGCTATATATATATAATTATTCATATAAAATTTGTATACTACACTTTATATATCATTGTTTATTTTCAGAAGAAAACAAATTACAAATATATAGAGAGAAACAACTGCGCATACTATGTAAAGAGATGCAACTAATTATGAAAACTAAATATGGGTATAATTTAGTTTTTTTTAAAGACAATTTAATTTTAAAATTTATGGATTTTTTTTCTTATTAATATTTTGATGAATGTTATATTTTGATATAACTATTTTAGAAAAATTAGGTAGTTATTTTATTTTTCAATAATTTCCAAATACAAAATAATTTATACAAAAAGTTTAACAATGGATTTAAGAACCCACATGTGAATCTTGTCATTTCATCCAAATCCACTAATTGAATTTTAGAATAACTTCAACTTTAAATCCACTAAAATCAAATAAAAACTCAATCCAATAACAAATAATATATTTTACAATTTTGGAAACTAAGTTTATAGATGATATTTTTGAAAAAACAAATCTGATATTTTTGTACTTTAATATAAAAATAACATAATATACATGAAGATATAATTTTTAATATATTGATCCATTTTTCTGAACCTTCAAATAAAACTATGATATTTAAGGTTATTTTAGCAGGCCAGAACGGATCTCGCCTTGCATCTCGATAATAATTCCACCCAACTTGCTACTCTAATTTGTGGTTGTGTGATATATATATTTTTTTTTTGTAAAGGTGGATATTTCGAAGTTCTGTAATTAGAGTAGCAAGTTGTATATTGGCCACGCACACTAACCAACGAGCAAATAAAAAATGATTTGTTATTATTATTGTATATTGCCTCGCGGACCACGAGTCGTATTAATAAATTAGTTTCAAGATCAAGAAATAAACTAAAATATGTGCTCCATGCTTCTCTGCCTTTAATTTGTTTCTGCATATGATGTTGCATTTTTCCTCAAGTAATGATTCAAATTAATTAAAGACGAACTAAGAAAGACAAATTCAATTTAAATATAGATTCGAATCCGTTAGCGATGGCCCTAAAGATGGAAGCTAAAGGTGGAAATGGAGGGAATAAATGGGATGATGGATTTGACTATGATGATGTGACAAAGATACATGTACGAGGTGGTCTTGAAGGCATACAGTTCATCAAGTTTGAGTATGTGAAGGCTGGAAAAAAGGTTGATGGGCGAATCCATGGTGTCTCGGGTCGTGGTTTCACACAAACGGTATGTAAATGTATTATTATTATTAGTATTCAATATTGAATGTGGGATTAGACTAATACGTACCTTAAATTAAGGAAAGTGAAACATGCATTTAAGAGGAATTTATTAAATATTAGTCACACCTTTTTGTAGATGTATGGATCTTGATTCAGAACTTCTATATTATCAAAAACTATATCTAAATAATTTATTATTTATTATTATTATTATTACTTTCTCTGTTATATATAACTTTCTTTTAAGTTTTTTTTAAATAAATATTAAGAACTTAAAAAGAATCTGTTTTAACATTTATTAATAAAGTTTATAATTGTTGTTATTGATCAATACATTAATACAAGAACAATATTTGGGTTCACCCTTAGTGGTGGTGAACACCTTTGTTCAACTCATATTTTTCTAACCAATCAAAATATACCATGTAATATTATCATTAACCGATTTTCTAAATCTAATCAATTTATCATTAATCACTCTTTCTAAATATAATCAATATAAATATGTCAATTAAAATTATATTTAAACAAAAATAATAAACTAAAATTACAATTAAACAAATGAAATAAATAAAATAAATTAAGAAAATTCATCCAATAAGATTATTCATGTAATATTATATTTAACAAAAAATAATAAATTAAAATTAAATAAATAAAATATATAAAACTATATCCTACGAGATACAACTCAACGAATCCAAGGGCTAAAATTTTTAAATATTTAATTTGTTTTATTTTTTTATATGTTTTAAGGTACATAGCTTTATATGTTTTATTTATTTAGTTTTGATTATTATTTTTAGTGATTATGATTAATTGATTAGATTTTTAAAAAGTAATTAGTGATAGTATTACATGGCATATGTTGATTGGATAAAGAAATAGGATGTGAACAAAAAAGTTCACTATTAAGGATGAATCCAAGTATTTTTCTTAATACAATATGAATACAAGTATACAACTGTTCATTTTATCGAATATTTGTCTTGAAAATCTAAAACTACATCTTAATTGTAAAAAAAGAATGAATCTTAAAATGACACTTATTTACAAAGGAGGTAGTTTTATTTTTAATTACTAAACTAAATTTATTTTTATTTTTTGACTACGGTTTAACTAAACAAAAGTTATAAAATCAGTTCTCCATAATTGCTTTAAAGTTTTAACTGTCACCTGGCTAGATCGAGTATTCTTTCATTACTGAAAAAGCTGTAATAAAGTTTAAATTTTTATATCTCCTTTACAGTTTGAGATTAACCATCTTCAAGAGGAACAGCTGGTGTCTGTTAACGGTTGGTACGATAAAACATCAGGTGTGATACAAGCACTTCAATTTGTAACCAACCTTAGGAGTTCCGAAGTCATGGGATTTGATGAGAATAGGACTAAGTTTACACTTGATGCCGGCGGAAACAAACTCATTGGGTTCCATGGATCTGCTCAGACAAACCTCAAGTCTCTTGGTGTTTATTTCGTAACACTTCCTCCAATTAAACTCCAGCAGCAAGGTGGTACAGGAGGCCAGGAATTTGACCATGGTGTTAACACTGGCGTAAGAAAGGTCTTTATTACATATTCTCCCACTATGATATCACATATCAAAGTCGACTATGATAAAACTGGCAAAGTGGAAATGGGTCAAGCCGGCAGAGTCGATGGAGAAACTAAAGAAGTGAGAAAGATCATAGAACATTTGTTAACCCTACCAATTTAGCATATATAATTTGGATTAGTTTCTAAAAAAAACCATTTAACTATTGCAGTTTGTAGTGGACTATCCCAATGAATGTATTACATCTGTGGGTGGGACATGTGACCAAGTCACTGACAGTGCAAACCGAGTTAGGTCGTTGAGTTTCAAGACATCAGAAGGGAGAACCTCTCCAACATATGGAAATGTACCGGGTAAGCGAGCTTTCGTGTTGGAGAGCAAAGGTAGGGCTCTTGTCGGGTTCCATGGACGGGCTTGTTGGGCTATTGATGCTATCGGGGCACATTTTGGTCCGTTTCCAGTTACTCCCCCTCCCACAGAGAAACTACAAGGTAAAGGTGGTGAAGGAGGAACTCCATGGGACGATGGTGTTTTCGATGGTGTGAGAAAGATATATGTTGGACAAGGTGAAAATGGTGTTGCATCCGTCAAGTTTGTATATGACAAGAACAACCAGGTTGTCTTAGGGGAAGATCATGGAAAGAAGACATTGCTTGGCTACGAAGAGGTATTGTTTTCCTTAAACTAACTATAAAATTTGTATTATTTTTTTCTTGATCAACCTCATTCTCTATATATGATATATTGTTTCACAGTTCGAGTTGGCGTATCCGACTGAGTACATCACGGCGGTTGAAGGTTGTTACGACAAAATATTTGGAAGTGAATCCACAGTAATAACCATGCTTAAGTTCAAGACCAATGTACGAACCTCTCCTCCATTTGGACTCGAATCAACCTCGAGCTTCGTACTCAAGAAGGAAGGTCACAAAGTCGTAGGGTTCCATGGATCAGCTAGTCATGAGCTCCATCAATTTGGGGTCAGTGTTGCACCAATCACCAATTGAAATCCTTGATCTATATCCTCATATCAAGCTTGATCATGCATGTTACTTTAAGATCTCTCTCGTCTCCGCCAATTTACTCCGTCTGTTGTGCCCAATGTTTCTTTGTTATCTATTTCTATTTCAGTTATGGAATCTCGTGTAATAAGAGCAAGGTTCTCGAACCGGGTTGAATTTTTCAATATGCAAGAATAATTATTTCAATGCGCGGGGACTCTTTTTTTCTTCTTTTTTTTCTGAAATTTATTTACTAAAAAAATGTTTCTTTGCTATACGATACTCTAACTCATCTAGAAGGTCCAAAATGCCCATTCTACACTCTTTTTTTTCTTTTTTTCTTTTTGAGTTGCCTAAACAAGAATTATGTTGATCTGCGTTTAATAACTCTAGTCTGACATAAAAGGAAAAGGGAGACAAGATCTGGTGTAACTGGTGTTTGAAGCTTGTAATATTTGTTCTTCTAATAAAGACAATCTTTGAACCAAGTTTTCTCAATTGTTGTTTGTGTTTTGAAATTGTTGCTTAAACTTGGTATGAACTAGTACACTCCACTCATATTGAAGGTTCAAAGACGAGGCCCAAAAATAAAGCCCATTAAAGAGGCCCATTTTACCATCTTTTTGAGTTGCCTAAACAAGAATTATGTTGGTCTGCGTTTAATAACTCTGTTTTGACATTAAAGGAAAGAGAGACAAGATTCAGAGTGTCAGACGGTTAGTACGGAGACAAGATCTGTTTTAATTGATGAACAAGTTTTGGTTTGTGGTAGCTTGTAATTTTGTTGATATAATAAAGAAAAAATTTGAACAAGTTTCTCAACTTAGATCCAAATATAAACACACAATTAGATTTGATAAATGACTAAAGAAATTGAGTATTACCAAAATTATGCTTTTCGACTCGTTTGAACCACGCAATTGCTACAATAAAAAAACCTCTAATCTCCATTTCAATCTATTATAGGACATAGTTTGACTCAGAAGAGTAACATCAAAACACATGACTACTCGTTTGGTCAACAAGACTACAAACACAAACAACATCAAGAAAACACCAAAAGCAAAAGATAGAGACAACAAAAGAGCTCTTCTTCTAGTAAAGGATCAAAAGAGTAATTTCAAATCCTACTTTGAGCAAAACACAACAACACTTTTCTTGCGTGAGGGGTCACTCCTTCAATAGGTTCTTGGAGAATATCTTCTTGCAATATGGACTCGTCTTAAGGTTACTACCACATCTTCGTATCTTCTCCACCAAACTCGACCGAACAAAACCCTGCTCAAAACCAAAAATCAGGTTCGTTATTATGATTTTTGAGTATGTTAGAAGACATGATCTTATCACTAACTAACCTTGGTTACGGATAGAGCAGATTGGATAACGTAATTCGCGTAAGGATCTTGAAGAAGATGTTCAAAGTTTGTAACGGAAACAAGCTCTTGCACGATCTCAATTCTACTCTCTGGATAAAACCTAAGGCATTTCTCCACCACATGGCTACCAAACTTCTGTGTAGCCAATTTCACATAATTCCCTCTCAGTTCAAACATTATATACAGTCTTCCCATCTTCTGCTCTATTATGTATTGCACCACATAGTTCCTACACACATAAAAATGAAACTCCAAAGTTGTTATTGTGTTCATCATTCACAGTATAATACATAGTTCTAAGCCTAGTAAACAATACTCAATTACTCAAAAAAATCATGCATAACCAAATTATATAAGTATTGTTACCCAAAAGGATCTTGAGCTAGGTCAAGAGAGTTTCTTGATATTTCAGCAACGAGCTTCTCACGTTGCTCCCCAGCCGAGAAGGAAACACATCGTTGCAACACACAACATCCATGGCGATGAGTCGCAATCTCAGCACAGAATTTGGTAGCAGCCTCTAAAATAAACTACACAAGAAAACAAACATATAATGATCAAATACTTAAAACATCATCATCAAGAACAATATTATCAAGAACATGATAAAGAAGGAAGAGATTATAAATGCTATTATTATAATAACCTTGTAATCATTAGGGCCAAAAGATTTGAAGCAACTTAGTATGACATGGTTTCCATTTAACTCTTTAATCAAAAAGAGAAGTCTTGGTTGAAGAGCTGACTTAACAAGACTGATCTGTTCCTTTGTACTCACCGTCTCAATCAGCTTCTGCACCACCCGTGTCCTGAGAAATACATAAACCAAAAAAAAAAAAGAGCAAACAGTCTCAGCTTTTAGCAAAACCAAAGATTTCCTAAACCATGATTCATCAAGTCAAGTCAAAACGTCTTAAATATTCAACGATGAAACTGAAATGTTTTGCCTAAATCAGTAATATAAAAAAAAAAATTCATCTTTTTCTTCTTTTTTAACTATCAACAGCTGACAAAATTTCTCAAAGATCTCTTTTTTTTTCCTTTCCTAAAATAGCTTAGGTTTCATCTTTCTCGTGAAACAAGAAAGATCTCGTCCTTATTCCACAAACATGTAACAAAGAAAGCTTCATGTCTCCTAAATTCTTGTGCTTATGAGAAAAAAGCTAAACGTCTACTTTTTCTTTACTTTTCATTTCATTTTTAAAACCAATATTCTGAAACATTAATGAAGATATATATATAGAAAATATATATTTTATTAAAGGATAATGAAGCTTACCCAAAAGTGTTGATGGCGATTTTAGCAAGAAGTCCAGGTTTTGAAGTCAACATGATGAGAATCTTAGTTCTCTGTTCTTCATTACAGACTTGAAGAAGCTTCTGTATGAAATAATTCCCAAACTGATCCATTCCAAGTTCAGTCACATGATTAATCACTTCATTGAATATAATCATTACATCACCAAACCTTCTTTCTTCCACTAACTTCTGTAAGAATCGACAACCCAATTGATCTTTAGCCATTGAGTAAACAGAGCCGAAGATATCAACCATTGAAGCAAGATTTATCTTCAAATCACTATTCAAATCAAACGAACTCTTCTTCTTCGTAGAAACCTCAAGCTCTCTAGAACCTTCCATGTCTGAAAATGGTTGAAAAATCTTGTTTTCTTGAAAAGCTAGTTCAGATTCCAACAAGTACTCTCTGTTATGACGAGACATGTTCTGTGTAAAATATCTGAGGTTGGGGTTAAAGCTACGGTTAGGGCTAGGATTAGGATAATCTTGTAACCCAAGTAATCTGAGTCTATGATAGTCACCATCACCAACATAACCACTCATACAAGATTCACCACTAAATCTCTGTACTAAAGCTTCACGACGAGCTCTCAGATCCTCATCATAACCACGCATAGAAGCTTCACCATAAGAGCTATGTACTAAACCTTCACAAGCCTGGTTAAACCCACCATTACCACGCATAGAAGCTTCGCCATGAGAGCTCTGTACTAAACCTTGACGAACTTGGTCAAGCCTTGAAACATAACCATGGAGATTTCTCGAACCGGAGAAACCAGAGTAGTGGTTCAGAAACGGAGAAGATCTGGTGAAAATACTGCTTTGTTCATCGGAGAAACTCATTTTTCTGAAGTTTTGAGACAAACCCAGATCAGTATCCGCTATTAAAGCCGTCGTATTTAGCCTCTGGTAAAGAAATGGGTTTGTAATCGACGTTGTACGGTCATTATCCGCCATTAAAGCCGTTGTACTTAGCTTCTGATGGTTCTGATTCAGAAAAGGGTTTGTAATCGGAGTTGTACGGTCACCGGAAAAGTGAAACCCACCAAAACCCAGATCAGTATTTGGGCTTTTCTGACGCATATCACGAGAAAAACACCCAAAATCCATGAACTTTATGAAAAAGGTCAAATCTTTAGTATATAAACAACACTACAGAAATTTCCAAAGAAAGAGATTTTTGAAAGTTTTCTGAACGAAGAAACAGAGAAGAAGAGACGAAACGGAGAGAAGAGGAAAAAAAGTGATTTTGGATTTTTCTTAGTGCATTTTCCTGGAAAGTTGTGAAAGAAGATACAGATGAGAAGAGACAAAACGGAGAGAAAACATTTTCCTGGAAAGTTTTTGTGGGTTGTTGTTAATAAATGTTTCTGAGATTTTGGGGATTTGGCGAATATGATTTTGCAGTTATAGAGAAGGGAATGGGGAGAGTGATGCGTGTATTTTGTAGGTACGGAGACAAAGTATTTTGTCATTTTGCGATTACAGAGACTGCTCTGGTTCGCTTGTACCACTGTTACCTCCTACACAAACAAAAGTTGGAGAGAGACAAAGATACAAGACTAATGAATTTTTTACTTTAAAAAAAAAGAAGCAATTTTCGTAGTTCCTTTTGTTATTGTTAGCTAGATAAAGTTTGTTTATGGTTTTTCCTATTAATTGATTCAATTTTGTTACATTTTTGTGTGTGTGTCATTTTTTTATTCAAGTTTGCTTAAACTTATACTTTTTTCTTGTTTTAATGGCTATCTAATTTAGTATACATGCAAAATTAAAAATTTAAGTAAGTAGCATTGAAAATTGTATTTAGTTTTCTTTCTAACACTCCATAGTTAAAGGATATTTACAATAAAAATATATAATTTTGTTCGTGATTTTGTCTGTTTTTTTGAAAAGTTTGTGCTTTTATCACTTTTTTAACAATGTACTAGTTAACTACACTGAAACTCTGTAAGTAGCAGAGCTAGGATACTTTTTAACCAGTGTCAATTATAAACTTCGAGTTAATCCATGAGTGCTGTTTCAGTTATGGCATAAGGTGAGATAAAAAATTATTGAAGTTTTGCAAAATCTAATACAGCTAAAACAATGATTCTGCGATAAAATTTTGAAATATTAACTAAATATTTATATAAAAATAAACCTCGAACATAAACGTACACTTCAAAATTAAAAATGTTAACTACTTAAAAATCTAAATGCTGAACCCATCTTCTGGATCTGTCCAAACCAAATAAAGAAATCATATCAAAGCATAAACCCAAAAACATAACACAAAATCTAACCACATGAAATATACGTCTAACTGACACTGAATATATTTGGTACTTAAATTGTTTTAATATTTTAAAAAATTCTGGGAATGATTTGGTGGTAAAATTGAGTTTTTTCGTTTTTTCTTTCTTTCATGAGTGTTGTTTTAGTTGTGGTTATAAACTTAAACCTAAAAACTGCAAAACTTAACTATTTAAACATCTAAAGTAAACCCCTATTCTATATTCAAACATTTTGTTAACCTCAATGCAAAGTGTTATATGACATACATTAAAAGAAATGTTTTAAACATTCAATTTCCATTGACGTTTTCATTGATAAGGAAGAAAAACTCATTTAAGTTAATTCAAGCATTTCAACAAATATCTTCTGTGAAATCCTAAGAGCATTTCCAATGGTTTTGCATCATTTTTCCCCTCAAAATGATCTAAACTTAAAATGAGATTTAAGTTTTTCTCCAATGGTTTTCCTCATTTTTCCCTTCAAAAAGAATATTCTAGGTATATTCTATTCATACTATTTGTTATTAATTTTCAACAAAACCTATATTTTATAAACTTACTAATTTTATGTTTTAAACAAATCAATAAATTTCATATTTTACTTAAATGAAACTATTTATTATGGAAATAAAATTACATAACAACAAATGAAACTATTTTTTAACTATTTATTTTCTATTTTATAAATACTATTTTCTATTTTTAATTAACTAAAAATAATATCTATTTAAAAATTTTAAGTTATAAAACTAATGTTGATTTTTAAGTATTAAATAAAAACATTTATGTTTAAAATATAAACACATAGAAATGCAGAGACTATTTTGTAAATAAAATTAAATAACACAAAAATGAGGATTTGTGAATAGTGTTCAATCAAATTTGAGTGAACACTATTCATATTCTCATTTTTTTCCTCAAAATGATGCAATATTGGAATAGCATTTCCTTCATTTTTATATTTTCCTTCAAAATGATGCACCATTGAAGATGGTCTAAGACCATCCTTATTGGTCATCACTAATGGTCATAAATTAAAAGAAATGAAGGTGTCTTTAAATGTGTGAATAGTGTCATTAGTGTCTGGAAGAAGACATTTTAGATATCCAAAAGTAGAGTATTTTTAAATTTTAATATAAATTTATTGTTAAGACATCCATCATAGTATAACCAATAAGGATGCTCTAATGAGATCAATTTAAGAGATCAATTTAGTTCTAGTATTAATAACAACTTAAATGAAGGATATCTAAAGATCTAACTCTAAACATCATCTTTAAATCAAACAAGTAAGATCTTAGTACAATGAATTCGTAGATCCAAAAAGGCAAACGATTAAGCTAAGAACTAAGATATATCCTTGATTTAGATATAAATACCAAAGTAAATGCATAGCATATCGATCCAGTATAAACCAGAACGGATGTAAAATGGAATAGAAAGTGTAGGTTTTAGCTGGCAGTGATTACCGTTGAATATGTTTAAGTGTTAATCCTTGCAGTAGTTAGTCGTCGATCTGAGATATCACAAATCTAAACGAGATCATAGCCGTAGATCGAATCTATTTTTTTAGATTTTACATAATGGTCAGAAAAACAAATGACAAGATGAAATAAAAATTTATTGGATATGGTTTAAATTCTTAATACATTGCAATATAATGTTTTAACTAATTATTTCATATAAAACAGACAAAACTTCAAAGCACGCTTTAGCTGTTATTCAATTAGGTTTTAGAATGTATTTATCGTATTTCAATTTGAGAGGTATTATGAAATACATGGTAAAAGGGTGATATTTTGTTTACTTATGTTTTAGATAATAAAGTACATTAAAACCCATTCTAATCCAAATGCAACTAAATCAAATCAATGTTGAATGACACTTGTTTTTAATGTATTTTAAAAGACACACACAAGTGATAAATGATAATAAAATAACAATGTAACTAGATATGAACCCGCGATACATCGGAGGTAAACTATTATCATATAAATTTATAGCTTTTTTGGTTTTATATTGTTATAAATATTTGTATGTTAAACTTATTATTTTAACCTTCTATGTGTAATTTTAACTTGTTATTTTTTCTTTACTATTTATAAATACTTTTATTTGGTTCATTAAATATATATTTGTAGTTTTTAAAATATAAATATATTTATAAATATTTAAAATATGTTTATAGTAGTTTTTGTCAATAAATAGTGTTTCCATGTAATAATAAAAATTTATGTTGTTTGATTAAAATATATGTGAAAACAATCATGTTCTTTATTATCATTGAAAAAATCTAGAGAAAATCCGTAAAAACATACGTGAAAATATCTGCATAAATTTGGTTCATTTATTTTTTGAACTTTATAATTTTACATATCTTTGCTTTGTGTCATACTTCGATTTAGATGCAGAGTTAGTGTAGTAAATCCGAGGACATTTATGTTAAAATCTGTTATTTATAAATTAGTAGGAGACAACCTCTGAATATCCAATCGATGAAAACTAGTTTGTTAGACATATCTTTTCAAACACGAACCTATCGATCAATGCATAAATTGAAAGATTAGACCCCTAGTTTTGATCTACAAAATTAAAATTACTTTATTTTACTTTAATTTAAAATACTTTAATTTACCTTACCATTTCAAAGAGGAATAGAGAGTGTATAACTGTTTCTAAAAAAAATATTAATATATATTTAACATATTGGTTATTTATATTAAATATTTTGATGCCTTAATATTTAAACAAAATATGTCTATGTAAATTAATACGATAGTTTAAATACTAATAATATTTGAGACGTTTTAAAGTTTAAATATTATATATTTTGAAACTTTTTAAAAATTTGGATATTTATAATATTTTAAAACTTTTAAATTTTAAAATTTATTCAACTGAAAAACCGGATTAAGCCGAATAAAATTTTTAAACTTAGATGTTTGATAAATCAAGTTTCATGCTCATTTGTATTTAGAATCATTAATATGACTCTGAACTATTGTGTAATGTTTTAGCCGATATGGTACATTGAACACACACTTTTTTTTTATTGATTGAGTTGTATATGTTTATTTTAAAAATTAAAATCACGAGATATGCAGAAAAAATCTAAAATTTTATTAATTATATATGTTATATAACCATTCAAAATTATTTAACATAAGATCAAACAATAGTGATAGGAGAATCACAATTCATATTATTATATCATAATAAATAAATAAATAAATAAATAAATAATTGTGTTTGGTTGTAATGATTTATAAAAATAATAATTATAGGTTGTTTGGATACGTAGATAACTTATTTGTATTTCAGTCTTAATAGTATAAAATTTAGTGTATTTCAACGAATACATTATTGAATAACACTGAATTTTATTTTAAATTTAAAATACATTCAAATCCATTAAAACACAAAATTTAATAACACCACCTTAAAATTCTTTCACTAAAATGGTTTTAAAATATATCATTAGCAACAAATTTCTAATTATTAATATTTTTGTTTAAATTTAATTTACTTTTAGGCTTAGAAATCCTAATCTAGTAGTAAAATTTCTCACATCACCATATATTTCAATTGTAGTCAACATTTACTCATTAAAATAGTTTCTTAAAGACTAAGTTAATTATTTCATACTATTTTTAACTTAAGTAAAATATCGAAATCTTTAAACCTTTTGTTTCTCCATCTTTGAAATACTTTAACTTAAAACTTCCTAATGCCCAATAAAAAAACTTTAAAACCTCATACAATCTAAAAATCTATAAAACAAACCAAAAATCATTAAACCAAAAATCCTATTTTAGAATACTTTGGGCCGTAGGTAAAATGTTCGAATCAAACTTGGCTCGAACGTCGCAGTCCCATTAACTTAACGTAACTCCCAAATCAAATTAAAATCACTCTGATTTTTTTTCCCCAAATTAATTAACCAACCAAAAAAAAAAAAGTAAAGTAAGAAAGAAGAAGGAGACTAGAACAAGTCCTCACTAGACACAATTTCTTCTTCTCCTCACCAAAAAAGCTTCGTTTGATTCTTCATTCAGATCCCAATGAAAGAATCAGATCTCACCACTGAACCAATAGCTCAAAATCTAATCAAGCTAATCAGCAATGTCTGCTTCTCCGTCTTCGTCTTCACAGTTCTCATTTTCACAGTAATCGCCGTCACATACCAACCACCAGATCCATGGCTTGAATCTGCTCCAGCTCTCACCAAACTCCTCACTCAAACCGAAAACGCAACTTTCAAAATCGACGGTTCGATGCTCAACACCGGCGAAGATCTCGCTTCATCTCCGGTTTCACCGCCGGTTAACTCAACGGAAACAGTTACGGAAGCAATGATTGAGAAATCGGAGGAGAGAATCGGGAATCTAACGGTGAATTCTTCGTCTATTGATTGTGACGAGCTTAAGATTGTGAATTGCTCTGATCCAAGAGTTTTAGTTGCTGTTGAGAGGTTTAATTTGAAAGTGTTTAAATCAATTGTGTTCTTAGAGTACGAAACTCCGGTTAACGGATCGAAACTAGACGAATGCGATGTTTCTTGGAGATTTAGGAATAAAAAGGAGAAATCTTGGAGAAGGTATAGAGATTTTAGAAGGTTTAAGTTTGGATTTGGTGAAAATTGTACTTATAAAGTGTTTCATACTAGTGGTTGGCATTCTGGTGTTAATGCTCGTAGGCCGAGGACTAGACCGAGCTCTAGAGGCGGTGCTAAGGCCGGGCGTGATCCTGAGATTAACGATACGATTCCAACTCTTGGCTCTCAGGTTAACTTTAGGAGAGGCAAGTATTTGTATTACTCTCGTGGTGGTGATTATTGTAAAGGTATGAATCAGTATATGTGGAGTTTCTTGTGTGGTTTAGGTGAAGCAATGTATTTGAATAGGACTTTTGTGATGGATTTGAGTTTGTGTTTGTCTTCAAGTTATAGCAGTAAAGGGAAAGATGAAGAAGGTAAAGATTTTCGGTTTTACTTTGATTTCGAGCATCTTAAAGAGACGGCTTCTATTGTTGAAGAAGGAGAGTTTTTAAGAGATTGGAAGAAATGGAATCGGTTGCATAGTAAACGTAAAGTTCCTGTTAGGAAGGTGAAGACGCATAAAGTTTCGCCTTTGCAGCTTAGTAAAGACAAGAGTACGATTATATGGAGGCAGTTCGATGCTCCTGAACCCGAAAACTATTGGTATCGAGTTTGCGAAGGTCAAGCTTCCAAGTATATCGAAAGACCGTGGCAAACGTTGTGGAAATCGAAGAGATTGATGAACATTGTCTCTGAGATTAGTGGGAAAATGGATTGGGATTTTGACTCGGTTCATGTGGTAAGAGGCGAGAAAGTGCAGAACAAGAAGCTATGGCCACATTTGGATGCAGATACATGGCCTGATGCGATTTTAACCAAACTTAAAGGAATGGTTCAACCGTGGAGGAATCTATACGTTGCTACTAATGAAAGGTTTTATAATTACTTCGATAAGTTTAGGTCTCAGTATAAGGTTCACTTGCTTGATGATTATAGCTACTTGTGGGGTAACAAGAGTGAGTGGTACAATGAGACAAGTCTATTGAACAATGGGAAACCGGTTGAGTTCGATGGATACATGAGAGTAGCTATTGATACAGAGGTGTTTATTAGAGGTAAGACTCGTGTTGAAACGTTCTATAATCTTACTGCGGATTGCAAAGATGGGATCAATACTTGCTGAAAATTTGATCAATCAGGTTGTGTTATATGTTTCTTTATAACTCTTGTACCATCTTGTATTTGTTTTTTTTTTTTGTATCCAAATCAATTATGTTTTTGTTGTACGTAACGTTTACATTTTTTCTATTCAATTCCTTAGTCCCTGATTTGGGATGTGATTGCCAATTGGTGTGGTAGGTTAGTTGCAGATGGAGTTGGTT
The DNA here is from genome assembly GCA_963555745.1 of Cardamine flexuosa. Lineage (NCBI taxonomy): Eukaryota > Viridiplantae > Streptophyta > Magnoliopsida > Brassicales > Brassicaceae > Cardamine > Cardamine flexuosa. Next base: position 13,605,340 of record OY743221.1, on the reverse strand, counting down.
GGATTGTTTCCTCGAATTCGATTTCCTTTGGGAGGAGTGATAATCTCAAAAGGAATAGATTAAAACTTGATTTCGGTTTAAGGACTAGACATGAATTTCAAGGTTATATTAAAAAAAAATATATATATATATATACTATTTTTCAACTTTCACTAAAATATACTGTATGAATAGTTTTTTTGAGTACCCAAGAAAATACATTAATTAACATTTTTTTTAAAACAACAAAATCCTTTAAATTATATGCATTTAACATTCATGATTTTGATGGAAAATAATATCTGTTGAATTTACTTACTCTTAATACAAATTAGAGAAGAAAAAAACCAAAGAAATCCCTAAAATTCTTTAAAGCTCCAAAAAAAAAAACTAAAATTTTAGATTCAGATAAATCAAAACAGTTTCCTGATATTATCTATTTTCTTAAATAACTATACAAATTAAGATTTTATACTATACATAAAATATTTTTCATATTTTACATCGTTGACAAACATGTTAATTTATTAAATATTAAAATACTATAAACATTTCTGTACTACCCATTAGGTAAATAACATATATCAACTCCTTTAAAATAATATATTATTTTTTAAATACCGGAAATTACCTAAAACAAAAATAAATATAGCTTGTTAGTGACGTTGTAAATCATAAATCATATGTACTCATACAAATATAGTTACAAAAAATAATGGCAAATTTATTACCAAAATTTATGAATCCAAAAATTTTGGAATTAATTTTATTTTGTTTTAAAGTATTTTTTTGGATTCTTACAATATTTTAGAATTTATTTGTTCTCTTTTTAAAAAAAACGTTTGAGAATTTTTTTAGTTTTCCTGATACAGTTCAATTTTTTGTATATTATAACAGAAGAAAAAACAACTCTTGTATTTTTTTGGGTATATTTAATTTTCAGGATTCTCGTAATATTTGTGTATTTAAATTATTATTTTTTGTTTGGAAAATTTAATTTTTATACCCAAAAACTTTAATTTTTTAAATTAAATTTTTTCCAAAAAATAAATAATAATTTAAATGCACAAATATTACGAGAATCCTGAAAATGAAATATTGTTGGAATCTGGATATGTATCACATAGATGGATCTCGAAATCCATTTTTTTAGTCATTCTATCTACATAATTATATTTTAAGGTATACAAAAATTAAAATACTTGACCTAATAAGATACCAAGGAAAAAAGGAGAAAGTTTGTATATAAACATGACGTTATGGTATAGGAAAAAGTACAAATCAAGACCACCGATATTATAGAACAAGGATGTCCGATGATCAGTGGCCTTCTCGGCAGTGCAACAACTGCAACAGACGCGTCACCGTTGAATTCTTAGCCGATGTGGCATTCTGCTCCGAATGCAACAGCCTAATCCTTCCCGGTGGAGATTCTTTGCCATCACTTTCTCCTGATCGGACATACATCAACCTTCTACTTGGAGTTGATTCGTTTCAGATTCAGATTACAGCTCAAGGAGACAGAGCACCAACAGCTGCGAAATCAGTCTTGGAGGCGTTAGAAACTTTTGAGGTTGTTTATTCTTCTGAGGTTTGTGCTGTGTGCATAGATTCAATGGTGATTGGTGAAATCTGCAAGAAGCTTCCATGTGGACACTGTTACCATGAGAATTGTATTTTGACATGCTTACGAAAAAGAAATTCGTGTCCTGTTTGTAGATTCCAGCTTTAGATTTACGATGCCTAGCTACAATGCCCATGCATGGTTACAACTTACAAGGATTAATTAGGTCAACACAATTGGTAAGAGTCCGCATGAATTTTTATGTTATTTAATTGGGTTTATTGATAGTTTTATTAATAGTATAGTCTTTATTGATATATTTCAAGATCATAAAGTTTTTTTTTTCAAGATAATAAAGTTATCGTGTTTGGTTTTATTTTGTTACAGAAATCAACATATTATATATGAACAATCTACATAAATAGATGTATGAATCCCATAAGCTTGCTTTTTTTTTAATAAGTGGAATATGTATTTATCATCACCTAGCAAGTCTAATGTGCAACATACATATTTAAATGTATGATGAATAACTGTTTGCAATTCTTCCAAACTTATAACCTTTCATGTAGAATGTTTAACAACATTCTCATTTAATAAACTTCACCCAAAAGATGGTGGAACATATGTAATTCTTCCTATTGCCAAAAATAAAGATTTCTATATTCTTGGTTTCAAATGCCAAACAAACACAGTTGGAAAATCCGTGTATGTGAGATTTTCGGCATAAACCTTGTTGCTCACGTCCATTCATCCCATAAACTTAGATCTACCAATGGAATCGAATCATCATATTAAGAAAACTGTAGAAGCTTTTTTTTGTTAATCTCTTTCTATGATCTTTTTGAAGATATCATGGTGTGCCCTAAAATTTATAGTGAAAAACAGGTCAAAACCGTATAAGAATTTAAGAAATTTTAGATATACATTGATATATTCTGAAAATCCCGGAAAATAAATCTACACAGTAAAAACCTCTATATACTAATAATATCAGAATCATGATATTTTATTAATTTATAGAAATATTAATTAATTTATAAATTTGTATTTATTAATCATTTAAAAAATCCTTATGAGAAGAGATTAACCGTAAATTTTACGAAACACATGAACAAAATTTTTTTTATGATAACAATAGGGAAAATAGGAATAGTGCAAAAAATATTAAAAAAACACGTATACTTATCTAAGCGATATTTGTGTAACTAATATCACGTATACTATATTTATCATGGAATTATTTATTGATGATATTATTGGAACTATAGATTTTACATTTACATAAGGATTCTCTAAAAATTATTATTTTATTACTTAATTGAATTGTATTAATATTTTACAGTGTCCAAACTAATTTATCTGAGTCTTTTATTTTTTGGCGGCTGTCGAGTATTAATTATTTCTCATTAAATAATAGAGGTTTATTGTATACATATGAATATATATCTCCGAAAGTACTAATAATCGTAGAAGGGGGAAAGTTTAGAAATTGTGTTTTTCTTTTCTTAATTAATGAGAGGTATTTTCGACATTTAAAATGTCAACTTTGTTTCTTAGCTAGAACTCAAAATCGAAAGTACAAATCAAAACGTTCATCTAAACATGTTGGAGTCTCACAAAAAAAGCTTTGATTTAACCAAAGAAAACGAAATAGGGGTGTATATATGAAGAGGAGATGTCTGGAATTTTTGTGCACATCTCCTCTTCTGGAAATGAAGTCATGTTTGCAACCAAAAAAAAAGACAAGTTAGAGAAAAGGGTGTGCAAGGCCAAGGCACATGAGAAATAAAATGGAAAAAGGAGAAAAAAGTGGGTCAAACAAAAAGGAAATAGTCTTGTTTTTAGTTATTATATTAACAATTTATTTAGTTTGTTTCCTTATTTGATTTTTAGAAATTATCTAGACTTGCATTAAGCATTACTCTATAAATATGTACCTCATGAGTGCAAGATGAATAATCCGATCAATAAGACATTCTTTAGAACTTTTACTCGCAAATATTCAATCTTATTCTGAAGACAATCTAATTTCTTTTTAATCACAAAGTTCAACAAAACACCGATTTGACATCTAAACATGACCGAGACTCCGTTATCTTTTCGAGAGTGCAAACACTGCAACAAACACGTCTTGCTCGTAACCACAGGCCACTTGGTCATCTGCTCCGAATGCACCAACGTATTCCTTCCCGCCGTTGATTCTTCACCACCAATTTCACAAGATCTTACTGTGGAAGACTTCACAAGGGACCTTGATTGGGGTGAGATATTTAGGACAACCGAAAATAATAAAATCGAGTTCGACGATGAAGCGTACGGAGCTTTGATTCAGAATCTAAGAGAAAGAGACTATGGTGTAACGAGAGGAGCACCAACAGCTGCGAAATCAGAGAAGTTAGAGACTTTTGTGGTTTGTGCTGTTTGTAAAGATCCAATTGTGACTGCTGGAAATCGGGATGAAGCTTCCACGTGGACATTGTTACCATGAGAACTGTATTGTATCATGGTGAGGAACAAGAAGCTCTTGTCCTCTTTGTAGGTTCTAGCCTTTGACGAAGAAAAGAAACCACCTAGATAATAAGTATGGAATTGTTTGTGCTTTTACTAACTACTAGGTTTTAGGCTTTAAGCCGAAACCATGCATGGGATTATGTTTTCAAGTTTTTGGGAAATAATGAAATTATTATATAGAAACGATTCAATTTATAGATGATAAATTTTAGTCTAGTTTCAAGACGTGTGTTATATTATCTACTAGAACATGTATTATAATTCAAGCTACGTGTGACTATTACTAGAAGATAAAATCTATACATAATGTGTTTAATTTTTTTTGTCAATATAAATAATAAATATACTAGAGTCGAACCCGCGGTACATCGTGGGTCAATGTTTTTTTTAATCATTGTAAGGAATGTTTATATTTTGTGGTCAGTTTTCCACATAATTTATAAATTTTTAGATTTTGTTTGTTAAGGTTTTATATGTAATTTTTAATTTCATTAAAGTATAAAATGTTAGTGTTGTCGGCTAGTTGGCATAAATTTGTATAAGTAACTATGTTTAACTCTTTCCCACTGTCCAACATGTTAACAAGGTCCAAATATTTGATTATTGTAATAAAAATAATAAAAATATTTTTAAAATAAAACAAATAACATTTTAAATTAAAAATATTTTTTAATATTCTATTTTTTTAGTATATGTTATAATTTTATACATAAAATTATTTATATTTTTAAATATATCATACATTATATTTCATCAACTATATATAATTATTAATTTTTATCTATAATTTATTTATTTTATTAAAATTAGGTATTTTGCGGCTGATCCATCAATTTGCGGACAAAATCCAATATATATGCGGTCCACTATGTCCTTGTTCATGATATCCGGTTTTTAATATGCATAAAAGTTTATGTCTATACCCATCCTATGTTGGATTTACTTGTACCTATTACCCATGTCACCGATTCAATTAAAATCTCTACTGAAGTGAGATATTGAACACATAATTTTTTTTATTGATTGAGTTAAATATATGTCTGTTTAAAAAATTCAAATCACAACATATGCATTAAAAATCTATAATTTTATTAATTGTATGTATTATATAATAATTTAAAATAATTTGAAAATAATATTAAACAAAAATGATAAAAGAATCATAATTCATACTATTAAAATCATAATATTAAATAAGGAAAGGAATGTAAAAAATATTAGATAAGGAAAGAATGGTAGAAAATTAATTGATTATATTTTTAGAAAAAAGATAATTAATATTAATAATTAACTAAATAATAATTACATAAAACTTATTTGGATGTAAGTATAAGATATAGAATGTTTGGTAATAGAAGTTCTAAATTTTGTACTTCATTTCTAATAGTATAAGATTAATTATCAAAATTTGTTAACAAATAGATTCAGTTAAACCGAACAATAAAAAAGAAAGCAGAGCTAGTCAGCTAGTAATTAGGAAATCACGGCTCCGTGACCTTAGACTTTAATTTACAAGTTTGGTGTGCCTTATCAGTTTGATGTTGGAGTTACATTAGTAACTTTTGGAGGTAATGGTTTTGTTGTAACCTTATGAGTAACTAGGTTTAATGACGCGCTTCGCGCGTCTTATTATTATTATTATTATTTTTAATCCTTTTGTTAATATAAGTTTAAAACTTTAATTAGATATATAGGTTTAATAAGTGAATTAATAAATAAATACTAACTATACATGATTTATATTTAACTATTCATAATATGTCTTACATTTGTGTAGATTTTTTGGGTTACTAAACTGATATTTCGAATATGAGTTTCGTATTCCTCCTCTATAATAAAGAAAAGGACGTAGACATAATTTAGCATGTTTATAAATTCTCATTCTTCTATTAATTTTTGTTACTAATCTTATTTTTGATATCTATTACAAATAATCTTAAACATATATGTGAAACTAAAATTGAACTATTCTCTTAATGTCATTCAAGCAAAACTTTTTGGGCCTTAAACATAAAAAGAGCCTGTAAAGGTGGTTAAAGCTGAAAACATACAGAGTTTATTGACAAATGTATTGCATGCATATTATAGACAATAGGTCATTATTCTATAAATTATTTTTGATAGAAAACGTTTAATTATGAGCATTATAATATGAGTCTATTATAATGAGGTGTGTTTGGTATTTTTTTGTTTTGATTTTAAATGAGTATGTCAACTTAATAGTATATTAATATAATATTAATATTTATTAATCACAGTTTAAAAAATGCTGTTATTAATAGCTATATTTGAATAAATGTAAGTATTTCTTACCAAGCGGTTGGCCTCGTTCCAATGTCGGTGGAGCAGTCCCCGCCGAATTCATTTTGAGAGAAGTAACCTTTGTTTGTTTAATGGCAGCGATCGATTTTCCTTTAAGTATGAAAATATATATTTTACTTTCGAGTAACATATCATAGAGTAAAAGATTAGCAATGTTGGTTTGATTATTACTATCATCTTTGATATTATGACATGAATAATTTTGAATCTCACACTATTTGAAGACAACAATATTGCCCTAAGGATTGGGACCAGATACTGTGATATTCAATATTATTCATGTCATAACATCAATGATGATAGTAATGATCAAATCAACATTGGTTACTCTTTTACTCTATGAAATGTTACTCAAAAGAAAAATATGGAGTATTAAAACAATAAAAAACATTTTAAAAGTATTTAATATTTCAACTATGAAAGTACTTAACAAAATTTTTAATTAGATATATAGTTTTAATAACTGAACTAATAAATAAATACTAACTATACATGATTTACATTTAGCTATTCATAATATGTATTATATTGTGGAGAATTTTTGGGTTACTAAAGTGATATTTCAAATATGAGTTTATTACTCGTCCTCTATAATAAGGGAAAGAGACTTAGACATAATTTAGCTTGTTTATAAATTCTCATTCTTATTTTAATTTTCGTTACTAATTTTATTTTTGATATCCACTACAGTTAATCTAAAACGTATATGTGAAACTGAACTTAGACATAATTTATTCTGTCTATTAGTTTTTATTTTTTGTAGTAATCTTATTTTGATATCCATTATAGAGAATATAAAACGCATATGTGAAACAGAAATTGACCAATTCTCTTAATATCGTCTGAAAAAATATACAAAAATAATGACGAAACAATACATGGATAATGTTGCTTTGAAGATCAGTGTGAAGGTTAAATTGATAAATGTATATATATATATATATAAGCATATAAATACCAAATTATATGTATTAATATTTTTCTTTTAAATATATTTGTCAATACATATATCCTTCTTATATTATGTTATATTTATATATAAATTATATATTTGAATGAGAATTATTTGAAAATACAAAAAAATATCTGAAATGCATAGCTTAAAATTTGTTTTAGTATTGTCTATGAGTGGAATAGTTTGACAAATGAATATCATGCATATTATACACATGTGTATTAATATTGAGTACATGTTGCGTATGTACTATATTCTTTATATGCTAAATTTTTCTATAAAGTAAACGACCAAAGTAAACCTTTTTCATTGTTCATATTTCATGAAATTTTAGAACGACTATTCAACAATGGCAGGAAATGGTCAACAAAATGAAGATATTTCATCATGTCCTTTTATGGAAATTTGTCCTCATAAAAATCTTGTCATTCTTCACACATAGAAAAAGTTTTTGATTTTACGTCATTTGACCAAATTACACGTCTTATAATTCCTTGTGGTTTGATCAAGAAGTTGCCTCCACGTCAACAAAAAGTTGCTATTCGTTTTATGGATAGGATATGTTTTAAAAACTATTCTTATTAGAATAAATATTCAATCACTATATCCAATGAGTATGTTATACATAATTTTTTTATTTTTTAGCTTATGGCTACTCACGTATGGATGAAAATGAGAGGGAGTCTCTTAGAGCTAAAATGAGGAAACATGAAGCACGCATTGATCAGATTTCGCGTGAAATGGGTATCCTCGAAGCTTCACCCTATGCATGGCTTGCTTTAGAATCCGAAGAGTTTGATTATAAGATTCCATATTGTGTTAAGGCTATGATTAAGCAGTTAGACAATAACGTTAGCTTGTCATGTGAGAATGTTTAATTACTATGTTTGAGAATGTTTAATTACTATGTTAAATTCTGTATATTTTAGTATGTATGTCTGATTAATCTGTCAAAGTCAGCGGTGTGGGAAGACTAATTTATAATTACTATGTTAAAGTATATATTTTAAGTTGTTTTTTCTGATAGATTTAGTAATAAGTTGAAATCAAACGCATTAATAATTTGTATATGTTAATATTCTTAGTAGTTTAATTGATATTGAAAAGTGTTCGAATTTGATATTTAAAATAAAAGAACATATAAGAGTATAATATAAGTGGTTATTTTGTGACAAATGTCAAAATTTATTGACTTTCTTTAATACACCAAACATCGATAATAGACAAATATATTTTTATATAAAATTGGTATGCATATAATTTATATAAAGGCAACTCCAATCTACCTCTATATTTCCCTCTAAACTCTATAATAGAGTAACTCTATTTTCTCCTCTATATTTTACACTACAATTACTCTAAAATAGAGTAACTCTATAATAGATTAAAACATTGGAGAGAATGTCTACTCTATTTTAGAGTAAAAAAAAAAGAGGAATACATTGGAGATGGTCTAAGTATATCATAATAAAAATATACGGAGTTTTTTGACAAATGTATTGCATGCATATTAGGCATGTTGTACAATAAATAATTTTGTGTGGAAAATTTTTAATTAGAAGAGTTACAATATGGTAAGAACAATGATTTTCCATGATCAATAATGGTATATTTGGTATTTTCAGTTCTGATATTAAAATATGTGTTAAAAACTATAAAAATATGTATTAATTAAATTTTAATATTTATCAATATTATGTATATTTTTTAATTCTAAAAGATTGATAATATAAAAGACGCTGTTATTAATAGATATAAGTTAATAAATGTTTAAAGTATTAATAACCAAGTGTTCTTGGTCTAGTGGTTTCATGTGGAGAGAAGAAGCCCTTGTTTGGTTAGTGGCAGAGATCGATTCTCACTTAAGTTTGAAAATTGTCATAGGATAAAACACCATTTCTTCTTCATATCTGAAGACAATAATGTCATAAATTTGGAGGTAAAGGATTGAGATGAAGATGTTTCATTCTGTCACAGTTTTTGGACCAATATCAGTCCAATATTGCAAATCTTTTAGTGTATGAAATGTCACTCGAAAGATTAATATATAGTCTTAAAATAATAAAAACATTTTAAAAGTATTCAATATTTTAACTATGAAAGTACTTAACAAAACCATTCCGATATACATCTTTAAATTACCATATCTATAAATACTACACAATTATTTTAAAAAACAATTATTAAGAGAAACTTTTTAGATATTTAAAACACAAATAATAATAAAAGATGACGATAAAAACACTTTATACTTTTTTATATTTTAAAAAGAAACAAAAATTCAATAATTAGGAAATTATATGAAGAATTATTAATTATGCAGGTATTCTTAAAAAAGTATAAAGTCTACAGGTATTATAAACTGATTAATATTTATTCATAGATGGATTGCATTTATGAAAAAAATATCAATTATATTATATAAATTATAGATTCGAGTAAGAATTTTGTGAAGATTGGTTAACAATATCTGAATCGCATATCTTAACTTCATGTTGTTATTGTCTCTGTGTACTTTGTCATAAACAATCCACTAAAAATAAGGAAACAATATATGACTAATTATTTAGTCAATTTTTTAATCAATAATATTTTGGGCCAGTAAAATGATATTCGAATAGTTTGTTATCCCTCTCCACGGAGGGAATATAAATTTTTTTTTGGGCCATAAATATTTTTTTTGGACCATTACGATATGCTATGTAACTAAAATTGACAATGTCTTTGGCAATATGTGCCATTGTTTTCTGGTGAAATATGTCTTCCAGATGAGTACACAATGTGAAGGTTTATTTGTACTTAAAATTTGATATAAAAATATTTGGTCTAATGATTTCAATATTAATTTTTTTTATTAGTCACACGGCATAAATTTATATATATTTATGAAGTTTTTGTAGAAATTAATAACAAGCATATTATTCAAATTAGTGCATGATATATGTTATACACGTGTATAATTTTCTTTATAAGCAAGGTATACTTTTTAGTTTGCCCATATTTCATGACATTATAGAACAACTATTCAATAATGACAAGAAATGGTCAACAAAAAAAAAAAATTACATCAAGTAATTTTATGGTAATTTTTGATTATATATTTCTGATCTACAGTATTCCATATCACGATGTTTCTGATGAAAATTATGTACAAATATACACGTATTTGTCTTATCATAATCATATCAAAGTTGTATGATGTAAGTCCCATCTTACCTACACATAATCATATATGCGTATTATAGATAAATATATATCTTTTTCATTATATTTGTGTAGAAAAATATTGTAAAATTTGAATATGTTTTTTTAAAATGTGTCAATAGTATTTTTTTATTAAACAATTTTAATTTTATTAAACATACATGGTATGGTTAATTTTATATCATATTATAATATGATTATTATTTACTGATTTTCTTAACTTCATATATTTAAAAGATAATATGTACATACATTTAAATTTATTACATTTTTCAACAAATAAACTATATACAAAACTAACAGAAATACTGAGTTAACCTACACAATTCATAATCCCAAACACAAACTGGACAAGCATCACTAACATATATATCCGTATCTGAAGCATAAGGAACCAACCCATATTCTGACGCAGAGTTCGTCCATCACAATTGCAGTTTTTTTTTTAAGTACTTACTCTTAAGAATATTAGCTCTTTCAAATCCCCACCACGTCCAAGCAGACTTGACTTTGTCGTAAAAACTTTGAAATTTAACTCTATGAGGTGAAAGTATTTTCTCTGTTAGTAAAGCAGATAAAATATTAAAACCTTTGTCGTATTGCTCACCTCCTTCACATAGAAAAATCAGCCCTAGAACATATGTGGCTAATTCATGCTTTAATAGAATCACCTTTTCCAGTTGCTGAATTCCTTTTTCCCGTTTTCGCTCATCGCTTATCAAATGAAAAAAATTAATGAGACCTTTTCTATAGAAAGCCTCAGGATTATTATTTCTCCGACATTCTTCATAAACTTCATAAACCTTCGACAATTCATTCTATGAGGAACAGGAAATATAGGTATTTGTTGGGAGAAAGTTTTTCACTAAGAGCTCCCCTGTTGACGATGTTGTAGAATTCTTTTGATACCGAAGTAATTTAATATTTATTAATCATATCAATAGAGTTTTAAGATCATTCATACAATATAGTTATTTATAGATATTTTATATTTTAATTTTGTAAATCAAAAGTTAGCAATACATTTTTAATTTTTAATTAGTCTCCTCCTAACAAAATTATCTCACTAATTTTATGAGAAAGTGTATACATGTTTGATCAATAATTATCCGTCTATTAATTTTGTCTATGATATAATGCTCACGATTTGACTCCCTAATCTTTTACTATCATTAATATTAACTGATTTCTCCGACTGAATATTTAAAGATATTCTAATTAATATTTACTAATTTGTTAAATTTTATAATAATTGTGTCAGTTTTTTATTTTTTGTTAACTATATAAAGTATCGACAAATTCATTTCATTTACAATAATATAATCAATAATGATATAATATGAAATATCAAATTGTTTGGATATACAGACAAAACAAAATTACATACGATTAATATAAAAGCAAAGTATAAACAAAATAGATTTTTTTTTTTTAATAAGGACTGAACATATTAAAAAGTTGATCATCCCAAATACAAATTGGGCATGCTTCTTTAACCAATAATTCTTCTTCTGCATCCTTAGCATCCAAAGCAAAATTAGGAGAGCGAGTTCGACCATCGCAGTTACACAATCTCTTCGTATATGTGTTTTTTAGTATATCTCCTCTTTCTCTCCCCCACCAACGCCAAACATTTTGTACCTTAAGACGAATAATTTCTAATTTTTTTCTACTGTCAAAAGAAAAAACATTTTTCCTTCAAGAAATGGAGATAATAAATCAAGCCCTTCATCATAATTATTACCTCCAAGACATATAAGAACCAATCCTACGACAAATCTAGCATGTTCGTGGTTGGCTTTAACCACTATTCTCATTTGATCAATTTCCTTTTGCCTTTGTTTCTCTTCGCTTTTGAAATGAAAGTAGTTGATTACCCCTTTCCTGTAGATAGCCTCCGGATTGTGATTCTTTCAACATAATTTCATGAACTTGAAAAAAAGTTTTGCATACACATCATGAAAGCTAGGAATAAAATGAACTTCATCGAGAGAAAGGTTTTTCCATACAAGGTTATTATTTGCATGCTTTCCCAAATCCTTAGAGATCAACTCTATATTTTGAATATCTTTTTAGATTTGTTTGCTATCTTTAAAAGGATACCGAAAAGAATGTCTTCACCAAGATCTAGAATAGATGTTGGTTCTTCCATCTTCGGTCGTTTAGATCTTGAAGATTCACCTTGAGATTGCATGATTTTAAGAGATGAAGTATTTGTGGAGAGATAATGTAAAAGAAAAAAAACTATAATCTTTTGAAAGGATGACTTATTTTTAAAAACAACTCGGAAATATATCTGTAAAAGAATTAACTTTTATTGTAGATGCTTTCTACATCAGATATGGAAAGGCAACGGTAGACAATATCATGTAATGAAACTGTTTGCAATTCGAGGTCAATATATTTAATTGATGAGTCATTTACTAAATACATTTATATGAATATAGAATAGATATACAATAATATATTAATATAAAAGCATAATATTTATGAAAAGCGAACTGCAAAAGATTTTCTATGATATGAGATATCATATATTATTAGTCATCGTAACCGTAGAATAATAGATTGTGACTTTTCAAGTAAACGGTTTATTTTCCATACATCTTTTCAAGCAGGTGATTCTTCCATACATATTTACTCATGCTAATAATTTTGAGAGACATATTTTAGTAACTCGACTGAAAGAAGATATAAACCTTATTTTTTTAATATTTTAATATTTATTTTACCAACCTTTTATAATAAGTCCTGCTAACCATAAAATAAAAAGACTTGACTTTTCAAACACGAGAAATGTGAATATTTTATTATCACTAACGTTTACATTTCCCAATACGCGGATATATATATATTGTAAATATTTAAAATTATAAATGAGAATAAATTTAAAAAATTTAAAAAATTTAACAACTAATTATACATAATGAGACATAACAATACTATAATTTATTTAATTCATTTTAACTACTGTAAATTAAAAATTTTAAAGAATTTAAATATCTTTAAACATTATTTTAACAAATTTTTAAAGAAAAATTGTTAGAAAAGGCATAGAGCAAGAGAATCTAGCTAGAAAGAATAATATAACAATATCATAATTTTTAACAAAACTTTAATCTTAATTCATTAGACTTGTGTAACTATGCAAGATGAACTTTCTGAGCTCTATATAATTATATATTGATTATATATGAGGAAATCTTATAAATCACATTATTAACTTAAAAGAACAATGGTGTTGTAAAAAAGACATAGAAATACTAGCAACAAATCTTCTAAGTAATTATACAAACATAATAAAATCATTATACTTAATTAATCTTGATAAGATGAATGATGAACAAAAATTACAAAAAAATTACAATATTATTACAATTTACAATTACATCTTAGAATAAAACAACGTAATTAACAACATAAAATTTTAAGTTTAAATAACTTTAAATATATTTAAGTAATCTAGTTATTTCATAATTCCAAATACAAATAGGGCAAGCATGACTAACACGTATATCGTTATCTATATCTATACCGTCAGGACACCAACGCATAGTTAGAAGCAGAGTTCTTCCATCACAATAGCAATTTTTTTTAGTATACATAAGAATCATACCTCTTTCTATTCCCCACCACATCCAATTAGAACGTACTTGACCATGGATGCTTCTTAGTTTAAGTCTTACAGTTGAAAGCATTTGGTCTCTTACCAAATAAGATAGAATATGAAAACCTTTGTCGAGTTGTTCACCTCCATGACAAAGAAAAATCAAACCTAAGACATATGTTGCTAAGTCGTGGTTCAATCGAACCGCCTCTTCCATTTGCCGAAGTCCTTTTTGGCGTTTACGTTCATCACTTGTAATATGAAAAAAATTGATGATACCTTTCCTATATAAAGCCTCCCTATTCTTAGCTGTCCGACATCTCTTCATAAACTTAAAAGTTTTTTTAAATTCATCGTCTGAGGAGTAGGAAAGAGAGGTATTTGACGGAGTAAAAGATTCTCCCTTAGAACTCCACTGTTGACGATGTTGTAGAATTCTTTTGATACCAACTCTATTCTTCCTATAGTGGCTAAAGATTCCTCTACCAAGTCGCCCAAGATTCTATATAAAATATCATTATGAAGAGAAAAGATTGTTTTTGGTTTCTCAATTTTTTAGTGTTTGGACTGAGAACACTCACCAACTGAATCCATTATAAAACAAAAACTTATTAGATTTTTTTTGAGATTTTTAGATGGTATGATGAAGATGTAGAAGAAGATAAGAATGAAACTGGAATTTTTTTTTTATAAACACCTCGAACTAATATATTTTTATATAAATAAATTTTGGAAAGAGACACTTTGGTTTTCGAAACAAAAAGTTTTAAAGTTTAATAATTAATTTTTTATAGAATAATAAGAAAATATTTTATTTTAAAATTGAAACACAGAAGGTAATAATAAACCTCTAAACTCTCTATTTTTTCATAGGATAAATTTGTGTCAGTAGTATAGAAAGTCTATAGAAAGCCTCGGCAAAGTCATTTCATTAACATTAATATAACTAATTTAAGTTTTTGATATGTCAAAATACAATTTAGTTGTTTCACAGATATTGTATATAATCATTATTAGTATAACCGTGTGGAGAACAATAAAATATTTTGTTGAGTGATTATTATTTTTTGATTTCTTAATGATAAAATATTGAAAATATAAAAATACAAATTAACTTTCTCAAATGAATAAACATTGCAAATATAAGTATAGATTAAACACCGGAGCTTTCTGCTACCGTAGCTTTCTGCTACCGTTAATAGATTCCAACATGACTAATCAAATCTTCAACTACATAGTCTCCAGTTTATGTTTCAAGGATTTTGAGATCGTACTTTCATATGAGAGAGTTTTATAGTGGCCATGTTTATCAGCTTAACTTATACCACTCCAAATTCATAGTTAACACACTCTATATTAGCTCTCCAATCAACTAAAGGGGTACTATCTATATGTGTATATACTTTCTTTTTTTTTAACATCCAATAGTTTCAACATTTAGCAATATTCATCATCTATATGATGATTCTTGCTATTTCGGAAGTGTTAGATATGACTTGAATAGATTGGACCCATAACATTAGGTCCAATCCGTTGAGGTTAATCAAGGTTATGTTGGGTCCATGATATTAGGCGCAGTCCACTGAGGATTAATTAGGACTCTGTTAATTAGGATTTTACTATTAATACTCTCTTAACCCTAGCCTCCAATGTATTCTGAAACTCTGTATTTCTCTAGTAAATAAATATGTCTCTTTGTCCGTGGACGTAGCCAACAAGATCGTTGGTGAACCACATTAAATCTGTGTCTTGTTTTTTACGTTATATCTTGCTCACATCCGTTATAATAAACTGGTATCAGAGCACAAGGTTACATGTTCTACGTCCGTGCGAATTTCGTGCAGTTTCAAATAGTGCAATTTTTGTGCACAATCAGTTTCGTGCAAAATTCGTGTCTGAGCACAAGGTTCTTAGTTCTGTGGTTTTCAGATCGGATTAGTTTCATGCAAATCTCGTACAGAAACAGATTCGTGCAAAATCAGTACAGAAGAAGTTCGTGCAAAATCCGTGTAGAAGAAGAAGGTTCTGGGAATTTTTCACGTATATAAGTTTGTGAGGAGATGTCTGTGATGAGCGTGAAGATCGACAAGTTTTCTGGGAGAAACAGTTTCAGTTTCAGTTTCAGGGCCGTGTTGGGCATCTGGTCTGATGAGCATAAGGCATCTGATTTGGTCCAGTGGACCATCAGGCTTATGATAAGCAGCAGACCCGTGATGAGCATCTGGCCCATGATGGGCATATGGTCTGATAAATATCAAATAACTGATATAGTTACAGATAATCAAGCCGCTGGGCTAGTAGCCAGTGGGAACAATAGGCTGAGACATAGTATTAACAGAAATAAAAAGCTGTTTTCTAAAGGTCGAAAATCAGATTATATCTGTAATTATTGTAAGGAAAAATGGCATTGGAATTTTGAATGCCCTAAGAAAAAACAATGCTTTGCTGCTGTAGCAAAAGATGACATCAAGTCTAAATAGGACGTTGCTTTGGTTACTGATAGAAACACACAGGTCTTTGATGTGTGGGTTCTTGATACAGGAGCATCGTATCATATGTGTCCAAGGAGAGAGTGGTTTGCAACTTGTACAGTGGTAGATGGTGGTAACATTAAGATGAACAACATCTCGGTTAGCAAGGTTGCTGAAATCGGCTCAGTTAAGATCAAGACACATGATGGTAGATTCTACACATCGAAGGATGTCAGACATGTTCCGTTACTGGAGAAGAATTTGATATCTGTGAGCCTACTTGATAGTAGAGGTTTCAAATATTCTGGTGGAGATGGAGTTCTGAATGTCTGTCAAGGTTCTGATGTGATTCTGAAGGGTGTCATGCGTGGTACATTGTATATGTTACAAGGGTCCACAGTTTCAGTTTCATTTGTTGCATCTCTAGTGATTCATATAAGTGAAGGAGAAATGCCAGTGTTTGAGGAAGATCTTCCGTGTCGTCAAAAGATCAGGTGGCTGCGGAACAACAATGGTCTGAAGTTTAGGTCATCAGAGTTCAGTCAGTTGTATAAGGCTGAAGGGGTTGCTCGACATCACACAGTCAGGAATACACCACAACATAATGGTGTAGCTGAACGGATGAATCATACATTGTTAGAGAGAGCAAGGCGTATGCTCTTAAATGTTGGGTTGGACATGAGGTTGTGGGTGGAAGCAATAAGCATGGTTTGTTACTTGGTCAATTGTGGACCGCACACAAGTATCAAGTTTAAGATGTATGCTAAAAAATTATCTCCAACAGAGAATCATAATTTCGACAAACATAGTCAAGAGCTACAGACAGAAGCTTATCTGCTACAATCTAACCAACCAGTGGTTACACCATCTGAAGATACACACCAGAGTATCGCTCAAAATCATATAGGGAGGATTGGAGTTGGACCTACTCAGAGATATGATTATGAGAATATGGTGTGGGTTGCATTGCAGAGATCAGAAGAGATGGATAATGAGTATTCATCTACTGATTTGAGAAGTGAAAAGAGGATTCAAGTGAACAAGGAAGGGATTGATATTGTTGATAACCCTGAAGGTATGTTCACTAAGTTAAATCCTCAGAGTAAGTTTAAACATTGTTTAGACTTGCTGAATATCTCAAGCTGTTAGCCGCCCTGAAGGGTGAGCAGGCCCTTGCTAGGGCATCATGCCTCTGTAGAGGCATCTGGCTCCAGGTGGAGCAGCAGGCCTTATGATGAGGCATCAGACTCCTGACAGAGTATCAGGTCCGTGAAGGGACATCAGGCTTCAGGTGGAGCATCAGGCCTTCTGACAAGGCATCAGGCTGCATGCAGAGCATCAGGTCCGTGAAGGGACATCAGGCTCAAGGTGGAACAGCAATTTCCTGGTAGGGCAATAGGTCCTTGAATAGACATCAGGCCTCTGAAGAGGGATCATACTCGTGAAGGAGCATCTAGTTCAAGGAAGGGCAATCTGGTAATTTGGCAAAGCATCAGGCCTTTGAAAAGGCATCAGGCTCTTGAAAGAGCATTTAGCGCAAGGTAGGGCATTCTGGTTTGTGACCAAGTATCTGGCCTCAGAAAGGTATTCTGGTTTCAGAATAATCAGCTGGTTCTTTTTGTGTCTGACCTTTAATGAAACATCTGGCTTGAGACGAGCATCGCCCAAAGAAAGTTATTCTGGCTCGATGGAGCATCTGGCACAAGGAAAGTCATTTTGGCTTCTAATGAAACATCTGGCTCAAAACGAGCATATGGCCCAAGGAAAGATATTCTGATTTCTGATAAAGAGTTCTTGTCCTTGATGGGACATCTGACCTTTAAAAGGACATCAGACTTCTGAAGAAGAAGCAAGTTCATGATGGAACATCTGATTCCAGTGGGGCATTCTGGCTTGACGAAGCATCTGGCTTCTGGTGAAGCATCAGGCTTCTGGTGAAACATCAGGAAATGATGAAGCATCAAGATTCTGGCAAGACACAACGTTCCATAGCGGGACAGAGAGTCCTTTGATGAGACATCATGTAGCATTAAGGCAAGCGGGTTCTTGATGGAACAACTGGCCAAGACATGATATCTGGTCTCTGAAGAGACAACATGTTTCTGAAGAAGAAACAAGTCCATGATGGGACATCTGAAGAAAAAGAGAATTCTGGTACGTCTGTCATTTACAGAAGTTTGGTACATCTTACATTGCACAACTGTCTGATGGTACAACAGTCTGTTGGTGAAGTTCGGTATAACTGTCTGATGGAGAAGTCTGGTACATCCGGCACTGTGAACAGTGCATCTGGTGCATCTGGTACATCTATTTGGAGGATTCAAGTCAAGGTATAGATTTGTTAGATATGACTTGAATAGATTGAGCCCATAACATTAGGCCCAATTTGTTGAGGTTAATCAGGGTTTTGTTGGGCCCATGATATTAGGCCCAGTCCGCTGAGAATTAATTAAGGCTCTGTTAATTAGGATTTTACTATTAATATTCTCTTAATCCTAACCTCCAATGTATTCTGAAACTCTGTATTTCTCCAATAAATAAATATGTCTCCTTGTCCGTGGACGTAGCCAACAAGATCGTTGGTGAACTACGTTAAATCTGTGTCTTGTTCTTTACGTTTATGTTATCTTGCTCACATTCGTTATAACAGGAAGAAAATGTACGTAAGAAAATATAAATTTCATACACACATACGATTGCACAGAACTGTATAAAAATCCTAGGTTTGGAGATTTTGCTATGCAGAAGTGCTATTGATGTCTCATTAGAGCACGTTATAGATTTTCTTTAGATGTTGTACTCAGGCTGGTTGTACTCAGCAAGGGTATAGAAGAAGAATGATAATACAAGCTTCATAAAATTTTTAATTTATTTATGAATTGACCCGCAATTAAGGTCCGATTATTACAACATTTTTCACAAGAGACACAACCTATATTAATTAGTTAAAAAACAAAGACTTATACATATACATAGTACAATAGTTACTAGATTGATGGTTGGACATATTGAATTGATTTACATTTGTGGCTTCGCCTTATTTTGCGACAAACATAGAGAACCATTTCCCAGAATCTTTTTGTTTTCGATCAGCAGGATTAGTGAAGTTGACCCAATTCATACCAAATCGGAGAGTGTAGCCATTTCCGAATTCGTAATTGTCCATCAATGACCATGCAAAGTATCCTCCTACGTTGCATCCATCCCTATAATATATTCAAAATAATGGTTGTGTATTAACATTTATAGTTCTGTTTTAGAAGAAGTATATCAAATAAAAAACGAATGATAACTCACGCGATGGCGCATTTGAGGCAAGAGAGATGGCTGCAATGATTTTGAATTCGTCCATTATCGGCAAGAGCATTTGCAAGGGTTAAGTTTCCAAAATCAGCAACTCCTGAAAATTTAACACAAGATTATTAATTATAAACACATATATAGATGGACATAAAATTATATGTATATACAGTAAAACCTCTATAAATAAATAATGTTGGGACTGGAGAATTTTATTAATTTATAAAGGTTATTAATTAATCGATAAATTAATAATTAATAATTTATAAAGAGTTTTTATAAATTTCAGAAAAACTTTTATACAAAGTAGAAAATAAAGACAATACTTTGATATATTTTAATGCATTTACACATTATGAAATAATAATTGCATATATAATTTTTTTTTTACAATTTTTGATGCAATTTGAAAAGATAATATCATATATTTTTGATATTTTAAGAAAAATAGAGATAAACTCCAACAAAATTACAATTTATGAATAAAATAAACAATACTAAAGTCATATTTCACTAAAATATATATAATATACAATAAATTTATATGATTATTAATTTATATTATTAATGAGACCATATATTTACACAGAGATTTCAAAAAATTTATTATCTTATTATCTTATCGAAATGTGTCAAATATTACATCGACCCAACTCGGGATTGGGATAATTTATTAATTTAGAGAAGTTATTAATTTATCGAGTATTAATTTATAGATGTTCTACTGTACCATTTTCGGTGATGTACGTAAGTGGGTTTTTGTAGTTGTCTTTGATGTGGTTTAAAATTTGACGGAATCCTGGAGGATAGTAGACAAAGCTAGCAGCCTGTAGAAAAACTAAAAGGATCAGAATTATAAAATTTGTCATCTTTTAAATATAAATAATCATATTTGAACCTGAACACCAATAGGAATTCCATTGCGATAATCTGAGATTAATTATAAAAAAAAAGTTTATATCACTAATATATATATATATATATATGTATATAAATAATATGAGAAAGTTGTACATACATCCAAGAGTAACTCGTGGATCGGTTATGGCACTAGGTTGTGTTGGAATTGAAGGAGGTGTGTCCGTTGCATATTGTGTAATGTAGTAGTTCAACCCTAGAAAATCAAGTGATCCTTTAACTAAATCTGATTCTTGAGGTGTGAATTTTGGCAATCTATCTCCTACAATTTCCTTCATAATCTTTGGATATTCTCCATACACCAATGGATCCAAGAACCTTCATATATATAGGCAAGAAAAAGTTCATAAATTAATATGCAAAGTATGTTTGTTATATGTGTGTGCATATATATAATAGTGATTTGATCATCACATAATAGAACATATATACCATCCAGCGAAAAAATCGAATGCTCGTTTTGCAGCAGCGTTGTCGAGATTGCTAGTTTGGTTTAAGGGGTGGAACCATCTCCCAATCAAGGTCGTTCCTATCTTACCACCATGAAATTTCTGCATAAACAGTTTTCAATTATAGATTACAAATGTACCTAAAGAAAAAATTGATTTCGAAAGAAATGATGAAAGATTTATCTATATACCTGATATCTTTTTCGGTATAAAGATACAGCTTCTGCATGAGCTAAAAGTTGGTGATGCGCAACTATATAAGGTTCGGTTCCAGAATCTCCTCCAAATTCACAGTCAGTGCACCGTCCCGGAGGATATGATCCATCTCCATAACCTTTGGTTGCGAGAGAGTAAGGCTGGTTTAAAGTTATCCAAAATTTTACTCTGTCACCGAATCTCTGGAAAAGAAGCTCAGCGTAGTTTTTGAAATCCTCCCTGTTCATGTATTGTACATAGTAAATATAGATGTATATCTACATATCCTAATTATTAGCCAACGAAAATAAGTTTAGAATAAACATTAGTTAGTAAACTTACACTATGCGTGGGCTTAAGAAGCCTCCGTATTCGTCTTCTAAAGTTTGGGGAACATCCCAATGAAAAATAGTCACATATGGTTCGATTCCTGTGTTCATGCACGAAAGTCAAATATTTATAAATCACAAATATAATGGAATGATTAAAATTGTATGATTATGTATATAGTTTTGGATTTTACCATTTGCTTTTAACTCGTTAATGAGATTGTTGTAGTATTTTATCCCATTCTCATCCACACCTCCAATCAGTCTTCCCTCTAAGATTAGTATATAATCACAAAGTTCAGTCATAGAATGTAAAATAACTTCACGAATTCTGTTGTTACTAATTAGATGAAATAATAAAGAAATAGAGATGTGTTTTAATGGTTTTGTTATTTACTTGGTAAGACCCTCGACCATGCTATTGAGAGTCGGTACGCTTGAACATTCAGTCTTTTCAGTAGTTGGACATCCTCCTGTTAAAGTTAAATGATAGTTCTAGTTTCAAATCACATTTTCAAAATTAAACAAATGACTTATATACACATTCGTCATTGATAGCCTCTCACCTTATAAAGATCATATGAATCACAAGCAAGGTCTCCTGAACTTCGATCTGGAACTTTTTCTGTTCATTAGAAACCAAAATATGAGCATTAGTACTTTCGTTCTTAATATTTATACACTTATCATACACTGAGGTGCATGTTAACGAATACTCCCTCCATTTTTTCAAAAAATATAATTCTAATATTTTCACACAAGTTAAGAAAATCTTTGATTATACAATTTTGCTCTTATTTAATGTCACTACTGGCTTAAATTAAAAGAGTCTAAGCTTTGGATAGGCGGTAAACTAGGATTTTTGTTTAAAAAATCACATTAAAATTTTTAAATGACATTCTTTTTAAAACAAACAATTTAACTCTAGAATCACTCTCTAGCGGAAAGAGTAATACGGTAAGTGATGTTTATGACCTGGATATCTATGAGTGAAATAATCCCATCCATTAAGTGCTCTATGTGCAGCACCTTCAATCTGGTAAATGTTTTTAATAAAATGATCATACTTGAAATATATACTCTAAACTATTATATGAAAATATGTTATATAGCTAGAAATTGACAAAGGTATATATGTATACCTGGTATGCAGAAGTAGCTGCACCGAAAGTGAAATTCTTGGCAAATCCAGTTCGGTTGAATGCAAGAGTATTGTCGCAGTTGAAAGGTTCTTTAGCTTTGCATTCTGGATTGCACACATTTTGGCTATTGGAAACGACAAAGAGAACAACAAGGATGGCTAAAGAGTACTGAGCTTTGGGAATCCACATGGTTGACAAATTTGGATTTTGTTTTCTATGCTTTCTCTATTTTTGATGGGCTTTCGTAGTTGTAGGGATTATTTGAGAATGATGACCTTGAAGGGGTTTATATACAAGAGTTTGAGTGCATGGGACTTGCATGGAGATTGAAGTAATTTGTTACGTATAATTGCATCAATTTTTAATTATATTATTCTCCATGTTCTCCACCTCGATGTCCTGGTTTCTACATATCTAATCAAATCCCTATTACTAAAAAAATCAGACACTTTGAGTTTTACGCCATCATACTTCTTATGTATATATATGTCTGCGTGAGAATATATGTTTCTTGACAATAATTATTTGGTAAAACTACTTATTTTTCAATTTATTATATCTACAGGAGTTTACCATCTATGTACGATTCGTTTATCAAGAATCTTAACTTTTTTTGTCAAATTAGTTGGAGGTTTAAGTT
The DNA here is from genome assembly GCA_963555745.1 of Cardamine flexuosa. NCBI lineage: Eukaryota > Viridiplantae > Streptophyta > Magnoliopsida > Brassicales > Brassicaceae > Cardamine > Cardamine flexuosa. Next base: position 13,581,751 of record OY743221.1, on the reverse strand, counting down.
CCGTGTCCCTTCTCATGCATTTAGCTTACATTATAGTCATCCATATTACTCATAAATGCAGTAATCTTCGTTCCATAAGCAAAATATGACTTGTCTCGTTGATAAGTATCAGATATTACATAATTACGAAAGTTCAAACATTATTTTAAGGGAAACTGACAACATATCCTAATTATATAACCTAGACAATAGTACAAACGATAAATTGTTGTAAATCTTACATGAAATGCTGGAACTATTTAGTCTATTTTTAGGGAAACAGTCATGATCAATATTTGAATTTTATCATCGTAACTACTAATATGAAAATTTAATCTACCTTTATTTCCTAAGGTAAAACTTTTATAGGAAAAAGTGAATCCAAAGATGTCTATGTATGATTCGAAAACAAGTATCACGCACATACAGTTTGGAATAGAGGTTCAAATTTCCACTTAAGACTTGGAACGATACTTCTGAATTAGTGGGCTTTGGGCTTGTTTGGATTCGATGATACGGATCCACAAAAAAAATTGTCAGCCTAAAATGAATTGACAAGTTTGATTTTTTTAAGAACAATAGTTGGGTTTACTCCTAGTGATGCTTTTCTTCACCTTCTCTTTTTCTAACTAATCAAAATAGAACATATAATATATCTAACTATTCTTTTAAAATTTAATTAATTAATTACTAATCACTCTTTTTAAATATAATCAATATAAATATGTCAATTAAAAATATATTTTTAAAAGGTTACAATTAACATATAAATATGTTAACTAAAAATAAAACATATAAAACAATACCCTAAGGGATACAACTCAGTCAACCCAAGAATAAAAAATTTAACTTTTTAATTTGTTTTATTTATTGTTTAAATAAAAATAATACACTAAAACTAAATAAACTAAACATACAAAACTATACCCTAAGTAATACAACTTAGCGAACCCATGGGCTAAAACTTTTAAAATATTTAATTTGTTTAATTTTATATATATTTATGGTATAGTTTTATTTATTTTATTTCTTTAGTTATAATTATTATTTTAGTGACTAATTTACATTTATAAAGAGTAATTAATGATACTATTACATGTTATATTTTGATTGGCTAGAGAAATAGGAGGTGAACAAATGGATTCACCACTACGGGTGAATTCAAGTATTTTCCTTTTCTGAAGTATTGAATATGTACTTATAATTTTTTTTTTTTAAATGCAGAAGTTCCGGGCTTTTGCCCCAATAATCTTTCTCGATACCTAGAACCAGCTTTTAATCCATTCATATTTAAAAATTGTTTCTTCATATAAAGAAAGATTTCAACCCGAAACACAAAATAACCAATAATTTTTACTACCATTAGAACACCACCTCTTTGGTTAGTTACTATTTTCTTAGCTAGTTCTTATTATTTGTATTACATTTGACGCATAAATTGAAAAATGTAATGTGATTACAGTTATGCGCAAAAGATCTATAATGATTCAGAAACCATTTAATCTATACCTTTTAATTTTCTGAATAAAAAATAAATTATATTTAGGGAGAAAAGCTAGATTAACCTTACTTTTGATGTTAATTGCTAATTTAACTTTGAAAAGATTAAGGTTAAATGAGTTTTTTAATCACATAAATACCCCTAAAATCATGTGTTAGAAAAAATTTAATTACAAGAGTGTCATTATTAATGCGACATCAGATTAATTAAAAATGGTACTTATTTACGAGTTTGCCACCGGAAAATGAAAAATTTGCGAAATTAATTTGCGGCTCTGTTTACAGTAGATTTGTTTGAATAGTAGATTTTATGACTTACTACAGATTTTTATTAATTCGCAGAGTAAAATATCTAAGTGGTGGTAGAGTTTTAAATTCATCGCAGATTTATTTTGTCATCGCAGATTTTAAAAATTTGTTGTAGATTAAATTTTAAGATCTTCAATGAAGCAGCAGAGTTTTTCTTTTCTTCATCATGAAATAATTTATATGGTAGATTTAAGATTTTTTCCGCAGATTTTATGTGGCAGATTTTAGTTTTTCCTGCAGATTTCACTTTTTAGTTGTTGCAGAGTTTCGTTGGATTTATTAGTGACCATAGATTTTAGTATAAAAAATTAATTACTAGATTAACTTTTTAGTTACAGCAGATTACTTTCCAGTTATAAAATATTTATGAATTCTGATACTAGTTATGACAGATTTGTGAACTCCATTGACCGTAGATTATTTTCTAACTAGAATAACCTTTTTAGTGGCCATAGATTTACAATGACATATTTTAGGTATCTATGATACCGCAGATTTTTGCCGCAGATATGATACAGTGACATGGCAGATATCTCCTAATTTTTACCTAATTAATGACGAAATTAAGTGAATATATTCCTAAAATATAGTAACTTGCAGGACGTTTTTTTTAGAGTTTTTTATCAACTTCTTTTTTCTTCTTCCATAATCAATCATTCAGTTCCATTTTCATTCGAAAGTTATTTTTTTTCTTTCATGTTATCCTTTCTCTATTCACTTAGATATACATTCTACCTAAGCCTTTTATTAACTTTTTCTCCAAATCTTTATTAGTATGGAGCAAATCATCCTTGTTTATGGGAACTGAATATTTATAAATAATTTTAATGTTTAGTTTTATAAAAATTTTTTTTTTATTTCCTTATATAACATATTTAATTTATACTTAATTAACTAATTTAGTTTTTTAAAAATATTTTTATAATTTATTTATGTGAGTAAAATGAAAAAGGTATTATTGTCTTTTAGCAAAAAATTAAAATTACACTAGTTAACCTCATTTTAAGAAGGTTAGTTTAGCAATTAATATCAAAAAGTAAAATTATTTTAGTGTATTTTTATTTATATTTAGGCTCTTTTATAACTTTGGACGCGGGATCTTAACATATTCCTTTGAGATGAAGGCTTTTATCATTCAGATATACGGTGAGAAGGCGAACTGTATTTTAGCTGTACAAATTACAATGTTATTTATACAGTAACAATTCTATGTCCGTAGATATCGTATTTTAGTTTTGAATTAATGACTTTGATCAGTCCATATTAAACTGAATCTCACTCAAGGTTGGCAATAAATGTTTTGAGCTTTTCAGGCTTGAATCCAATCCGGTACCTCGTGCTTCGACTTCAAGATCTTTTGAGCGCGGAATACATTCTTTCTCATTCATAGTATTAAGAGTTTTGGATTCAGGGTAATTCTCAAAACCTTGTTTATTGATTTGTTCAATCATATCAAGTAACTTGGGTTGACAAGAACATATTCATTTATAATAAGATATAAAGGAAAGATCCCAACGTTAGGAGAAAACGAAGAGTGATGCCTCCTCTTAGGACTTTAAGTTTCTTAGTTGTATTCCAATTAGACAATGCAATTTGAAATAAACAGATAAACAAGATTATTCATCCTCACATAATTCCACAAACCAAAAGCAAAACAAAAATGGAAAAAAATTAAAACTTCTGAGTTTTTTTGCGGTGTAAACTCAAAGAAACTGATAGATATGGGTTTTAAGTATGGAATCTTGTGCATGTATGTGTATACCTCAGTCATAAACAACAAGCTTCTTATACTCTTCACCTTTAATGGCTAACCACATGACATCTTCAGGATTCACAATCCCACCTTCCTCAAGAAACACAGTCAGTAGATTCTTCGAAAACCCGCTAACCATAGCTACTCCTTTCTGCTTAGCCACCACAGGTGTAGCCGACGAGTCCCTCAGGTTCCAAAATACTATTTCCGGAACATTCACAAAACCATTCTCCTTGTACTTCCTCTGAACCACTTCATAATCCGTCTCCCATTTCTCCTTTGACTCTTGCTTTGAAATCTTCGACCGTTCCGCCCAACTAAGGGAGTAGTTCGTCTCCATATGGTGGCTTTTCGTTGCATCATCAAACTCCATGTCGCTGAACACAAACAACCTCTTGATCATCTGATCATCCTTTAATTTATTCTCAACTGCAACCTCAAGAATACGATCAAACACCTTCTGAAAATCCGTGTTCATTCCCCACTCCATTCGTTTAACAAACTCAGTTTTTTCTCTTAGACTAGAACCCGAGACTACATGAAGCTGCGGGTTTTCGCTAAAGGTGATAACTTTCCCTTTCCATGGCTCTTCATTAAGCTCTGAAACCAATAACCCTAGCGCCACGCAAACCTCCATAGGAGTACCTGACATACTTCCCGAGACATCACAAACCGGTAATGAACTCCTCAGCTTCCCTTTCTTAGCAAGATCATCCACCATTCTTGCCCATTGAAGCTCAGCAACTTCAGCTCCTATCTCACTCCCACTACCATCATCCTCAAGTTGCTTAATTATCTCATGAGGAAGTAACGCACCAGCCGCGATCTTCGCCTTCCCTGATTTCACATCTTCCAAGAACTCACTAAACCTTTCACTATCATGCTTCTCAAACAACTTCTTGTAATTTTTCATAGCCACAGAAGCAACTCTATTATACTTCAACAAATCCCATTCTTTTGCGCTCATAGACACTTCAGGTAATTCTAGAGCTTTATGCAATGGAACAAGAACTTGTTTCCTCAACCTATCTCTTATCCTATAAACATAATGTGCTTCTTCTTTGATTCCTTCATACTCATCTCTAGAAAACATTCTTCTAGCAATTGCCTCACATATCAAAGTAGTCTTATCATAGGAAGAGTCAACACTAGGACACCACTTGGAAGCTAAACCAATCTTATTCAACTCATTCGAATTCAAACACTTCAAATCTGATTTCAACAACTCAGCAAACAAATCCGCAATTCTATCAAATAATAATCTATAATTAGAATCAGATTTATACCTTTCTAAAGCTCTCTTCGCCTTCTCAAACTCTCTTTGTTTCCGCAAAGCTCGAGCCTTTATCTTATCAACAGGCTCACTAATCTCCGATTCACCGGAAATTTCAGATCTTTTCCTCTTATTAATCATCTTATTCCTCCAAACCCTACTCTCCCCTGTCTCCATTTCTTGACCTTCCAAGATCCTATAAAGAATCTCAGGCAAATCTTTGAAATACCCAAAATCAACAAGAGCAGACAGATTCAAAGCTAAGGTTTTTGGATGGTTCTTGAAAAGCCAAAACGCACATGTGTAAAACCCTTCTTTATCTGATTTCCCAGTTCCTCTAACTCCTCTGAGATTACAGATAAGTTTCAAAGTAGTTAAAGGATCATGAGACCAAGATATTTCCAACCGTTGGATCAAATCTTCTGGAGATGTGTCTGGGACGATGTGGAAGAAGAAATCGAGACATGGGTTTCCGGAAGAGAGAAACGTAGGTGACAAGTTTTCAGTTAAACCCTTTAGTGGTTTTTGTTGTTCTTGGAGGTTTAGTGTGGTGGTTTTGGTGATCAGATTGTGGTCATCGGAAAGAGAGGTTTCTGGTGAGTTTATCGTGATTGTTGAATAGCCGGCGACGGAAGGTGGACCAAGAAGGGTTGAAGTAGAAGAAGACATCGTTAAGACAGAAATGGAACTCAAAGACTCTTCTTCTCTTTCAAGAGTTTTGTTTTGACTTTATGATGGATCTATAGAGCAGTTATGTAATGTTAGATACGTCGCATCTTCCAAAGAGATTTGCTTTGAATCATGTAGGAGACGTGGTATATTTGTATATATTTAATTTTAATTAATGTGGCATATTTGTATATTTCTAGTTAATGTGGCGCCATGTTACTTCTGTGTTTTGTCTTATTTTATGGAATAAATTTGATTTACATTAAAAATAAACGAATTTTGGTTTTCTATACACTCGCTGGTTGACGACTAAAAAAAAAAAAAAACTCGCTCGTTCTAAATGAATTACAATTTAAATTTGGTGTAATATATGGGCAATATAAATATATTTCATGTGACTTATTACCAAATGTGGTGGTTTTGAAAATATCACTTTTCAGTATTTTCTTTTCATAAATACCACTTATTTTTGTCTATTTTCGTAAATACCATTTTGGAGAAAGTCTTTTGACCAAAATATCTTTGTTGACATGTACATATTATTTCCTAGAGCTAGTCACAAACATCATCAAATTAGTTTTGAAAGGAAAATTACAGATCAATTTTTTGTCAAAATTTATAGAATCAAGTTTCAATAAAAATATCATAGAACCGGGTTTTTTGCGGATTTCTTATTTTAAGGGGAAATTACAAAAATAGATTTTGGCAGGACAATTACAGATTTGTTTTTGGAGAAAAATTACAATTTTATTTGATTGTATCAGAATATTAACTATTTGCATTTTAATAAAAAAAAAGGAAGTTAGTTTTTGCCGGAAAATTATTTTACAAAACTTTATAAAACCCTTAGATTTTAATTTTATCAGAAGTATTTTAAACATTATAAAAAATTGTTATTATTTTGCAAAAACCATTTATAAAACCTTATAAAAAAATTTTATAACATTTTTATAATGCCTTATAAAGTTCATAATATTTTTTAAAACCTTATAACACCATATAAAACTGTATGAAAACATTCTTATAAGATTTTATAAGGTTTTGTAAGGCATTATAAAACCTTACAAACTTTTATATTAAACATTTATATAAGGTTTTATAATGCCTTATAAGGCTTATAATATTTTTTAAACTTTATAATACTGTATACAAACATTTTTATTTTTTTATAATGTTTATAAGGTTCTATAATGCATGCCACATAAAACCACATGAAAGTGGTAATTTTTACAAATGTGTACAAGAAAGATTGTATTTATGAAATTTAAAATATACTTGTAGTTTAATGAAAATGTATAAATAATTAGTGTAACTTTATTATCGGTCAAAAACTTGTTAGTGTATTATATGGAATTTTTTATATATTTAAATAATTTAACTTTCTTTTTCCGTTTTAGTTTGGATACAAATTTTTACAAAGTTTTGAAAATCGGATCGGATATCAACTTTTCATCATCACTGGATGACTGGTCGAACATGTTCAACCGGTCACCAGATCGGATAAATATATATATTTTTTCTCTCTAAAATTCAACGTGACTGATTCTTAGAAAAAATCGAAATAGGTCTATATAAAAATTATAATCATCAAGATTAGGATCCGCCCGATGGACGAGTTTTAAAATTTAAAATAAATTATTTTTATTTAACTAAATATTTTTATATTAATAATAGATCTTAAATTTTTTTAGGAAAAAAAATAAAAATCATGTTTTGTTAGAGAAAATATTATTTACAAAATTTTGGTTTTCTATATGAATAAATTAATTAATGTTTTATGTTAAAATTTTCTTATAAAATATTAAAACGCTATATAATATCCAAAAACTTTTGGTTCCCACTTGTTGTTTATTTTTTCGGTTACCATGTTAGATAGCATGAAAACAATATTAGAAATCCGAAAAACTAAACCAAATTCAATCCGAAAAGGGGTATTAACCCAAAAAAATCCAAATGGATCCTAAACTCCTATATCCGAAAAACCAAACATAAAGTGAATCGAACCGAAAACTGAATGGATACCCAACATACTCGAAATACAATTATATACCCAAAAATATTAATAATATTTAGACTTGATAGAATTCAAATTACTCAAAAATTACAAACCCAAAAATATCAATTATTTGTATATCAAATAATTAAAATACATAAATTATCCAAAATATCTAAAAGGTCTAGGTTGTTAACTCTTTGTTAAATCAGCTTTTCTTCATACACACTTGATTTTACTATATAATTTAATTCAATTTCCAATAATATTAAAATCTTACTATAATCTCATGTATCTTCTATATAAATTAATAGAAATCAACACTGTTATATCAAAATAATATGCATTATATCATACAAATACCCATAATAATTAATATTATAAAATATTTTTTTAAAATAACAACAATATTAGTAATTTAGTAGAAAACTATGAAATTTGAAAAACTAACATTGCAAATAAACTAAATTTAGGTTAGAATTTTCGTTTTGGTATTTATTTTAAATATATTTATTAATTTTAATTATTGATTAGATAATTAACAATTTTGTGATTTCCTTTTTCATTTTTTAAAAAGTACATTTTTTGTATTTGTTTTAAATGTATTTTTAAATTTAGTTATTGGTTAGATAATTTAACATTTTGTGATTCTTTTATTCTTAAATTTTTTTTTTACTTTTTCTATTTTTTTGTTGGGATTTATGAAATTTAGTTGATGATTTGTTATATTAAAAATTACTATTTTTTTTTAATTTTTTTTAATTTGACATGTGACAAGATCTAAATGAGTAGTGACACATGTCAATATCTCATAAATTATAATTTTGATATATGTCGGCTTCTGGTGAATGTAATTCAAGTTTATATTATAAAATTTACATAAATATATAAACACTTTTTAGATTAGAATTATTATATAGCAATCAAACTGAGAATAAAAACAGATACATTTACATTGTGGTTAAAAATTTGATTCAAAACCTCTATTTTTATTCAAATTATGACATAAATTTTATGAACTGGACTTTGATATTGAAACGGGTCACTAGTTTTCTTGGTTTTTGGCCGATTTTATTGGTTTTATTCAAATTTGGATTTTACTTTCATCCGGATTGGTTAGCTGGCTGATTTTCCGTTGGTTCGGTCCGATCCGGTTTTAAAAGCTCTGATTTTTATTTTATAAACTAAAAATCTAGAAAAAAAAACGGAAAAAATAACTAACATGCCTTCTTATCTACCTAATTATCACATTCTCATTAAGTCAAGAATATAAATGGACAAAGACTCGACTGCGATCGGATGAACATTTACTTTGTTTCTGTCCACTTCACTAAACCTTCTCCATTATCACGCATCGATCTCTCTACCCTTGCCATGGCTGCTTCCAGTGCCACCGTAAAGAAGACAGTTCGTGTCGCAGCTGCTCAGATGACATCAGTGAATGATCTTATCACCAATTTCGCCACTTGCTCTCGTCTCGTTCATGTATTCTTCTTTATCCCTAATATTCATTTCCGACTCAGTTAAATCTTTACGTTTTTGTGATCAAATCGATTATGTTAGTAATTTGACTTATTATATAATTCGATGACATTATTTCAATTTTTTTTATTCAGGATTCTTCAGAAATGTTCAATTTTGGATTTTGAAGTGTAGAAATCCAATAAGTTGAAATTTTTTAAACAAGAATATCACTTTTATGAAGTGATTGAAATTTGGAAGTCTTGCTTTTTACCATTTTTTTTACTAATTTGTTAGTCATTTTAATCTTTGAGATTACTACTTTATGAAGAGTTTTGGATTTTGAAGTGTAGAATCCAAAAATTTGCAAATTTTTTTTAATGTAGATTAAGAATTAAAGAAACAAGTATATTATTTTCTGAAGTGAATTGAAATTCGAAAGTTTCTATTTTTATTCGAAAATGTCACTACTTTCTTAGCCATTAATAATCTGATGTGATGTTAACTGTACAAAAGGAAGCAGCATTGGCTGGTGCAAAGCTGATTTGCTTCCCTGAGAACTTCTCTTTTGTGGGAGATAAAGATGGAGAGAGTGTGAAAATTGCTGAAGCATTAGATGGTCCAGTGATGCAACGGTATTGCTCTCTCGCCAGGTAATTAAAGTTTCGTAGATTCGCTTAATTATTACTACATTGAAATGTTTCCTTTGCTTTAACATTGCTTACCCTTTTATATTGTATTTGAGTATGTTATGTGTTTGCAGGGATTCAAATATATGGTTGTCTCTTGGCGGCTTTCAAGAAAGATTTGATGATACTCATTTGCATAATACACATGTTGTGATCGATGATGCTGGAACCATACGAGAAACTTATCAGAAAATGCATTTGTAAACCTATTTGACTCTCACTGCATTATCTATCTTAAATTTTAAATTGTTGAGTTTCTTTCTATTGAAAAGTTTCGTCTTTTCAAAGGTTTGATGTTGATGTTCCTGGTGGAAGCTCTTACAAAGAAAGCAGCTTTACGGTTCCAGGTAAACTTAATATCTTGTAATCTTCTTGATTATAATGGTTTTATCTAATCTAACATCTGTTTTTATGTTCATTCTTAGTTTCTTTGATTTGTAACAGATTATTTTCTTTTGTATTTGATATCTTTGAGATAATCTTTATTTTTGTTAGGGACAAAGGTTGTTTCTGTAGACAGCCCTGTTGGTCGTTTAGGCCTTACTGTATGCTATGATTTGAGGTTTCCTAAGATTTATCAGCAACTTAGATTCGACCACAAAGCTCAGGTAAAATCTTATTGGTATTGTTTAGGAAACTCAGCGAGGGAAAGAGATGGTAGAATCACACAAGCTACAACTCTACAGGTTTTGCTGGTGCCATCAGCTTTCACCAAAGTCACTGGAGAGGCACATTGGGAGATTCTTCTTCGAGCTCGAGCAATTGAAACACAATGTTATGTATGTGATGTACACACTTTGTCTCCTTCTTTAACCTCTAATCACAATATTGAAGTTATTGGTCTCTCTGTTCGGTTTCTTGATTAATCGGTAGGTGATAGCAGCTGCTCAAGCTGGAAAACATAATGAGAAAAGAGAAAGTTATGGGGACACATTGATCATTGATCCATGGGGAACTGTGGTTGGAAGGTTACCGGGTAAAAAATCTCGATATTTGACCGATGGCAATCATCTATATGACTGATTTTTGTTGAAAATGACTGATTTTGTTGCGGTTGCAGATCGTGTTTCGACTGGCATTGTCGTGGCAGATATTGATTTTTCACTGATTGACTCAGTGAGAACGAAAATGCCAATTGATAAGGTAAAAATGATAAGACTTTGACAAATTCTGAATGGTACAGAATTTGTGTGTTCTATGGCCCTAACGGTTAAAACAAATGAAAAGTCATATTTCCATCTTTGTTTTGCAGCAACGGGTCGTGATGGATCTCTAAAGAACCCATTTGGTGTTGTGAATGTTGGAGTAGTGATTTTTTAACTTGGGTAAACTGTAAAGGAAATGATCTTAAAAACAAAATAATAAGTCTCAATCATAAGGTAAGGTAAAAAAAAAGTGAGCACTATATTTCAATAGGCCAAATTTGTCTATCTTTACTCTTGTTTAATTCACCTATCTATAATTTCATGGAGGAGACATCTCTTAGGGAAGCTAGCTAATCATGTTCTTTTGTCATCTGGTTTATATAATACAGTGATAGAAATAAACTATTTATTTCTAACAAAAGCGATACTAAATACTAAGGAACAAGCTCTTTGTTCCTTAATAAAATCAATACATATAGTAACCAAAGAATTTCCTGAGCTTCTCTTCCAATAATCCTCTCAATTACCCAAACCCAGATCACTAAGCTCAGAAAATAGTATAAAAGAAAAGAACGTCATGTTCTTCTTATTTATTATACTTAAAAGAAAGTGCAACAGCCAACCCTCTCTTCTTTAGTTCTTTCTATAGCTCTTTTTTGTTTGTTTTGGCAGTCAATTTCTCCATTCATAACTAAACGGATACAACTAACATGGACACCATCGGTCATCGGACATACCTGATGATGTGTGAGGCAATTAGCTAGAGCATTAAAGCATACGATATAGAGGAATGAAGGATCTAGAATATCCACAATATTATTGTCAAATATATGTAAATATTCTTATATCATAATTACATAATAATTACAATAATATTGTGGATCTTCTAAATCCTTCTACATATATACGGAATGATGAAGAGATGGATACACAAACTCAAAGTTTGATAATGTGTGAGAAGATATAACCATAAGAGAGAAGTCAACTAAACATTGTATCAAAGCTAAACCATGAATCAAAGGATTCCTCGGCAATTCGAAACAATGTGTCGGCTTAGAGAACTAAATGAAATAATCAGATTAGGACATAAATCGGATATTGGCCTGGTGAAAGAAGATGGGTGGCCAAAATTGGAAATAGGCCGAGCAGAGAACCAGATTGAGCCTACTTGGAGGAGGCCCAATAAAGAATATTCAACAACTTTTGTCAAAAAAATAATCACAAAAATCTACAACTGATAAAAATCGTTTTGGACGATGCTTATGTAGAAAGCTCTTTTTTGTGTTTCTAGTATTTCATTAACTAGTTGTTCATTCTTTTATTTCTATAGTGGAGATAGTCGCACATAATGACAGATCACATCCATATTAATAAAAGCTTGTGGTAAAAAAGGGGTTTCCCTATCTTTCTTTGGACTGCATCGACAAAGCTTCATCACTAATTTATCTCCTTTTATTACTAATTTAACCAAGAGCTTGAAAAAATATGGATCATGGTTATTGTTATGGATTTATGAAAATTGACATTTATCTATATATGTTTTGTATATAGAGTCAAGTCAAAATAATTTGAGACCTTTTTGACCAAAGAAAAAAATAAGATTTATTTTATTATTAGCTTTGGCCTGGATTTGACCAGTAAACTTGTCCAAAACTGACCCTAAGTTATGGACTGCAATCACACAATTTACATTTTAAGTTTTAGCTATAAGAAATTAGTTCACATTTGTCTAACGACTACGAGTAGAACACAACAGCTACTGTCATGCAGTTGTTTAGACGCAAATAAACATGGTTTATAAGCTATGTAGACGTGGTTAGGGATGTTAAATGGGTTGAACCCCACATGTTAGCCAAATTCCCAAGGAAAATGGGGAACATGGAGTTTTGGCCTGATGTAATGTGTATATATGTGGCTTGGTACAGTTAACAAAGCCGAGGGATGTGGTAGATTGAGATCCATTTTTTGTTCTTTTTCCGCAAAAATGTTCTCATAAGCAAGAAGAGAAGGGGTTAATACATAGCACAGTGTGCCAAACTGAAACAGAAAAGAACAAAACACAACATAATCCAATAGGCGATTCAGGGGGAATATTGATGTAACATTCCGATTTCTTGTATATATAGTGGTGCATGAGGAGAGCTTCAAAGATTTGATTTGGCTACCTATGTCACCAAAGTGCACTTATCTTTTCTGTTAATCGTCTAGTTAGAACTCCAGAGTTAAGCGTGCTTGGGCTGGAATAATATTAGATGGGTGACCTACCAAGAAATTATTGTCGGTACCGTGTGAGTGAGACCAAAACACGGAGAAATTTCATATGGTGATTTGTAAGGATATTAACAAGTCTTAAGAGCCTCTTAAAATAATGCACTAGTCGTCGGAGAAAGGTGGGGCCCACAAGCCTAAAGAGGACGTGGAGGCCCACAAGCCAAGAGAGGGTGTGAGGTCCATGGGCCTAGAGAGGGCGTGAGGTGGTCACAGACGGTGGTGGTCATGGCGTTACAAATAGTATCAGAGCTCTAGGTTATACCAAACTGGTTCTGACTTGGGAGGCAGTCTTGAGGGCGATAAGTGCGCAACGAGAACGTTGCGGTCTGTTAGTGGGGATGATTGTAACATTCTGGTTTCTGGTATATATAGTGGTGCATGAGGAGAGCTTAAGAGATTTGATTTGACCACCTATGTCACCAAAGTGCACTTATGATATATCATGGTTTTTATGGTTTTTAGCCATAAGTGTTGGTTTTAGAGTCTTTCTATTATTTATTGAGTCTTATTAGGTACAAATGCGAGATGGACCTTGATGCTCACTTTGGAGCTTTTGGAGGCTTGTAGCTGAGAAAACGACTTGGAGATGGAGATTACAGTTCAAGTCCATCGACATGCATCATCTGTGTTGGTCGACAGGCGTGACAACAGTCAGACACATTCGAGTTTTATCAAGTTTCAAGAATTACAATTTTGTCCCATAAGTTTCTATTATTTGTAATTCACGTCCTTTTGTATTTTAGGTTATATCTATGTTTTAGACGTCTGAAAAGACTAAGTTTTGTATTATCAAGTTCAGAGAGAGATTTTGGAGAGAAGAATCATAACTCACCTTGTAGAGAGAAGATTCCAAACTCCTGTTATTCTTTGTTTTATTTTTATGAGCATTATTCAGACTATGATTTGTGTTTCATTGATTATGTCTGAGTAATTCCTTTGTTAGATCTAGGGAATTCAATGGTTTATAATGGATTGTTGAACTGGGTATACTATATTAGGATATTTATAATTTTATTCATCTACATTTGAATCTGTACTAGACTTTAGATTGATCACCTGAAATCTAGCATCTTAGGAATATTGGTAGGCGTAAGATTGCTATTGATATCATGAACTAATTACAGATGAACAAAATAGCCTTCTCAAAAATTTGTGAAAATACCAAAGAGATTTGGTTTAGGGAATTTGTGAAAATATCATACTTGACATTAATGCATGATTCATTCATTAGAACTTGCAAAGAGATTTGGTTTTCTGTGATTTAAGGATAGATATCATCGTTGCGAGAGTTGGATGATATTATAATTGTGTTTTGAGTTTAAAAACCGGTAATCATTGCATCCTATTTATCAAACCGCCCAGTTTGTAATCCAGAGTATTCCCTAATTGATTTCCATAGGTCTAGCTTTTAAATCATCTGAACTTATTCCACATACATTCTATTATTTCATTATTGCATTGCTTTTATTTCATTATTTTTATTATTGTTTAGCTTAATGCGAATCAGTATTTTTATTGTGTGAACTTCAGAGTCTATGTGGAATTTGATCCCTAAGTACTGCATTGATCTCTTAATTTGAGAGAGTAGTTCTAAGGGTTAATTTGACCCCTATCAAATTTTGGCGCCGTAGTCGGAGACTCTAAATTTCACCAGTAGATTTCAGTTATAGTTTAGTTTAAAATTTTATTTTATTTTGTTACTTACATCTCTACTTTCTCTGATGTCAGGTGTGTGAATCTTAGAAGCAACAAGAATAAAAAACTAGTTGCTACTCAAGAGATTGGAAAGTTAGAGAGAGCTAATCAGAAAGCACAAAGGAAATCAGAGAGGGTTTACACTATTGTGCTACTGAGGAATGAAGTTGAGATCTATCATGATTTAGAGCGCAACCAACACAATGATCATGATCAGAAGCTTGATGCTGAGGAAAACCCCATTGTCGAAAACATCGATGATACTGTTTATGTCGACCGACATGCACCTGGCCATGTCGGTCGACATGACGACAACATGAATGGTCTGAATGATGTGGATGATGGGATTGATATTGAGGAAATAACACTTGCTGTTTACAATAGGCCTAACCAGTTCTACACTAGTAGGTCTGCTATTTGTCCTCCTCCCTTTCAGAGAAATGATTTTGAGTTGAAATATCAATACTATACTCTTGTGGGGCAACACACTTTTCATATCCTACTGAATATCCTATGGACCACATTGAGAAGTTTGAAGACTTGGCTTCTAGTATCAAAGCCAATGGTGTGTCTGAGGACTATATTTTCTACAAGCTCTTCCCATACTCTCTTACTGGGGAAGCAACTCATTGGTTGAAACAACTCAAGACAGGATCTTTAACTACATGAAAGGACACCAAGACAGCTTTTTTGGATAACTTATATGATGATGCTAAGTCTGAATACTTGAGGAACATGATTTCTCAGTTTACTCAAGGACCTACAGAGAATTTCAAGGCTTCATGGTTAAGGTTTAAGGCTTATAAAAGAGACTGTCCACACCATGGTTTCAATGAAGGCCAGCACTTGAGGACTTTCTTTAGTGGAATTTACTGAAGGTATCGGATTGCTTTGGGTGCTGCCAGCGATATGAACTTCAATACCAGGAAACCAAGAGAAGCTAGCAAGTTGATTGAGAACTTGGCGTATAGTAATAGCACCAAGAATGCCAACTTTGAGAGGAAGAAACAAGCTGCTGGTTTGGACAATGGTCAAATGGCTGAAGTTAAAGCTAAGCTTGATACTGTGCACAACCTTGTAGTGAACAAGAAATCAGGTCACTTTGCTCAAGAGGTTGAGGTTTTTGAATCAGAAGATGAACACATTGAAGAAGATGTGAATTATGTTAATGGTTCTGGGTTCAATGGTCAAAGGTTTGGTAATTCTCAAGGTAATTTCAGAAATTACAGTGGTAATGGTAAGAGAAACAGCTACGGGAACAACCAGAATTCTTCTGGATTCACGCCTAAGACTGATTCTCAGAACACTCAGAGAGGCAACAACATTTTCACAAGGAACTATGGAAGCTCTTACTATCAAAATCCACCTGCTAAGAAACCAGACACTGAGGTGAAAGACATGCTTGACCAAATTCTTGAAGGACAGCAGAAGATGACTGTTGACTTCAATAGTAAGATAGATGCTATGTATGCATATTTGAATGGGAAGTATGAAACTTTGAACAACCACATAAAAAGGTAGGAAACTCAGTTTGCTCAATCTGCTGTGAATACTAAATGCTCTGATGGAGTCTTGCCTGGAAAAACTGATACAAATCCTAAGTATCAGTGTAGTGCTGTTATGTCCTGAGGTGATATAGTTAAGAGAGACATCACCAAAGAGAGTCTGGTGCATTCTGAAGCTAAGGAAAAGGTAGAGAATCTCGTCAGGGAACTCACGTTGGTTGACACATCTACATCATGCGGTCGACATGCACTGAGGTTTCCGAGACTTGCTTAAACTCGAGACAAATGTCAAATCTGAATCGACTCACGTCGATTGACACACTCCTTGTGTCGGTCGACATACACAGCCAGCCAAAATAGTTTTTCTTGGAAAATTGCCTAAATTGGAAGATCCATGAAGGTTTGCTGTACCATGTTCCATTGTTGGAGTTGGACTCAAATATTCTCTTTGTGATATTGGGTCTAGTATCAATCTCATGCCTAAAGACATTGCAACAAGATTGGGTATATGTGACATCAAAGGTTCTCCAGTTGGTATAACATTGGCTGATGCTTCTGTGAAAACTTCAACATGATTCATTGAGAAATCAAAAGTCTAGATTGGAGAGTGTCTTCTACCTTGTGATTTTCATGTTGTTGAGATGGCTAATGGTTCTCATATACCGTTGATTCTGGGAAGACCATTTCTTGCTACTGCTGGAGCGTGTGCTGATTTACCAAGTAGAATGATTTCTCTAAAGAATGTTAATGCTGATGTGTTCTATGATGTCATTCCTGATGGATGTGTGATGCTAGGCCCTAAAGTTGATGCAGAAGAGGTTAAGAAGGTTTGTGATAAGCTGGAAACAGGAAACCAAGAGGTGAATAAGCTTCACTCTAAGGACATCACTGCACATAATTCTAAGGATGTGGGTAGAAAGAAGAAACCACATAGAAAAACAGTGACTGCAGATGCTCTTGTGACTTTGACTCCTGTGAGACAAGCTGGTGATACCATTGAGTATAAGCTTCAGTCTCGAGGTACTTCAAGACAATTTGATAAGGTTAGAGCCATCATCACTCCTGAGTTTAAAGTGAAAGGATAAGCTGCTAGGGATGAGATGATGCGCAAGATTCTCAAACCCAAGATGCTGAACCTCAATGAAGATGATCTCAGTTCAAGACTTCATCATCGCATTCAGATTCTTCCTGAGACACTCCGCTCGCCTGATACCTGAAAAAGTCAAGCTAATGACTGAAAATAATTGTTTGGTGGGAGGCAACCCACCGATAAGTATGTAAGTATGCTTTTATGTGTCTTGTTATTCTAATTGTTCTATTTTTGGTATGATTCAGGAGATTATCGTGCTACCTTGTGTCGGTCGACACGGAAACCATGTTAGTATATCATCCCAATTTTTCTCTTTCTCCTTCACTTTCACTGTTTTCCTTTTTGCGAACCAAAACTGCAAAACCCTACCCTAGATCCTAAAAATCTAAAAGTTTCACCAAATTGATCAATTTTTGTTCCTAAAATCAAGAGATTTTCATTCTCATTATTCCCATATCATCCATTCTATCAAAATATAAGGTATGTTCTTCATAAATCCATCTCAATTTTTGAAATTTAAGGGTTGAATTTCTCAGTTTTATAATCCGCTTTTGGTCTTAATACTTGCTAATCTTAGTTGACTCGGATGAATTTAGAAGGATTATAGTATGATATTGTGCTAATTTTGTTTGAATTGATAAAAAAGTCATGAATTTTTATTCATCAAAAATTGATTTTTTTTGCTTGAATTCAAAATTGTTGAAGTGTTTAGGATGATAGATTGATGTTTATAGTGTGATTTTGATGATTGTTATTGATGGTTCTGTGGTGAATTTTTAATTTGAACTTGTTTTGATTTGAAATTTTCGCAATTTGGTCAGGTTTTACGATATTCGTCATCGTGTCGATCGACACGGCTCCTTCGTGACGGTCGACATGCGAGCCTGATTTTAAACATGAAATAATTATCGTGTTATCTCTTGTGTTTTGCAGAAGTCTACTAGGATATCCACGAGGAACAAGCGTACCCATAGAGAAGAGATTGATCTGACTGATGACGAGCTAGCCCCAACCACCATCATAGCCACCACGCCTACATCCGACTTTCCGGTCATGCTCATATCCATGCTCCTTGGCCCAAGCTTGAGACTAAAATGATAAGGATGAGATACCATTGGGACAATGATCCAAAGTTTGAGACGGCTCGAGCTGAGTACATTCATAGGCCGATTTCAGAGGCTTTAGATGAGTACGACACATTGTTCTATAAGGCATGGCAAGGTGTCAATATGAGACCTACGCGATTAGAGGATCGCAAAGCTATGATAGCTCTGGACATATCACGTCAGTTTTTAGCCTCCTGCCAATTTTACTATGCTAATGAGAGTGCCAAGGTGGCACAATAGGGAGTTATTACTTTCATGTGCAAATGTGTGCGATACATGATTACCCTCACCGATCTTTACGAGGTGTACGGTTTCAGGAGAGATGCCACTCAGGTTACTATGGATACAGATTGGGGCGACATCAAGACTTTGTGGTCCCATATTTGGAAGTGCAAGTATGATACCGGTTCTTCAAAGCAGACAGATGTCTGTCGTCCCACCATTAGATATGTTATGCGCCTCATTGCTAGCATTATCTTGTGCAAATCTGATCCTACCAAGGCATGGAAGTCGGACCTCATGATCCTTTTCCTTGGTATCCGTCACATGTTTCCTGCTGAGACTTGGAGGTATGCTATGCCCAACACTGATCTGAACTTAGGAGCTATCGTTGCTCATCACCTAGTCTCTCTGAAGAGCTAGGCATTTCGCAAGAGGCACTTTGAGCAAAGACCCGTCTTTTGACTCCGATCTTTGGCATCATCCTCTCCAATGCCACTCGCAAATCAGACTACATCTCCATGGATATTGACTACCTTCAAATGTGACTTGGATGAAGCCTAAAAACCTGTGGATTTTTATTGATGAAGATGGCAGGGTATGGAATGTGAAGCTCCCTAACATGTCGTTCAGAATAAAAAAGGATCACACTCACTTGTACTTCACGCCTGGAGAGTCCTTGTTGAATCAAGGTTCGAGCCGCAAGCTTTGTAAGGGAGCTTCGTCTAGTGATGCGCCTTCAACTGTTGAGGATGAGTTTGTGCAGCAGCCTCCAGATGCTTCTACTCCTGATCTCGCGTTTCCCGACCCGACTACATGTTATGCCTAGGATGGTCCTATGTTTAGGAGATACATGGTAAGTACTATGAGGAGTATGTGGCAGCTCATAGCTTCTGGTGTTACTTGTACTCGGCCTACTTCAGCTCGTTAACGCTCCCGCAGTCCTCCTCTTGACCCTCTGCCCTCAGATGATGACTATTATTAGTCTCAGTTATAGACATTTGGTTCCTAGTTTTTCTTCTTTTTCATTTTCATTTTGAGATATTTTTAGTATTGCTTTTGCTTCAATCTGTCTTTGATTTTCATTGGAACTTATTTGGATTTGTTATGATATGATATTATGTTGTTATTTGACATGTTTTGGAGCTCTTAATCAGGAATTATTGTCAGAAAACGGATTGATTGACTCAATAGATGGTGTGAAACTTCATTGTCCAGAATTACCATGCACGTCGACCGACACACCTATTGGGTGTCGATCGACATGCACCACCATCTCAGGTCACGATTTTCAAAACTTAACAATTCACTCTTGTTCCATTTTTATTTATTTTTCACCTTCCTTATGCTTAATTACATTGGGGACAGTGTAGTTTAAGTCCGGGGGAGGTTGTTACTAACTCTATTTATTTTTTTGAGAGTCAGTCCCAAATTTTCATTTATTTTTCAAAATTTTATTTTTATTGAGTTAAAACCTGTTAGAAACTATGAAATATCTCTTGGTCTATTGTGTTTGCTATGTTTTCTCCTGACCATCATTGCAGTACTAATTTAGATTCAACTAATGGAAAAATCCTAAGTCTGACCAGTTAACTTGAGACTCCCACACTTACAAGAGATGCCCGGTAAAAGGCTAAGCTAATTTATGTTCGTTCCTTTTACCTCATTGATGAGATTGGGGTTTAAGGGCTTGACTTTTCATTCGTACCTGACAAGATACAACCAAAGTAAGTAAATGGTATTTTGTCTCCCCAAAACAATATATATGGTTAAGTTTATAATACCCAAGTGATTCTCATGGAGTAAAGGGGTAGGAGCGATCTCGTGACCCCGGTATTTTGCTTTATATGAGATGATGAGTTTAGAGATCAAAGCAAGGTTAGGAGCGATCCCGTGATACCATTATTCGCCTCCATCTCTACCTTTATAAGCTTATTCAGAAAATAAATTGTATAACCAAAATAATAAAGGAATAAGTTTGGGGGAGATTAAAATACCAAATTTTATTGTGAGGTTTATCTTGTTATGGTATTCTATGACCACAAAGTCTATAAGGTCCTTGGCATTGAAATCAAAGATGGGACCCAGCAATGAAGGGCTTACTAAAGGGATTATGTTGTTAAGTTGTGGTCGGAATTAAGAAGACTGCGAATGACTACGGTGAAGTACATGGTGGTTAGTCTCTGATTGGTTCTTGTACTATATGTGTATTACATGATGATTGGTAAGTACAGTGTTCTAAAGAGAAGGTGAGTTTCCTGATTATAAAACTTTTTCTTTGTATTCAGTTTTCTATTTGTTTGAGGGCAAGCAAAAGATAAGTCTGGGGGAGTTGATATATCATGGTTTTTATGGTTTTTAGCCATGATATAAGTGTTGATTTGAGAGTCTTTATATTATTTATTGAGTATTATTAGTTACAAATGCGACATGGACCTTGCTCACTTTGGAGCTTTTGGAGGCTTGTAGCTGAGAAAAACGACTTGGAGACAAAGATTACAGTTCACATTGATCGACACTCTGCGTTGGTCGACACGCGTGACAACAGTCGGACACATTCGAGTTTTATCAAATTTCAAGAATTGCAACTTTGCCCCAAAAGTTTCTATTATTTGTAATTCAAGTCCTTTTTGTATTTTAGGTTATATATATGTTTTAGAATTCTAAAAAGACTAAGTTTTGTATCATCAAGTTCAGAGAGAGATTTTGGAGAGAAGAATCATAACTCACCTTGTAGAGAGAAGATTCTGACTCCTGTTATTCTTTGATTTATTTTTATGAGCATTATTCAAACTATGATTTGTGTTTCATTTATGTCTGAGTAATTCCCTTGTTAGATCTAGGAACTTCAAGGGTTTATAATGGATTGTTGAATTGGCCATAATATATTGGGATATTCATAATTTTATTCATCTACATTTGAATCTGTACTAGACTTTAGATTGATCACCTGAAATCTAGCATGTTAGGAATATTGGTAGGCGCGAGAGTGCTATTAATATCCTGAACTAATTATAGATGAGCAAAATAACATTCTCACAAAGAGATTTGGTTTAGGGATTTTGTGAACATATCATACTTGATATTAATGTATGCTTTATTCATTAGAACTCGCAAAGAGATTTTGTTTTCTGTGATTTAAGGATATATATCATCGCAACAAGAGTTAGATGATGTTATAATTGTGTTATGAGTTTAAGAACCGGTCATACATTGCATCCTATTTATTGAACCTCCCAGTTCGTAATCCAGAGTATTGATATCATTGTATTTTCGTCCATATTTCATATGTTTTTGGCAGGGAAATCATGAAGATACAAGAGATTATGGAAGCTTTATGGCTACTTTCCATCATTGTCACTTCCTGATAACATCGTATTTTGACCCGTTTTTACTATGGTTTTCATATGTTTTTAAGAAAAGATTTGGTATGATTTCAAAGCTAAATATGCTATTATCAAGTATTGTTAGTGTCAAAAAGGTTTTACAGGTTTTATGAGAATATAGATCAAAAAGGAGCAAAGACCCGTTTTAAGGCAGTTTCAAAACATCAGAAGTTTGACAACATTTGAAGACCTTCCTGTGAACCAAAATTGGAGTTCTCCATATCATTAGAAAGCTTGAAGAGTCACGATTCGTATGGGATAAGAATCAAAGCATCAGAAGTTTGACAACATTTAAAGACCTTTCTATGAACCAAAATTGGAGTTCTCTATATCATTAGAAAGTTTGAAGAGTCACGATTTGTATGGGACAAGAATCAAAGCAATCCATTTAGCCGTTTGGAACATGCATCCCAGAAGATGAAGCTATGTCAAACCAGCGCCAAAACACCAAACCTAGGTCACTAAGCTCGTGACCGAGGCCAGGCCTTTGGGAAGATAATGCAAATACAATAAAACTCACCACTCAAAAGACAATGATCATCTCACTCCATTGACTGGCCCTTTAGACCCAACTGGATAGTCTACTCAGCCATGCTCTAGGTTATCATCGATGATATGAAAGAGTAAAACATAGATCTAATGCAATAAGGTAAAGGTTTAGAGATTACTTCTTTAGATCCGAAAAAAACAAGATGTAAGGACTTCTCCTTTGACAAATTTACAAAAGAATAGAGAGAGATGGGGGAACTTCAAAGCTTCAGCGAGATCAAGTTGCTTCTGCTGCTCCTTGGAGACGGCATCAGCTTCTTGAGGTGGTGATGGTTTTTCTAGGATTTCTATGGTTAACTTAGGTGGTGGTTTGAAACTTTGATGAGGCACACAAAACCCTAGCTTCATAGACTTGTATATATAGGCCTTGGGGCCCAAGAGATTGGCTTCTAGGGTTTAGGAAGGGCACTCTTCATCTTGATGAGTGTGAAGGCAACAGGCCGGGCCTAGTGATGGGCCAAGCCTAGTGATGGGCCAAGCTTCTAAGGCGGTGAAGGAGGTTGGCCTTGGTCACGAGCTTAGTGACCGAGGTTTGGTGCTTTTGGCGCTGGTTTGTCGTAGCTTCATCTTCTGGGATGCATCTTCCAAACGGCTGAATGGATTGCTCTTATTCTTGTCCCATACGAATCTTGAATATCAAGCTTTCCAATGATATAGAGAACTCCAATTTAGGTTCACAGGAAGATCTTCAAATGTTGTCAAACTTATGATGCTTTAAAACTGTCTCAAAACGGGTCTTTGCTCCTTTTTGATCCATATTCCAATAAAACCTGTAAAACCTCTTTGACACTAACAATACTTGATAATAGCCTATTTAGTTTTGAAATCATACCAAATCTCTTTTAAAAAAATATGAAAACCATAGTAAAAATTGGTCAAAATACGATGTTATCATAACTTCAAGAAAACTCCATGAGAGATTTGATATGATTGAAAGGAGCATATGGGGACTTACAAGAAGGATCACTAAACTTGAGGGGAAGAACGAAGATAAAAGGCTAGCATTGGAGACCACATGCGAACTTCAGGAAGGATTTGAAGATAATGAGAATTCCGAACCTCCATCTTATGTTAGCTGCAATGTGATCACACCCCACAAGTTGGTACAACAATTGCAAGAACTAGAAGAAGGTGAGATATTTCAAGAAGGAGCAAGAGACCTTAGAAGGATGAGCCTCTCATGGAACATCTATAATTCCAGCTTGCAAAGAAACCAATGGTATCCGCAGACTATAAATCTAAGGGAGCTTGGAAATTTCAACAGAGTAGTTGAGCAACTACCAAAGGGCGCATCCTTCGACAAAGCCTGTTCCAAGTATGGTATAGACCGATTCTTCTTGGAGAGTTCTGAGACTAGAACCAAGATAAAAGATCTATATGAACAAGCATTGAGATACTCAAGACCCCTAAGGAAGCTTACAAAGTCTAAAAGTCCCGGAAGATTCCTTATAACTTGTACAATAAGTGGAGTCAAGTTCAAAGATGCATTATGCGACTCTGGTTCATGCATCAATCTGTCCTAAAGAGATGTAGAGAATATTGGTTTGAAGGATCTTCAAGCATCTGACATGCACATAGGGTTTGCGAATTGTTCGTCCATAGTTCCCATGGGGATGGTCTTTGACATTAGCGTGAAGATCAGGAATTGTGACATCCCCACAGATTTCCAAGTGGTCTATATTGAGAAGGGAAAAGCTTCACAACTCATATTAGGAGAATCTTTCCTTGCAACAACTGGAGCGACAATGGATTGGCCGAAAAAGAGATAAGTTTTGCCAACATTGATCACAAAGTTTTCTACGGAGCTGTACCTTTCGTTCCGACATCTCAACAACAAAAGAAAGGATGTCCTAATCCTAATAGAATACCACCAGAGCTTTTCAAGACCAAGAAACTTTGTCTTATGACAGAAGATTCTTCTCATCTCTCATAAGAGAAAGACCAAGTCTAGCCAAGGACTTTAAACAAGGGCGCTTAGTGGGAGGCAACCCACTTTGTAAGTTTTCTTTCCCTTTAATAGATTAGATTTCCTTTTGATTTTGATTTTTGCATGTTTTATCTTAGGTATTCCACATAAACAGAAAAGAAAATAAAAAAGAAGAAAATAGAAAAGCAGAAAATGAAAAAGAATCGAGTTGGATCCGACCTAGGTCACAAGGCCCGTGACCGAGGTCCCAAGGAGACCCAACCCCGGTCACGAAGCCTGTGAACGAGGTTTTGAGTATGGCAACTCCGAAGTTCATGTTTCAAAGTGGCAAGAAGATTTCACAAGTCTGGTCAGATTCATTTGGCCAATGCATGCAGAAGGCAACATATACCGAAGATCAATGCTGAAAGTCCCCACGAAGCATAACTCACCTCCAACTTGAAGAAGGATTACATCAGGCCCATACTCCAGTCACAAGGCCCGTGAAATAGGTCCCATGAAGGCCACACCCTGGTCACAAAGCCAGTGACCAAGGTTTTCCGAGCAAAACCGCTGAGAGCCGATTTCCGTGTTCCGAGGAGATTTTGAAACTTTTGTTGATCTGGTACATTTATGACCTTATGGAGCCTATTGGAGATAATTACATCATCTTAGGAAGCTATGCAACCTTCCCCGACCTCATCCATTGAGTTTTACTAAGCCAAGGCCAAAGTTGAAAACCGGGCCGCGACTAGGTCAAAACCAAGCCTCATGAAGAATTTTCAAGTTCCACTCAACCAAAAGAACAAGGATCAGGTACTCAACATCTTATGGGTATTGTAGGAGTAATAGTAGAGTCACTTTTTGGAAAAGGATTCATGGAAAGAAGATCATTCCACCTCAAGCTTCAAGGTTGCATATTTCACTAAAGTTGAAGGATATTGAAATCTATTCTAGCAAAAGTTGTCCAACTTGACACACGCCTAAAGGATGACCCATGTGAAGTTTTGGTCGAAGAAATTTAAGAAAAAGAGACACAGAGAAGAAAAGGGCCAATCATCAAAACCGAGTCCGCAGCCGGCGACCCGCGGCTAGGAAATTCACAAATCTTTGGCCATTTTGCTATTGGTTCGATGGATTGACACAAGATTAAATATCCAAGGATATAAAGATATTTGGGAAGTTATCATCGAAGAAAATGTAGCCATGATCGGGCTAGATTTCGAGATTCACCATTTGACCCTATTTTGACGGTTACCCGGACCATGAAGGGGTAAAACTTCAATGGGACATCCAAATCTCAGATCCACAAGTAAGTATACATTCCTTTGATACATTTTGATGCATGGGATGATATTTTGCATGAAAAGAAGAAGGAACAAGGAAAAAGAGGGCAGCCACATCCGTTCCGGGTTCGGATGGACGGTCCCGGTCACAAGAGCCGTGACCGAGGCGTGAAGGAGGGCCAGCCCTGGTCACGACTACTTGTGACTGAGGTTTCTCACCCTAGTGCCTCCACGCCACTCCTCTTTTACCATGTTACTTCACTGATCAAGATCACTGCACCCACTCCAACCATAAGCATATTTGGAGCATATCAGTCACCATGGGAAGATCTCAAGTATGGCATTCACGACATCAAAGAGATAACATCACCACCATCTCACCATCGACACCACCACCATTCTATTTTTATCTTTATTTATGTTTTATCATCATCATTGATGGTTTTTTAGGTTTTTGTCTCAAGAAAGATGCATTTAGAAGAAGATCTTCACAAAGAACTCAATGGACTAGAACCAAGTCCATGTGATGACAAGTTTCAAAGGAAGAAACAACGGTTAGTCGCCCACATTCCGATTAAAGGTGACATTGTTCTTTAACCCAACTTTTCCTTATGATTTCCATCCTTTTCTCCTTGTTGTTTTCCCACCGAGGACGGTGTGATTTAAGTCTGGGGGGAAGGTTGTTCATCTGTTACTGACACCTCTATTTTGTTGACCTGAGACCTTTTGCCACTTTGTACATCAATGATTATGCATATTTATGCGATTTTATCGAGTCTAATTTTTTTTATTGAGTCAAAACTGTTAGGGAACAAGGACCTTGATCTATTGGATTATCTGGACTGGTAATTACTCTAATGACTCGCAGCTTGGCCGAGGTTCTGTTTGGGAAAGGCCGTAGGAGGATTAGATTCCCCAAAAGCTTCTTTTCGTTGGAAAGTAGGGTAAACCAAAGTCGTCTTTAAATCTATTTGAACCTAACTTGACATTCAATTTCTTCATCAGGGATTGGCATTCATTGGACATAGACCTATTCAAACCATACAAGGCCACACAATTTTCCACCAAGCATACAACTACCTCTCTTCCTCTTCGCAAGCTCGGAAAAATAGAAAAGCAAGAAAAACAAAAAAGAAAGAAGGGAAAGGAGAAACAAATCAAAGCAACAAGCCCAAGTGAACCAAGGGATGATGCGTAAACCCATGTATCTTTTGCAACCTCATGGAAGGATTTTGTTGTAAGGGAAATATTAAGAGTCAAAGCGGCCAAGGGATGATGCGTAGACCCGTGTATCCTTTGTGATTCCAGGGAGACTTGTCCCAAAGGAAACAAAAGAAAGAAAAAGAAAGAAAAAGAAAGAAAAAGAAAGAAAGAAAAAGAAAGAAGGAAAGAAGAAGAAGAAAAGGCAAAGCACCGGAAACAACAAAACTCGGTGGCTGTAAACATGATATAAGGGAGCTTGGAACAAAAAAAGGAGAGGGAAAGTATGCTGGAGAAGGCCTTGGTAAGAAGAAGTTTCCCTGCCTTTAAGTCGATTTCCCTTTGGTAAGACCACCGTACCTTTCATTCCATTAATTTTTGTAAAGAGATGACAATGGAATCCCGAAAACTCCTTTGGATTGGAGTAACTAAGGTTTAAAGATGATCCTTGTGGTTAATCTCGGACCATTTTCCAATGCCCAGTGACGAATTGTTTGAATTCCAGAAATCCCCAACAAGCTAAGTGAGTTCCCGTGATTTTCAGACCTCTCTTCCATTCTATTTTGCTTGAGGACAAGCAAAGGTTTAAGTCTGTGGGAGTTGATAACATCGTATTTTGACCCCTTTTTACTATGGTTTTCATATCGTTTTAAGAGAGATTTGGTATGATTTCAAAGCTAAATAGGCTATTATCAAGTATTGTTAGTATCAAAAAGGTTTTACAGGTTTTATGGGAATATGGATCAAAAAGGAGCAAAGACCCGTTTTGAGGCAGTTTCAAAGCATCAGAAGTTTGACAACATTTGAAGATTTTCCTTTGAACCAAAATTGGAGTTCTTTATATCATTGGAAAGCTTAAAGAGTCAAGATACGTATGGGACAAGAATTAAAGCAATCCATTCAGCCGTTTGGAAGATGCATCCTAGAAGATGAAGCTATGTCAAACCAGCGCCAAAACACCAAACCTCGGTCACTAAACTCGTGACCAAGGCCATGCCTCTTGGGCACCCCGGTCACTAAGCTCGTGACCGAGACCAGCCTCCTTCACCACCTTAAAAGCTTGACCCATCACCAATATTGACGAGTCTGCCTTTCCTAAACCCTAGAAGCCAATCTCTTGCTCCCCAAGACCTATAAATACAAGCTTATGAAGCTAGGGTTTCGTGTGCCTCATCAAAGTTTTAAGCCACCACCTAAGTTCACCACCAAACCCCTAGAAGTTCGTCCCTCACCTCAAGAAGCCGATGCCGTCTCCAAGGAGGCGCATAAGCAATTCGATCTCGCTGAAGCTTTGAAGTTCCACCATCTCTTTCCCTATTCTTTTGTAACTTTGTCAAAGGAGAAGTCCTTACATCATGTTAATTTCAGATCTATAGAAGTAATCTCTAAACCTTTACCTTATTGCATTAGATCTATGTTTTACTCTTTCATATCATTGATGACAACCTTGAGCATGGTTGAGTAGACTATCCAGTTGGGTCTAAAGGGCCAGTCAATGGGGTGAGATGATCATTGTCTTTTGAGTGGCGAGTTTTATTGTATTTGCATATCCGTTTACATTTTCTTTCGGTCTTATATCATTCTTAATGCATATAGTTAGAGTCATGAACTAGCTATTGATCTTAGGCATCTAAGTAATTGGAACTGTTTGCTTAGTTTGTTGGAACCTAGATTTGATGAGTGTCGCGTCATAACAAGCACATATCCCTTAGTTATGGAGTCTTATGGATTAGGAATGAACTTGATTTTAATGCTTTGAAACCTATGTTATTGCCTGCGATAGTTGAGTAATAGGATTAGTGGATTTCAGCCGGTTTTCTCTATGACAATAGGTTAGCCGAACTTTCCTGTTTCATAGTCCGAGACTTAGGAGTAGACATGCATTACATTGAACTTGTTTCAAATAGACAGATCATTGAACCCTAGAGATCCCCTTAAGCGCACAACATTCATCTCATATTGATTTACATTCATTTTATTTGCTTTGCGTGATTTGCGTGACACAAAACCCCTTTTTATCATTGAGTTCTAGCTTTACCTGTTCCTCTTGATTTGCAATACATCTTCTCTCTCTGTCGATTCGATATACCTTAAATACTACGATTGATTGCTGTGCACTTGCAGCCTATTTACTGTGTGGTCCCTTTGAAGAAAATTTATGACACATCACTTCCCAAAGACATTTGTGAGTTTTGGAGCAAAAAGGACCCAAAGACAAGCAAAACACGTTTCAAGGCAGTTTCAGAGGGTGAGAAGTTGGGTAATATTTGAAGACCTTCCCATGGACCAATTTTGGAGTTCTCTATACCCATGGAAAGGTAGAAGAGTCAAGATTCACCTCAGACAAGAATCAGAGCAATCTATTCAGCCGTTTGGAATATGAACCCCGAAGAGTGAAGACATGCACACCTCGGTCACATTGCCTGTGACCGAGGTTAGCCCTCTTGAATACATCGGTCACTACCATTAGTGACCGGTTCCGACTTACTCCAATTAAGGACCTACGAAAAAGACCAGGCTTGGCCCATTGCCTCCATATTCACCAAAATGACGTAGTTTTGATGCCTCTTGACCTAATTTCGTGGGAGAGCCTATATAAACACTCCATAGGGTTTTGGAAACCCTAAGCGCGGCCACTCCCAAGAAGAACGCCGAAGGACAGCCTCTCTAGGAGGCAGACAAGGAGATCCACGACCTAATACCACCTCTCAAGCCGCTGCTTCATCCTCCTTCGTCGCATTCACCTAGAAGCCAATCACCTTGAAGTTTCATCTATTTTTTTTCATTGTTTCTCTTTTCTACTCTTTGTACTCTCTATTTGGAAGACAATATCTTTTATGTGACATCTAGAGAAATTTCCTTTGAACCCCCTTTGTTATATTGATTCATTTATGATGTTTCCTTCAATGTCTATTGCGTTTATTTACACCATGAGCGAGTAGTTATCTTGTTGGGTTTAATGGGGTAATATCTTAGGAAAACATGGTTGCATTCACTTAGGTTGTTAGATCCGATTTTCATCTAGATTATGAGTTCTCATGGGATATCTTTTACTTAATGCATGTTGCTTGAATTGATCACCAGGCACTGATTTAGGAGAATAGGAGTGCTATCCGCCTAAACCTACTTCTTGGAACTAGTATTACCGAAGCTTCGTGTTATAACCTGCGATAGTTGAGTTATAGGAATTTTCGAACATATCGAACTTGTTTTTACAGCTGGTCTAAGCATGTTGTTGCCTGCGGAAGTTGAGTACCAGGATGTGGTGACCTAAAACGCCTCTGTCATGAACTATGGAATGGGTGTGTATCCGTGTTTGTAGTTGAGAACTATTGATGAAAACCCTATTGCATTTAGATCTATCACCTACTTGTTAGAACCATGGAAAGCTTAGATAAACCCTAGACGCCCAACCTCTTAATCATACAGTTTACAAACCAATCATTCACTTTACTTTCATCCACTCATTTGCATCCATTTACTAGGAAACACAAAACCAAAACCCCTTATTACATTGTCTTAGTTTGATATCTTTTCTTTCATTCAATCCGCGTACTTGTTACTCTCTGTGGGATCGATACCTTAAGTACTACTACTGATTTGCTGTTCACTTGCAGTTCATTCATTGTGTGGTTTCCTTGAGGAAAACTTTACGACACATCAAGTTTTTGGTGCCATTGCCGGGGAGTCTACAAGCTACCTTTGAATTCGATAAGATTTCTTGTCTAAGACAACATATGCATGATGAGGATGACAATCCCGTCTACGAACCTGCTGAAACACAAACTGACTATCAAGACTTTAAGGAAGTTAAGGAGATGTCAATCTCCAAAGCCACACCTTCTCAAGCATAATAAGCTTCCCAAGTCTAGCCAATGACTTTAAACAAGTGCGTTTTGTGGGAGGCAACCCACTTTTAAGTTTTCTTTTTACCTTTTTGATTAGACTTCATTTTGCTTTTGATCTTTGCATGTTTTGTTTCAGATTTCACATAAACAAGAAAACCAAATACAAAAGAAGAAAACAGAAAAACAAAAAAGAAGAAGGAGTTTAGCCTTTTGGGTCAAGTTGGAAATGACCAACGCGACACAAGGCCAAACCTCGGTCCCAAGCCCCTTGACCGAGGCCCATAAAAGGCCATACCCCAATCACAAGGACCGTGACCGAGGCCCCGTGAAG
Organism: Cardamine flexuosa; assembly: GCA_963555745.1. Lineage (NCBI taxonomy): Eukaryota > Viridiplantae > Streptophyta > Magnoliopsida > Brassicales > Brassicaceae > Cardamine > Cardamine flexuosa. The sequence goes on along the minus strand of OY743221.1, from coordinate 13,550,588 downwards.
GCCACAGCCCGGTCACAAAGACAATGATCGAGGTTTTTGAAACTTTTCGGCCAAGATGATATTGTCACACCTTTGAACTAATGGAGTCTTCCCAAGACAAATTACCACCACAAGGAGCTATACAACCTTCCCAAACCACATTTATTAGATTTTACAAAGTCAAGGCCAAAGATCATTCCATTCCCGAGCCGTGATTAGGTCATTCATGACCCATTGAAGAGTTTTCAAGTTCTACTCATCCAAATAATCTAGAATCAGTTACTCAATACCATATGGGTATTCTAGGAGTAATGGCCGAGATACTTTTTGGAAAAGGATTCAATGGTTGGGAAATTATAAGCTTTTAAGCATTATGGTTGCTTAATTCACCAAAGAGGGAGAATATTGAAATCTACTCAAGCAAAAGTGGTCCGACTTGACACACACTAAGAATTTGACCATTGGGAAGTTTTGGTTGAAGAAATTTCAGAAGAAGAAGCTCAGATTTGAAGATGGCCAACTTTTCATACTACACCCTTTAGCCGACACCTTCTGCGGCTACGAAAATCACTAAGGTAAGAGAATTTCCAAGAAATACTCGATGAAATGAACTATAATCGGGTACCCAAAATAATTGAGTATTTTTAAAAGCGATGATTGAGGAAAATCTTTCAGAATGAAATTCGAAACTAGAAATTATCCCAGTTCTTTGTCGTGACTGACCCGTGACAGCACTTTCGCCGAGCCGCGGCTACGAAATTCACGAAACTTGAAGAATCTTACAAATGGTTTGATCAAATGCTTTGATATTGAATGTCTAATTATATGAGGACATTTAAGAGGTAATGATCAAAGGATAAATGGCAAGGATCGGATTGACCATCAAAATTCTCGATGAAGTCTTTTATGGACCATTCTTGGGTGAAAATGGAAAAAGAATCCAACCAATCTCCATCCCATTGAGGTAAGTACACATCCTAGTCTCTATTATCATTATGGGATACCATCTATGCTATTCAGGTTGAGAAAAAAGAGTTCGAAGAAGCAATTGGCCAAAACCAAGTTTTTGACCACGAGGAGCCAAAACCACGGTCACAAGGTTCGTGACCGAGGTGCCAAGAAGGGCTGGTCCCGGTCACGATAGCTTGTGACCGAGGTTTTTCACCAAGTCTGGACAATGATCCAACCGGTCCCCCTTTGTTCCAATCTCTGATCCTGAGCCGTCTTGAGAGTTTTCCGGTCCGATTTTTACAACCCGTGAATCAACAGACTTCCAGTTGAAAGCTTTTCACAACCAACAAAACAGATCATTCCTGGAAAACTCAGTAAGTTTTTCATGATACCCAATCTCATGGGACCTACAGATAAGTTTCCCTTCCTTTTCAAAAAGCCCAACTTTTTAAGGTTAAAACATGTTTTTACATTGAAAAGAGGATTTCAAAGATTCAAAGCACTTTTTATCACCTTTCCAATTCTATTGGGAGATTAATCACTTTGAATCCAAAATTTTCAATATTAGGGTTTTTACAAATTGATTGGAAATCCAGATACCCAATCATAAAGAGATCACAAATCTCTTATCACATTCATCAAACACCAAGGTATGTTCTCTAAATTCTATTTTTCTCTTTGAGCTTCAAAAGAGGTATATCTAGATTCTCTTGATTCATTGACTTTTGTTACTAGGAAGTGATAGAGAACTTGTAGAATAGCTTCTAGGTTATATAAGAACCGATTTTTATGACCTTAGGGAAAATAGAATTAATGATGCAATTGTTTAGGAATTAAACTTTTTAGACACCATTCACACTTGATAAGAGAATTTAGAATGATTTTTCACATAGTATTGCTTTGAACATGATTTAGAATGCAAATTTTGTGAAGGTCACCATTGAATCCAAAAATAGGAACATGAGTTTTGATTTCTAGATTTCTTATATTGAACATACATTAACTTGTCTATTTCAATTCCATTGTTACATCTCATATGTAATGGATTGAAATATGTTTCTCATCAAGCCATGTTGATAACTTGGATCGATCTCTTTTGTTCTAGGTACCATAGAATGGACACTAGCTCTACCAAGAAGAAATTTTGGACCATCGCTAGTGATGAGATGAGGACTAAGATGATACATGACAAAGAAACACATGGAAACAAAGACAAAAAAATTACTGATAAAGGCGCCAACTCTATGGACAAGAGTGATGAGATTCAAGATGATCGTGATTATAATTGAGCAATCAAGCTGTGTGCCACGCCATCTTAGTGCTAGAGTAGCTCACCGCTTACACCAACAACTCAAGAAAAAGGAGCTGCCTTTGGTCTTTGTTGGAAAGAAGATGGATGAGAACCTTGATTATCTCACACCATTATATGGGTTCGAGCTTTCACCCACCTTGAGAGTTGAATACACATCCTTGCATGCTCTTAGTTTGGAAAGTGATGTTGAATGGATGTTGAATGCTCTAGGACTCAGCACTTTCCTAGCATCTACTCGCCAAGAGATCTAGGAAGAAGAGACAAGGAAATTCCTTGCCACAGTCACACTAGCCTACCCGCGCACACATGCCCCACTGACGCGAGATGGAAAGCTCTTCTTCACCATCAATGGTGAGCATCACCACATCTCCTTTCTTGATCTTGGGAATGCACTTGGATATGAAGACCAATATGCTATTGAGTTTGGAAAAGTTGATACCAATGCTTTTTGGTCAAGCTTTGGACAAGAAAATTTTAATAGTGGCAAGACCAAGGCCGCTTCACTATCAAACCCATCGATCCAGTATATACACAAGCTTCTTGCCAACACTATCTTCTCACGCACAACTCAGAACAAAGTGATTAATGATGAGCTCAACATCTTGAGCATACCTTTTGTTGAGAATCCAAGAAAAGCCAACTATGCTGCTCTTTTAGCCAAGAGACTTGTGAAGATCAAACATGATGTTATCACAAGTAGAGACAAGCAAGCTTGCATAAGCTTTAGAAGAGTCATCACTACCATCCTCGAGACCGCTGGAGTCAACCTCTGATGCACAGAGTTTTAACCCTAAATAAACTACTGTAAGGGCACAGCAAATATAGTAGTAATATAGGGATCAAAACCACAACGACCAAAGTTACACTGCAATTCTTTGAGAATGAAACTAAGCTAAGACAATAATATGATTACTGCTTGTGATGTGAAACAAAAATAGCAAATAAAAATGGTGTAAACTATGAAATAAAAGGCGCTAGGTCAAAGGATATTCACCGGAGCTAATAGATCATGAATCAGGCAATTATTCAGGGATTATATAAGCACAATCTCAACTCAAACATAAATGTATAACTAATCTACTGTCATGGTATTAATTACTTTATCTAGCAACCTAAGTGTTTAAACTTTCGTTTGAACACAGAATTGTAAACAAACATTAATGAGCAGGTTCAATATGTTCATGGATCGCTTAGCATCAGCTTTTGTTGGCTAAGGACAATCCGCTCATCTATGTTCTTTTCAAGCAACCTATAAAACTTTTGATGAATAGATTAAACCTAAGATCAGAAATTATGTAGTTAATCTAATTCCAGCAATGAGATCAATAATATATGACGATATAATAAGATGATTCCCTATCTATGCCCAATTCATTGATTCATAAATTCCTTTGAAAACCCTAAACCTAACTATGGATCTACTCAGACATGGAAGCAGAGAAATCACAAAGAGAATAAGAAGAACTCATAATCAATAGAATAGAAATCCAAAAGGGTTTAGAAATCTTCTCAAGAGATGTAGAGTCAGAGATTCCTCTCCCAAAGCAATAGGTCTGAATAGAAAATAAAGCGAAGCCTAAACAATGGCTGAAAATCGAAATATATGTCTAAAACACGTTATGGGTAAAAAAAAACCGAAAAGGGAAATAAACCAAAAATTCATTTTTCTGCGCTTTGGATAAATAAGGCTGGATCAATCGATCCAGGTGTGGATCAATCGATCCAGGTGTGGATCAATCGATCCAGGTGTGGATCGATCGATTGGTTTGAGCTCGATTGATCTGAAATGAAACATAAACTTGGCAGCGGCTTGGATCAATCGTTCCTCGCCTGCTCGATCAATCTGGAACGATGCGTAACTTTGGCTGGCAGCTTGGATCGATCGATCTAAGGTCGGCACGATCGGTCTGTCATGTTTGGTCGATCTGGGATGAATCGGGTTTTTCCATTGAATTGGATCGATTGATCCAGGTAGGGACCGATCGATACGAGCTTCAAAATACTCCATTTCAAGCTGTTTTGCATCCATCTTTGCTCTATACGCATTAAACTCCATCCAAACGTGTTTTAACCTGATAAGACTCTAAAAGCACCGAAAAGACTCCAAAAACCTCTTCAAAAACAACTTAGAAAACCAAAAATATGCAATACATCAACTCCCCCAGACTTAGTCTTTTGCTTGCCCTCAAGCAAACAAAGAAGCCTAAGCTGGTGAAGAGGTTTGAAAATCGCGGAAACTCTCCTACGATCAGAGGTAAGGCTCTAGATAGATGCCCTGCAGACGTGTTAGTACAAGAATTCTCAGTTATAACTTTTCACTATAAACCCACACCATTTTCAACTCTGATCCGTCTAGCTCAAACCTGCAAGAGACCTTGGCTTTCACTTCAGTCAACTCCTTACATTCATTAAAAAGTGGTGTGGGATTTATCAAGAGAAGACATCACTCGGGGTAGACGGCGCTTAGTATAGAAAGGGCATTTGGTGTTTAAGTAGAGTGAAGTGTTTAGGGCATACGCTGATTGAAGTACAGCTATGTCACAGAGCCGCAAGAGAGTATGAACCCTTTGATGTTCACAGCTTCCAACCACTTCTTCATAACACTTTCCTTTACTTCTTTTCTTCTTGGTTCCCCCAGATTTAGATGTTTGTGGGGTCTTTGCACAACTTTGTAACTTTTTATCTTCTTCTTGCTTCAATTACCTGTGCTATGAGACAATTTTCGTAGCTATTTCCTTTCCTTTCATATTTTTTTTTTTTTTTTGGAATCAAATAAGATTTGAAAGGGGAAACACTACGAAAATGTACAAGTCTCAAGCACAAGATGAGTACCTTTTCTTATCTTTCCAAGGCAATATAACATTTAAACCAATTTGCAACCATCTCTTCTTTAGTTCCTTGCATCTTCCATCTTCAGTGGTTGGAGAGCTGTGTCGGAAATTTCTCTCTCGCATTTCTGCGTATATCTGCCTACAAGCATGAAAAAGAAAAGAGTGGTAAAGGCCTGAAGATAAATATATGGAGTAAGGGTAAAACCACTAAAAATGAGTGGCCATTCAGGATCAGCAAAGAGTGGTAAAGTGGATAAGAAGTCTTGAATGTGCTGCTTATTTCCCCGATATAATGCCTCTCATGAGAAATATTTAAAGCCATGATTATGGTCCAAGTAAAGTGGAGTTGATGTCCGGTCCAACCGCGTTCTCTGTAGGATGAAACTTTAGGGAGAATGTCCTGCAGTGAATGTCTAGGTGAGAATCCTGTAAAATTTGTCTTTAGAGAATGAATCAAAACATATAAAAAGTCAAATTCATCATATCATGGGGTCATAATTTCCTACAAACTTGACTCGATAAAACCGAGAATTCGAATAGAAAAAAATCAAACTAACTCAAGAAAACAAAACAAAGAATACAATGTTAGTACACAACGAATTCCCTCCCCCAGACTTACTTTGCAACGTCTCGGTGTGAAAATAAATCAAGAGAAAGGTTAAACAAATTCAAAAAAATGAAAAAACAAATAAAAGAGAACTTACCAGTGGGTTGCCTCCCACCAAGCGCTTGTTTAATGTCATGAGCCTGACAGTGATGCCGCCTAAGCGTGATGAGAATCCACAAAAGGGTCAGGGTGTGGTGGAGGTGGGTTGAGACATAGTCTTCTTATTTTTTGATCATGTATAGTCAGCTCCGGAACCTTGCTCCTCATGTCACCTACACCTGCTTGGCTTTTTCCCTTAAATTCCGGAGTGATGATGGCTCTAACTTTAGAGAAAGGTCTTGACACACCTTTGTACTTCAGCTTGTACTCAATGGTGTCACCTACACATCTCAGCGGTGTCAAAGTTACATGAGAACTTGACTGCATTATCTCACTCTTTGGCTTATCTCTCTTTTTAACCTTCCGATATATCTTTACGAAAGAATGAGTGTCTCCATCCAGGACTTTATTAACCTCAATCTTATTATCCAGTGCTGCGGTTGACATGACATCTAGCTTCCTCTCCTCAATTGCAATATAAGAGCTATAGTTTCTATCATTCTCTGAGACTGCATCATAGAAGATATTTTTGCTGATGTTGGAAAGAAAAACCCTCTTATTAGGTAAATCAACAAGTGCACCGGCTGTAGCAACGAAAGATCTTCCAAGAATCAGGGGCATATATGAATCATTGCTCATCTCAACAACATGAAAATCAGTAGGCATCAAGCAATTCATAATCTGCACTTGAAGATCTTTAATGCATCCCTGCTGAGTTGCTATATAAGCATTTGCAAACCTTATAGACATCTGAGAGGGTTATAGATTCGAAATTCCCAAGGATTCTGCAATATCCCTTGATATGAGGTTCACAGTGGATCCAGCATCACATCTAGTCTTCAAAATCTACTCCAAAGATGGAACATGGGACAACAAACTTCCCTGGATCTTCTAGCTTAGGCAATTTCCTCAATGGAAGAGCTTGAATATTACATGAGTCAAAAGATGCGTTTTGGACTTGAGAATCCAGAGTTGGTACTGGGATCAATCGATCTGACTCGGTTGCAGATATTGATGCATCTTCGATCTTTCACTCAATTTTCTTTGCAGTACTAGACGACTTAATCTCAGATGTAAAATAGGCTTGTGAATCTAGAAAATCAACTCGGCAAGTCAATTTCTCAAGTTTATAACTAACCTCGGTGTTCATGACATCCATCTTGTTTCAAGAGCGGTGATCTTCTCATTCACTTCTTGTGCATTCTTCTTCTGCCCATCTAAAATATCCCTCATCATAAGCTCAAGTGTACCCTCTTGGAGCGGTGGAGCTTGATGTTCTCCAACCCATTAGGTGCTTGATTCCCAATATAATTAACACCCACATTCCTAGGATTTTGCTCACCCTTAGCCGGAGGAACTCCATGTTGTCTTTTCATTGCTTCAGCAATCTGAGCAACTTGGTTATCTAGCAGTTTCAAATGAGTGGAGATACCTTCAAACTTGGTATTAAGATCAACATACATATTACCCATCTTTATATTGATCTCATCAGTAGACTTTTGCTGGTTCAAGAGGAGCTGCTGCATAAGACCCTTGAGCTCAGTTTGAGAGTTATCGTCAGAGTTAGCAGTGGTTTGGAAGTTGTTGAATGGTTGTTTCTGTTGAAATCCATCTTGAAATCTGTTTTGACTCTGAGCAACCACCTGTTATGGGTAAACTTGATCCTGAGGATTCTCAACATTCGTACTTATGTATGAAAGATTAGGGTGACTTCTGTAGTTCTGGTTGAATACCTTGTTCTGCACAAAATGTTATCCATTCACATAGATCACTTCTTGCAATTCATCAACAATATCCGGGAGACAAACTGCATCTGATCCATCTTCACAAAACTGAACAGCTCTCTGATTTGCCTTCAACAATAAACTCACCTTGGCACTCAGTTCATCAATCTTGAATTCACACTGCTGACTCCTCTGGAGCGAACATATTCAGGACAGCGATTACTGGAACTTGCACCCAAGTTCTCAATCAGTCTGTTGGCTCCAGCTATACTTTGAGTCATGAAATCCCCATTACTTGCAGCACTGAGTGCATCCTTGTGGTCCCAGTCAACACCATCATAGAACATTTGAAAAATCTGCTCATCAGAATAAGAATGGTGAGGACATTCTCTACAGTACTCCTTGAACCTCTCCCAAGCTTCACAGAACGATTCCCCTGAGTGTTGCTTAAAAGTAGTGATCTTACTCAATGAAACTGTCTTAGCTTTGGTGTAGAAGTTATCCAGAAAGGCATCTTTGGCTTCTGTCCAACCATTCAATGAATTTGCAGGTAGGGATCTAAGCCATATGTGTGCTTTATCAGCCAGAGAGAAATAAAAGAGCTTGCATTTGATGTAGTCTACAGGGACTCCATTTAACTTAGTAGTACTGCAAAACTCCTCAAAGTTCCCTATATGATCCATAGGGTTCTCAGCTGGTAAACCATGGAACAAGTGCTGCTTCACCAATGCAATCAGCTGATATTTTATCTCATAGTTCTGTCTCGCAATCGTTGGTTGAACTATAGCAGATCTGTTATGGTAAAAGGTGTGAGGAGTATCAGTATCCCCAATACCACGTTGCTGCTGAAGCTCTTGTTGTTGTTGCTGCTTCAGTATCAACTGATCCAACTATTGTCTCATCTTCAGAATATGAGCTTGAGCATCAGCCATTGCTTGATTGTCGAAATTTTCTCCCATAGTGGTTTGTTTCGACTTCTTCTTCTTAGTTCTGTTGTAAGTATGTTATGTCCTTGCTAGCTCTTGATTAGTGAGTTGTAGGAGATTGTGAGAACCTTGACTTCTCCTCTGCATACACCTGCAGCACACAAGCAAGGAAAGAAAACTTAATTAGTAAATTTTAGACTAAACTTCAATCCTAAAACTGAAGGTAACGCAATTGGTCTCCGGCAATGGCGCCAAAAACTTGATACACAGAGTTTTAACCCTAAATAAACTACTGCATGTGCACCAAAAATGTTGTAGTAATATAGGGATCGAATCCACAAGGACCAAGGTTACACTGCAATTCTTTGAGAATGAAACTAAGCTAAGACAATAATATGATTGTTGGTTGTGATGTGAAACAAAAATAGCAAATAAAAATGGTGTTAACTATGAAATTAAAGGCGCTAGGTCAAGGGATATTTGCTGGAACTCAGAGATCATGAATCAGACAATTATTCAGGGATTATATAAGCACAATCTCAACTCAAACATCAAAGTATAAATAATCCACTGTCGTGGTATTAATTACTTTATCTAGCAACCTAAGTGTCTAAACTTTCGTTTGAACTTAGAATTGTAAACAATCATTAATGAGCAGGTTCAATATGTTCATGGATCGCCTTAGCATCAGCTTTCATTGAATAAGGACAATCCGCTCATCTATGTTCTTTTCAAGCAACCTATGACACTTTTGATGAAAAAATTAAACCTCAGATCAGAAATTAGTTAGCTAATCTAATTCCAGCAATGAGATCAACAATAGATGAAGATATAATAAGCTGATTCCCTATCTATGCCCAATTTATTGATTCATAAATTCCTTTGAAAACCCTAAACCTAACTATGGATCTGCTCAGACATGGAAGCAGAGAAATCACAAAGAGAATAAGAAGAACTTATAATCAATAGAATAGAAATCCAAAAGGGTTTAGAAATCTTCTCAAGAGATGTATAGTCAGATATTCCTCTCCCAAAGCAATAGGTCTGAATAGAAAATAAAGCGTAGCCTAAACAATGGCTGAAAAAATCGAAATATATGTCTAAAACACGTTCTGGGTTGGAACTACACCGAAAGAGGGAATTAAACCAAAAATTCCTTTTTCTGAGCTTTGGATAAATAAGGCTGGATTGATCGATCCAGGTGTGGATCAATCAATCTGGGTGTGGATCGATCGTTTTGTCTGAGCTCGATCGATCTGAAACAAATTGTAAACTTGGCAGCGGCTTGGATCGATCGATCCAACCTTGGATCGATCGATTTGGAGGTGGATCGATCGTTTGTCGCCTGCTCGATCGATCTGGAATGATGCGTAACTTTGGCTGGCAGCTTGGATTGATCGATCAAAGGTTGGATCGATCAATCTGAGGTCGGTACGATTGGTCCGTCAAGTTTGGTCAATCTGGTATGAATCATGTTTTTCCACTGAATTGGATCGATCGATCCAGGTAGGGACCGATAGATCTGAGCTCCAAAATACTCCATTTCAAGCTGTTTTGCATCCATCCTTGCTCCATATGCATTAAACTCCATCCAAACGTGTTTTAACCTGATAAGACTCTAAAAATACCAAAAAGACTTCAAAAACCTCTTCAAAAACAACTTAGAAAACCCAAAATATGCAATACATCAACCTCGTGGACCGTCCTCACCCAATCAAGGACAACCATTTGGACCTTGCAAAGCTTGATTGGACCTTGCAAAGCTTGAGAAGATGAAGATCCTTGAACGAGCACGAATCAACCCCGACCAGATTGGATATAGGTACCATTCTCCACCATATACCATGAACACCATACTACTTCCATCACGAGTTGGTACCCTTTTACAAGTGAGTATCACTCATCTCTTCCAAAAAGACCGTCTACCACTCACTCTTGGTAAATTTACCAAGGCTAAGGGGATTGCTTCCTTTGCTTCTCACCATGTCATATGCAACCCTCCGGCGAGTGACACCACTAGTCCTGAGGAAGAGAGAGCACTACGGATTACAGCAGAGAAGCAGCTAGCAGAGTATCTTGCAGCCACCAAACTTATGGGGAGATTGACCTCAGATACCGGACACCAGTATTAGTCCACCACCGAGCACCAGAATCTCCTGAAAAGTTTAAGGTTCACTCATTCTATCTCTATCTTTATCTTTCATTTTTTTCCCTTTTAAGATTGGATTTATTCACACTGGGGGCAGTGCGATTCCAGTCTGGGGGATTTTATCCGTTTTACTCACGCATTTTTTCTTTTGAGTCATTTTCATGTCTTTTTATTCGATTTTATGTGGTTTTATTGAGTCAAGTTTGTAGAAAACTATGACCCTATGATATGATGATTTTGACTTAAAGAATTTTCCGATACATTCCCTAAGGACAAGTTTTGTAGGATTCACTAAACGGACAATACCTAGAAGCTCACCGCTAGACCTTTCTCCATAAAGTTTCATCCTACTGAGAACGATGTTGGAACGGACGTTAACTCCACTCTATTTGAACCATAATCCTGACTTCAATTATTTCCCATTAGAGGCGTTAGATCAGGGAAACGAGCATCACGTTCAGAACTTCTTATCCTTTTTATCATTCTCCGCTGATCCTGAATGGCCACTCATTTTTAGTGGTTTACCCTTACACCATATATTTTTATTGAGACCTCTCACCGATCTCTTTTTCATTCTTGTCGGCAGATATGCATAGAAACGCGAGAGAGAAATTTCTGACACAGTTTTCCAACCACTTGAAGATGGAGAGCTTGAAGGAATCAAAGAAGAGAAAGAGAGAGTCACGATTTGGTCTACAGAACATTGCATCTCGGAATCAATAAGAAAAGGTACTCACATCTTGTGCTTGAGAATTGTAAATTTATGTACTGTTTCCCCTTTCACCAAAAAGAAAAGAAACCAAAAAGAAAAGAAAAGAAAAGAAAATGAAAAGAAAAAGAAAAGAAAAGAAAATAAAAAGAAAAGAAAAGAAAAGAAAAATAAGGAAAGGAAAGTAAACGGTTACAAAATAATCTCATAAGTACAAAAAATCCTGAGAAGAAGTTATGAAGATGGTGCAGAGAACCCCACAGAAACATCTAAGTATGGGGGAACCAGAATATGAAAAGAAGTAAAGGAACAAGGTGTTGACATGAAGAAGTGGTTGGAAGCTGTGAACATCAATGGGTTCATACTCTCTTGCTGGTCTGCGACATAGCTGCTCTCTGAGAATCATGGTACTCCCTAAACACTTTAACTCCACTTAAACACCAAAGGCCCTTTTTATACCAAGCGTCGTCTACCCCGAATGATGTCTTCTCTTGAGAAATCCATGCCACCCATAATGAATGTAAGGAGTTGACTAAAGTGAATTCGAAGGTCTCCGGATGGTTTGAGATGGAAAGATCAGAGATTGAGAATGTTGTGAGTCTATAGTGAGAAATTTTTGATTAAAAATCCCGACTTACTCCGACCTAAGGACCTAACCCCAAGACCAGGCTCGGCCCATTGCCTCCATGTTCACCAAATGACGTAGTTTTGATGCCTCTTGACCTAATTTCGTGGGAGAGCCTATATAAACACTCCTTAGGGTTTTGGAAACCTTGAGCACTACCACTCACAAGAAGAACGCCCAAGGACAGCCTCTCTAGGAACCTTCATCTATTGTTCTTCATTATTTCTCTTTTCCACTCTTTGTACTCTCTATTGGGAAGACAAGATCTCTTATGTGACATCTAGAGAAGTTTCCTTTGAACCCCCTTTGTTATATTGATTCGTTTATGATGTTCCCTTCAATTTCTATTGCGTTTCTTTACACCATGAGCGAGTAGTTCTCTTGTTGGGTTTAATGGGGTAATATCTTAGAAAAACATGGTGGCATTCACTTAGGTTGTTAGATCCAATTTTCATCTAGATTATGAGTTCTCTTGGGATATCTTTTACTTAATGCATGTTGCTTGAATTGATCACCAAGCACTGATTTAGGATAATAGGAGCGCTATCCGCGTAAACCTACTTCTCGGAACTAATATTACCGAAGCTTTGTGTTGTAACCTGCGATAGTTGAGTTATAGGACTTTGTGAACATATCAAAATTGTTTATACGGCTGGTCTAAGCATGTTGTTACCTGCGGAAGTTGAGTACCAGGATGTGGTGACTTAAGACGCATATGTCATTAACTATGGATTGGGTGTGTATCCATGTTTGTAGTTGAGAACCATTGATGAAAACCCAATTGCATTTAGATCTATCACCTACTTGGTAGAACCATGGAAACCTTAGATAAATCCTAGATGCCCAACTCCTAATCATATAGTTTACAAACCAATTATTCACTTTGCTTTCATTCATTCATTTGCATCCATTCACTAGGAAACACAAAACCAAAACCCCTTATTGCAGTGTCTTAGTTTGATACCTTTGCTTTAATTTAATCAGCGTACTTGTTACTTTCTGTGGGATCGATACCTTAAGTACTACTACTGATTTGCTGTGCACTTGCAGTTCATTCATTGTGTGGTTTCCTTGAGAAAAACTTTACAACACATCAAGTATTCCCTAATTGATTTACCTATCTCTAGCTTTTAAATCATCTGAACTTACCCCACATTCATTCTATTATTTCATTATTGCATTGCTTTTATTTCATTAATTTTATTAGTGTTTCGCTTAATTCGAACAAAGGTGGGGCCCACGAGCGTAGAGAGGGTGTGGGGTCCAAGGGTCTAGAGAGGGCGTCAGGTGCTCACGGACGGTGGTGGTCGGAGTGTTAAAATTGACGTGGCCCAGCAGAAATTTTAAAGAGGAAGTACTCACGGTTAGGATCAGAGACAGCATGAGTGATGACAGATGATGAATCTTAACCAAGGAAGATTGCCACGCTCAATGTTAGAATGATAAATGTGCTCAGAAGTAACTATCCTTGGCAAAGTCGTTAAGGCTTTATTGCAACTCTGAGCATTGAACAGAATCTTCCAGCCATGAAAAGAAGATAAGAGTACTGAGATATTCAATATCACCTCACGATGCAGGGGTTGTTTAAAAGGATTTCTTACCACCAACGCTAACATCTCATATTGTACCTAAAACATAATATGATGTTGTCTAAAATGACTTAAGCTCTCCAAATCCCAGTACAAACTATGTATTTCAGCGTGAAGTCATAAGATTATCCAAGAATAGGATCTCGTACTATGAAACAAAGTCTCACCCACATCATTTTTAAGAATCCAAGCAGCAGCACTATTGTTAATATCATCAACCCAATATTATATTTTGAAAGGACCGTATCCATTTTTTTAAAACAGATAATAATATGCCCATATATGTTAATATCTCTAAATTCCAAATAATTTTACAATTTACAAAAATCACCAATTAATTCAGATTAACTATTTTAACCATCACTAATTCAATACTCAAAAAATTAAACATTTAATCCAACAAATCAAAACCTCACAAAACCGAGTCCTAAATCATCCTTCTCTTTTCGCTATGATTCCACGATCACACTTTTCTTTTACCTGCATCAATAAACAATGATGCATCAGCATTTGGAAAACCAAACACTGAGTAGAGCAGTCCTCCCGCACTAACATGGATTTAATTCACAGAAATAATGCAATACAAAAATATGTAAATCATACAAACATCCAATCAATAATATGTCATGACTCTCATCCACTGATCTACACAGAAAACCATATTACTCTATTCACTATTCCAGAATTAATCCTATGGTCATGCACTCACCTTAACCTAAAAGTGATCCCTTGACTGCAACAGATCTCGAAAGATCTAGACATTCAGAAAGTTCTAGGGTTCCTTAAGGAGCTAAGAAACTCAGCAACACTCTCTTTTACATGCCCTTCCACCAAATACAATAACAAAGCATCATCCAGCCTAAATTTGAAAATTGGAAAAACAATAACAGAAACGATCTACCTCAAATATAGAGTCTGGAATCAAAATCTAACCATCCAATTCCAATCTTCACCGTTGAAACTCAATCCCTAGATGTCCTAAAGCTACCCCCAAGGTTTCATGATGATCTGACTATATATGAACTCGCGATCTCTCTTTGAATCCACGTTGGTTCAAATCACGTCTGAAACAGAGAACCTCACAAAATCATGAATAACCTTTAGAATATTAACTCAAATCAAAAACCACAAATTGGAACATCTAGGTCTAAGGCCTAGCTATAATTCCACAAATTTTCGTTACCTTTGGAAACAATCTGCTAAGTCGAACCTCTTTCCTACCACGGCATATCAGATCTGCATGCATCCTCTTTATGTGCAAGCTCCCCTTAATCTCTTTCAACCACACCCAACTCTCTCTCTGTTCTCTTCTGCTTTCACAGCACACACATATATCTCTCTTCTTTCCTTCTCTTGGTGAGAAAGGAAGACAACACAGGCTCTTCTCTTTCAGTCTCTTGCTCTCACGCCACAGCCTCTCACTTTCACTCTCTCACGCCACACAACACCAACAAACTCAGCTCTCTCTTTCCTCTGAGGTGTAGGCGACGAAAATGAGAAGAACGAATATGGCTGGGCGATGAAAATAGAGGAGAAATAGGGTTGCACTAAACCATCCGTTTTAGGATTTTATTTTTATTTATTTAATTTAAAACATAATTTAAATTAATCCAAAGGTGAATTAAAGTCCCCCCTGATTTAATTATTAAATCTGCAAACCGGCTCCTTGAACCAAAACTGGAGTTACACAAACTCCACTCCTAATCTCGATAGTAGTAATTGATCATCAATTCTTAAATCCTCTGAAAAAAATTCCGTCATAAAATTTTTTGTTTTTGGGACACGGGCGTTACAATTCTCCCCACTAACATAGATTCGTCCTCGAATCTAATGCCTCAAATCATCCACAATGAACTTAACCCATACTTATCTCAAAAACTCGACCTATATTTGACCAACCTGGCTAACACAAACTGATCACAAGATTAACAATTATCGACCTCCGAAGTCCACATTCAGTCACTATGCTTAAGACTCTGGTCATAACTCATTTCTCACCACTCAAACTCATACATCTCCACTCTAAGACACCACGTCCTATGAGTTCTGGGTATCGATACCACTCCGCTCTCAGGCCACAAAATCATTTCAAGCTCTCGGTATCCAACTCATGCCACTCCACTTTGGGCAATATAACCTTATGAGCTCTCGGTAGTCACATACCACTCCACTCTGGCTATACACCTTACGAGTTCGCGGCATCACACTCATACCACTCCACTCTTGGCAGTATAACCTTACGGGTTCTCGGTATCAGATACCATTCCACCTTGGGCTATATACCTTACGAGTTTTGGGTATCATAGTCATAGCACTCCACTCTAGGATGTATAACCTTACGGGTTCTTGGTATCACATACCACTCCACCTTGGGCTATATATCTTACGAGTTCTGGGTATCAGAGGAACTATCCATCCTCCCTAAAGTTATACAGGACCAATCTGTCCTTTACAATGACCACACATGTCAAAAGCTCTCACGATTGAAACTACCTCCCGTGATCCGTGTACGACCTCACAATAATATTGCCATCACATATTCCAAACAAAAAATATCCTATTTTCCATAACCAATACTCATGTCATCTCACCACATACCCAATCATTCAGGGTACCCACATAATCTCTTTCCGATTATAACTCAAGTTTTTAAATCTCCATAAAAAATAAAACTCTTTCCAGAACCTCATGTTCCCTTATTCTCATGACAATACCAGACATCAACAATAAGAACTATCCATCTTACTAAATTCATTAAGAATTACCTAACCATGAGATTCAGTTCCTCAGAATCTCATCACCACGTATTCGAACTCTTCGAATATCCACATAACATATCCTATTCCTCAAGATATACACTCACTATAGTCCATTTATGGAATGTCACCACATGATAATCTATAAATAAGACTACCACCTACCTCATATCTTCTACTTCAGGATATTAAAACAACATGTCCAATAACCTCGGACATCACCACAACATATCCAATACCTCAATATATCTACAAAATGTATTATATTCTAGAATGTCTAACACAGCATATCCTAATTATTGGATATCAGCCCCATACTCTAAAATCTCATTAAAGTTTTTCTTAATCAATTCAAGGACGCTCTTGTTCCTTTACGATTAAAAATATGGAACTCACCAGCCATCTTTATTAAAATGCTTACCCACATCTATTAATTTCTACTTGTAACAATTGTTTCTGTCTCCGAAAGAAAAATACACTCACAACAGGAACTGGGAAACATGGATGACAAATTCTCCCCCACTAGAAATGGTCTGTTTTCGAAGCTCAAACCTCGATCGTGAATTCTTCTCAAACAACTTGGAGAATTCCATTTCCATCATCCTCTCTTATCCCCAAGTTACCTCCACCACAACATCATAAGTGAGACCTTGATCATTGGACCTTCTGTCCTTTGATGTGTTTGGTTCTTCTCTCAAGAATAACCATTGGCCTTTCCTCAACCAAGACTGAAGATCAAAAATCTTAGCCAACACCTCCCTAGCCTTATGCTAACATCCACATATGTTAATGCAGACATATCATCTTGTACTGACACGCCCCACCAACCGGAACGATCCCACACACCACGGACTGAACGTAGTCCCAGATATGAATTGGTTAAGACCCACCTCTCAACAATGAGAACTCAGAGCCTACCCTCTGACTCTCTGCTAATAACTTAGATCTATGCTCGTAACCAAAAGCTCAACTTAAGCTTCTTGAAACTAACTAGTTTCTCAAGCTTAACCTTTCAGATCACTCTAGATCTCGTCTGCATAAGAATCCAGGCACCTGCTACCCTCAGAATATTTACCACCTTCTGCAACATCACTTAGTTACCAAGTTTACCAACACCACCTGATGCGACCCTAGCTCTCGTGTATGCATCCGAGGACGATCCGGACCAGTCCGAATGCGAGGTTACCCGAGCCGACGAAGACGAACTCCCGAGAACATCGGCTTTCGCCCCAAGCTTCCCGAAGGACGGGACAAGGTCGAGAAGCCAGAAGAAGTACCGGGTCCAACTTAGTGCCTTTGTGGAGCAAGCTGTTGAGAGCTTCCTGAGGGTGCACGATAAGGACTTCATCCTTAGCATTCTCACCATTACTCGGTGAGACGCGAAAGACGCCAAGGATGAGCACTCTTTTCCCCCACTTGGGTTTTTGACCCTACGTGGTTTTACCAAGGGGTTTTTAACAGGATTCAAACTTGGCGCACCATACTCGACCCCGAGTAACTTCCCGAGGAAAGTTACCGAGTGTGGTTTTATCTTTTCTGAGGAGTTCACCGCTTAACCAAGCTCATCTTCTTATCCTTATCGTGTTTTTATTCAAGCAGTCCTACAAAGGACACGCTAGACCTTTGCCAAGCTAA
This sequence comes from Cardamine flexuosa, assembly GCA_963555745.1. Taxonomy (NCBI): domain Eukaryota; kingdom Viridiplantae; phylum Streptophyta; class Magnoliopsida; order Brassicales; family Brassicaceae; genus Cardamine; species Cardamine flexuosa. The sequence goes on along the minus strand of OY743221.1, from coordinate 13,532,696 downwards.
ACCCTAATAAAGGGCTCGGCTATATAAGCACGAGATCTCGAGTTGTAATAGGGTTAGCCAATATTGAAATAAAGTTTTTTTTACAATCATTTGCTCATCTCATTTGATCCGAGTCCATTCTCTCATTTGAAACCCAACGATTTTTGTAGTCGAGCTTGAATCGTTGTTCATTCGTATCGATAGCTCCTTCATAGCTCTCGTGGCCAAATATCGATCCACCGTTCTTTCGTCCATCTCTATCGCATTACCACTTGTGAATCCTTGTAGTCAGAAACATTCCACGACTATCCCACCGTTCGTTGCTCGAGTCATCCCATCGATCTGTTCCGTTTGATCCGACCATCCGCGACGAGTCATCCAGTTCTGATACGGCGACATAACCTCGGGTCCATACTTGGGCTCGTGTTATTGGTATCAGAGCTTAGGCTTCGTGGTAAAGGTTGTGTCTTTCTTTTCCTTTCCGTTCATTTTTGTATTTTTCATCGTTCGTTTTGCTTAACATACCATAGAAAAACCATAAAATGTCATATTGTTTTCATTCATCAAGTTTTTATGTTGATAGCTTGAGTTTTTATTTAGGGTTCATCTGCTGTTCTTGTTACTTTCACCATTGTTGTTTGAGTTCCAATACGGGGAAGAAACGTCTTTATCTCGATCCTGGGCGAGTCCTTGAATGAGATTAGGCCACGTCGCTCTAGGGTTTTGGTTGTGTGGTTTAGGTTGATAGCGCGTCATTTCATTCTAGTCGTGTAGGGATTTTTCCCTTTGCCTTTCACGCGTCTCATTATTATCCACTCGTTTCAAAATCGATCCATTGCACGTGCTTTGACCGAGTAAACTCTCACTTCTTACCGTGTCTTTCTTACGAGGTATGGGTTTTCACCGAGAGTTACCTAGCTTTCTAGTTGTCAACGCAACACCGAGCCCCATCATTCATCGTGATTGTTTACCGCCACTTACTGGCCCACTTCGAAGGGTGCAGTCCGTACTCCCCGAGTTCACCGGCTGATACATCTCCACAAGCGACACCGGTCAACCAGTCCGGCCAACCGCTTTGGGCCGTCATCCGCCTTGTCGGACAACCGGGCCAACCAAGCCTCGCCAGACTTTATCTCCGACCACTTTACCCTGGCGACTATACTCCGCCGGCCGGACTCCACTGTCTGTATTACTCCGACGACTGGACCACCGTTACTCCGCCGTCCGTAAAAATTTGAAATTCTTCCGATGTCCATACTGATCCATTTTCAAAGGCCGATCCACCTCCTCCGCCACCTGATCTAGGAGCTCTATTGGCTAGGATCCAAGCTAGGCTCGATCAGCTTGATGCTCGTTTGGTGGCTAATCAGCCCCCACCCATAGTGGTTCTGCCACTTCCCGATCCACCGGACGATGGTGAACCCAACGCCCAGAATCCTCCCCAAGCTGCTGATGGAACCAATTCTGAAGGGAAAGGAGACTACTATGGGCCTCGTAGAGCCAGACCGCATCGTTGGAATGATCCCCCCGCTTACGATCAAGATGATCGTGGTCCACGACTGGAAGCTCCCGGACATAAGCTTACCCTTCCCACCTTCGCTGGGAAGGTTGATCCCGAAGCTTACCTTGACTGGCAACGACGTATGGATCACGTGTTCGATTGCTATGAGTATCCAGAAGCAAAGAAGGTTACCTATGCTGCGGCTCAGTTCACAGATAACGCCCTTACTTGATGGGATCGTGATCTTGCCGAGAGAAGATGACAACATGAAGCCATGATTCCTTCTTGGGAAATCATGAAGTTTGTCATGAGGCGACGCTATATTCCTCCCATGTATCACCGAGAGCTTCAAAAACGTTTCTAAAACCTACAACAAGACTCCCAGTCCGTAGAGGAGTACTTTGAGGAATTCGAGCATGTCCAGAACCGACTCCAACTCAACGAGTCGGAAGAGACTCTTATGGCTCATTTCTTGGATGGAATTCGAGCATTGTCCGGGAGGCCGAGAGACAACGATATGGCGGCTTTTAGGAACTTCTCCACCTCGCCATCCATATCAAGCAACAGATCAAGCGCAAATCTGCTAGCGCCATCCGGCCCAAGATCCAGGCCAACCCGAGTTGGTCCCCAAACCTATCCTCACCCAATGCTGCTAATCGGTTCCCGGATAAAGGGAAAACGGTCACTGTTGACTCCTAGTTCAAGACTCGACAGCCGGAAGGTCCCAAGGACCCTCGGCAAGACGTTAAGCGTAATGCTAATCCACGAAGGAGTCGGGACGTGATCTGTTATAAGTGTCAAGGATGGAGACACTTTGCCTGCGAGTGTCCGAACAGCCGGGTCATGATCCTTACTCCGGAAGGCCAATACGAGTCCGAAGATGAGGCTCCCGGGAAGACAACCAAAGGGGAGGATGAAGTAATCATGCTACCCAAGGGCGATGTAGAGTATCCTGATTATGGAGAGCTACTCATATTTTGATAGACGCTCAGCACTACCATTGCTCCGAACATCGCGTCCCAACGCGACAACCTCTTTCATACCGTTGCACCGTCAACGGGAAGGTTTGTGGGTTAATTATTGGTGGGGGCTATTGCACAAACGTTGCAAGTGTCCACTTAGTGGGGAAACTGTTCCTCCCTACTACTCCTCATCCTTGTTATTATAAACTATGTTGGTTAACTAATCATAACATGGTAACCGTTAGTGAACAAGTAGAAGTTCCATTTAGGATTGGTCAATATCGGGACTTGGTCCACTGTGATGTGGTTCCGATGCAAGCTGGACACGTCCTACTCGGACGTCCATGGCAGTTTGACAAGGATGCCACTAATAACTGTCGCACCAACTTTTACTCGTTTATGCATGATAGTAGGCGAATCAACCTAGCTCCTTTGTCACCGGCTCAAGTTCAAGAAATGCAAATTAAATTGTCTAAGGATGTTAGTGATAAGTCTAACTATATTATTAATGCGCAAGATATTCGTAAATCATTGAGCATGGGTTCCCAAGCATTACTAATGGTTTACCGCGAGAATTTCCACGTAGGTACCTAATGTGTCGTAAAGTTTTCCTCAAAGGGATCACACAGTGAATAGGCTGCAAGTGCACAGCAATTAATCGTAGTACTAAAGGTATATCGATCGCACAGAGAGAGAAGATGTATTGCAAATTAAGAGGAACAAATAAAGAACTCAATAATAAATAGGGGTTTTGTGTCACGCAAAGCAAATAAAATGAATCTAAATCAATATGAGATGAATGTTGGGCGCTTAAGGGGGTCTCTAGGGTTCAATGATCTGTCTATTCGAAATAAGTTCAATGTAATGCATGTCTACTCTAAGTCTCGGACTATGAAACACAAAAGTTTGGCTATCCTATTGTTATAGAGAAAACCGGCTGAAATCAACTAATCTTATTACTCAACAATCGCAGGCAATAACATAGGTTTCAAATCATTAAAGTCAAGTTCAATCCTAATCCATAAGACACCATAACTAAGGGGTATGTGCTTGTTATGACGGGATACTCATCAAATCTAGGTTCCAACACACTAAGCAAACGGTTCGAATTACTTAAATGCCTAAGATCAATAGCTAGTTCATGACTCTAACTATATGCATTAAGAATGAGATAAGACCGGAAGACAGTGTAAACGGATATGCAAATACAATAAAAATCGCCACTCAAAATACAATTATCATCTCACCCCATTGACTGACCCTTTATACCAAACTGGATAATCTACTCGGCCATGCTCAAGGTTGTCATCGATGATATGAAAGAGTAAAACATAGATCTAATGCAATAAGGTAAAGGTTTAGAGATTACCTCTTTAGATCCAAAAATAACAAGATGTAAGGACTTCTCCTTTGACAAAATTACAAAAGAATATAGAGAGAGATGGTGGAAGTTCAAAACTTCAGCGAGATCAAGTTGCTTATGCGGCTCCTTGGAGATGGTGTTGGCTTCTTGAGGTGGTGATGGTTTTTCTAGGGTTTATGTGGTGAACTTAGGTGTTGGTTTGAAACTTTGATGAGGCACACGAAACCCTAGCTTCATAGACTTGTATATATAGGCCTTGGGCGCAAGAGATTGGCTTCTAGGGTTTAGGAAGGGAAGACTCGTCATCTTGATGAGTGTGGAGGCAATGGGCCGAGCCTAGTGATGGCCCAAGCTTCTAAGGCGGTGAAGAAGGCTGGCCTCGGTCACGAGCTTAGTGACCAAGGTTTGGTGCTTTTGGCGCTGGTTTGACATAGCTTTATCTTCTGGGATGCATCTTCCAAACGGCTGAATGGATCGCTCTGATTCTTGTCCCATACGAATTTTGACTCTTCAAGCTTTCCAATGATATAGAGAAATACAATTTAGGTTCACAGAAAAGTCTTCAAATGTTATCAAACTTCTGATGCTTTGAAACTGCCTCAAAACGGGTCTTTGCTCCTTCTTGATCCATATTCCCATAAAACCTGTAAAACCTCTTTGACACTAACAGTACTTGATAATAGCCTATTCAGCTTTGAAATCATACCAAATCTCTCTTAAAACAATATGAAAACCATAGTAAAAACGGGTCAAAATACGATGTTATCAGTACCCCGGAACAAGAGCTGCCGGAAGAAATCAAGGGAGCGTTGGACAAGTACCAGGACGTGTTCCCCGAAGATATGCCTCCAGGCTTACCTCCACTCCAAGGGATCGATCACCAGCTCAACTTCATCCCTGATGCATCCTTACCGAACCGTCCCACCTATCGTGTCAACCCCGAAGAGGCCAAGGAGCTCGAGAGCCAAGTGGCCGACCTGATGTCGAAGGGATACATCCGGGAAAGCCTTAGTCCATGCGCAGTGCCTGTCCTATTGGTTCCCAAGAAGGACGGAAGCTGGAGAATGTGTGTGGACAGCCGTCCCATCAACAACATCACCGTCAAGTACCAGCACCCAATTCCCTGGCTCGATGATATGCTTGATGAGCTAAGCGGGTTGGCCATATTCTCAAAGGTTGACATGAAGAGTGGGTATCACCAGGTTCGAATGCAGGAAGGTGATGAGTGGAAGACCGTGTTCAAGACTAAGCAGGGCTTGTACGAGTGGCTCGTTATGCCATTCGTATTATCGAACGCCCCGTCCACTTTCATGTGGTTGATGAACCACATGCTGAGGGCGCATATCACCCAGTTCGTTGTACTTTACTTCGATGATATATTGGTCTATAGTAAGACCCTTGCCGAGCATGTTATGCACCTAGAAGCGGTCTTACAAACCTTACGTGAAGCCGAGCTCTATGCCAACCGCAAGAAGTACGTATTTAGAGCGTCCGAGCTCGTGTTTTTGGGTTTTGTGTTCAGCTCAGAATGTTTGAAGGTGGATAGTGAGAAGATCAGGGCCATCGAGGAGTGGCCTACCCCTACCAACACCAGCCAGGTTCGGAGTTTCCATGGCTTGGTCAGTTTCTATCGCCGGTCAAGCCTTTAGCAAGCTCAAGCGACGTCTCACCCAAGCACCCTTACTGGTTCTTCCCAACTTCCAGCGCACGTTCGAGATCGAGTGCGACGCATCCGGTATCGGTATTGGGGCCGTGCTCACTCAAGGAGGTCGGCCCGTGGCATACTTCAGCGAGAAGCTTAGTGAGGCTACCCTTAACTAGCCGACGTATGATAAAGAGGTGTATGCACTCGTGCAAGCTTTGGAAACTTGGCAGCATTACTTACTTTCCAAAGAGTGTGTGACCCACACGGATCACGAGACATTGATGCATCTCCGTGGTCAAAGCAACCTCAAGCGGCATCATGCTAAGTGGCTTGAATTCATTGAGATATTCCATTATGTGATAAAATACAAGAAGGGAAAAGAGAACGTTGTTGCCAATGCTTTGTCCCGGCGCCACGCATTGATCACCACCGTAGAAGCAAAAGTACTCGGTTTCACGACGCTTAAGGAGCAGTATGCAGATGACCTGGGGCTAGGGGAATGTTATCGGGATCACGAGAAGGGAGCCTACAAAGACTTCTACATCCACAAAGGATTCCTGTTCAAGAAGAACCGGCTATGCATTCCCACTAGGTCAATACGGCAGATATTACTTTGTGAAGCTCATAGTGGCAGCTTTATGGATCATTTTGGGGTCAACAAGACGATGGGAATGCTCCGAGAGCATTTTTACTGGCCAAAGATGTGGAGCATGGTGGAAACATACTGCGGCTGTTGTCTTACTTGCCTAAAGGCCAAAACCCGTACCCACCCGATGCAAGGATTGTACCATCCACTTCCCATCCCAACCTCACCATGGATTGATCTTTCGATGGATTTCCTGACCGGGTTACCAAAGTTGGAAGATAAGGATTCGATCATGGTGGTGGTCGATAGATTCTCAAAGATGGCGCACTTTGTACCCTGTGCCCGCACCTTAGATGCATCCATGAACACGGGTCTTTTCAAGCGGGAAGTTTTCCGGCTACACGGGTTACCGAGGACAATCGTGTCGGATCAAGATCCAAAATTTCTTGGGCATTTCTGAAGAACACTATGGAAGCGTTTGAAAACCTAGCTTTTGTTCTCCACGATCGCCCATCCCCAGACTGACGGACAGATGGAAGTCGTCAACCGTTCGCTGGGATCCCTACTCCGGGCAGCCATCGATCTAAACCGAGAGAATTGGTTGGTCTGTATACCCTTCGTGGAGTTTGCGTACAACCGCTTTGAGGCGGTCAATGGTTTCACTCTCCTGACCTAATTAGATATGCTTCCATTGCCTCTGGGAAAGGTTCAGGAACAAGACGGTGTCGCCAAGGCTGAGTTCATCAGGGAGTTACATGCACGAGTCCGAGAAACTATTTCGAAGCGGACCGAGCAATACAAGCGTAAGGCCAACCAGGGAAGACGTCCGTTGTACTTACAACTGGGGGATTGGGTTTGGGTGCACCTCCGGACCAAGCGTTACAAAAATCAACGACGCGGCAAGCTTCACGCTCGGGGAGCCGGACCCTTCCAGATTCTCGAGCACACCAACTCGAAAGCCTATCGGCTGGAAATCCCAGGTAAGTCAAAAGCTTCTACCACTTTCAACATAACTGATTTAGCTCGTTACGATGCAGGAGAAGAGTAAGTTTTGAGGAAAAAACCGAAGCAAGAGGAAGGGAATGATGCGACCCCAGCTCTAGCTTATGCATCCAAGGACGATCCGGACGAGTCCAAATGCGAGGTTACTCGAGCCGATGAAAACAAACTCCCGAGAGCATCGGCTATCGCCCCAAGCTTCCCAAAGGACAGGACAAGGTCGGGAGGCCAGAAGAATTACTGGGTCCGACTTAGTGCCTTTGTGGAGCAATCTGTTGAGAGCTTCCCGAGGGTGCAAGGGAAACCGGTCACCGAGCCAATGGTAACCAAGAACGATAAGGACTTTGTCCTTAGCGTTCTCACCATCACTCGGTGAGACGCGAAAGATGCCAAGGATGAGCACTCTTTTTCCCCACTCTGGTTTTTGCCCCTACGTGGTTTTACCGAGGGGTTTTTAACAAGGCTTCAAACTTGGCGCACCACACTCGACCCCAAGTAACTTCCCGAGGAAAGTTACCGAGTGATGTTTTATCTTTACCGAGGAGTTCACCGCTTTACCGAGCTCCTCTTCTTATCCTTATCGCGTTTTTATTCATGCAGTCCTACAAAGGATACGCTAGACCTTTGCCAAGCAAAACCCTAATGAAGGGCTTGGCTATATAAGCACGAGATCCTGAGTTGTAATCGTGTTAGCCAATATTGAAATAAACTTGTTTTTACAATCATTTGCTCATCTCAGTTGATCTGAGTTCATTCTCTCATTTGAAACCCAACAATTCTCGTAGCCGGGCTTGGATCATTGTTTATTCGTATCGATAGCTCCTTCATAGCTCTCGTAGCCAAATATCGATCCACCGTTCTTTCGTCCATCTCTATCGCGTTACCTCTTGCGAATCCTTGTACGACTATCCCACCGTTCGTTGCTCGAGTCATCGCATCGATCAGGTTCCGTTCTATCCGACCATCCGTGATGAGTCATCCAGTTCCGATACGGCGACATAACCTCGGGTCCATACTCGAGATCATGTTACCACCTCTCACTAGTGCGGTTTACTACATGTTACGGAGAAATCCTTCCTTGATCCAATAAGCGTTGGCGAGCCTCGCTGCTCCCAACTTATTTTCATGGATCCCAATTCTCGAGTAACAATAAATCCCCCCCCCCCTCTTGATCTTTCCTTTTTGGGAAACTTTTCCTTTTTAGGCCCCTTACCTTTTTGGCCACATTTCCTTTTAGGAAACTTTCCATTCTAGACAGCTTTCCATGTTTGGAAGCCTTCCACTCTAGGAAAATTTCCATTTTAGCAAACTTTCTATATTTGTAAACTTTTCGTTTTAGGCAACTTTACATTTTTGGAAACTTTCTATTTTAGGCAACTTCAGCCCCGAACCATACCACTCATGGTTCATTCTTCCTGAAGTTCTCCGGAACTCTCTTGGAACCCTTTTGGAACTGTTTTGAACTCTCTCTAGACTCCTCTGGACTCTTCCTAACTCTCTCAGAACTCCTCAGACCTCTTTCGAAGCTCTCCCAAACTCTATCGGGACTTCTTCGGAATCCCAGCTCAATCTTTCCAAGGAATACTTACAACTACACATATTCAACCTTGCATCTCACGCAACCCACTCCAGATAGCGGACATTCAAACAACCTGATACTCCACTAAGTATCTACTTGAACAGAAATTCTGCTCTAACATCAACCACCACTTCTATGCATCTGCTCCTACACCCTCAGATAAGATGAAAGCTTCTCCCGTGGCACTATTGGAGCCTAAACTGATACTACTCCCAATATTTGCTCTGAGAGGATGATCAAAAGATCCGCAATTTGATCGTCTCGGGCCTGAGCTAACCTGCTGCAACTCCCGCAGCACCCGCTACTCTGATACCATATTGAAACAACCGCACCCATTTAAAAAAAATAGATTATAATATGCCCATACATATTAATATCTCTAAATTCCAAATAAATTCTACAATTTACAAAGATCACCAATTACTTCAATTAATTCGGATTAACTATTTTAATCATCATTAATTCAATATTCAAAAATGAAACTTTTAATCCAACAAATCAAAACCTCACAGAACCGAGTCCTAAGTCATCCTCTTCTCTTCGCCATGATTCCACGATCACACTTTTCCTTTACCTGCATCAAGAAACAATGATGCATCAACATTTGGAAAACCAAACATTGAGTGGAGCAGTCTTCCCGCACTAACATGGATTTAATTCACAGAAATAATGCAATATAAAAATATGTCATGGCTCTCATCCACTGACCTACACAGAAAAGTATATTAATCTATTCACTATTCCAGAATTAATCATACGGTCATGCACTCACCTTAGACTAAAGGCGATCTCTTGACTGCGCAACGAACAGATCTCGAAAGATCTAGACATTCAGAAAATTCTAGGATTGCTTAAGGAGCTTAGAAACTCAGCAACACTCTCTTTTACATACCCTTCCACCAACTACAACAACAAAACATCATCCAGCCTAAATTGGAAAACTGGAAAAGCAATAACAGACACAATCCACCTCAAATATAGAGTCACGAATCAAAATCTAACCATCCAATTCCAATCTTCACCATTGGAACTTAACCCCTATATGTCCTAAAGCTACCCCCAAGGGTTCGTGATGATCTGACTATATATGAACTCGTGATCTCTCTTTGAATCTACGATGGTTTAAATCACGTCTGAAACAGAGCACCTCACGAAACCACGAATAACTTTTAGAATATTAACTCAAATCCAAAACCACAAATTGGTACATCTAGGTATAATGCTTATCTATAATTCCACAAATTCTCGTTACCTTTGGAAACGAGCTGTTAAGTCGAACCTCTTTCCTACCAAGGCATATCAGATCTGCATGCATCCTCTTTATGTGCAAGCTCCCCTTAATCTCTTTTAACCACACCCAACTCTCTCTGTTCTCTTCTGCTTTCACACTACACACAGATCTCTCTCTTCTTTCCTTCTCTTAGTGAGAAAGGAAGACAACACAGCCTCTTCTCTTTCACTCTTTTGCTCTCACGCCACAGCCTCTCTCTTTCACTCTCTCACGCCACACAACACCAACAAACTCAGCTCTCTCTTTCCTCTGAGGTGTAGGAGACGAAAATGAGAAGAACGAATATGGCTGGGAGATGAAAATAGAGGAGAAATAGGGTTGCACTAAACCATCGGTTTTAGGATTTGATATTTATTTATTTAATTTAAACTAACCCAAAGGTTAATTTATCAAAACTGCAAACCGGCTCCTTGAACCAAAACCGGAGTTACACAAACTCCACTCCTAATCTTGACATCATTAGTTGATCATCAATTCTTAAATCCTCTGAAACAAATCTTGTCATAACCCTAAAATTTCTGTTTTCCGGAACACGGGTGTTACACATTTAGTAACGTTAATCGGAGGAGGAGCCCAAGATGTTGGGACCGCTGGAAGCTGAGGTTCATTTATGTTAGCATGAGAGTTAACACTTTGAGTAGAAAACCAGGCTTCAGATAATAAGATAGATTTTGCAACAACGAGAGAAGCTGCCATTCGTTGGCTCTAAAAATAATATCATTTCTATCTTTTCATATGTACCATAGAAGCCATGGGACAGCTATTGTCAAATTCTCAGGTATAGAGACGTCCCTACACAAGGATAAGACACATGAAGTTCAGAGAAACAGAGGAGGAAGAAAAATAGTTGCATCTCAAAGGGATTCCAAAGGCTTCCCACATCTCTTTTACCCTCGAGCAATTGAATAACACGTGGGCAAGGATCCATCAATATCCCCCGAGTTAGCAATCTATCTGCAACAACAAATGAACCAGCCAAAGCTCTCCAAAAAAAGTGGCAAATCTTTGGTGAGGTTCTCATCTTCCATACTTTGTTCCATAGGTTATGATCAATAAGAGTATCTCTCACTCGTTCATCTTCCTGATCATCCAATAATGATTCACCCATTGCATATCAAGATTAAGTGGTGTATATACCAGAAGTCGAGAAACCCCAAACAAAGGAATCATTGTGAAAATGTTGTCTGGTGCTAATGATCTGATTAGTATCTCTTTGGTTGAAGATTTCTCTAATCAAAGGAACATTCCATAAGTTCACAGACCCGCATTTTACTCTCTATTTGAGAAACTGACCCCTAATGAGCTCTCGGTTTCCCATAAAAAAGACAAATATCTTCCCAGACCAATGTATCCCTTCCATCACCAGTGGTAAGAAGAATTCCGTTAGCAAGCAAGTCTCTACCAAATAAAATGCTTCTCCACCCATACGAAGGTCTAGAGCTCATTCCACAATCAAATATATTTGAATTTTTGAAATAGCAACTCTTAAGAATCCTTGCAAGAAGAGATGATGGTTGTTCAAAGATTCTCCAAGCTTGTTTACAGAGCAAAGCTTTATTAAATCTCCCAATGTCTCTAAATCCCTAACCTCCATCTTCCTTTTTTTGACACAATTTCTTCCATGGTATCCAAGGTATTTTCTTCTTCTCTTTAATGCTATTCCACCAGAACTCTGTCATAGCACTTGTAATCTTCTTTCATGTTTCTTGAGGAAGCTTAAAACATGACATTGCATATACAGACATATACATAGCTATAGATTTTATTAATACTTCTTTACCACCATGAGACAAAGATTGAGAAAACCATCCATGGAGTTTCGCTTGTAACTTTTCTTTGATGAAGTTCATGATCTCAAACTTTGAAACATTGAAGACTTCGGGTAACCCAAGGTATGATCCTTCTCTGCCTTCTCTTGTAATGCCTAGCATATTCTTAACCAGAGTTTTCGTCTCTTCCTTAACATTCCTACCAAAAATAGTTGAAGATTTTGAAAGTTAATTACTTGTTCAGAAGCCTCACCATATCGATGTAAGCATCACTCAATATACAAACTCTTTGAAACATTAGCCCTGCTCGTACACCTCAAATAAGACCTATGGCTTCTGCTTGATTTAAGATATGTACCAAGGCCTCAGCACACATAATAAACAGAAACGGGGAAAGAGGGCCCCCTTGTCTTATTCCTCGTTCCGGTTTAATGAAGCCATGTGCATGCATGTTGACAAAAACCGAATATGTTACCGAAGTAACACATGACATGATCCACTTCACAGATTTCACATAATCCCATTTTCAGCAAGAATTTCTCCAACCCCCCCCCCCCCCCCCCCACCTCCCCATTCCACCCTATCATAAACCTTTGACATGTCTGTTTTGATAGCCATGAACTCTTCGGAAGCCTCATTGTTATAAGAATATTATCTGAAATGATTCGATCAGAAACAAAGGCTCATTGCGTGTCTGAGATGATGTCAAGTATGAATTTCTAAAAACATGAAGATAAGATCTTTGAATTGATTTTATAATGAACCGAGCATAAGATTATGGGCCTCATATTTTTCATCCTTATCAGGTTAGTGACCTTCAGAATAAGACTGAGGAGAGTAAAGTTCTTCTACCGGGAGGTTAGACGACGTGAAAAACTCCCTAATCTCTTTTATTACGTCTTTTCCAATGATTTCCCAGAACTGTTGATAAAAATTAGCAGTAAAGCCATCAGCTCCATGACCACCACTCCTTTTAATCTCAAAAATTGCCTTTTTATCTCGACATATGTGACAAGCACTGTTAATATATCATTCATGGAGGGTAATACTCTTGGCACAAAGTCCTCAATGAGCTCATCTAGATCCACATATTTAGAACTCGAGAATAATCTGCTGCTATATTTCATTTTAATCTTCCACCGAAATGCTTGTTCCCACTTGAATCTATGATCTTTCCGTGGCCCTTCTCTCTTTCACGCAGTTTTGAAAGTATTAAGTGTTCCATTGTCTCTACTCCTCTCCTTCCAATATTTTTGTTCTACTCAATTTTTACTACAAATTGCTTTCCAATTTATTTTTAAAAATATTGTGTTAAAAGTACCAATTTTTAATAGTTTGAGGGAGTAATTTTTTAATAAATGATAATCCAATAACCCTGCTTTTTGAATGATTTTAACAAATACAAGATCCAACAAGATACAAATTTAAATAATTTTAATATAAAAAAACAAGAAATATTTTTTAATAATTGTAGAAAATCACCAACAGAAATATAAAGTGGGAAGTGAAAGAAACCTTAAATACATTTTAATAATTGATTTAATATGCTCCCTTTTAAACATAAATTCAATATTAACATGTGTCAATAAAGTTTTTTAAAGTATCAAAATATTTAATTTAAGTTTAGTATTGAAATTTTATTTGATTTAAGGTTTATTATATATGTGCTTAGCATGAGATACCATTACCATTTATACTGAAAAGTAAGTTTTTATTTAGTTTAGGATATGATTCATTTTTAGTGATGCATAATTACATTTATTTATTTTGCCTTTTTGTATAATTGATTTTGTTTAATTGGAATTTGGAAGTGTCGGGTCAACCATCTACTGTTTGGTTCCCATAACTAACAAACGCAAATTGTAAAATTATTTAAAGAAATTAATTAAAATACATTTGGCAGCTTACCAACAGTAAAATCGTTCATTCGTTGTCAATAGAAAACTAAATATTGAATAAACAAATATTGACTAGAGAATAATTCAATTTGAATAGAGAATTTTGCTAAAAATGACTCGTCGTGCTATTATTATCAATAGATCATTTTCTTAAATGATTCAACTTTTTTTAGTTGACTTGACTAACCTTTCTAAAAGTTGGATGTACTCACAAAACGTACGGTAATTGTGCTTTCCTTTCTAAATGCATTGTACAAACCTCTATATATAAAGAGGTTCTTCATATTGAATAATATATACGATTCATTCTTACAAATCAATGGGTTCCTCCAAATTGATGGTTACGTTCACTGTTATTGCTATTATGCTAGCCATTTCCTGCGACCTTTTCTCTGGTATAAGTTATTTTTAAATATATTTTCGTGACTATTACAAATAAAACTCATATCCTCTCTAAATTTTCTTTTATTATTTTATGTTCTTAGTTGAAATGGGAATGAGCGTGCAAGCTGCGGCTTGTGCACGAGAATGTACTAAAGAATTCTTAGCCCAAGACTGCTATAAGTATTGTGTAGGTTTGTCTTATAAAAATGGTGTTTGTGTTTTATCTGAAGAAGTTCCTCCCAAAACTTCTACATATCGCTGTTGTTGTTTAGTTTGATTGATTAAATGAGATTAATATGAGGGAAATCTATATAATAATAAAAGAAAATTTGAGTTTGATGGTCATTTTCTTGATGAGATTAAGTGAAACGGATTTATTTATTGAGTTGGATACGATGAGACCATATGATATTTATTTTTAGTTGAATTATTAAAACGAATAAAGAATCGTCAATGAGTTATTTAAACCTGTGTATCGTATTGTTCATAACAATTTTTATATAATAAGTATAATCTAAGAGAAACAGGAAAGGTTTTTTATTTATTTTTGATAAACAAGAGAGTTAAGAAAAAGATAACATTGATAATTTATTATTAGAAGAAAGTACATTTCTCACATTGAGCTAGCAAAGTCATTAGCATCTACCACATCCATGATTTTCGGTTTCGAATTCACCACTCTACAATTCAATCTAATTTCACCTTGTTTCCCTGTTAAAGGTGAAAGATTCCCCATCCTTATCATTGCCTCCACGAATGCATCAAAGAACTTCCCTTGGCCATCAGCGTATGCTCGGACTAAAGGGATAGTGTCTGAAGCATCAGGGCTAGAGAATAACTCTTGGTCACTTTGGATAAGACCTTTGTTCTCTTTCAGATTCACATAGTATTTGTTGTCAAAGACTGTTGGTGTACGTAAATCAAAATCTACCAAGGCAGTTTGGTTTCCATTAAGTGGGCATTGTTTTCTTAGCGTGCTGAGGTAAGATTTATCAAGGGTTGGGTCGGGTCTACCGGTGCTACTGAAGTTGTAAAGCCGATCCATTATGAACTGACATTGGTTTTTGCCAAAGGTATGAGCACCTAAACAAAGAAAAATACCATAAGTATAAATAAACCAAACCAAATTATCATATAGAGTTTAATAATGACTATAATTATAGGTTAATATGTATGAAAATATTTCTAATTATATCATACCGGATAGAGCAACGAGATCCGAAGCACGATCGAGTCCGACATCGCTGAATTTCTCCTTAAGTTGTTTAAGAGTAAAGAATGGAGCTGGAAGGTTATCGTTAGCAAGATCCATAAATCCTCTTAAGCCGTCTCTTCTTCCATTTGGAACCTTCCATGAAGGACCTCCTGCCTAATGTATTTTCATTTTAAAGTAAACAATTATATTTGATCTAAATATTTTCTGTCCTTCAAATCAACATAATGATATGATCAAAAGCATTTTAAATGAAAAAAGAAAATAAAATTAAGATGTATAGTTAAAGTCTGCATACCAAAACGACAGATTCTTGAGCTGCAATGGTGAGTAAATCAGCACATGAAACGGTTTTAGGACATGCTTTCTCAACGGCAGCCTTCATTTTGTCGATTATGTCGAACCCTCGAGCTGATCTTGCATTCCCAAATGCATCTTTCTCCGTCCTAAATGATGTAGTGTTGTCTAGCAATATCGATGCATCACAACCCTGTTTTCAAAACCAAATATCATTTTTTTTACATTTAGACGTCAAGTTGTTATGTCACTACATCTTATCATCGGTAAATAGTGAAGTAGTTTGTTCCCATTGTAGTTATTTTGTTCTTTGTATCCCTTAAAAATCCAAAACTTTTTTATTTTTTGTAACAAAAACATGTGCCGAGTTGAACGAAACAAACATTAGTGCGCTTAATTATTAACTAATCATCTTTGACTATACTTTGACGACAGAATTTAAACTTGAGATATAAGATAAGAAAGCTATATGTACGATGTACTTTTAAAATCATATTAATTTCCTTAAGAAACGATTGGTCCATTTATGATTTATATATATACAGCCATTCCAAACTGAACCAAAAATGAGTCAAAATAAGTCGACTCAAAGTTCTAGAAAAATAATTTAACTAAAAAAATACATATTTTTTTGTAGATATGATAACTTTATTTTGTTTTTTGTATTTTTTAACTGCGGTGCTTTCTTTTGTTTTAATCTGAACCAAAAGAAAAAAAAAATTTCAATAACCAAAACTAACACAAACTTTTATACAGTTTGAGACTTTATTTCAGTATATCCTATTTGAAATTAATAAACCAAGAAATGAAACAGTTTGAGTCGAACCACAAATCGAAATGTCTACTACATTTTTAAATCTAAAGACTTTCTATATAACAAAATGTCTTGGTCTACCCTAAAGAAAGAAAATAAATAAATAAACATAAACAAAATGTCTTGGTCAAGCATATCCGAAAACGACAACTCGTCTATGATAATTAGTACTACTAGCTATTAGCTAAGCCTACCAAGATAAAAGATTATATTTTTCCTGCGACAGGACAATAATTGATGGATATCTTGGTGAATGGCTAAAAACATGTATTAGACGTTTGTATGAATAGTTAGCTATGTTAATACGGTGTTTTACAGTTGAAGCATTTAAACTGTATCTTACATTAACAAAGCAGTCGTGGAAATGAAGACGAAGGATGCTCGCGGCGATGCGAGGGTCTGATCTCAGTGCAGTTTTAATGGTATTGGTTGCAATGTCAAAAACTTGTGGACATGTTTTATCGTAAAAGGATGGGCTTAGTTGAGCTTGAGACAATGATACATGAACAAGAATAAGAAGAAATCCCAACTTCAAGTAGAGAGAGGAAGTAGAAGAGGAATGCATTTTCTTTGCTCTCTAAAGAAAAATTATTTGGTTAGGTTTGAAGTTGAATGAATGAAGTTTCATCTTAACGAATCTTTTTATAAGCAAAAGGTTCTAGCTCG
Source organism: Cardamine flexuosa (assembly GCA_963555745.1). Lineage (NCBI taxonomy): Eukaryota > Viridiplantae > Streptophyta > Magnoliopsida > Brassicales > Brassicaceae > Cardamine > Cardamine flexuosa. Next base: position 13,515,750 of record OY743221.1, on the reverse strand, counting down.
GCGGCTTTTACTTTTGTGAATTATTTAGAGATATTTTTACTCAAGTGGTAATACTCTTATCTAATAGTACAAGACTTATTACATATGGAATAGAATAGAAGAAAAGCCTTAGTGACTTGATGTTTAATATTCTGCACTAAGTGGTTTAAAAGTTTCTGTTTTCTTTCGGCAGAGTTGGTTTAAAATTTTCATAAACTTTGATTTAAATTTTTTTTTTAAATTAATTATCACGTGTTTGTTACACAGAATCTTTTGCTTTAAAGTACTTTGAATAAATTAAAACTCAATTTATTTATTGTAAAATAGATGATTATATATTAACTATAAAAAATAGACCATTTTAAAAAATTTATATTCAAACGAATTCTTATTACTTCAAAAATCATTTCTGAAAATCTATTTAGAGATAAATTTTTAAAATGATCCATTTTATACAATTTCTCTATCCTAAATCATAAGTCATTCGACAAATATGAATCTATCACATGGAATTTAATTCATGATATTATTTTTTAAATTAAAAATATCACAAAAGAACTTAACTTCCTCATATATCTATTTTCTACATATTTTGCTATAAAATTTTGAAAAGCAAAAGAAATTAGAAAAAAACTCAACTTATTCTTAAAACAAATTCCTAAATTTTCTCATATACCACACTGTGATTACACCATTTTTAAAAACTCTTAATTATCTTGGCATCTCCACATGAATGTTAATGTTTTCATATATTTATAATCTTTGTTTATTGATATTTTTTCTTATTATATCAGAGCTATAAAATCAAAATTCAAAATATATATTTGTTTTTTAAGACTCAAAACTCAAAAATTAAGAAGTTATTAATTACTGAATTATACAATAAATAAAATATTAGTGATATTTAGAATATATTTTCTCCTATTATCTTAGTTCTCATCTAATTTATTATTGTTTAATTATGTACATTAATATAAAAATATTTCCAAAACTTTGATATTTACAAATTATTATTGACCGAGACTGGTTCGGGTATACATAATACACAATCTTATTACAATAGGTGCAAGCATAAAGTCTGGTGGTCAATTAGGAGAATACTTTTAAACCAAAAATGTTGGATAAATAATTTTTTCGAGGGTGTAAAAAATTAAAATATCTGGAGGCAATTGGTAAAGATGTAGATAGATAGAGTGATTAAAAGAAATATCATGCATCAAGTTAAAATGACATGATACATATGTAGAGATTAATGATATATATATATATATATAAATATAATGAAGTGTGACAATATATAATAGGTAAAACATAATATTTTTGATAAAACGGAATAAATATTCTTTTGAAAAGATAGTAAATCTGCTGAAATGATAAATAAAAATCGGAATAACATAACCAACCTCTTACATCAGTTTCTGAAAAAAGAGTCGGCTAGAAGTAGATATGTACAAGTGATTCTAAATTAAGGAGGCTAAGGGCGTAGCTTGGCGTTTACCGGCAATTTCGTATAACTGGCGTTAGAACAGTGAACTTTGAAGCGGTTGCAGTCTTCGATTACAAGCTTGTAGATTACGTGTGTATTACATGTGTTTCTTCTGTTTTAGTTTCGGTTTTGGACTTTAATGGGCTCTATGTAATTTCTATTGATTTGTATTTGCTTATTTATCACTTGTAACTTCAGTGCATTAGACTTTATATGATAAAAGATTGGTCGAAAAAAAAATTATGTAAAAGTAACATATCCTATATGTAAATGATAATGTTCAAATTGAAAAATAACATGTAAACGTGTTATTTTAAACATTATTTCAAGAGAACAATATTTTTTTAAAAAATAATACATAAATTACTACAGTACGACAAAAGACGTTGTGTTTAATAATTCTGGACAAGTAGTTTAAAAGTTTCTGTTTTCTTTCGGCAAATTGGTTTTAAATTTAAAGAAATATTTAATTGTCACATGTTGCTCTGACATAATCAGATCATCTTATCTTTTACGTACTTTGAATACATTTAAACTCAATTTGCTCAGAAACAAAAAACACAATACGTTTAAACTCAGTTTCTCTATTGTAATTCAGGTTTATATATTTAACAGAAAGAATACAGGTCTATATGTAGATGAAAAAAAAATACATCTTTATATCATAATGTTTTCTCCTGTACTTGGACAGTGTGATATAGTCCCATTTTAGGACAAAATATAGGTATATGTAAGATTCGTTTTGATCTGTTATCCGTTTTGATTTTATTTTAAAAGTCTGAATATCCATAATTCAGTGAAATAAAATAAATAGTAAAACTAAATATTCACAGAAAAAAATAAAAAATAACAACTAACAATTCCTTAAAGTTTAAGAGATGAATATGCTTTGCTCCGTGTGTTCCGGTATAAGTATAAATGTGTATTTATATAGTCATATATATCATATAATTATGTCTATCTGTAATTTTTCTGACTTTATATTCATCACATTAATTATTTCAATATTAAATTTTAACAAACTAAAAAGAAATAGGTTATTTTTATGAAGTTTTCTCAAATTTGGATTAAATTTTAAAATTTTATAATAGTTTCATTTTTATAACTATATTCAGTAATTACGGAGTGCATAGGATAGGACATCCCGTAAGAAAACAGGATTTTAAAAATATATAGACACCAAATATCCAAATAGTTGCAATATATAAGAAACAAAATAGCTGAAATAGGTCATATATACTACTAACATCGAAAATATTAGCAAAAAAAAAAATATCCACGATATTTGCTTCGTGTGCATCCCAACACTTCATCCGTATTAATTATTCAGTGGCTTTTAAAAGAATTTCATAGTTTCGCCGACAAAAAGAAAAGAAAAAGAAAACGAAAATCAAATTTGTACTTTGAAGAAAGAAAACCATGTGCTAGTCCAATAAAACAGCCTGCTGTAATTCGTCCAACCAAGGCTGCTACAATATATAATCATAGAATACTAAGAGATAATTTTCAATACAAAAAAAAACAAAAGGGTTGTTTACAAAATTAGAGTAATTTCTTCCATTTAAAAAGACTAGAATTTCCACTTAAAAAAAAAAGTCTTTGTTAAAAAGAAAAATTCTCCAACCTCTTTCTCTCTGTTCCTGTCAAACCATTCATGGATTAAATTAAAATATCTTTTATTTCCAACTACTATGTCGTTTATAGAATGTTTAAGCTTTAAGGTCATGTTATTAATCAATTAAAACAATCTAACTAGTACCATATGATCGTGAAATTGTGCGAAAACCCTTTTAACCAAAAAAAAAATGATCGTGAAATTGTTTCACAAATTTTCAACTGTTGTTTTAACATAGTTGAATAAATGTCTACCAAGCAAATTTCAATCCAACTATATAATGAAAATTTAATTGCACTATAACCTACTTTTCATACTTCTTATTCTAAAAGCATCCACATCCATAGTTTACTTCTTAAAATAGAAAGATGAAGACTTTTGGGAAGTTTGTTGAATGGGCTGTTATGGTGGAAAATAAAGCAGAAAGTAAAGTGTTAATCTTACATCTTACATCTTACAGTCTCTCAATAATAATAAAAAAAAAGTGTGAATTTTTTTTTAAAAAAATTAATAAATCTTTCATACTTATATAAGAGTATGTGTATTAGGAATTTCTCATACTTAAAAAAATTAGTAAAATAATAAATAATAATATTTAACTATTAGAGTCTCTAAAAATATAAGATAATTTTTCAAAAAATTTCAAATAGAGATTCTCCAAAAACTTTTTAAATAAGAGATTCTCTCAAATGTTTTTAAAATACTCTACTAATTAAATATTATTAAATATTATTTAATTATTTATTTTATATTTGAAAAATTATGTTGAGAGATTCTCATTACACATGCTCTAACTATATTTTTTCTTATTTTTTTCAAGATTCTACTTTACTCAATATCATATTGCCCTTTAACTAAACAAATATTAGTTAATTACACAATTATCTTTCTTTTACATCTTTCATCCAATTCATCTTTTTGGTTAGAAATCAATACCTCATATTAAATTTGTTAAGTCTCCTTTTAATTATGTTCATTAGATTTTATAATAAATGCTTTAGATATAACGAATGAAAATAAATATCATTTTCTCTACCATATTTTTTCACATATTTTTCTTTGCTCTTCATCTATTACTTTTGTATATATTTTATAGTTTACAAACTAAATTTCAATTTCTTTTCTCGTACATAGAAAAAAAACAAAAATCTTACACATATTCTATTGATATCTGATATTATTTTCATGCGCACCATCCATTTTTTTTGACCATCTGTATGTTGATATATGGTAAGAAAATAACAAACTTTCACAATCTATTCTGTTAAATTATATGATTTTGGAAATTTAATAATAAACTAATGAGAGTTATTATGCATGTATACTTATTCTTAAAAAATAAAAATAATTTTTAATGTATTTTTAAGTGTTTTTGATATAACATAACACTTTAACAAACAGAAGAGTGAAATAAAAAGAACAATGTTGTAGTCCATGATTTTATATATTTATTATTCACTATTTCATATTCACTTTTATGTTTGATGACCAACTTGAGGGGATTGAAAGCATCAGTATATGATTTATGGTTTAAAAAGTTGAAGGTTCTATTATATGGTTTAAAGTATAGTGTTTAAAGTTTAGGGTTCTACTATATAATCATGTTAATGTAACAGGTGTAATGTTACATCAAAATCACTCTTAAGAAAATAAAAAGCACATGAAGATTATTAACTTTTGATTCAAATATAAATATAAATGCATAATAATTCTCATTATAAGAGTAAACATATAGACACAAGATCAAGAAATATCCACATGGACAAATTATTAGATGTATCGGAGGTGATTATGGAAAATCATATTATTTTTATTATTCATTATTCTGTTTAATTATCCAAAAACCAATCGATTTGAGAGGTTGGAAGTACCAGTATATGATTTTAGGTTAAAATGGTTGAATTACCAGTATATAGTTTAATTTTAGTGTTTAGGATTATACTATATGATCATGTGAATGTAACAAGTATAATGTTACATCAAAATCACTCGTTAGAAAATAAAAAACCACATAAATATTATTAAATTTTGATTAGGATGTAAACATACATACAAAATAAATCTCATTATAAGAGAAACATATACGCACAAGACCAAAGAATGACCATATGAACATGACCACATGGAAAATAAAACACACTAGATATATCAGAGGTGATAAGAGAAAACAATATTATTCTCATTATTCACTATTCTGTTTGATTATCCAAAAACAAACCAACTTAAGAGCTTGAAAGTATCAATATGGTTTTAGGTTTAAATAGTTGAAGTTATCGGTATATAGTTTAGTGTTTAAAGTTTAGGATTTTAGGATAGAATCATGATAATGTAACAAGTGTAATGTTACATCAAAATCACTAGTTAGAAAATTAAAAGCATATAAAGATTATTAACTTTTGATTCGAATATAAACATAAAATGCATAATAATTCTCATATAAACACAAGACCAAGGAATGTGCAAATGTACATGACCACATGGACAACACATTAGATATATCGGAGATGATCATAGAAGACCATACTACTCTCATTATTCACTACTCTGTTTGATTATCAAAAAACCAACTGACTTGAGATGTTGAAAGTATCAATATATGGTTGAAATTATCGGTATATGGTCTAAATTTAGTGTTTAGTGCTTAGTGTCTAGGGTTATACTATATGATCATGCGAATATAACAAGTATAATGTTACATAAAATACTTATACCTAAAATTTAAACTATATGATCAAGTGAATCACCCGTACCACAAATTTGAATTTAAACTTTTATGATATTTTGAGTATTGTGAGATTTCAGTATTTTATTTATTTGTTTTATGTTTAGAAATCCTTTTGGAATTTCTGGAGCATTATTGATATATTGCATATTTCATGTTTTCTAAGTTGTATTTAAAGAGGTTTTTGGAGTCTTTTCTATGTTTTTAGAGTCTTATCAGTTTAAAACACGTTTGGAAGGAGTTTTATGCGTATGGAGAAAGGATGGGAGCAATGCAGCTCAAAGTGGAGTGTTTTGGAGCTCAGATTGATCGGTCCCTACCTGGATCGATCGATCCAATTCATGGGAAAAGCTGACCGTTCATCAGATCGACCAAGCACAACTGGATCGATCGTTTCACTTCAGATCGATCGATCCACACTTGGATCGCTCGATCCAAGCCTCTAAGGAAATTGCAGATTGATTTCAGATCAATTGATCCATACCTGAATCGATCGATCCAGCATTATTTTATCCAAATCGCAGAAAAGAAAATTTTGGTTTATTTACTATTTCGGTTTAGTTTCGACCCAAAACGTGTTTAGACTTATTTATTATATTTTCAGTCATTGTATAGGCTACACTTTATTTTTATTCAGACTTCTGGCTTTTGGAACTTGTAAGCTTTGGGAGACGAATCTCTGACTCTACATCTCTGAAAAGATTTATGAACCCTTTTGAAATTCTATTTTATTGATTATGATTTTTGAGTTTTTCTTCATCTCCTTGTGTTATCTTTGTTTCTATGGCTGAATAGTTTCATAGTTAGGTTTAGGGTTTTAAAATGGATTTATGAATCATTGAATCAGATATAGACAATGAATTATTTTAGGGTTCTTTATCTATTGTTGATCTCATTGCTGGAATTGAATTGATTACTTAGTTTCTGATCTTAGGTTGTTTAACGCATCAAAAGTGTTTGTTTAAAAGCCTGAAAGAACATAGATGAGTGGATTGTCCTGAATCAACAAAAACTGATGTTAAGGCAATCCGTGAACGTATTGAACCTGGTCATTAATACTTGTTTACAATTTTAAGTTCAAACGACAATTTAGATACTTAGGTTGTTAGATAAAGTAATTGATACCACGACAGTGGATTAGTTAAATCTTTATGTTTGAGTTGTAGACAGTTCTTATTTAGTCCATGAATAATTATCTGGTTCATGATCTCTGAATTCCAGCGAATATCCCTTGACCTAACGCTTTTTATTTCATAGTTCACATCGTTTTTATTTGCTATTTTTCGTTTCATATCACAACAACAATCATATTATTGTCTTAACTTAGTTTCATTCTAAAAGAATTGCAGTGTAACCTTGGTCCTTTTGGATTCATTCTCATCTATACTACTGAGATTGTATGTGCACTTGGAGTCTTTATTTGGGTTAAAACTTTGTGTATCAAGTTTTTAGCACCGTTGCCGGGGACTATTTGCATTACCTTCAGTTCTAGGATTGAAGTTTAGTCAAATATTTACTAATTAAGTTTTATTTGCTTGCTTGTCACAGGGTTTTGTGGTCAATGGTCAATGCCTTAAACCATACTTCGCCGAGAGAGTACTCACTGAAGGAGACTCCATTCCTCTCGGTGATCCATTTCAAGCCTAAATGGCACCCATGTCAAGCTAAAGACTTAAAACAAGCCCTTGGTGGGAGGCAACCCACCAGTAAGTGTACATACTTTTGTTCTTATTTCTATCTTTTTACTATTGACCATTGTTTTTGTTTTCCTAAAAAAAATTAAAAAAAAATTGCAGGCCTTCCATCGATCGATCCAAGGGTGGATCGATCGATCGAATGGAGACCACATTTGCGAATGCATTTCAGATCGATCGATAAGCTCCAAAATGATCAATCGGGGAGTGGAATGATCGATTGCATTCCGGAACGATCGATCCATCATTAGACAAAATTTTCGAATGCAAACTAGACCGATGGATCACCCCCAAAACAATTGATCTAGGTGCAGATTGATCAATCAGGGGTCAGATTGATCGATCCCGAACCCTTGTAAGTTCTCTATTCCATGATTTTGGTTTACTTTGGTTTGGGTTGGTTTAATTTAACTTAATTTGAACCGATACAATACGTTTTTAACCACATTCCATCTGATTTTCAGATCAAACACACACTCTTTCTTCTCTTTCTCTCCAAATCGCGATATTTCATTGTTCTTTAGACAAATTTTCTCAAATCCCTAACTTTCTTAATTCTCCATGGATTTCAATTTTTGTTTTGGGTCTAACTTCATTAGATTTTCGTCCTCTATCTGTTCACTCTCTCGATCTGCGAAGGTATGAACCTTTTTCTCCACTTTTAGGTTCCAAAAATTTCAAATTAAAACTTTGAAATTTAGGTTGTATGTTTGATTCTTAAAACATTTTGTGGCTTCCTCATGATTTCTGGGTTGAATTCGACCTTACCCATGCTTTAATTCATTGATTTGTGTAATTGGAATTGAAATTATTTGAATAATATAGATAGTTTGAGAAAATTCTACATAGGGACGAAAATTGAGTTGGATTGGTTGAGAATTGTGCTTAAAATAGATGCTTGTATGAATACCCCAATGGTGATAATGCTAGTCACATATATATAGAGATTGTCCAACTCTTTTTCTTGAGAAATTTTGATGAATATGGGTTTAATTTTTGACTTTGCAGGTAATGGGTAGAAAAGGTGCAACATCAATGTTCGGAGAAACCCACCACGCACTACCAATCCACCTCCACAAGCATCAAATAAAAAGAAAGCCCAACGGAAAGATAAGGAGATTTTCTCATATTCGGAACCCCGTAAAGAAGAAGATCTATTGGAAGCAACTCACACCATAGCTCCTTGGCCTCGACCTGCCAACACACCCTTCGTCTTGGACGATGATGACGATTTTCCTGTGCCAAAAACTAAGGATATACTGAATAGTATTAGCTACAAGCACAGCAAGTTTGGTGATCCTTGGGCTGAATTCAACATCAATTGCTACAACGGGTTAATGTGTGTTAAGATATCTCCTACCAAGTTTTTGTGTGCTTGGACACTGCGCAAGATGGCTATTGCTGAAGATGTGTTATCCATGTTGGATAGAATGGGATTAGGTACATTGGGATCAAACACATCTACCTTATAACGGGAGTTAGTTTGCCAATTCCTTGCTTCTGCCGAGATTACGTACAAGCATGCTGACTATCCTATAGCAAGAGGGTGCACACTCTTATCTTTCCAGTGGTGTCCTTTATGAGACCTCTATTCTGGATTTGTGTGTTCTATATGGTTTTGACAAAGATAAGGAGCGTTGCAATTTTCCTCCTTATGCGGACTTTCTGGGATACTACAAATTTTTGAATGTGATTGGTGGTTCAAGACAGTGAAACTCACAGGAGAACAAGTTAACTTTGATTAGGAACCTTGCAGTTCATGTTGTGGCCAAGATCATAGGACATACTCTGTTTAACAAATAGGAGGCAGGATCTTTGATAGACGATGAGTTGATGTTGTTGCATTTTGGGCTATCTCCATTTATACATGACATCTATAAGCCATCACCACCGCAGGAGCTTGACACCAACTGGCGCAGTCTTTGCTTCTATCCTCATGCAGAAGAAGTTTCAGGATTTTAATATTACGAAAACAAAGATGGAGCTCACTGGGAGCCTCTTGACACTAATTTTCAGATTCCTTTCCATCAAACTCAGCAAGACAAAGTGTATTGATTGGATTGACCTTCTCGATGCAGACTATTTCAAAAAGTATTTTATCCTTAAACCCAGCTTCAAGTATCAGTTCACAGACAAAGATGGTGTCTCTAGACTCTGCCAGCTACCACTCCTCGCACTGACTTCTCTCACATCGGTTCAGAATTTGGCGTTTGTACTTGCCCCTGACCACTTATGTCCTGTTACCGGCAGCGCTGCACCACAGTGACAGAGAGGCAGCTCTTCTCATGCCCCTTCTGCACCGCCTCATCTGGAGGCCACTAGAGTGACCGATCTTTTTGCACATCTAGCTCCTGATACAATAGAGCCACTTCTTCTCCCTTACATATGTGATTATGATCTCTCTCCCCTACCTACAGATGCTACTGATGAAGTTCGTTGAGTATGGATGGTTGAGTCACAGACAAAACAGAGTTCGATGATGCAGAGAATTTTGGGCGCACTCGCCAAGTTACAATGTCCTCGTCCTCCTTCCTGTTTCCATGCTCCATAGACTACAGCACCTCCAGAGACAGAGGCCGATGAGACGGATGCTACTGCCACTGATCTCGATGTTGCTGGACACGGGCCCATAGAGAATGATACTACCGAGGTTCATAGACGCCCACCTAGGTATAGGAGAGTACTAGGAAAGGATCAGAGTGGCATCTTCGGGAGCGACTATGGAGCATAGTATCATCTCTTTTCCCAATTTTATTATTCCATTGTTCTTTTTATTTTTATTTTTATGCATTTGTCATATCTTTCTTAGGATTTATTTTCACTCCGAGACGGTGTGAAGTAAGTCTGGGGGAGGGTACTTGCTGGAACTAATGACATTTTCTTTGTTTGTTTTCTCTTGAGGCATTTGATGTCTTTTATTAGATTTTTCAGTTTTATTGAGTCAACTTTGTAGGAAACTATAACACTATGATATGATCAGTTTTAACTTTTTTTATGTTCTTATTCATCTCCTAACGACAAGTTTTGCATTATTCACTAATAGAAGGACAATATCAAGAAGTTCACCGCAGGACCTCTCTCCCTAAAGGTTTCATCCTACAGAGAATGCGGTTGGATCGGACGTCAACTCCACTCTATTTGAATGTAATCCTGACTTTAAATATTTCTCATCAGAGGCATTAAATCGGGGAGACAAACAACACATTCAGTACTTTTTATCTCTTTTACCACTCTTTGCTGATCCTGAATGGCCACTCATTTTTAGTGGCTTTACTCTTACACCATAAATCTCTTTTCAGACCTTTCACTAATCTCTTTCTTGATCTCATAGGAAGATATGCGTAGAAACGCGAGACATAAAATTTTAACACAGCTTTCCAACCACTAAAGACGGAGACTGCGGAGAATCAAAGAAGAGATGGTTGCAGTTTGGTCTAAACATTATCTTGCCTTGAAGTCCAAAAGAAAAGGTACTCTTCTTGTGCTTGAGACATGTAAATTTACGTACCGTTTCCCTTTCAAAGTAAAAAAAAAAAAGAGAGAAAAGAAAAAAAAATGAAACGAAAGGAAACATTTACGAAATAATCTCATAGCAGAGGTAATCCCGAGGAAGAAGTTATGAAATTTATGAAAATATCCCCACAGAAACTCTAAGTCTGGGAGAACTAGAAGAAGAAGAAAAGTAAAAGAACAAGGTGTTATGAAGAAGGGGGTTGGAAGCTGTTAACATCAATGGGTTCATACTCTCTTGCGGGTCTGTGACATAGCTGCACTCCGAGTTCATGGTACGCCTTAAACACTTTAACTCCACTTAAGCACCAAAGGCCCTTTTTATACCAAACACCGTCTACCCCGAATGATGATTTCTCTTGAGAAATCCCATGCCTCTTTTAATGAATGTAAGGAGTTGACCGAAGTGAACGCCAAGGTCTCTTGCAGCTTTAAGATGGACATATCAGAGTGAAAATGTTCTGAGTCTATAGTGAGAAAAATTTAATTCAGAATTCTTGTACAAACGCGTCTGGAGGGTATCTATCTCGAGCATTGTCTCTGATCATAAGAGAGTTTTTGCAATTTTCAAATCATTTCACAAATTTAGATTTTTTGTTTGCTTTGAGGGAAAGCAAAAGACTAAGTCTGGGGGAGTTGATGTATTGCATATTTCATGTTTTCTAAGTTGTGTTTAAAAATGTGTTTGGAGTCTTTTCTATGTTTTAGAGTCTTATCAGGTTAAAACACGTTTGGAATGAGTTTTATGCGTATGGAGCAAGGATGGGAGCAATGCAGCTTGAAGTGGAGTGTTTTGGAGCTCTAATCGATCGGTCCCTACCTGGATCGATCGATCCAATTCATGGGAAAAGCCGAGCCTTCATCAGATCGACCAAGCACAGCTAGATCAATCGATCCGAGCCTCTTAGGAAATTGCGGATTGATTTTAGATCAATCGATCCACACCTGGATCGATCGATCCAGCCTTGTTTTATCCAAATCGCAGAAAAGGAAATTTTGGTTTGTTTTCCTATTTCGGTTTAGTTTTGACCCAAAACGTGTTTAGACTTATTTATTCTATTTTCAGCTATTGTTTAGGCTACGCTTTATCTTTAATCAAACTTCTGGCTTTCAGAATTTGTAAGCTTTGGGAGACGAATATCTGACTTTACATCTCTGAGAAGATTTGTGAACCCTTTTGGAGTTCTATTTTATTGATTATGATTTATGAGTTTTTCTTCATCTCCTTGTGTTATCTTTGTTTCTATGGCCAGTTGTTTGATAGTTAGGTTTAAGGCTTTCAAAAGAATTTATGAATCATTGAATCAGATATAGATAGGAAATTATTTAGGGTTCTTCATCTATTGTTGATCTTATTGCTGGAATGGAATTGATCACTTAGTTTATGATCTTAAGTTGTTTAACGCATCAAAAGTGTTTGTTTAAATGCCTGAAAGAACATAGAAGAGCGGATTGTACTTAGCGAAAAAAAGCTGACGGTAAGGCAATCCGTGAACATATTGAACCTGCTCATTAATGTATGTTTACAATTCTATGTTCAAACGACAGTTTAGGTACTTAGGTTGTTAGATAAAGTAATTGATACCATGATAGTCGATTACTTAAATTTTTATGTTTGAGTTCTAGACAGTTCTTATTTAGTTCCTCAATAGTTATCTGGTTCATGATCTCTAAATTCTTACAAATATCCCTTGACCTAACGCCTTTTAATTAATAGTTCACACTGTTTTTATTTGCTATTTTTCGTTTTATATCACAACAATCATATTATTGTCTTACTTTAATTCATGCTAAAAGAATTACAGTATAATCTTGGTTCTTGTGGATTTGATTTCATCTAAACTATTGTGATTGTTTCTGCACTTGCAGTCTTTATTTAGGTTAAAACTCTGTGCATCTATGATACTAATCAACCCCTTCCATATACTTATTCCCCGGAATAATGAAAATTTTTAATTCCTAAAACACAGTACTTAGGAACATATGTATTAAAATACTTCTTTGTCTTTTAACATGTTTTGAGAGTGAAGCTCGTTCAAAATTGGAGGCTTGTTACCGTCTGAACTAGAACCAGAACTAGGTAGCCTGACGAATCTAGAAGGTAAATTTATATAAGGCATACTTCAAATAAAATTAATTTATACAGGATAGTATTCTAATAAATTTAAAACTTTTAGTAATTTCAATAAATATATGATAAATGTTAACAAGAAACTACATTAACTTTAAAATGGAGCATAGGCAGTTACCTCATCCTTTATTAACACTAGGCTAATATTCGGGCATATGCGTAACTTTTGTTATAAATTATTTTTCTTTAATATTTGTTATAGTAACTTTTACTTATTTACTTAAAATGATCTTAAGCTACTTTTCCAACAGTTATTTTAAATTTTATATGTTCCTCAAACATTGTAATTTATAGACTACATGTTATTTATCTTTTCAATAATATATTCTTTTAAAATTATGTATATTTTAATTTAAATGTCCGTAGATATTATTTTAATTATGAAGTTTGTTTAAATTAGAACTATATAATCACAATATACATATAACTAAAACAAATTCTGTTCCATGATTAGGCTAATTTGTTTTGAAAATAAGGGTTAAATAAGTAAACCCACATTTACTTGTGAATCACATTAGAAATAAAAAAGAAAATGAAAATCTACATGAAATTTAAAAACTTGCATTCTATAATATTTTGACAATATATTTCTTAAAAGTAAATAAAAATTAAAAATGAGTCATATAACAATAAAAAAGTGATTATATATCTATTTTTTATGAAAAATTCACAAGTATGTATCTCGATTGCGGGTTCGAAAGTGCGAATAGAGATCTAATATAAATTCAATCAATAGAGAATCATATTCATTGTTTTAGTTTAAGATGCAAATAAAACAAGAGAGATGAAATGAGGTATCCACTGAAAAAACGAAAGATAGAGTGAAAAGACATTAAAATTTTATTAATTATTGTTCTTTTGATGTATGGGGGAGGGAGAGACTGTTTTCCTTTTTGATTTTGATTTTTATGTTATACAATATAAATTTTTTTGGATATAATTACTTAAATTAAATTTTTTATTATAATATATAAAATATTGAAATAAACTGTTTATCCGTAAAAAAACCCAAAACATTTATTCAGAAAATAGATGAAAAACAAAATTAATATATTGATTTCAATTATTATATAGAACATACAAATAAATTATAAATTTATTGTTTTTTAAACTAAGGAATAATGTAACTATTTTAATACAATTAGAAAAGGATAGCGAGAAATATGATTAAACATGATCAAAATGTAAGATAAACTAAAGTTTCATATTATATGATATTTCTATTTTATAGTTTTTAAAAATTAACTTTGAATCGTTTATATTTTAAAGTATTTAAATTTAAATTAACTTATTTGTTTTATAGAGAATAATTGTTCTGATAAAATGTTTTGTATATGTTGATGTGACAGCAGAATATAAGAGGAATATAAAGCTGATGTGTTAAACTAGAAGAACCTCCATTCTCTTATTATATATAGGATGCGTCCCCCCCCTCCCCCCCTATAGGTAGCTGCTGCTAGTGAGGATTGTACACTCTGTTGTTACCATCATGACCAGGACCAGTTAATATATCAGAGTTATGCATTCTCCTAACTGGCTCCATCTTCTTAGTAATTTTCCAATTGTTGCTATAAATTTTTGATTGCTTTGCTACAGAGCCATAGTAATTAGGGCTTAGGCTAAAATTTGAGGCATTAATCATATATCATAGTCTATTGGATGTTTCAATCCCTGAGACTGACAAAAAAAAAAATGTCTTGTTCATCATAACTAGAGACCGAATTACTACGACAGCGATGGATTAATCAACTTCAGCGGCAGAGGTTGTGTATTCATCGTCTTAGATACAAACACAAACTAAAAACATGGCTTATGAAGAAAATTGGAAAACAAATAGTTATAAATCCTAGTTTTGAAACGAATGATTGGCACATCTGTTAATAAGCCGGCTAGTAGGGGTAGGGGTGGTAGAGGGGCGACAGCCCAAAGACATAATTAGGGGCCGATTTTTTAATAACTTTTTTTTATAATAGATTGATTTTTTTTAAAAATAGTTTGGAGGGGGATCAATTGTTTTTTAAATGTAAATAAATATATTTTACTATAAAATTTATAAAAATATTACTCATTAAAAAAAATAGAGTGGTTCAAATTTGTTTTTGTAAAAAAACTTTAAAAAGGAGTTAAAAACTCTTTTTTTGCTCTAGGTCCAATAAATTTATTAAGCCGGCTTTAAGGGGACTTATTAATTGTGAGATTTTTAAAGAGTTAAAACTCTTTAAAACTTGACTATTATTCAATTTTGAATTTTAATAACTCTGTTAAAATATTGTGTTATTGGTTTTGGTATTTAAAAACTTTCTTTATAATCATTAAAAGTCATTTGTTATTGGATTGAAGATTTTAAAAATTTAATCAAAGTCATGTGTTATTCAAACAAAGTGAATTTAACTAATTTTATGATTAAACTAAAGTTTAATGTTATTGGTTGGTTGAGTTGAATATTTATTATTTATATAAAGATTTTTTCAAAATATTAGATGTTGGCTTGATATTTAAAGACTTTTAAGAATAATTGTGATAGTAATGTAATGCACTTTTTGACATTTATAAATCTCAGTCTCCGGTGTAAACTGTATTTATGGGTGCAACATAACCCAATATTTTGTGCAATGATCGATTAGTTTTCAATCAAATATTCATAATCTTTATACTTTTCATTTATTCTATCAGATAGTAGATGTATGTAACATGTTCATTAGTAAAGACAGAACTGAAGATGCAGATTGTCGATCAGTTGACTGTCTAGATCAGGAGGCTGCATCATATCACATCAGGACGTTGGAAAGCTGACATGGAGCTGGAGCTGATGTGAAAAAGTTAAAGAGGATGATGTGGCAAGTTCAAGGAAGACGTGAGCTTACTTGGAGCTGAAAATATATCAAAAATATTCTTTGGAGCCATTTTAGGAAAGGATAAACTTGATGAGTAAATTTATTCCTTAGGAGACTCGGTGAGGATCTTCGCTCCTAGGTAGTTAGGGTTTTAGTATAAATATCTTAGGAGGTCGTAGCAGTCGACTTATCACTCCAGAGCTATTTATCGTGAGGTTGTAACTTCAAAGCTAAAAGTATATAGCTTAGATGGTGAGTGTTGTTTCTTGTATTGTCTTTGACATCTTCGGGTGAGATAGATTCAAAGTAAGATAAGGTGTGTTGTGGCTTGACTTTGAAATCATTGAGAGGATTGATTAAAAGGGTAAATAGAGCTAAGGACTTGTTTTAGTCGGGGACAATTCTATTAGGTAGAATAGATTGTGTAATTCCAAAATAAGTAGGTTTTTGTGTAAAGACTATGTTATGAATAAAACAAGTTAAAGCGTTGGTTTGGCGTGTTCCAAGCATATATTGTTGTGATGCTTGTCTCTATACCCTTATAATTGGTATCAGAACATACATCTGTTCAAATAATTGTTATCTTTTAAACAGGTGAGATCTTGCACAAGGATAAAGAGAACACACAGCAGTTCCTTGCGATTAACAAGCCACCAAAGCTGGATGTTGAGTACTATGGTTACTGGAAGGTAAACATGCAACAAGTGATTCAAGCGATTGATTTGGAAGCGTAGATAGCTGTGTAGGACGGTTGGACTCATCCACTGACAAAAGATAAGGAGGAAACTGACATTTCAAAACCAAAGAAAACTTGGAATACTGAGGAGAAGAATGAAGCTAAATTCAATGCCAAAGCATTATGTGCTATTTTTACTTCATTGCCGAACAATCAGTTACTAGGGTGCAAGGATGAAAATCAGCAAGGGAGGCTTGGGACATTCTGCATTTCTGTTTGAGGGAACCAGCAATGTGAAGGAAACACGAATTGATATACTTGAGTCTGAATTTGAGAGTTTGACCATGGGTGCTGGAGAGTCTATCGATGATTTCCGCCGTAATCTGAGCTCTATCAGTAAGAAAGCTAATGTGCAACTGAAGAGTTACAAGGATAAGAAGCTTGTCAAGAAATTCTTCAGAAGCTTGCCATCAAATTTTCAATCTAACAAGTCTGCAATCGAGGTAGCCATGAATTCTGATGAGTTAAAATTCGATCATGTTATTGGGATGATGCAAGCATATGAATTGCAAATGAAAAAAAAAGAACAGACAGCTGGTAAGGGACTCGCCTTGATAGCTGATCATAATGATAAAATTGAAGACAAAGTCAGATTGATGGTTAAGAAGTACTTCATTGAAGTTTGAAAAAGGCAACATGGTGGAAGCTCTTTTCAATCTAGGTCTGCTGCGGAGAAAGTAACTCAAAAGATAGACATGCAGTGTGCTGAGTGTGAAATAAAATGCCATTACAAGTCTGAGTGTCCGACCATCAAAAAAAGAAACTCTCTGAGGTGTTTTGAGTGTAATGGATATGGGCACACAACGATTGACTGTCTTGCTTCTGTTGGTAAGAAAGAAAAATCCTATGTCACGTTAAGATAAAGGGATTCAGATGATGATAACTAAGGATGGGATAAATTCTCAATATCTTTGTTGCTTATCTGTGTATCATTAAAGAAAGAGAAGATGAACAACACACAAATCATATCAAAGAAGATCAAGACTCTGAATCGGATGGTGAACAATTTAAGTTTATAGTAATCAAGGCGCTGATTGATGAGTTAGCATCTACAAAAGAAGAAAATAGCGTTTTAATTGCTGAAAACAACATTTTCTTGTTCAGATAAGTAGACTGGATAAGGATCTAATGAGTGAAAAAGCTAAGTCACATGAATTGGAAAGACGATTTGAGGCACAACTGAAGAACATCAAGATGCTGAGCCGAGGAACCAAGGACCTGGACAACATTCTGTCAACTGGGAGGACCGGTAACACAAAGTGAGGTTTAGGTTACCAAGGAAATGATTGAAATGGTCACACTATTTTTGTGAAAGCATCAGTGTTACCAATGAAGGCCAAAATGAATACTTAGAGCAGAAGCATGCCCAAGATGCTGAGAAGACAAGAAAAATGAATCAGCAAGGGTCACAATACCTTTCAAGACAAAGTGAATGGATGCTGGTACTGTGGAAAAATTGGTCATTACAAGGCTTACTGCTATGTATATTTGTCACGTACTGCTCAAGTAGTAACACAGAAACAGTTCTATCCGGATAAGAAGAGGAAAAATCATGCATGGGTTAGAAAGCATGATCTGTACTGCCATTTTGCATACACAGGGGAAAAAACAGGTGAAATCTCTGAGAATGTAGAATGGTATTTTGATTGTGGATGCTTTAGACAAATGACGGGAACTCAAGATAATCTAGCAGGTTTTAAACGTGTCTCAGCAGATCGTGTAACATTTAGAGATGGTGCTAGAGGAAGATCAGAGGCAAAGGTATTAATGGAGGGGAAACTCAACCAGATCTTAAAAATGTGTACCTGGTTGATAGATTGAAGGCTTACTTGATCAGCATCAGCCAGCTGTGTGATATTGGGCTGAGTGTAACTTTCACTAAGTCAGAGTGCAAAGCAGTTGATGATTAGGGCATCTGATATGATATTGTGCAGCTCCATGGACCTGGAATAAGAAGAAAACATTGAGCTTGAAGATATAATCGAGCAAGGAGCAAATGATGGTTTGGAGGAGCTATTTGGATCAAAGACCCAGTTCTGGACAAGGAAGTTTAATCAAGAGTTTAGAGTTTCACTCCATTTAGTGAAGACTCAGTGGGATCACTGGAACATTTGGAGGTTGTATCAGGTCCACATTGGTCATGATACATATTTGGGAAGGCTAGTGCATGGCCATATGATCCACTTGCACTCTTTTTCCCTTATCTCGGTTTTTCCCATTGGGATTTCCGAGTAAGGTTTTTAATGAGGCTTGTGGCTTATATGTTCATCTTTGACATTGCCTAATTCTGATCCATCAAGGCCCATTTAGAAGAAATTTTGGGCGTCCCTGTCTTTAATCTTTCTATCTTTTTGAATTCAAAACTTATGTTTAATCTGCATGGTCATTGTGTGAGTTTACGAAACATGTCTCGTAACTCCACGCTCTTTATTGCTTCTTCTCCTTCCCTTCTCTTTATATTCTGTATCTGAACCTCATTGTATCTTATTTATCTTTTTAATCAAATATCTCTTTTAAACATAGATCATTTTCTCTTCTTTCATGTGAATCGAATCAAGAAACTCTAAGATCAACTCGTGTGAAGCGATTGATCACCTTAGTTTTATCAAGTGTACTTTCCACATCCTCTTGTGACGATTTTCATCCCATTCAAACTGCAAAGTGCTTGTTAATCGGGTCTTGTAATGCATTATACGCATCTTAACCTCTCAGTGTCAATTTTGGGTTTGTGATCCTCACCAGGATCATATCAAGTGGTATGAGAGCCCCACCGAGAAGTTACGTGTATTTTTTCCGATTTTGTTTTAATTTTCGTAAAATATTGGCTCATTGAAAAAATTGTGAAATCAATTGGATCTGAACCTATATCGAGTTTTGTCTTTGCTAAAATTAAATCTGGAACTTTTGGAATAGTTTTGGTATTTTTCCCAAATCGATTTTGATGAACAGTCACGATTAGGGTTCTTCAGCATATGAGGAGTCATTTTTGTGTTTTATATGTCTGATTGTGATTTCTTTCAAAGGAACTATTTACTGGGTTTGTTGTGTGTTTATTTTCAGGTAGAGATGACCGATCAAGATGAGGTAACACTTCACAACCATGCCAAGCTTCTAGTTGAAGCATTTGCAACAACAATAGATCAAAAGATGAATGGAGAAATCAAATCGCTTCATCCAGGGACTATATCAGATCTTGTCTG
Source organism: Cardamine flexuosa (assembly GCA_963555745.1). Lineage (NCBI taxonomy): Eukaryota > Viridiplantae > Streptophyta > Magnoliopsida > Brassicales > Brassicaceae > Cardamine > Cardamine flexuosa. The sequence goes on along the minus strand of OY743221.1, from coordinate 13,495,843 downwards.
AAATATTAGAAGACAACCAAGAAGAGAGACTCTCATATCTAGAAGAACTTTCAGTTTTCAGTTCAAGGTCGAAGAGCAAGAGCAAAGAGAAAACTTGTTTCACACTCGATGTCAAGTTTTAGGGAAAGTTTGCTTGTTAACGATTGAGGTAGCTATAAAAATTTGGCTAGTGAATATATGGTTGAGAAGCTCGGAGTGAAGCTCATGAATCACCCAAAACCATATGATCTACATTGGCTTAATGAAAGAGTAGAAATGAAAGTCAAGAAACAAGTTATGGTTCCTCTTGGCATTGGAAGATACGAAGATGAAATCTTGTGCGACGTGCTACCTCTGAAAGCAAGTCATATTATCTTGGAAGACCTTGGCAATTTGACATAAGAGTACAGCATGAAGTCTTCACCAAACGTTATTTGTTTGAGCATCAAGGAAGAAAGATCACGTTAGTTCCGATGACACCTCAAGAAGTGTATCAAGATCAAGTCCAGTTGAAGGACCAAACCTAAGAAAAGAGTGAGAAGTTCATCAACACCATTGTAAACAAGGAAGAAACACAAGGATCACTACTTCAAACTAAAGAATCACCTGAAGAAGTAACAACACATCAACTAGGAGAAAGCATTAAAGCAGAAGCAGTTCTGTTCCACCATCAATTACCTAGGGCTGATGAAAGATTTGTGATCAAGAACAAACCACCAGTTAAAACCCGAGGTATTTATCTAAACTGTCAAAAATGAATGAGAGCAAGACTACTCTTGTTCCATTGCTGGCTCATGAGTTTTATCTTTACAAAATCAGACTCAAAGGAAATCAAGATCAAGGTATGAAAGTTAAATTTTGTCCTATGGCTAGTAAGGTTAAAGATGCTGAACATTTTGATCCTAAATTAATTATCTTTTGGATAAATTATCTTGCGTATCTAACCTTGCACCGGTGCTGCCGAGTGAGCTTAACAAAGTTTGCATGACATTTCTTTAGGAAGTAACCTACGAAATCTACCCTTTTATAATCTCCACCACTACAGTTGTATTCTGCTCTACGATGGGATTCATGTTAACATCAAGGAAAATAGAGGAGAAAGGAATAATGAAGCTCTCAAGAATTACGAAGCTGATTTGGGTGCCAAATACTTTGCTTATGTTGGCAATAAGAAACTATTAACTTATGGAGCTTTGCCTAACAAGGAGTTCAAGGAATCCTTACAAGTTCATGCCATGAATGTTCTGAAGAAACAAGGACTTCATTCAATCTTCAAAATTATTTTAAAGCACTTCAATTTTATGATACTACAACCTGGTCATCTTATTGATGATTTCTTGATTACTAACATGGGAATTTCTTTTTGTCTTGATAGGATAAAAACAAGAGATCCTAAGGCTTTTAAGAAACAGATGCTTGAATTGAAGAAGAGAAACTCAATCAAGGACTTGGCAGGAAACAAAGAACATGGAAACACAGTCAAAGTTTCTTCAAAATTCAAAGATGAACCACCAAATGCATTGCTTATGCTCAGATCAAACTACAATCACCAGCAAGCAATCATAATACGAGCCATAGACAAAGAACTTGAATTCTCTATGGTAAGTATTTTTGTTCTCAAAAATTATCTTAGTCTTAATCACGCAGATAGTATTTGCTTGTCTTTGTCACAAGAGCCAAACAGAGATTTTAAAGCAGTCTTGAAGCGTACAAGAAGAAATGAACAGAGAGAAGAAGACAACGATTCAAGTCACCTAATCTATACAAGAATCAACTACATGGCGTGACTTGCTTCATACTGATTGAAGAAGAGCCTCCGGATCCAACACAACTTTCATTTACCATAAATACTTATGAACACCGAACACAACAAGGAACTTATTCAGGTAAGTATCTCTTTGTATCAGTTTTTTTCTCATGATATAAGGTCCGTGAGTATGAGTTTCTTATCTCCAGAAAGCATTGAGAAAAATTTAGGTTTATTCAAGGAATATTTGGAACCAAACCTTTGTCGTAAAACACAAGTAAAGAATAAACATGACAAGGATAATGTTTTGACTCAATCTGAGACATGTTTTTCTGTTTATTGTGACTCCATTACTGTGATAACACACTTGTTCTTTGCCAAAGGTGTTGACTATATTGCAGGTACTAATGAGGAGCCACCAGATTTATGAGTGCTCTCGTCCAATTACTTTATGTGGACGGGGATTTAAGTTGATTTGACAAAGGAGCTGAACATTTTACAAAGAAACAATTCTCGTGGAAATGATTGTAAAGTTGGGAATTCTGTTCAAAGCTCTCAAAGAAAATTACTATGATGTTGAACCTCATTTGAAGCTTCAAAACAACAATACCCAATCATTTAATCTTCGAGTTAAGTTTTCAGTAATTTTTGACTTTGATGGTACTAACTTGGCATTGTGTGTGGCAGGTAAACCGGATTTGAGGACAAATCTTTTTCAACTGGGGGGGGGGGGAATGATATCATATTGGGCAGCTCCATGGACCTGAAACAAGAAGAAAACATTGAGCTTGAGGATATGATCGAGCAAGGAGCAAATGATGATTTGGAGGAGCTATTTGGATCAAAGACCCGGTTCTGGACAAGGGAGTTTAATCAAGAGTTTAGAGTTTCACTCCATCTAGTGAAGACTCAAGGGGATCACTTGAACATTTGGAGGTTGTATCAGGTCCACATTGGTCATGATACACGTTCAAGAAGTCTAGTGCATGGCACTATGATCCACTTGCACTCTTTTTCCCTTATCTCGGTTTTGTCCCATTGGGTTTTCCGAGTAAGGTTTTTAATGAGGCTTGTGGCTCATATGTTCATCTTTGCCATTGCCTAGTTCTGATCTATCAAGGCCAATTTAGAAGACATTCTGGGTGTCGCTGTCATTTATCTTTCTATCTATTTGAATTCAAAACTTATGTTTAATTCTGCATGGTTATCGTTTGATTTTACGAGTCATGTCTAATAACTCCACGCTCTTTATTGCTTCTTCTCCTTCCCTTCTCTTTATATTATGTATCTGAACTTTATTGTATATTATCTATATTTTTAATCAAATATCTCTTTTAAACATAGATCATTGTTCTCTTCTTTAGTGTGAATCGAATCAAGAAACTCCTAGATCAACTTGTGTGAAGCGACTGATCACCTTTGTCTTATCAAATGGACTTTCCGCATCCTCTTGTGGTGACTTTCATCCCATTCAAACCGAAAAGTTCTTGTTAATCAGGTCTTGCAACGCATCATACTCATCTTAACCTCTCAGTGTCGATTTTGGGTTTGTGATCCTCACCAGGATCATATCAGCATCACAAGGTTGGAAGGACAGCGGTCCGACATTAACTGCTATATGTGGAAGCCTAGGAGAGTATGGTTTAGCACTTTGGCTGAGACACAAGCTGAGATCTGGCATAGGAAATTGGGGCATCTGAATGTTCATGCTATGGTAAAATTGTCAAATCAAGAAGTGGTTCAAGGGATACTTCATTTTGCTAAATTGCTATTGAAGATGAGTTCAGAATTTTTGTAATTATATAATAGCATTTGATAAATGTTATGAATTGTTTTCACTAAGCTGGAACATAATTTCACTTATCCACCAAACATTTAGTAAAAAATTTCATTTTCCCGTCTTTCTAAAATAACCCTAAGACATAACCATCTCCAACCTCACTCTCTCAAACGAGCAATAATCTCAATTGCCATTTTCTATACTTACTTTTTCTTTCTACCTCAAATTTTTCTCTACTACCCTAATTTTCAATCACATTATATAAAGACTATTTCACCCTTATTAAATATAACTAAAAAATAAAACAGAAAATACATCAACCAATCAGATTTTAGATTCAAAATTCGTCTTCTTCTCTTTGATAAATTGATCAAACACCTCAAACTGAAGCTTGAAGCTTCTAAATCAGATAAAACCTTATAATTTTTGATGTTTTCATCTAATTAGACATCCATGTGTGTTGATTTGATGTAAAACCCAAGTTATAGATTTTAATTTAGAATGTTTGTTTTTCAATTAAGATTTCAAAATATCTGAAAATTTTGTTTTTTATATGCATATTGGGTTAAAAATCTTGTACTGTGAGTCGATTAGGATATTGGGTTGGTAATGATGGATTTTAATAGTTGATTTGCAATGAATCATAGGTAAATTAGGCGTTTTGGTCCAAACAGACTCAATTTCGCGATATAGTCCAACTAGAGCAAACTGGTACAACTATAGCAAGTGGTACAAACTGGTATAACTATTGTAAATAGTATAAACATGTACAAACTGGTTTCACTAACAAGTATTAATGTTATTTTTATTATTTTCAGAAATAATGATCATAAGCACTAGTCGTACAACCGTACATTATGATTATGGAATATATTTTTATATGATTGCCTATAGATTATGTAAAAAGAAGAAGAAGAGTTCAAGAAGTTTATGTTCTCATTGGTTGAACATGGTCCAAGGATAAATAAAAAGTCGAGAGCGGTAGATAGTTTGAGAGTGGTGGTCAAAGCGAGAATCAATGTTAATTCATACATATATTTGTATCACTTTGTATATTTATTTTATAATAATTAATGTTTGTGTAATTAATTGTAAGTACAACTAAGTATTGCGAGATTTAGAAAAATTACAACTAAACTCAATTTTATTTACTAAATACAAAACAAAAAAATTTTAAAGTTGAAACAAACTAAAACACTCTTTTCCTTATAAGATAGTAACTAGTAATCAAAACAACATTAATTAGTGATATTAAAAAAAATTATTCCATAGTAGTTGAATCATCTTCTACTTTTTACATCATATACCTTATACTTTATGATTACTTTGCAAAACATGATGCCAAATAAACAAAGATTGTGCTTTAAATCATAACATTGCTTTAAACCATTATAAATATCCTTTGAACACTAAAAATCATAAGAACTACTGCTAAAACTAATATAAATTAATTTTATACATGGTATAACTAACTAAAATAAAAAAAACTCGTAAAAGTACAACTACATGTAATGGTGTACAATTTGAAAATGGGTATAACTGTTTGATAATATTTTTAATATTTAAATTGAAATGACGGCGATACACACACACTTTACAAAAAATGTGGGTCTTATGTTTTTTTAATGGTTTTTTCCTCTTTTTTTCTTCTTTTCAATTGTTTTTTATTTTCTTTTTTATCCACATAGTTTTATTCTTTTTCACAAAAAGTTCATCTTCTTTCTTTGTTTCTCTCACTATACCAGAAGAAAACAATGAATGAAATATATTTTGGGTTTTAAAATTGAGTTTAAATTGCACAAAATAGATTTTAATTACAGATTGGTTATCAATCTAGTTTAATTTGGGATGTTTGCATTCAACTAAGATTTCAATATATTTGAATTTTTTTTTTTTTGTATTCATATTGGATTAGAAATTTGTATTAAGAGTCGATTAAGATATTGGGTTGGTGAATCATGAATTTTAGTGGTTGATTTACAATGAATCATAGGTAGATGTCGTTTTAGTTTGAACATACCCAATTTCACGATGTAGTACAACTAGGGCAAACTAGTACAACTAGTACAAATGATATAAACTGGTATAATTATTGCAAATTGTACAAATATATACAAACTGATATCACTAATAATTCACACATTATCTATCTTCTCATTACAGAAAATATCATCATGTTTTTACTCATTAGTATCATTCAATCCAAAAAAAACAAGGCAAGTTGTACCAGTTAGTACCAAGTTGTGCATTTCTGATTTATACTTAGTAATTTAATTTTACGGTACAGTTCACGGGTCAACCCGAGTACTATGAATACACGGACAAATAACTGGTTGAGTCTATAATTCTTTAAAAATGATAAGGGTTGAAGAGTAACTATCTTAATTTTTGATTTAAATTAAACTTAACAAATATAAAGAAACAAGAAGGGTTGAAGAGTATTTCATGGTTAAGGACATTTGAGCGAATTATTTCTCTCAAACCCCCAAAATCGCTTTCCCCTGCCACCAATTAAACTCCCCACAAAAATCAGCACCCCCACCACCAGAGACGAAGCTAGTCAAGTCGTCTTCAACCTCACCATCATCAACGAATCAGCCAGACTACTCCATCTTAGTATCCTCATCTCTGTAAAAGCCGCCATTGATCTCTGTCAAAGCTATCACTCACCGTCATCAACGAATTGAACAGCTTCCTCTCCTCCTCAAGGTTTGGTTTCTTTGCTGTTTTTGATTTATAGGGTTATGACTCTGGTTGAGTTTGATAACTAATTGAGTTCAATGTTGTGCCCACAACCTGTTTGATTAAATACCTAAATGGGTATCTTGTCTTGAATTTGATTTTGTATATCACTCTCGGAGCTATTAGACGTTTAAGCTCTCATTCACATAAATTTTCTTCAACTTTCTAGTTCTGGTTCTTGGGTTTTCATCTGATTAATTGAACATAATTGATTATAAGCTTTGTCTTATGGCGGACACAAGTCACCTAGAGAGAATGGGAAAAGAAATCAAGTGCCCTATTTGGTAAATCATGTCTTGTTGTGCTTACTGTTCGGGGGAAAAGAACTTAAGTGTCGGTCCTAACAATTTTTAATCGTGTAATTGCAGCTTGAGTCTATTCAGTTTTGCAGTTTCACTTTAATGCAGCCATTTATTTTTTAAGTAAGACTGTCCTTATGCTTTCGTATGAAAATTGTTTTTAAGTAAATGGATGCTACTTGCCAACTCTGTAAAATCCCATACCATCGAAGAGGTAATTCCTATGCTTTTTAAATTGATGCCATTGCTTCATTGTTTTTAATAAGTATGTAATGTTTTGTATAGATTTTAGATATGAATCAAAATGAATCACTCCTTTCTGACAAGTACTCTTTTCTCTTATTATGTTGTTATAACTTATTTGCTTATTGTAGATTTGTGAGAAACCCTTAACTATGTAGCTGTTTATGCATTTGTTTTATACATTATCTGTTTTGATCAATTTGGATTTGCAGAAACTCCTGATCTAAGTAATTTGTTTTCAAGCTACGTTTATGAATCACCGTCGATGGATACTTTTGATGGTTTTGAATTCTCTGATCTTGGAGAAAGTGAATGTCTTAAATTTGTTTGTACATTTTCAGGTGATTAAAGATTCGATTGACTTAGGTATATAGTCTATACTATTGAACCTAAATATTGTTGAGGACAGTGGCATACAAAATGTATATAGATTTCTCTTAACATATTGTTGCATACCAAAAACCTGCTATCGTATGGATGACACCTACTATAACAGAGGATGACATAACATTAGTGAAATCGCTATGTAACATATATGATAGCAGATTTTCCGTGATAGAATGGACATATTTCTTGTATTGAAAGTTGCAACCAGAACAGAACTTTGGTTGTGCTCCGTGTACAAAAGGAAAACAGGTCAAGATGCAAGATCAAACTGTTCCTGATGTTAAGTCAAAGAAGGCACTAGAATTGGTACATATGGATCTAATGGGACCAATTCAAGTGGAAAGCTTAACTGGTAAGAAATACGTTCTTGTTCTAGTTGATGATTTTACTCGATACACTTGGATGAGGTTTCTGAGGGAGAAATCAGAGACTATGGAAAGCTTCAGAATACTGGCGCTTCAACTAGAAAATGAGAAGTGGCAAATCAATAGTATTTGTAGTGATCATGGAGGTAAATTTCAGAATGAACTGCTTGATTTATTCTGCAGCAATCATGGTATTGCGCATCAGTACTCTGCACCAAGAACACCAGAACATAATGGTATGGTTAAACGTAAGAACAGAACATTGCAAGAAATGGCTAGAGCAATTACGCTCAAATTGAGCCCAAGAATCATAAAGAAGGCTTGGTTGATGAGTATTGGATTGCTACTATGCAAGAAGAACTAGAGCAATTTGAGCGCAATGATGTGTTGGATTTGGTATCCAGACCACAAGATCTAATGTGGTGGGCACAAAGTGGATATTTAAGAACAAAATTGATGTTAGTGGAGTTGTAACCAGAAAAAGGCTCGGTTGGTTGCTCAGGATTACTCTCAGGTTGAAGATGTTGATTTTGATGAGACTTTTGCTCCTATTGTGAGACTTGAGTTCATCAGGTTTCTGTTTGAAATTGCATGTGCGTTTAATTTCAGGTTACAACATATGAATGTTAAAAGTGTGTTTCTCAATGGGATTCTACAGGAGGAAGTATATGTAGAACAACAAAAAAGATTTGAAGTGTCAAGTAAGGTAACTCATGTGTACAAACTGAAAAAGCTCTGTATGGTTTGAAGCAAGCACCAAGGGCATGGTATGAGCGGTTGACTACATTTCTGATCAAGCAAGGGTATAAACGTGGAAGCGTTGATAAGACCTTGTTTGTGATGGCAAACAACAATGGGATGGTCATTGTGAAAATTTATGGGATGACATAGTGTTCAGGTCTACATGTCATGACCTGGTTGATCAGTTTGAGAAGAAAATGACTCAGGAATTTAAGATGAGTATGTGTGGTGAGCTCACTTATTTTCTGGGGTTACAGATCAAACATACGAATGATGTAGTTTTTGTAACACATAGCACTTATGCTAAGAATCTGGTTACAAGGTTCAGTATGGATAAGAGTAGAAAAGCCAAGACTCTAATGGGTGTAAATGAGAAACTATCAAAGGATGAGTCTGGTGAAAACGTTGATGAGAAACTCTACAGAGGTATGATTGGAAGTTTGTTGTACCTAACAGAAAGTATACCAGATATCTATTTGGTTGTAGAAGTGTGTACAAGATATCAGGCGAAACCAAAGATGTCACATCTTCTATCTGTGAAGAGAATCATTAAGTATGTTAAAGGAACAATAAATCTAGGTATTTACTATACCAAGGATACAAACAAGGAGTTGATGGGGTTTTGTGATGCTGACTGGGCTGATTCTTTGGATGATCGTCGAAGCACAAGTGGTGGATGTTTTTTCATGGATAATAATCTGATCTCGTGACATAGTAAGAAAGAGAACAATGTATCTCTGTCGACTGCAGAGGCTGAATACATTGCACTTGGGAGTTGTTGCACACAAGTCATGTGGATGAAACAGATGGCTGCTGACTATGGTATGACTTTTTACTCTCTTTTAATTTATTATGATGATGAGAGTGCAATTAACATAGCCAAGAATCATGTTCAACATTCACGTACTAAGCATATTGACGACATCACTTTATTCGTGAATTGGTTGAGGAGAACTGATTGTAGTTGACCATGTAAGCACTGAATTTCAACTTGCTGATTTATTCACCAAGCCTTTGGACTTTAACAAATTTGTTGGTCTAAGAAAGGATATTGGTGTTTGTGAGGTCTAATGTTTTCTTTACAAGTGGTGTCAGTCAAAGACATGAACTGATGCTTGAACATGCCATGGAAATTCCAAAGAATGTATAGAAAGTCAGCAGTCTGTGCTATGCAATGGTGTGAGGAAAAAAGCTGTATGTCATGCCGGTAAAAGTGGTCATTACGTAAAATGGTGTCTTGAAGAAGGATGTCAAAGACCTGAGGAGAGAAAATCTAGTGCATGTCAAACGTAAGGATACCAAGAGTAAAAAAAAAAAAAAGGCTTGATATTCATACAGAAGACATCCACAAATATCAATGGTTGAGAAGTCAAGTGATATCATTGATACACCAAATTACATAAGAGTGATGTATGCAAAAGAAGAAACAAAAGACAAAACAAAAAGAAGAAACAAAAATCAAGACGAAGTCAATACATATCCAAAGTCAAGTCTTACCATCAATCTATCAAAGGATGGTATATACAAAAGAAGAAACAAGAAGAAACAAATACAAGACAAAGTACGCACACACCTGAGTGCTATCTCCAAAGATTTTCAGCTGCCTATTTCATGTTGATAATGAACCACTTGGACTAAAGGCATACATGCATGAAAACTGTCTACTGAATCCAGCTCTGACTTTCGAAGATTCAAAAGGTTGTGGTAACTTCTTGTGGCTGTTCTGAACAAGTGACTGATATCCAGGGCACAAAACCAAACCTCACAAGTAAATAAAAAGGTTCAGGTTTTGGTTAAGTTTGCATATAAACAATATTTATGGTCACTCACTGATTTAAAGTTTAAAGTAAAATGTCAATATATTGAAAAATTGCTCATTCGGCTGTCGTGAATTAATTTATCATATGGTTGATTTTTGAACAAAGTTTTGATGGCATATGTGCACTAACCTTTCTGATTTTAGAACAAAGCTTTGATGGCATATGTGCACTAACATTTCCATTGAGTGTGTTTTAGGTCCGATAAAAAATCAAAGAACACATGCTAAAAGTCCATCTGTTTTCAAGCACATTGAACTTAAAGAAACTAAGCAGATATTTAGAGGGGGGGGGAGAATTAGGGTTTCACACATTCAAGAAAAATTTAGATGTTGAAACGATCAAACCCAAACATCTCTTAAGCACTTGCAAAAAATAGTTCCCAGAATGAAATCAATTCTCAGTGGAATCTACAAGATGATCTCGTCACAAGCAACAACATCGCCGTCTGACCAAACCGATGACTTACCAGAAATCGGGAAGCTGCCAGAAGTTGGGCAGTCGTCAGAAACAGAGTAGTTGTCTGAAGGCAAAGCGCTGCAAGAAGAACAAGAGGCTGCAGATTCGACGACGGATCAGGCGGTTTAAGAAGAACAAGAGGCTGTAGATCCACCTCCGCCTAAGGTATATGTTCTTGATCCTTTGACGGCTGTGGTAATTTTCCACGAAATTTTCACACCGTCACCAGAGCCCAAAGCGTTAAATAAGCGACATACATCAAAATGGGTTCAGTCTGAAACTTAAAGTGCGATAAAGGGTAGATCTCAGCGAACTGCAATGCCACAAATGGTGGATTTGTCTGATTCCCAAGGCTCTGCATCAGGGGTTAAGATACAGGCTCCTACTGTAGCTTCTAGGTTGCGGAAAAGGAATGAGCATGCAACTTCAGGTTCTCAAGTGATGAAGCGGTCTAGGGCTAAAAAAGGTAAAAGGTTTGCTTCTGAGAAAATGGTTGGTGAATTTGATTGCAAGTGATTTATATCGCTAATTACTAATAAGATGTGTAAGGTTCTGAAGAACAGCAAGTTCATCGAGGAGAAGAAGTTCACTTTTGGTGATGAGGATGGGATAGGTTCACTGATTAGAAAAAGTCGGAATGGCAGGAACTGTTCAAGACTTGGAAGCGTTTGACACACTGGTCCTGAGGGAATTCTAGGCTAACTTGCCAAGTGTTAAGGTTGACAGAATCTCAGTGTCTGTACTTGTCAGACATTGGGTTTAGGAGTTCTCAGCGGTGAAGATCACCGAGGTGTTTGGCTGCCCCAAGTAGATGAAAGGTCTCATAGACAGGAATGGGCTGGAGTTCTAAAGGATGATCTGGCAGAGTTCATGACTGATGGCAAGGTAACCAACTGGAATAGGCTTCAGTATTCCAAATTTACGGAGGAGAAGAAGATGTTGTATAAACTCTGCTCCTCAAATTGGTGTCCAACCACTAATGATGTCTATCTTCAAGCAGATAGACTTAAACTCATCTACTTGATGGCAAAACACAGACCGATTAACTTTTGGAAGCTGGTGTATGAGCATACTTTTCAACTTGCTCTGAACTCTCAGTCCAAAAATCTCCTACTGTTCCCGAGCCTGGTCTACAAGCTCTTGATGGCACAACACCCTGGGGTGGTTGACAAGGAACATCCTGCTGTGGAAAAGAAGAAGAGCACATGCACTAACGCAGCTGCTACATCAACATTTGGTTTTGAAATCAAGACGGTCAGTGATGTAAAGGAGTGCAGCTTGCAATCAAGATCCTCCAACAGGCCTTAGCAGCAGGTAAGTGTTCGGATTTGATATCTTATATGTATATGGTTTTGAATTGATTTTTGACTAAGATATACGCTCAAGCAGGGGGAGATGAGTCCGAATCTGATTCATGCAAGGATAATGGGGGGAGCTGTAGATCATTGGTTTTATCCATATTTTTTATGGTCTAGCTCGTTTATATTTCAGACCTGTTTTATTGTTTTTAAGACTTATTTTTATCAGCATTATGTTATTGCATATTTTGATTCATATGATTGTTTTGATTTGCGAATTACTATTGGATATGTGTTGCTGCTGTGTGTAGGTCTCTCTCTCTCTGTTTGACTTACATAACATTGATGATGGTTGCTTAAGTACCAATGTTAGTCAACAAGGGGAGATCAAAGATGCAGATTTCAGATCGGCTGGCTGTCTGGATCAGGAGGCTGCATCAGATCACTTCAAGAAGATGTAAAGCTGACATGGAATTGGGAGCTGACGTGGCAAAGTTAAAGCGGATGATGTGGCAAGCTCAAGGAAGGCGTGGGCTTACTTGGAGCTGAAAATTTTGGATGGAGCTGAAAAGACATATTGAAGATATTATTTGGAGCCATTTTAGAAAAGGATAAACTTGAGGAGAAAGTTTATTCCTTAGGAGATTTGGTATGGATCTTCGCCCCTAGGTAGTTAGGGTTTTAGTATAAATAGCTTAGGAGGTAGCAGTCCACTTCTCACTCCAGAGCTATTTATCGTGAAGTTGTAATTTCGAAACTAAAAGTATAAAGCTTAGAAGATGAGTGTTGTTTCTTGTTTTGACTTTGATATATTCGGGTGGGTAGATTCAAAGTAAGATAAGATGTGTTCTGGTTTGACTTTGAGATCACTGAGAAGATTGATTCAAACGATAGCTAGAGCTTAGGATTTTTATTAGTCGAGGATAATTCTATTAAGTAAAATAGATTGTGTAATTTCGAAGTAGGTCTTTATGTAAAGATTACATTCTAAATAAAACAAGGTAAAGCATTGATTTGACACATTTCAAGCATATATTATTGTGTTGCTAATCTATATACCCGTACAAGAAAACAATACAAGGTTGACAAAAATTATAATTTCTGTCTACATTCAGACATAAGAAAGGGTTAACAAGATAAAATAATTAGACATGTATAATAGTTTCTTCCTCGATGAAGGCTCCTTCCAACGATGAATGGTTGAAAACTTGAATGATTTCAGTGAAATGTTTAAGACCGATGATATGTTTTTATTATAAGAGGTCGAAGAAATATTTTCACAAAATAAAAGGTAAGACAGTAGCAAACAAGTGTCAATGATAACTACAAAATTAACAAAACTCCATCATAACATATTTTTTAAATCTGTGAGATTATGGAAAAATCTGTGATAGAATTATTTATATGTTGTTAAGAGTATACATAAGTTAACAAAATTTCCTAATTATTATTGTCATTAAAACTCTACCTAAATCAAAGAGACTATAGCCCCAATGTATCGAAGTGTAATATCAAGACGTAATTCACAGATAAAAAATAGAACTTTATTACTTTATTCCTTGTGCACGAGGTTTACTTAACGGCCCAAAAGAAAAAAAAGGGGTTAAAATGCTTCTTTTTCAGAGACTTAAAGCCCGACAAGTGAAAAAATATTTTAAGCAGGTCTTTAGGTTTTTTTTCTTTTTCCTCTGAACTCTCTCTAAAACGGAAGAACCTATCCATCGTCGATCGTTTTAGCAGTCTCCAATGGGCAAGTCTAACACCAAAGTAATCTTCTTTCTCCTTATGTCTTTCTTCTCTGATCTTCTCCTTTCTCAGTCTTGTTCCTTCGTTTCTCTATTAATTGTTTTCACAAATTTAACGGACTTTGTTTTTGTTTTGGATATTTAGGATGAAGCAGCTCCTATTGAAGGATGAAGCAGGAGTAAGGCCACGAATCTATTGAAGAAAAGTAAGAAATTGGGTTTCTTTATCTCGCTCTCTCTTTGCTGCTTTGGCTAAGGGAATAAGTATTTATTGTTTTAAACTCAATTAACATATACGATTTTTGTTCTTGTGTTTTTGATATGTGGTTATAGAAAGAAAAAAACTATAATAAAAACGTCTAGCTACGTTGTCCGATTGGCTAATCGTGATCTTTTAAAATTTTGTTAATATTGAACGTTTTTATGTTGATTTTAAGTTTTTAACTTTGTTTTTGTTGGCTTTATTATAGGTACGAGAGAGCTCGATGATGATTTGGAGACCAAAGTAAATCTGAAGAGACAGAAGAAAGACCAAAAGGAAAAATCTGAGTAGGTCGGACTCGTAAGGAAATATATTGACATATTGTCCTAATTCAGTTAATCTTTCTTTATTTTTCTTCTTGACAGTGGTCCAATGGCTACTCATTTAATAGGAAATAATAGAAGGATTCGCTAATTATCTTCAGCGGATCGAAGCAAAAGTTGATTTGTTGGCGACAAAAGAGGATTTGTTGGCTACAAAGGTAGATTTGTTGGCGGCAAAGGTGGATTTGTTGGCTACAAAGGTAGATCAACAGGCGATTTTGATTTCAGCGAAGGTATAACTTTATAAAAATAATAATTAAGTGTAGATTTTGTTATATTTGTTGTATATATTTCTAGTATTTTTTTATGTTCAATTCTTTATTTTCTTTGAAATAGCTTGTTCTTATTAGCTTCAAAATATATGAGGGTAAGAAGTTTCTTGCCAGATGATGTAAAAGCTTTGTTTCCATTTCCTAATTTAACAGTGGAAAGAAGTCGAGACACTCCTTTTTTGTTACTATTTTTTATAATTGTCATACAATTTAAGCCTTTTTACCTTAGAATTACGCTAACACATTTTGCTATAACTGTTAGATTCAGGAAGTTACTGAAACGAAGAATTCGGGTGTAGCTGTTCAAAATGGCTTTGTAAAGGTAGAGAGCTCTTCGTCTGATGATGAATCATCTTCTGATGAGGTACTCACCTCACATATATATATTTTGTTTTAAGAATAGTTTGGAATGATATATACTTATTTTTATTACCTTGGAAAATAACTAGGAACGTGCAAAGAAACCTGCCAAAGATTCTTCATCCTCTGAGGATGAATCAGAAAAAAGATAATTATGAGGATGAGAAGGTAATACTTTGTCTCATTTTTCTTATGTCTTGAGTATTATATTTTTTGTTTTTCACTGGTTTTATGTTCGTGTGTTTACTAGGACTTAAGTTAGCATTTTTATTTATTTATTTTTCTATTTAAATATCAAACGGTAATATTTTTATTTATGAAAATATAAATCTGCTAAAAAGAAGGCAGATCCATATACAAGCAAGGCTGCAGATAATTCAGATTCAGACACTCGACAAAGCGGGTAGAAATATTGTTTTGGAGAGTTTTTTCCGTAAGATGTTTTTATGAAACTATTGCACTAACATTGGTGTTGGTGGCAGAGTTCAAACGATTTTTGTTAAGGGATTTGACACTTCGCTTGGTGAGGATGATATTAAAAGCTCATTGAGTAAACATTTCGGTTCTTGTGGAGTGATTTCAAGGGTTCATGTTCCAACAAACCGTGAAACCAATACTGTCATAGGGTTTGTGATATTCTTCTCTAATTTGTGACAAATATAGTTAAATACTAACTAAAAACAATGTTTTATTATTCTTTTTACAGATTTGCTTACATTTGATATGGAAGAAGGAACAAATGAAGCGTTGGAACCATGGCTTTAGTGGAGGTAATATTATAAGTACATTCTATAGAGGATTATATCCGAAGTTTCAGTTGTCACTCGACACGGCCAGCAATAGAGATTTCACCACTAAGACTGTCCTAGAAGGAAGAGCTCTCATTGAGAACCTTGTTGCAAGTAGTAGCAACTCTTGCACTGACTTTGATAGAACCACACGTTCTAGTGACTCTAATGCTAAGCAGATCACCGAGTTTAAGAATATGATGAGCCAGCTTCTAAGGAATCAAAACTGTGTTATCAATGCTTGTGGTAAAATTGATGATGGAAACAATGAAGGTTTCCACGAGTTTGATGATTCATTGGATCAAGAAAAAGATAACTATGTTGGTACTCAAGGTTCATTCCCGAACCGCGGCTATAAAAACTTCAACAATAACTTCCGGTACAATTCTAACCTATCTTATAGGAATCCTACTGTTGAGAACCCTCAAGATCAGACCTATCCACAATAGCAGCCAAGACCATTTCAAAACCGGTTTCAGAACAACAACAACTTTGGTGGAAACTTTCAGCTACGACATCCATTCAACACTAACAACAAGGTGCCCTTTCCAGCCGCACAAGCTCAAGCTCCAATACCACAAGGTGATAGACTTGAAACTATGATGCGAGAACTACTTGTTTCTCATCAACAATCAACAAGGGATATCAATGTCAAGGTGGATAACATCTATGGCGAGTTGAATGTTAAGTTTGAAGGCCTATCCATATTTGTGAAGAAGCTGGAAACTCAGGTTGCTCAAACCGCAAATCAAGCCCCAAGACAAGTTGGTGTACTTCCAGGAAAGCCCGAGGAGAATCCAAAAGGTTATTGCAATGTAATCTCCCCCATCCCAGCCTCTACAAGGCGTGTGAGTGAGCCATTGGTTCTGCTTTTTGATTCTCTTGAAGACATGGTGCGTATGACATGTACCATAGAAGATGATGAGCAACAACACTATCCGATGAGGAGACTACCAAAAGTAGAAGATCATGGATGCTTTGTTTGCTCCTGCTCCATAACTAGCATTGAATTTTCTAACCCTCTATGTGATTTTTGTGCTAATGTCAATGTTATGTCGAGAAATGTTGCTAAGAAACTTGGATTTAGAGACTTGTCTCCATCCAATTTGAGTCTTGTGTTTGGCATCTCATCGCAGAAGATCCCTGATGGACTAGTTTGAGATTTGCAACTAGTTGTAGAAGACTACATAGTCCCTACAGATTTTCACATTCTTGAAATGGATGAGAAAAATGAGAGACCTTTGATTTTGGGAAGACCATTCCTTGCCACTGTTGGAGCCATCATGGATCACAAAAACAAGAGGAAAACCTTCACCAATGTCAGTAAAAAAGTATACTGTCCAACTCTCTCTACTATGAAGCCGCGAGCTCCACCATATGATGAAGATTCACTAGATCTCGAGGTTGATAAGACCAATGTGGGAACTAAGAGTTTCACTAAGAAGACTCGAAAGCTACCATCAAAGCCTCCCGAGCAGCCCCAGATTTCAAAGATCAAGATCATTGTTCCTCTGGAACTTAGCAAGGAGAGCAAAGATCGGATTGAAGAGATGATAAGGCACACCAATGAAGTTCTTCTTCAAGCCAAAGTGTTTGAAACTTCATCAAAATGACAACTTGTGATAGAAGTTGGAGCTGACTATCAAGATCTTAAGGAAGCTAAGGAGATATCAATCTCCAAAGCTACACCTTCTCAAGCTTAATAAGCTTTCCAAGTCTAGCCAATGACTTTAAACAAGTGTGCTTTGTGGGAGACAATCCACTTGTAAGTTTTCTTCCACCATTTTAGATTAGATTTCATTTTGTGTTTGATCTTTGCATGTTTTATCTCAAATTTCACATAAACAAGAAAACCAAATACAAAAGAAGAAAACTGAAAAACGAAAAAGAGGAAGAAGGTTAGCCTTTTGGTCAAGTTGTAAATGACCAAGGCGACATGATGCAAACCTCGGTCACAAGTCCCATGACCTAGGCCCGCTCAAGGCATCACCTTGGTCACAAGCCCCGTGACAGAGGCCCCGAGAAGGCCACACCCCGGTCACGAGCCCCGTGACCGAGGTTTTTGAAGATTTTGGCCCAAATCGTGTGTATTGCACTTTTTATATATTGGAGTCTTCCCGAGTCATCCTTACTACCCCAGGAAGCTATGCAACCTTCCCCTACCACATCCATAACGTTTTACCAAGTCAAGGCCAAGGTTCACCTCATTTCCGAGCCACGACTAGGTCATTCATGACCCATTGAAGAATTTTTTGGTTACACTTGTCCAAATGACCAAAGATCAGGTAATCATCACCATATGGGTATTCTAGGAGTAATGGCCACACTACTTTTTGGAGAAAGACTCATGGGTAGGAGATCATTCCATCTTAAGCTTCATGGTTGCATAATTCACCAAAGTGGGAGGATATTGAAATCTACTCGAGCAAAAGTGGTCCAACTTGACACGCACTAAGAGGTTGACCATTGGGAAGTTTTGGTTGAAGAAATTTCATCAAAAGAAGCTCAAATTTGAAAAGGGCCGACTTTTCATTCCACACCCTTTAGCCGGCACCTTCCGCGGCTACGAAAATCACCAAGGTAAGAGAATTTCCAAGAAATACTTGATCAAATGAACTATAATTGGGTACTCAATATATTTGAGTATTCTTGAGAGCGATGATCGAGGAAAATCTTAGAGAATGAAATTCGAAACTAGAAATTATCCCAGTTCCTTGTCGCAACCGACCCGCGACTATACGATCACTGAGCCGCGACTATACGACTATACGACTACAGAATTGGCGAAACTTAGAGGATCTTATAAATGGTTTGATAAAACGCTTCAATATTGGATGTCGAATGATATGAGGGCATTTTAGGGGCAATCATCGAAGGAGAAACGGCAATGCAAGGATCGAAAGTCAAACTTTTCCAAAGGACCCTCCTTGGGACCTTTGTTGGAAAATATGACAAAAGGATCCAACCAATCTCCATCCCATCAAGGTAAGTGATCTTCCTAGTCTCTATAATCATTGTGGGATGCCATTCTACTTTACTGGTTGAGAAAATCGATTTCCAAGATGTATTTGGCCAAAACCAAAGTTTTAACCACGAGGTGCCAAAACCCCGGTCACGAGGCCCGTGACCGAGGTACCAGGAAGGGCTGGCCCCGGTCATGAAGCCTGTGACCGAGGTTTCACAACATGCCTGGCCAAGTTCTTCCTGGTTCCCGTTTGTCCGAATCTTTGATCCCGAGCCATCTTGAGAGTTTCCCAGTCCGTTTATACAATCTGTGAATCATTGGACTTCCCGTTGAACCGTCTTTCACAACCAACGAAACGGATCACTACCAGAATTCAATGTAAGTTTTCGTGAACCCCAATCCCGTGGGTCCCACATGTAAGTTTCCCTTCCTTTTCAAAAAGTCCAACCTTTTTAGGTTAAAACATGTTTTTGTATTGGGAGATATATTCTTTTGAATCCAAACTTTTCAAAATTAGGATTTTTACAAATTGATTAAAAATTCGATTACCCAATCATTAAGAGTCACAAATCTCTCATCACATTCATCAAACACCAAGGTATGTTCTCTAAATTCTAATTTTCTCTTTGAGCTTCAAAAGAGGTATTTCTAGATTCTCTTGATTTATTGACTTTTGTTACTAGGAAGTGATAGAGAACTTATAGATTAACCTCTAGGTTATTTAACACTACAAGAATATTGAGTATTCTTAGCGACCATGATAATAGGTCAAGGGATTAAACATAGCGGTTTTTGGTTTTGCTATTATATTGTTAGATATCATAGCGTGTTCATAATGTAATGTTTTCACATTTAATAGCGAGTATATTTTGTTATTAGTTATATACTTTCAGTGTTTTTGAACTGTTATTTGTACTCTTTCAATAGCATTTGTAACATGCAATTTCATCAATTAAAATAACATTTGTATTATGCAATATATTTTACTAAAATGGCAATTATATTATGCAATATATCCTATTAAAATAGCACTTTATTATGCAATATTTGTTTTGGTTTTATTTTCTGTTTTATAAATAATATTGGGTAATAATGTAATATTATGAATATTGATATTAGTTTTTGGATTTCGTTCATTTTTACATATTAAAAAGAAAAAGGAAATATTGTATTCATATCTTATATATTACAAAGTAAAAAATACAAAATTAAAAAATAAGTTCTAACAAATCTTGTATTTAACGACTCTTTGGTATAATAAGCTTCCTGATGCAAAAATCTAAACCTTTTGCCACTAGCTTCATTGAATCAGATGCATATGTCATGCCAGAAATGTAATCTTCATGTGCATTAAACTTGTGAGAGCAAGAAAGCTCTCTCTTATCCCAAATCTATAAAAATGAACATAGATTATCATAAACACTAGAATAAAAAATGGAATCCACTAATAAAAAATCCAGATCTTTGCAATCTCATAACTGAATTTGAGGATATTACAAAACTCACTTACATTGAGAGAACTCAGAAAATTTGAAATGACATGCCTCCATTGCTAATACTCAGCATAATAACAAACACAATCCATAATTAGAGCATCCCTTGTAACTGTAAATGAGAGCATCATTTGCAGCTTCCTCATTTTAATCAGAAAACCCTATTTCAACGACTAAAGCTACTAATTCAAAATCCCAGATTTCAGAAAACCCTAAATCAAAGCCATCAACCCAAAGATCGTATCATTCAAGACAAATTCATATGTTCCTGTAAAATCAAAAGAGAGAAATTTGTTACAGACCTTCCAAGAGCAGAGGAGAGGTTACAGATATATAAACAAAATTAACAGAAAGTTCTATGGATCTAAAAGAAACTGACCCAATTTCAAAATCCGGTGGTGATGAAGAATCTGCAGGTTCCATAGATAGATTTTATCAGTTCTCTGTAAATAAAAAATAAGATTATTTTGAGAGTGTGCAAAGGAGGAAGAGAAGAGGCGATGACAAAAAAAAAGGAAGAGAAGAGGCTTGAGAAAAAAAGAAAGAAGGAGGCGTAAAATAATAAGATCAAGCCTAGGAAGTGTGTGGCCATTAGATTTTTATCTAATCAACGGTAGATATTAAAAGAAGTGTAATCCTTGCAACTATAGATTAGCTAATCAAAAAGCTAGTCTTCTTTATTTTCATTTTTTTTTTTAATGAGTATATTAATTTTTCAATATTTAGTAAATTAATGGATGACAAACTATAATATATCCTAAAAATAGTTTTTTTACAACATAGTGTATCTTACTTATAATGAACTTCGTTTGAAAAATCATTATATCTTGGTTATAGTTTTGGATTTAGTTTTTATGTTTAGGTGTAAACTGTAAAGTGTAAGGCATAGCTCAATTTTAGGTTTGTGATTTAAGTTTTAAGATTTAGGATTAGAGTTTAGAAATTTAAAAATAATTAAATATAAATTTATTCTGAATACTCATTAATCCTTTTTTATATTTCTATTGTTAACAGAATTATAAAATATATACTTCAAACCCCATACCCTAAACCTCATACACTAAACCTCATACACTAAACCTCATACACTAAACCTCAAACCCTAAACCTCAAACTCTATGTCTTAAACTATAACTCAAATACTCATTAACTTTTATTTTTGTTTTGTATTTTTAATAGTTTTATATTTTATTTTATATCCTTAGTATTAAACAATAATTTGGTATATTGTTTTTTTTTAATTGTTTTTTTTCTTTCATTGATGATTACAAAAAAATCTTACAAATGTGAATCCCTATATCTAAATCATTTAATATGAAAAGAACACAGTTCATTATATGTTAACACTCTCAAGTAAATGAACAAAAAGACTTAGAACTCTACAAGCAATGCGATTAACTAAAATGAACAAACCACTTCAAACATAATTCCTACTAAAGGGCCAATAAATCAAAACTCTAATCAAAACATTAACAACAAATCCGAAACACAAATCTAGAGTATTTGCTTATATTTTCGGCTTATAAAACTGAATCTAATTAAGAACCATTAATAAACAAATCCAAAGCAAAAATCTAGAGTTCAATTTGACATACCTTCAATTGTAGACAAAGCCTTTGAATCGAATTCTTCCTGTAAAGTAGCAAACTATTCAGTTAGGAATAAAAACCCCTAAATCTATCAATGTCTTTCAGTTATGAAAGAAGACAACAAACCTTACACTGTCCGAGCTTGAAATCGAGAGTTAATGAGGCGAGAGTGAGATTAGGAGTGAGAGGTGACTGGTAGAGGCGACAGTGAGAGGCGAGCGAGTGTGAGAGGCGACGATGAGAGTGAGAGGCGACGGCGAGAGGTCTGTGAGAGACAACAACAACAGTGAGATAAGACGGCGACTTTCACAGACGACGGCGAGATCTAGTGAGCTAAGAGAATACGAATCAAGGTGAGAAGAGAAATTTTAAAGATTTGAGAGTTCATTATCGATTTTACACATAGAAAGAACGAGAGTGAAAGAAGAAAAAATTTTGATTTTTCTTTGGAGGAAAATCTAAAATTTAATTTAGCACAATTTATTTTAATATTTTTGAGGTTAACTTATACATAACGTTTAGTCGGTGTATATGCAATAGAAAGTGGTGTTATTAAAACATAAACACGAAGAATTCATTTTTGTTAAAATTTATTTTTTTAGAAACAATATAGTGTTTCAATTTTCACAAACGCTATCGAAAATGCAGGGTTAAGTTTATTATAGCATAACCACACAAACAGCTATCTTTTTAGTGCTATGAATAATCAATATTCTTGTAGTGTAAGAACCAATTTTTGTGATGTATTGTGGATGAAATTTGATTTTTGCTTTGCTAAAATTTTGTGACCTTAGGAAAAAACGGAATTAATGATGCAATTGTTTAGGAATTGAACCTTTTAGACACCATTCACACTTGATAAGAGAACTTAGAATGATTTGTCACTTAGCATTGCTTTGAACTTGATTTAGGATGCAAATTTTGTGAAGGTCACCATTGAATCCAAAAATTTGAACATGAGTTTTGATTTCTTGATTTATAATATTGAACATACACTTACTTGTCTATTTCAATCTCCATTGTTACATCTCATATGTATTGGATTGAAATATGTTTCTCATTGAGCCTCCTTGCTAACTTGTATCACTCTTTTTTTTTCTAGGTACCAAACAATGGACACTAGAACCTCTAAGAAGAAATTTCGGACCATCACTAGTGATGAAATGAGGACTAAGATGGTACATGACAAAGCAACAGATGAGAACAAAGGCAAAAGAATTGTTGATGAAGGCGCAAACCCTAAAGACAAGAGTGATGAGATTCAAGATGATAGTGATTATGATACACCAATCATGCTATGTGTACCACGCCATCTTAGAGCTGGAGTAGCTCACCGCTTACAAAAAGACGCAAGAACAAGGAGCTGCCTTTGACCTTTGTTGGAAAGAAGATGAATGAGAGTCTTGATTATCTCACACCACTCTATGGGTTCATGCTTTTATCCACCTTGAGGCAATTCCTTTCCACAGTCACACTAGCATATCCGCGCACAAATGCCCCATTGGTGCAAGATGGGAAGCTCTTCTTCATCATCAATGGTGAACACCACCACATCTCCATTCTTGATCTTGGGAATGCACTTGGATTTGAATACCAATATGCTATTGATTTTGGGCAAGTTGATACCAATGCTTATTGGTCAATCTTTGGACATGGATGTTTTGATAGAGGAAAGGCCAAGGCTGCCTCGTTATCATACCCATCGATCCGGTATGTACACAAGCTTCTCGCCATCACTCTCTTCTCATGCACAGCCCAGAACAATGTGATTACTGATGGGCTCAATATCTTGAGCATCCCTTTTGTTGAGCATCCACGGAGAGCCAACTATGATGCCTTCCTAGCCAAGAGATTTGTGAAGATCAAGCATGATGCTATCACAAGTAAAGACAAGCAAGCTTGTATAAGCATTGGAGGAGTCATCACTACCATCCTTGTGACCGCTGGAGTCAACCTCGCGGACCGTCCTCACATAATCAAGGACAACCATTTGGACCTTGCAAAACTTGAGAAGATGAAGATACTTGAAGGAGCACGTACCAACCCCGACCAGATTGGATATAGGTACCATTCTCCACCGTATGCCACAAACACCATACTACTTCCTATCCCCACTGTTCCATGCCTTAGAGATGGCATCACGAGTTGGTACCCTTTTACGAGTGAGTATCACTCATCTCTTCCCGAAGACCGTCTACTACTCACTCTTGGTAAGTTCACCAAGGCTAAGGCGATTGCTTCCTTTGCTTCTCACCACGTCACAGGCAACCCTCCTGGGAATGACACCACTACTCTTGAGGAGGAGAGAGCATTACGGATTGCAGCAAAGCAGCAGCTAGAAGAGTACCTCGCAGCCACTACACTTGCGGAGATAATAATCTCAGATCCCAGACACCATGATTAGTCCACCACCGAGCACCAGAACCTCCTGATAAGGTTAAGATTCACTCGTTCTATCTCTATCTTTACTTTTGTTCCCTCTTTTATTTTGACTGTTCACACTGGGACAGTGTGATTCAAGTCTGGGGAATTTTATCCGTTTACTTATGCATTTTTATTTCTCTTGAGTCATTTTGATATCTTTTTATTCGATTTTATGCGGTTTTATTGAGTCGAGTTTGTAGAAAACTATGACCCTATGATATGATGATTTTGACTTTAAGTATGTTCTGATTCATTCCCTGAGGACAAGTTTTGCATGATTCACGAATAAACGGACAACACCTAGAAGCTCACCGCTGGACCTTTCTCCCTGAAATCTCATCCTACGGAGAACGCGGTTGGAACGGACGTCAAGTCCACTCTATTTGAACCACAATCCTAACTTCAATTATTTCTCATGAGCACATTAGATCGGGGAACGAGCAACACATTCATGACTTCTTATCCCTTTTACCACTCTTTGCTGATCCTGAATGGCCACTCATTTTCAGTGGTTTACCCTTACACCATATATTTCTTTTCAGACCTCTCACCAATCTCTTTTTTGATCTCGTTGGTAGATATGCATAGAAACGCGATAGAGAAATTTCTGACATAGTTTTCCAACAAATTGAAGATGGAGAGCTTGAAGGAATCAAAGAAGTGATAGAGAGAGAGTCACGATTTGGTCTACACAACCATACAACTCGGAATCAACAAGAAAAGGTATTCATATCTTGTGCTTGAGACTTGTAAACTTATGTATTATTTCCCATTTCACCAAAAAGAAAATAAAAGAAAAAGAAAATGAAAAAAAAAGAAAAGAAAAAAAAAAGAAAAAGAAAAAGAAAAAGAAAAGAAAGGAAACGGTTACAAAATAATCTCATAAGCACAGAAAATCCCGAGAAGAAGGTTACGAAGAAAATAAGTTATGAAGATGGTGCATAGAACACCACAGAAACATCTAAGTCTGGGGGAACCAGAAGAAGAAAAAAAGTAAAGGAACAAGGTGTTGACATGAAGAAGTGGTTGGAAGCTGTGAACATCAATGGGTTCATACTCTCTTGCGGGTCTGCGATATAGCTGCCCTCCGAAATCACGGTACACTCTAAACACTTTAAACTCCACTTAAACACCAAAAGCCTTTTTATACTAATCGCCATCTACCCCGAATGATGCTCCCTCTTGAAAAATCCACGCCACCTTTAATGAATGTTAAGGAGTTGACTTAAGTGAATTCCAAAGTCTCTGGACGGTTTGCGATGGAAGGATCAGAGATTGAGAATGTTGTGAGTCTATAGTGAGAAAGTTTTTTTTTTGAGAATTCATGTACTAACACGTCTGCAGGTCATCTATTATGAACATCGTCTTTTATCATAGAAGAGTTTTCGGGATTTTCAAACCTCTCCACCAGTCTTGAAATCCTATTTGCTTGAGGACAAGCAAAACCTTAAGTCTGGGAGAGTTGATATACTCATATTTTCGCCTATACTTCATATGTTTTTGGCAAGGAAATCATGAATATACAAGAGATTCTGGAAGCTTTATGGCCACATTCCACCATTTACACTTCCCAAAGACATTTGGGAGTTTTGGAGCAAAAAGGACCCAAAGGCAAGCAAAACACTTTTTAAGGCAGTTTCAGAGCATCAGAAGTTGGGCAACATTTGAAGATCTTCCCATTAGCCAATTTTCGAGTTCTCTATATCCATGTAAAGCTATAAGAGTCAAGATTCACCTCGGACAAGAATCGAAGCAATTCATTCAGCCGTTTGGAAGATGCAACTCGAAGCAAGAAGACATGTCCACCTCGGTCACAAGGCCCGTGACCGAGGTTAGCCCTCTTGAAGACCTTGGGCACTACCCCTAGTGACCGGTGCCGACTAACTCCGACCTAAGGACCTCAGCCCATGACTAAGCTCGTCCCATTGCCTCCACACTTATCAAAATGATGTAATTTTGGATGCCTCTTGACCAAATCTCGTGGAGGAGCCTATATAAACCATTCTTAGGGTTTTGGGAAACCCTAAGCAAGCACAGCAACCCACAAGGAACGTCCCTAAGAGTTAGACAAGGAGATCCACGTCCTAATTTTTCCTCTACCACCGCCGCTTCACCCTCCTTCGTCGCTTCAACCTAGAAGACCATCTACTTGAAGTTTCATCTATTGTTCTTCATTGTTTTTCTTTTCTACTCTTTGTACTTGCTATTGGGGAGACGAGATCTCATCTGTGACATCTAAAGAAGTTTCCTTTGAACCCTCTTTGATATATTGAATCGTTTATTTGATGTTTTCCATAATGTCTATTGCGTTTCTTTACACCATGAGCGAGTAGTTCTTTTGTTAGGTTTGATGGGGTAATATCTTAGGAAAACATGGTTGCATTCATTTAGGTTTTTAGGTCCAATTTTCATCTAGATTATGAGTTCTCTTGGGATATCTTTTACTAACTGCATGTTGCATGACTTGATCACCAATCACTGATTTTTTAGGAGATTAAGAGTGCTATCCGCGTAACCTATTTCTCGGAACTAGTATTACTGAAGCCTCGTGTTATAACCTGTGATATTTGGGTTATAGAACTTTGTGAACATATCAAACTTGTTTATACGGCTGGTCTAAGCGTGTTGTTACCTGCAGAAGTTGAGTACCAGGGTGTGGTGACTTAAGACGCCTCTGTCATGAACTATGGCTTGTGTGTGTATCTGTGTTCGTAGTTGAGTACCATTGATGAAAACCCATTAGTTAGATCTATCCCCTACTTGTTAGAAACCATGGAAACCTTAGATAAACCCTAGACGCCCAACCTCTTAATCATATAGCTTACAAATCAATCATTCACTTTGTTTTCATTCATTCATTTGCATTCACTCATTTGAAAACCCAAAACCAAACCCTTATTGCATTGTCTTAGTTAGATATATTTGCTTGAATTCAATCTGCGTACTTGTTTCTCTCTGTGGGATCGATACCTTAAGTATTACTACTGATTTGCTGTGCACTTGCAGTTCATTCATTGTGTGGTTTCCTTGAGGAAAAATTTACGACACATCGATAACACGAGTTATGATTCTTCTCTTTACGTGGTGAGTTTTGATTCTTCTCTCCAAAAGCTCTCTACCTCCAAAATCACTCAAAGAACTTGATAAACAAAACTTAGTCTCTAATTACTTCTAAAAACTTAGATATACCTAAAAATACGAAAAGAGTTGTATTACAAATAATTAAAACTCTTGGGGCAAAGTTGTTGTTCTTGAAACTTGATAAAACTTGAAGGACTCCTTAAGTCGTGGCCCATGTTGATCAACACCAATGGGGTTTGTCGATTGATGTGAACACCTTGATTTGTCTCCAAGTTGATTGGCTCAGGTACAAGCCTTCAAAGGTTTCAAAACGTATCAAAAAGGTCCAACTCGTACTTGTACCTAATTAGACTCAAAGAATAACCAAAGACTCTAAAAAAAATATTTATCATGGCTAAAAACAATAAAAAAACCCATGATATATCACTTAGCATGGTGTAGGACGAGAGCATTTTGTTCATTATGATGCTACAAACAAAACATTACATTGTGGTTGCATGAAGTTTTACTTTATTGGGATCTTATGTTGTCATGCATAAAAAGTGTTGGACAAGAAGAACGTTAGAAGAATTCCATCTGCCTACATTCTAAATCGATGGAGTAAAGAGGCAAAAGCACGAAGCATATCTTATTATCATTCAGAGACATCTGATGAAACATATAAGCAATCGATTGGTAGACGATATAGCCATATATGTCGTAGTTTCAGTGAGATTGCACCTGCAGCTTTTGGATTCTTTTCATTGAACTCCTCAGAGTGAATCTCATTCACTTTTTCAGCAACAACCTGGGGACTCCACATCACATATCCTTCTGGATTAGCATCATAGAACACATCAGGATCAACATGTCTCAGAGAAATCCTGCTACTTAGCAAATCAAACATAGCTCTAGCAGTAGCAAGGAAGGGTCTATCCAAAATCAGTGGCATATCAGAACCGATATCCGTCTCAACAACATGGAAATCACAGGGAAGCAGACAATCACCAACTTGAACTCTAAGATCCTCAATAAAACCCATGGATTTCTTTAGAGAAGCATCAGCCAATGTAATCTCAGTTGAAGATCTCCTCATGTTGCTTACTCCCAACCTTATTGCAATGTCATTAGACATGATATTGATATTGGACCCAGTATCACATAGTGAATCAGTGAACTTAACTCCAGCTATGGAACAAGGTACAGCAAAGCTTCAGAGATCTTCCAACTTAGGCAATTTTGAGAGATAGATTCCGTCATGAAGCTGGGCATGTCAACCGACACAGCCAGGTGCCTGTCAATCGATTTGGGTGGAGTCAGGACCGTCCTTAGTCGTGACTTGCATCAAATCTTCTGATAATTTGGGTGGTGTTGACCGACACGTAAGGGTGGTGTCGATCGACATGAGCTCTATGATGAGAGTCTTAACTTTTTCCATAGTTTCAGCCTTCTCTAGAACTTCTTCTTTGATCTCCTCTTGACCATATCTCCCCAGAACATAACAGCAACACAAGAGTACCTAGGATTAGTATCAGTACTTCCAGGTAAGACGCCATCATGGCGTTTACTGTTCACAGCAGATTGTGCAATTTGAGTATCCAACCTCTTGATGTGGTTGTTCAAAGTCTCATAATTTCCATTAAAATTTGCATACAATGCATATATCTTAACATTGAAGTCCACTGTCATCTTCTGCTGTCCTTCAAGTATTTGGTCAAGCATATCCTTCAACTCAGAATCCGCAGTTCTAGGAGGTAGATTCTGGTAAGTAGAACTTCCAAAGTCCCTAGTGAAACCACTGTTGTTTCTCTTTTATCTTGAACAACAGGTCTGGGCGTAAATCCAGAAGAATTCTGGTTGTTCCTATAGTTGTTCCTTTGATTGTTGTAGCCTCTGAAGTTGCCTTGAGAATTGCCAAATCTTTGGCCATTAAAACCGGAACCATTCACATAGTTCACATCCTCTTCAGTAGCTTCTTTTTCAGCTTCAAAAACCTCAACCTCATGAGTAAAGTGAACTGACTTCTTGTTCACTAGAAGGTTGTGCATAGTATCCAGCTTTGCTTTAACTTCCGCCATCTGATTATTGTTCAAACCAGCAACTAACTTCTTCCTCTCAAAATCAGCATTCTTAGAACTACTACTAGATGCCAAGTTATCAATCAACTTGATAGCAGCCTCTGGCGTCGTGGTTTTGAAGTTTCTATTACTAGCAGCGTTCAAAGCAACCTCATACCTCCAGTCAATTCCGCCAAAGAAAGTCCTAATGCGCTGGACTTCATCAATAGCATGGTGCGTACAATCTCTTTTATATCCCTTGAATTTCAACAACGCAGCTTTCAGAGTCTCTGCAGGTCCTTGAGTAAACTGAATAATCAAATCCCTCAAGTCTTCTATCTTAGCATCATGATAAAAGTTGTTCAAGAAAGCTGTCTTGATATCCCTCCAAGTGGTTAAGGAACCCAGTTCCAACAGTTTCAACCATTGAGCTGCTTCCCCAGCAAGATAGTATGGGAAGAGCTTGCAGAATAGATAGTCTTCAGACATTCCATTGGCTTTAAAACTTGAAGCCAAGTGTTCAAACTTCTCTATGTCATTGGATGTTCAGCAAGATGAGCATGGAAAATTTGTTGCCCCACAAGAGTGTAGTATTGGGGTTTCAACTCAAAATCATTCCTCTGAAAAGTAGGAGGACATATTGCAGACCTGTTGGAGTAAAACTCATTGGGTATGTTGAAATCAGACCGTTTCTGCCACCATCGCGTCGACCGACACCAGTGTGGCCATATCGGTTGACATGGCCAATTTTGTCAACAGCTTCGACAATTGGGTTTCCATCAGCACCGACTGGTTGCCCTCTTTATCACGTAAGATCTCAGTAGCATCTCTCTCAATCACAACAGTCCTAACCATATCTGATTGCTTATGTGCTCTGCGATTAGCTCTCTCTAGCCTCCCAATCTCCTCAGTAGCAACTAAGTCTTTGCTCTTGTTGCACTTGAGATTCATGCACCTACGATAAGAGAAAGTAGAGATGTAAGTAACACAATAAAAGAAAAATCTAGACTAAACTCTAACTAAAATCTAATGGTGAATTTAGAGTCCCCGGCCACGGCACCAAAATTTGATAGGTGTCAAATATAACCCTAAAAGCTATTCTCTCAAATTAAGAGGTCTGTTGCAGCACTTAGGGGTCAAATCCACAAGAACTCTGAAAACTGACACAATAGACGGCCAGGTTAGAATTAAGCTAGATCAAATAAATAAGAAACTAAAAGAACCAATGCAAAAAACGAAATAACAATTAAATGGGGTTGATTCATGTGATTTAAAGCACTAAACCTAGAGACATCAATCAGGAAAACTTAGAAAAGTGAACTGGGCTGTTCGTAAATCAAGTCTACAGTGTTTGTAGGGTTCTTAAACTCGTAACACTAATGTGATATCTCATCCAACTCTCGCTGCGACGACATCTATCCTCTAAACAGAAGCAAACCAATGTAATCTCCATTGAAGATCTCCTCATGTTGCTTACTCCGAACCTTATTGCAATGCCATTAGACATGATATTGATATTGGACCCAGTATCACATAGTGGATCAGTGAACTTAACTCCAGCTATGGAACAAGGTACAGCAAAGCTTCTAGGATCTTCCAACTTAGGCAATTTTGAGAGATAGATTTTGTCATTAAGCTAAGCATGTCGACCGATACAGCCAAGTGCCTGTCAATCGATTTGGGTGGGGTCAGGACCGTCCTTAGTCATGACTTGCATCAAATCATCTGATAATTTGGGTGGTGTCGACCGACATGTAAGGATGGTGTCGATCACCATGAGCTCCGTGACGAGAGTCTCAACTTTTTCCTTAGCTTCAGACTTCTCCAGAACTTCTTCTTTGATCTCTCTCTTGACCATATCTCCCGAGGACATAACAGCAGAACAAGAGTACCATGGATTAGTATCAGTACTTCCAGGTAAGACGCTATCAAGGCGTTTAGTGTTCACATCAGATTGTGCAAATTGAGTATCCAACCTCTTGATGTGGTTGTTCAAATACGCATACTTCCCATTAAGATTTGTATACAATGCATTTATCTTACCATTGAAGTCCACTGTCATCTTCCAATGTCCTTCAAGTATTTGGTCAAGCATATCCTTCAACTCAAAATCCGCAGTTCTAGGAGGTAGATTCTGGTAAGTGGAACTTCCAAAGTCCCTAGTGAAACCACTATTGTTTCTCTTAGCATCCTGAATCACAGGCCTGAGCGTAAATCTAGAAAAATTCTGGTTGTTCCCATAGTTGTTCCTTTGATTGTTGTAGCCTCTGAAGTTGCCTTGAGAATTACCAAATCCTTAGCCATTAAAACCTGAACTGTTCCCATAGTTCAAATCCTCTTTAGTAGCTTCTTCTTCAGCTTCAAAAACCTCAACCTCTTGAGCAAAGTGAACTGACTTCTTGTTCACTAGAAGGTTGTGCATAGTATCCAGCTTTGCTTTGACTTCCGCCATCTGATTATTGTTCAAACCAGCAGCTAACTTCCTCTTCTAAAAAAAAATCAGCATTCTTAGAAAAACTACTAGATGCCAAGTTCTCAATCAACTTGATAGCAGCCTCTGGTGTCCTGCTATTGAAGTTACCATTACTAGTAGCGTCCAAAGCAACCTGATACCTCCAGTCAATTCCGCAAAAGAAAGTCCTAATGAGCTGGACTTCATCAATAGCATGGTGCGGACAATCTCTTTTATACTCCTTGAATCTCAACCACGCAGCTTTCAGAGTCTCTGCAGGTCCTCGAGTAAACTGAATAATCAAATCTCTCAAAGTATTCTGTCTTAGCATCATCATAATAGTTGTCCAAGAAAGCTGTCTTGATATCTCTCCAAGTGGTTAAGGAACCTAGTTCTAACTGTTTCAACCATTAAGCTGCATTCCCAGCAAGATAGTCTTCAGAATAGATAGTCTTCAGACATTCCATTGGCTTTAATACTCGAAGCCAAGTGTTCAAACTTCTCTATGTCATTGGATGTTCAGCAGGATGAGCATGGGAAGTGTGTTGCCCTACAAGAGTGTAGTATTGAGGTTTCAACTCAAAATCATTCCTCTGAAAAGCAGAAGGACATATCGTAGACTCTGTTGGAGTAAAACTTATTGGGTCTGTTGAAATCAGCAAGCGTTCTTCCCACAGTATCAATCCTAGCATCCAAGTTATCCGGACCGTTTCCGCTGCCATCACGTCGACCAACACCAGTGTTGCCATGGCGGTCGACATGGCCAGTTTTGTCGACAGCTTCAACAATTGGGTTTCCATCAGAATCAAGTTTCAAACCTTGATCATTATACTGGTTGCCCTCTTTATCACATAAGATCCCAGTAGCATCTCTCTCAATCACAATAGTCCAAACCATCTCTAATTGCTTATGTGCTCTGCAATTAGCTCTCTCTAACCTCCCAATCTCTTCGGTAGCAACTTGTTGCTCCTAAGATTCATGCACCTGATATAAGAGAAAGTAGTGATGTAAGTAACAAAACAAAGGAAAAATCTAGACTAAACTCTAACTGAAATCTAATGGTGAATTTAGAGTCCTCGGCAACGGCGCCAAAATTTGATAGGTGTCCCTAGAAGCTACTCTCTTAAATTAAGAGGTCTGCTGCAGCACTTAGGGTTCAATTCCACAAGGACTCTGAGAACTCACACAATAGACAGCCAGATTCGAATTAAGCTAGATCAAATAAATAATAAACTAAAAGAAACAAAGCAAGAAACAAAATAGCAATTAAACGGAGTTGATTCACGTGATTAAAAGCGCTAGACCTAGGGACATCAATCAGGAAAACTCAGAAAAGTGATCTGGGCAGTTTGTAAATCAAGTCTAACGTGTTTGTGTGGTTCTTAAACTTGTAACACTAATGTGATATCTCATCCAACTCTCGTTGCGACGACATTGATCCTCTAAACAGAAGCAAACCAAATTTCTTTGTGAAATACCAATAAATATAGTCTCTATGATTAGCGGGTATTATATGTTTACAAAACTCCTATACCAACTCTCGCTGCGAAAAGGCTGTTTGCTCATCTAAGATTGGGTCAGGGTATCAATAGCACTCTCACGCCTACCAATAATCCTACAGTACCAGTATTAAGGTGATCAATCTTAAGAGTAGTGTAACTATTAAATCTAGATGAAGAACATAATAGATAACTTAACAAGACTATGTCCAATTCAACAATCCTTCATTATCCCTAAACCCTAGATCTAACAAGATTACTACTCTGACATAGAAGATGAAACACAAATCATGTCTGAATAATACTCATAAAATCAGAAATAAGAAAAAAGGGAGTTCATAATTCTTCTCTCTACAAAGTTTGAGATCTTAATCTTCTCTCCAATAATGTTCTTGAAACTTACAATAAACTTAAAACTTCTCAAAAACTTAGAGAATGAAAAAATTAGTCTCTGGGACTTCTAAAACATAGTTAACCTAAAAACATGATTAGGCATAAAGTATAAACTTTCGAAACTTCTGGGGCAAAGTTGCAATTCTTGAAACTTGATAAAATTTCAAGGCGTCAATATCGTCATGATTATGTCGACCGACACAGGTAGAGCATGTCGATCGACGTGAACATAATTATTCGTCTCCTTGTCGATTTTCTCAGCTATAAGCCTCCAAATGCTCCAAAGTGCTCATCAGGGTCCAATCCGTGTTTGTACCTAATAAGACTCAATACATATATCTTGTCATAAAACCATAAAATACATGATATATCATCTCACCCCATTGACTGGCCCCTTAGACCCAACCTAATAAGACTCAATACATATATCTTGTCAAGGTTGTCATCGATGATATGAAAGAGTAAAACATAGATCTAGTGCAATAAGGTAAAGGTTTAGAGATTACTTTTGTAGATCCAAAAATAACAAGATGTAAGGACTTCTCCTTTGACAAAGTTACAAAAGAATAGGGAAAGAGATGGTGGAACTTCAAAGCTTTAGCGAGATCAAGTGGCTTCTGCGGCTCCTTGGAGACGCCGTCGGCGTCTTGAGGTGGTGATGGACTTTCTAGGGTTTTGGTGGTAAACTTAGGTGGTGCATTGAAACATTTTATGAGGCACACAAAACCCTAGCTCCATAAACTTGTATATATAGATCTTGGGGTGCAAGAGATTGGCTTCTAGGATTTAGGAAGGGCAGACTCGTCATCTTGGTGAGTGTGGAGGCAATGGGCCGATCTTGGTGATGGGCCAAACATCTAAGGTAGTTAAGGAGGCTGGCCTCGGTCACGAGCTTAGTGACTGGTGTTTCCAAGAGGCCTGGCCTTGGTCACAAGCTTAGTGACCGAGGTTAGGTGCTTTGGCTCTGGTTTGACATAGCTTCATCCTCTGGGATGCATCTTCCAAACGGTTGAATGGGTTGCTTTGACTCTTGTCCCATACGAAGCTTAACTCTTCAAGATTTCCAATGACATAGAGAACTCCAATTTTGGTTCACAAGAAGGTCTTCAAATGTTGTCAAACTTCTGATGCTCTGAAACTGGTCTTTGCTCCTTTTTGATTCATTTTCTCATAAAACCTGTAAAACCTCTTTGACACTAACAATACTTGATAATAGCCTATTTAGCTTTGAAATCAATCCAAATCTCTCTTAAAAAAATATGAAACCATAGTAAAAACGGTTAAAATACAATGTTATCAACTGCCCAGACTTAAACTTTTGCTTGTCCTCAAGCAAAATAGAATAAAAGAGAGGTTTCAAAATCACGGGAACTCACTTAGCTTGTTGCGGATGTCTGGACTTCAAAAAATTTGTCACTGGGCGTTGGAACATAGTCCGAGATTAACCACAAGGATCATCTTCAAACCTTAGTTACTCCAATCCAAATGAGTTTTCAGAATTCCATTGTTATCTCTTTACATAAATTAATAGAATGAAGACACAGTGATCTTACCAAAGGGAAATCGACTTAAAGGCAGGGAAACTTCTTCTTACCAAGGCCTTCTCCAGCATACTTTCCCTCTCCTCTTTTTCTTCCAAGCTCCTTGATATTATGTTTACAGCCACTGAGTTTTGTTGTTTCCGGTGCTTCGCCTTTTCTTCTTCTTCTTCTTTTTTCTTTCTTTCTTTTTCTTTCTTTCTATTTCTTTATTTCTTTCTTTTGTTTTCTTTGGGACGAGTCTCCCTGGAATCACAAATGATACATGGGTCTACGCATCATCCCTTGGCCGCTTTGACTCTTAATGTTTCCCTTACAACAAAATCCTTCTATGAGGTTGCAAAAGATACACGGGTTTACGCATCATCCCTCGGTTCACTTGGGCTTGTTGCTTTGATTTTTTTCCTTCTCCTTTCTTTTTCTTTATTTTCTGTTGTTCTTGCTTTTCTGTTTTTCTGAGCTTGCAAAGAGGAAGGGAGGTAATTGTATGCTTGGTGGAAAATTGTGTGGCCTTGTATGGTTCGAATAGGTCTATGTCCAATGAGTGTCAATCCCTGAGGAAGAAATTGAATGTCAAGTTAGGTTCAAATAGATTTAGAGACAACTTTGGTTTACCCCTACTTTCCAATGAAAAGAAGCTTTTGGGGAATGTTGAATCCTCCTACGGCCTTTCCCAAACGGAACCTCGGCCAAGCTGTGAGTCATTAGAGTAAACACCATTCCAGATAAAACTATAGATCAAGGTCCTCGTTCCCTAACAGTTTTGATACAATAAAAAAAACATTTGACTCGATAAAATCGCATAAATAGGCATAATCATTGATGTAAAAAGTGGCAAAAGGTCTCAGGTCAACAAAATAAAGGTGTCAGTAAAGGATGAACATCCTTCCCCCCCAGACTTAAATCACACCGTCTTTGGTGGAAAAACAAGAAGGAGAAAAAGATGGAAATCATAAGGAAAAGTTGAGTTAAGAACAATGTCACCTGAATTGAAATGTTGGTGACTAATTGGTGTTTCTTCCCTTGAAACTTGTCATCGCATGGACTTGGTTCTAGTCCATTGAATTCTTTATGAAGATCTTCTTCTAAATGCATATTTCCTGAGACAAAAACCTAAAAACCATCAATGATATGCTAAAAGATAAAAAATGAAAATAAATAGAGATAAGGATAGAATGGTGGTGGTGTGGATGGTGATATGGTGGTGATTTTATCTCTTTGATATCATGATTGCCATGGTTGAGATCTTCCCATGGAAACTGATATGCTCCAAATATACTTGTGGTCGGATTGGTGAAGTGATCTTAATCAGTGAAGTGACATGGTAAAGGAGGAGTGGCGTGGAGGCACTAGGGTGAGAAACCTGGGTCACAAGTAGTCGTGACAGGGGCCGTCCTTCCAAGTCCGGAAGGACTTGTTCTCTTCTTCCTTGTTCCTTCTTCTTAGCATGCAAGTATATCATCCCATCCTTCAAAATGTATCAAGAGAATGCATACTTACTTGTGGATCTGAGATTTGGATGTCCCATTGAAGTTTTACCCTCTTACGGTTCGAGTATACCTTTAAAATAGGGTCCAATGGTGAATCTCGAAATCTAGCCCGATCATGGCTACATTTTCTTCAATGATAACCTCCCAAATATCCTCATATCCTTATATATTGAATATTTTCTTGATCCATCGAACTAATAGCAAATTGGCCCAAGATTTGTGAAATTCCTAAGCGCGGATTGCCGGCTGTGAACTTAATTTTTGATGATTGGCCATTTTCTTCTCTGAGCTTCTTTAGCTGAAATTTCTTCGACCAAAACTTCCCAATGGTCAACTTCTAAGCGTGTGCCAAGTTGGACCACTTTGGCTCGAATAGATTTAAATATCCTTCAACTTTAGTGAAATATGCAACTGTGAAGCTTAAGATGGAATGATCTTCTTCCCATGAATCCTTTTCCAAAAAGAGACTCGACCAGTACTCCTAGAATACCCATGATATGTTGAGTACCTGATCCTTGATCGTTTGGTTGAGTAGAACTTGAAAATTCTTCATGAGGCTTGGTTTTGACCTAGTCGCGGCCCGGTTTTCAACTTGGCCATGGCTTGGTAAAACTCAATGGATGAGGTTGGGAAAGGTTTTATAGCTTCCTAAGATGATTTAGTTAGCTCCAATAAGCTCCATCAGGTCAGAACCGTAACAGATCAACAAAATTTCCCAAAATCTCCTTAGAACCCGGAAATCGGCTCTAGGAGGTTTTTGCTTGGAAACCTTGGTCACTGGCTTCGTGACCAGGGTATGGCCTGACCTCGGTCATGGGGCTTGTGACTGAGGTATGGCCCTGATGTTATCCTTCTTCAAGTTAGAGGTGAGTTGTGCTTTGTGGGGACTTTCAGCATTGACCTTAGACATAATCAATTTGTTGCCTTCTGCATTCTTTGATCAAAAAAACTTGACCAGAATTGTGAAATCTTCTTGCCACTTTGAAACATGAACTCTGGAGCTGCCATTCTCAAAACCTCGGTCATAGGCTTTGTGGCCGGGGTTGGCTCTCCTTGGCACCTCAGTCCCGAGCCTTGTGACCTAGGTTGGCTCCAACTCAATTTTCTTCTCTTTTTATGCTTTTCTATTTTCCTTTTTTGTATTTTATTTTTTGTTTACTGAAATATGTGATTTGCCTATATGCTAAGAATGAAAACAATCAAACAAAACATGCAAACAGAACACAGGTGTTTCACTCAACCATAGTATAGATATGAGTCAATCCATTGGGTGAATAACATTAAGCAAAAAAGATGTGTACATTAGCAATTAATTCAAACCAAATATGAAAGTTGTTTAGTGAAATCTAACTACCTAAACGAGTGAAAAATAAAAGATAAAACTAAAAACTAAGCTCACTAAAGCTTGTCACACTTTAGTAAGTAGCCAGAGACACAAAAACACAGAAAACTTAAAGCTGACAAGGTCACTCGACTGGTCCACTCGAGTGGTGTGGTTGAATTATTAAAACTATAGGGATCATAGGGGTGAATTATTTAGCTAGTGAATGCTCTAGAAAGTCTCAGATGCTAACATGCTCAATAAATAAGAGATTCCCTTAACAACAGACTTCATACCCAGCTCAATCCATGGTTCGTGGTAGAGAGCCCCAAGACCCAACCCAGTCAGCATAGTGTGAGGAGTCGGATCAGACATGAAGAATCAGCCTATTCAAGTCGAGAAGAGTTCATAACAAGTGAATAGGTGGAGTCGTGACATAAATCAATGTCTGATGCATCCACCCTCACACTATTGTACTCTAAACCTCGGAAAAAGTCTATCTGATGGCAAAGGCATGGTTCGTGCTCATGAGACCACCTAAAATCATGCCCTAACTGGACAGAAAAGAACAAGAATTAAAATCATCACTCACCCAAGAGGGAAGACAACAAACTTAGACACCAAAGGTGATCAAGAACATCACAAGCCTAATCCACCCCTAATAGCCCTAATCTAACTACTCACACAAATAAATCATGTTGATCAACTCAAACCCAGAAATCTCTACGTTTGACATATGTGATAAATAAGGGGGTGATAAACAACTTTGTAAAAGAAATCAAATGCAAATACAAATTATATAAAAAGTTATCCAAGGTACTGAGAGACCGAATCTGAGAAAAATCAAGAACAAAAGATGGACTAGGGAGAGAAAGTCTAAAAACTAGGTTAAGAGGATAAAATGCGGCCT
Source organism: Cardamine flexuosa (assembly GCA_963555745.1). Classification (NCBI taxonomy): domain Eukaryota; kingdom Viridiplantae; phylum Streptophyta; class Magnoliopsida; order Brassicales; family Brassicaceae; genus Cardamine; species Cardamine flexuosa. The sequence continues at coordinate 13,457,045 of OY743221.1, read as the reverse complement.
ATCCTGACATTAGGTTAATCAGGAGCTTTTATACTAGGTGAGAAAAGAGAAATAATACAAATTCCGAGTTTTAAGGGAAAAAGAGTAAACGTGCCACTCGACCAGTCAGTCGAGTGGACCAGTCGAGTGGGTGCTGTCGCTGACTCGACCACCCACTCGAGTGGCATAGTCAAGTATCTCAGTAGAGAGGCTGACTCGACTACCCAATCGAGTGGGTAGTCGAGGAGGCCACTCAAAGTGTCTCTGTTGCAGTGCATGCTCTCTCTCGAGCCTGTCTAGAGTGCTATCTCGAGAGCCTGTCTAGAATGGTCAATCGAGAGCCTGTCTAGAGTGGTCACTCGAGAGCCTGTCTAGAGTGCTCACTCGAGAGCCTGTCTAGAGTGCTCACTCGAGAGCCTGTTTAGAGTGTTCACTCGACTCCATAGGGCTTGACTGCACATCTTCACTCCATGAGCCAAAATCCAAGTATGCTCCATATTTACCTGATAAGACCCCAAATATGCAAAATGCATGCAATGCCTATACAGAAATACTAAATTCTCTATATGAGAGATAAATGCAAGAAATGATATGAACAATGGCTTAAAACTAGATGAAGGCATGATAAAAAAAACTCTAAAAACATGCTAAATACAGTGTTATCATTTATGTGGAATACCTGAGATAAAACATGAAAATATCAAAATCAAAAAGAAATCTAATCTATAAAGGGAAAAGAAAACTTACAAAAGTGGGTTGCCTCCCACTAAGCGCCCTTGTTTAAAGTCCTTGGCTAGACTTGGTTCTTCTCTTATGAGAGATGAGAAGAATCTTCTGTCCTAAGAAAAAGTTTCTTGGGATTGCTGAGCTCTGGTGGTGTTCTATTAGGGTTAGGATAACCTCTCCCAAGTTGTTAAGATGATGCAACAAAAGGTACCGCTCCGTAGAAAACTTTTCTATCAATGTTGGCAAAACTTATCCTCTTGTTCGGCCAATCCATTATCACTCCAGTTGTTTCAAGGAAAGATCCTCCTAGTATGAGTTGTGAAGCTTTTCCCTTCTCAATATGGACCACTTGGAAATCTGTGGGAATGTCACAATTTCCTATCTTCACGCTAATATCTGAGACTATTCCCATAGGAACTATAGACGAAAAATTCGCAAACCCTATGCTAATGTTGGATGCTTGAAGATCCTTCAAACCAATATTCTCTGAATCTCTTGAGGACATCAGATTGATGCATGAACCATAGTCACATAGTGCATCTTTGAACTTGACTCCTCTTATAGTACAATATATAAGGAATCTTTCGAGACTTTTGGATTTCGTAAGCTTCCTTGGAGGTCTTGAATACCTTAATTCTTGTTCATAAAGCTCTTTTATCTCAGCTTTAGTCTCAAAAATTTCCAAGAAAAATTGGTCTATACCATACTTGGAACGAGCTTTGTCGAAAGATGTGCCTTTTGGTAGTTGCTCAACTACCCTGTTGAAATTTCCAAGTTCCCTTAGGCTTATGGTCTGAGGATACCATTGGTTTCTTTGCAAGCTGAAAGCATAGATGTTCCATTAAAGGCTCATTCTTCTAAGGTCTCTTGCTCCTCCTTGAAATATCTCGCCTTCTTCTAGTTCTTGCAAAGGTTGTACCAACTTGTGGGGTGTAATCACATTACAACCAACATGAGGTAGATATTCGGAATGCTCATCATCTTCAAATCCTTCCTGAAGTTCAGACGTTGTTTCCAATGCTAGCTCCTTATCTTCGTGCTTCCATCCAAGTTTAGTGATTCTTCTAGCAAGTCTCCATATACTCCCTTCAATCATATCAATTCTCTCATGGAGTTTTCTTGAAGTTACTTCCTGTAGCTCCAAGCATTTTTCCAATAAGCTTTCAAGTCTCTCCTCTAGACTCTTCTGATGTGAATAGGCGTAGCCATAAAGTTGAAGAGGTGGCTGTGGTGGATGATAGGCATGATGGTTCCGTGGGAACCGCTTTTGGAGAACCTCGGGCTTCCTTTGGTAAGGATGTGGAAAATGATATTGATGACGACTTGGGGGTGTCTTCCAACCTTCATAGTGATGGTAAGGAGCCGGAGGAGGTCCATAGTTACCTTGGGAGTAGATGTTTCCTAGGTTCCGAGATTGATGAAAATTGTTGTTCTCGGTAACTTCCCCATAAGGGATCCTAGTTATCATGTTGCAGCATGCTTCTCCGGGTTCATCCTCTTCTGAGTGAGGTTAGATGAGATGGTGGTTTCTCCTTGCTGAGATCAAAAGTCCTCGTGACTTAGGTCTCCATCATCAAATTTCTGCTGCAAAATCTCCAACTTTTGTTCCAGCCGGTCTTCTACCTGGTGGGTAGAGTACAATGCATCAAGGGTTTTGTCAACTTGTTCTTGAAAGTATTCACCATGCTTCATTAAATCCTGGTTGATGCCATGAATTTGATCTTCAATATGGTGGACTTGTTCAGTGAGGGTAGAGATCTTAGAACTGAATACAGCTTCCATCTTAGTGAACATGGCGTCAAGCTCTTCATGCTGCTTCTTTTGTTCAGAGGAGAGTTGTTGCATAAGCTTCATCATCTTGTCAGTGAAAGCAGCTGAGAGTGGTGCTTCACATCCTTCATATGCTTCAATTCTCATGACTTCTCTTGAATCAAAGTGATGAACCATAGAGGGACAGATTCGGTCCAAGTAATTTGGACCAAAAGAATGGGATCGTCTCATTGGGCGATCTCCAGAGGATCAAGAAAGTGATGGACATCCAAAGTGTCTCATCATAGGTGTACCACGAGATGGCTGAGAGTAGCCGTGGTAAGCTCCAGAAGGTGAGCTAGAGAATGGTCTGGAATTCTCTCTGTCCATAGAGTTGTGTTGCACCAACAGCTGCGCAAGAGTAAGGTTGCAAAACTTCTATGGGAGAACGTCGAGCTTCATCCTCAAGGTCTCCTGAAATAATGAAAATCACAAAGGAAAATCAGTAGCACAATGTTCTAGACGTTACTCTAGTTCGTAAATTTGCAAACAGAGCAATCTCTCCCCGGCAACGGTGCCAAAAACTTGATGTGTATGTAAAGCTTTCCTCAAGGAAACCACACAATGAATAAGCTGTAAGTGCACAGCAATCAATCGTAGTACTTAAGGTATATCGATCCCGCAGGGAGAGGAGATGTATTGTAAATCAAGAGGAACAAGTAAAGCTAGAACTCAATAATAAATAGGGTTTTGTGTCACGCAAATCACGCAAAGCAAATAAAATGAATGTAAATCAATATGAGATGAATGTGGGGCGTTTAAGGGGGTCTCTAGGGTTCAATGATCAATCTATTCAAAATAAGTTCAATGTAATGCATGTCTACTCCTAAGTCTCGGACTATGAAACACGAAGGTTCGGCTAACCTATTGTCATAGAGAAAACCGGCTGAAATCCATAAATCCTTTTACTCAACTATCGCAGGCAATAACATAGGTTTCAAAGCATTAAAATCAAGTTCAATCCTAATCCATAAAACTCCATAACTAAAGGGTATGTGCTTGTTATGACGCAATACTCATCAAATCTAGGTTCCAACAAACTAAACAAACGGTTCAAAGTACTTAGATGCCTAAGATCAATAGCTAGTTCATGACTCTAACTATATGCATTAAGAATGAGATAAGACCGAAAACAGTATAGACGGATATGCAAATACAATAAAACTCGCCACTCAAAAGACAATGATCATCTCATCCCATTGACTGGCCCTTTTGACCCAAATGGATAGTCTACTCGGCCATGCTCAAGGTTGTCATCGATAATATGAAAGAGTAACACATAGATCTAATGCAATAAGGTAAAGGTTTAGAGATTACTTATTTATATCCAAAAATAACAAGATGTAAGGACTTCACCTTTGACAAAGTTACAAAAGAATAGGGAAAGAGATGGTGGAACTTCAAAGCTTCAGCGAGATCAAGTGGCTTCTGCGGCTCCTTGGAGACGGCGTCGGCTTCCTGAGGTGGTGATGGACTTTCTAGGGTTTATATGGTAAACTTAGGTGGTGCTTTGAAACTTTGATGAGGCACATGAAACCCTAGCTCCATAAACTTGTATATCTAGGTCTTGGGGCACAAGAGATTGGCTTCTAGGGTTTAGGAAGGGCAGACTCGTCATCTTGGTGAGTGTTGAGGCAATGGGCCGATCTTGGTGATGGGCCAAACATCTAAGGCGGTGAAGGAGGCTGGCCTCGGTCACGAGCTTAGTGACCGGGGTGCTGACAGGGGTCAAATATAACCCTAGAAGCTACTCTCTCAAATTAAGAGGTCAGTTGCAGCACTTAAGGGTCGAATCCTCAAGGAATCTGAATTAAGCTAGATTAAATAAATAGAAACTAAATAAAGCAATGCAAGAAATAAAATAACAATTAAATGGGGTTGATTCAAGTGACTAAAAATGCTATACCTAGGGACATCAATCAGGAAAACTCAGGAAAGTGAACTGGGCAGTTCGTAAGTCAAGTCTAAAGTGTTTGTGTGGTTCTTAAACTTGTGACACTAATGTGATATCTCATCCAACTCTCGCTGCAATAACATCTATCCTCTAAACAGAAGTGAACCAAATCTCTTTGCAAAATACCAATAAATAGAGTCTCTATGATCAGCGGGGACGATATGTTTACAAAATTCATAAACCAACTCTCCCTGTGAAAAGGCTGTTTGCTCATCTAAGATTGGGTCACGGGCACTCTCGCGCCTACCAATAATCCTACGACACTGATGTGTCATAAATTTTCCTCAAGGAAACCACACAATGAATTAACTACAAGTGCACAGAAAATCAGTAGTAGTACCTAAGCTATCGATCCCACAGAGAGTAATAACTACGCGGATTGAATTCAAGCAAAGATATCTAACTAAGATGCAATAAGGGGTTTGGTTTTGGGTTTTCAAATGAGTGAATGCAAATGAATGAATGAAAGCAAAGTGAATGATTGATTTGTAAGCTATATGATTAAGAGGTTGGGTGTCTAGGGTTTATCTAAGGTTTCCATGGTTTATAACAAGTAGGGGATAAATCTAACAAATGGGTTTTCATCAATGGTTCTCAACTACGAACACAGATACACACCCAAGCCATAGTTCATGACAGAGGCGTCTTAAGTCACCACATCATGGTACTCAACTTCCACAGGTAACAACACGCTTAGACCAGCCGTATAAACAAGTTTGATATGTTCACAAAGTCCTATAACTCAACTATCGCAAGTTATAACACGAGGCTTCGGTAATACTAGTTCCGAGAAATAGGTTTACGCGGATAGCACCTAATCTCCTAAATTAGTGCTTGATGATCAAGTCAAGCAACATGCATTAAGTAAAAGATATCCCAAGAGAACTCATAATCTAGATGAAAATCAGATCTAACAACCTAAATGAATGCAACCATGTTTTCCTAAGATATTACCCCATCAAACCCAACAAAAGAGCTACTCACTCATGGTGTAAAGTAACGCAATATACATCATGGAAAACATCAAATAAATGATTCAATATATCAAAGGGGTTTCAAAGGAAACTTCTCTAGATGTCACAGATGAGATCTCGTCTCCCCAATAGCAAGTACAAAGAGTAGAAAAGAGAAACTATGAAGAACAATAAATGAAACTTCAAGGAGATGGTCTTCTAGGTTGAGGCAATGGAGGATGAAGCAGCGGTGGTAGAGGTGATATTAGGTCGTGGATCTCCTTGGCTAACTCCTAGGGATGTTCCTTGGTGGTGGCTGTGCTCGCTTAGGGTTTCTAAAACCCTAAGAATGGTTTATATAGGCTTATCCATGAGATTAGGTCAAGAGGCATCCAAAACTACGTCATTTTGATAAGTGTGGAGGCAATGGGCCGAGCCTGGTCATGGGCTGAGGTCCTTAGGTCGGAGTAAGTCAGCATCAGTCACTAGGGGTAGTGCATGAGGTCTTCAAGAGGGCTAACCTCGGTCACGGGCCTTGTGACCGAGGTGGACATATCTTCACTCTTCGGGTTTCATCTTCCAAACAGCTGAATAGATTGCTTCGATTCTTATTCAAAGTGAATCTTGACTCTTCTAGCTTTCCATGGATATAGAGAAATCCAAATTTGGCTCAGGGGAAGGTCTTCAAATGTTGCCAACTTCTGAAAACTGCCTTAAAAAGTGTTTGTTTTGCTTGCCTTGGGGTCCTTTTTGCTCCAAAACTCCCAAATGTCTTTGGGAAGTGTAAATGGTGACATGTGGCCATAAAGATTCCATGATCTCTTGTTTCTTCATGATTTCCCTGCAAAAAACATATGAAATATAGGCGAAAATATGACTATATCAACTCCCCCAGACTTAAGGTTTTGCTTGTACTCAAGCAAATAGGATTTCAAGACTGGTGGAGAGGTTTGAAAATCGCGAAAACTCTCCTATGATAAGAGATGATGTTCATAATAGATGACCTGCAGACGTGTTAGTACCTGGATTCTCAGTCAAAACTTTCTCATTATAGACTCACAACATTCTCAGTCTCTGATCCTTCCATCGCAAACCGTCCAGAGACTTTGGAATTCACTTCAGTCAACTCCTTAACATTTATTAAAGGTAGCATGGATTTCTCAAGAGGGAGCATCATTCGGGGTAGACGGCGCTTGGTATAAAAAAGGCTTTTGGTGTTTAAGTGGAGTTTAAAGTTTTTAGAGTGTACCGTGATTGCGGAGGGCAGCTATTTTGCAGACCCGCAAGAGAGTATGAACCCATTGATGTTCACAGCTTCCAACCACTTCTTCATGTCAACACCTTGTTCCTTTACTTCTTTTCTTCTTATGGTTCCCCCAGACTTAGATGTTTATGTGGGGTTCTTTGCACCATCTTCATAACTTCTTTTCTTCGTAACCTTCTTCTCGGGATTTCTTGTGCTTATGAGATTATTTTGTAACCGTTTCCTTTCTTTTCTTTTCTTTTCTTTTTCTTTTCTTTTCTTTTCTTTTTCTTTTCGGTGAAAGGGGAAACGATACATAAATTTACAAGTCTCAAGCACAAGATATGAGTATCTTTTCTTGTTAATTCCGAGTTGTATGGTGGTGTAGACCAAATCGTGACTCTCTCTCTATCTTTTCTTTGATTCCTTCAAGCTCTCAATCTTCAAGTGGTTGGAAAACTGTGTCGGAAATTTGTCTCTCGCATTTCTACGCATATCTGCCAACGAGATCAAAGAAGAGATTGGTGAGAGGTCTGAAAAGGAATATATGGTGTAAGGGTAAACCACTAAAAATGAGTGGCCATTCAGGATCAGCAAAGAGTGGTAAAAGGGATAAGAAGTGCTGAATGTGCTGCTTGCTTCCCTGATCTAATGCGGTTATGAGAAATAATTGAAGTCAAGGTTATGGTTCAAATAGAGTGGAATTGGCTTCCGTTCCAACCGTGTTCACCATAGAATGAGACTTCAGGGAGAAAGGTCCAGCGGTGAGCTTCTAGGTGTTGTCCGTTTATTAGTGAATCCTGCAAAACTTGTCCTCAGGGAATGAATCAGAACATACTTTAAGTCAAAATCATCATATCATAGGGTCATAGTTTTCTACAAATTTGACTCAATAAAACCGTATAAAATTGAATAAATAGACGTCAAAATGACTCAAGAGAAATAAAAATGCATAAGTAGACGATAAAATCCCCTAGACTTGAATCACACTGTCCCCAGTGTAAATAGTTGAAAAGAAAGGAGGGAATAAAAGTAAAGATAGATATAGAACGAGTGAAGCTTCAACTTCTCAGAAGGTTCTGGTGCTCGGTGGTGGATTAATCATGGTGTCCGCTAGTGTAGTGGCTGCGAGGTACTCTCCTAGCTGTTGCTCTGCGGCAATCCGTAATGCTCTCTCATCCTCAAGAGTATTGGTGTCACTCCCCGCTGCGTTGCGTGTGACGTGGTGAGAAGCAAAGGAAGCGATCACCTTGGCCTTGGTGAACTTACCAAGAGTGAGTGGTAGATGGTTTTCGGGAAGAGATAAGTGATACTCACTCGTAAAAGGGTACCAACTCGTGATGCTGTCTCTAAGGCGTGGAACAGTAGGGCTAGGAAGTAGTATAGTGTTTGTGGCATATGGTGGAGAATGATACCTGTATCCAATCTGGCCGGGGTTGACCCGTGCTCCTGCAAGTATCTTCATCTTCTCAATCTTTGCAAGGTCCAAATTGTTGTCCTTGATTGTGTGAGGATGGTTCGCGAGGTTGACTCCAGCGGTCTCAAGGATGGTAGTGATGAGTCCTCCAAAGCTTATGCAAACTTGCTTGTCTTTACTTGTGATAGCATCATGCTTGATCTTCACAAGTCTCTTGGCTAAGAGGACAGCATATGTGGCTCTCCGTGGATGCTCAACAAAAGGTATGCTCAAGATATTGAGCTCATCACAAATCACATTGTTCTGGGCTGTGCGTGAGAAGAGAGTGTTGGCGAGAAGCTTGTCTACATACCGGATCGATGGGTGTGATAGTGAGGCAGCCTTGGTCTTGCCACTATCAAAACTCCCTTGTCCAAAGCTTGACCAATAAGCATTGGTATCAACTTGTCCAAACTCAATAGCATCTTGGTATTCAAATCCAAGTGCATTCCCAAGATCAAGAATGGAGATGAGGTGGTGCTCACCATTGATGATGAAGAAGAGATTTCCATCTCGCGCCAATGAAGCTTGTGTGCGCGGATATGCTAGTGTGACCGTGGAAAAAAATTGCCTTGTCTCTTCTTCATAGATTTCTTGGCGAGTATATGCTAGGAAAGTGCTGATTCCTAGAGCATTCAACATCCATTCAACATCACTTGCCAATCCAAGAGCATGCAAGGATGTGTATTCAACTCTCAAGGTGGGTAAAAGCTTAAACCCATAGAGTGGTGTGAGATAATCAAGACTCTCATACATCTTCTTTCCAACAAAGGTCAAAGGCAGCTCCTTCTTCTTGCGTTTTTGTTGTAAGCGGTGAGCTACTCCAGCTCTAAGATGGCGTGGTACACATAGCATGATTTGTGTATCATACTCACTATCATCTTGAATCTCATAACTAGTGTCCTTAGAGATTGCGCCTTCATCAACAATTTTTTTGCCTTTGGTCTCATGTGTTGCGTTGTCATGTACCATCTTAGTCCTCATCTCATCACTAGTGATGGTCCGAAATTTCTTCTTAGAGGATCTAGTGTCAATTGTTTGGTACCGGGAAACTCTGAAGATGGCTTAGGATCAAAGACTTGGACAAACGGGAACCGGGTGGAATTTTTTCCGGGTTTGGTGAAGAACCTCGGTCACAGGCTTTGTGACCAGGGCCAGCCCTTCTTGGCACCTCGGTCACGGGCCTTGTGACCGGGGTTTTTGCTCTTCGTAATTAAAACTTTGGTTTTGGCCAAATGCATTTTGGGAATCGATTTTCTCAACCTGTAAAGTAGAATGGCATCCCACAATGATTATAGACACTAGGAAGAATATTTACCTTGATGGGATATAGATTGGTTGGATCATTTTGTCATATTTCCCAAGAAAGGTCCAAAGTGATGGTCCATTGGAAATTGTGACTTTTAATCCGTGCATTGCCATTTCTCCTTTGATGATTGGTCTTAAATTCCCTCATATCATTATACATTCAATATCAAAGCATTTGATCGAACAATTTGCAAGATCCTCCAAGTTTTGCAAATTCCAAAGTCGCAGCTCGATGATGGTGTAATCATGGGTCGGTTGCGAAAAGGAACTGGGATAATTTCTTTTTTTGAATTTCATTCTCTAAGATTTTCCTTGATCATCGCTCTCAAAAATACTCAAATGTACTGAGTACCCGATTATAGTTCTTTTGATCGAGTATTTCTTGGAACTTCTCTTACCTTAGTGGTTTTTGTAGCCGATGAAGGTGTCAGCTAAAGGGTGCAGAATGAAAATTTGGCCCTTTTCAAATCTGAAATTTCTTCAACCAAAAATTCCCAATGGTCAACCTCTTAGTGTGTGTCAAGTTTGACCACTTTTGCTCGAGTAGATTTCAATATCCTCCCACTTTGGTGAATTATGCAACCGTGAAGCTTAAGATGGAATGATCTCCCCCCCCCCCTCCCCATGAGTCTTTCTCCAAAAAGTAGCTAGGCCATTACTCCTAGAATACCCATATGCTGTTGATTACCTGATCTTTGGTCATTTGGACGTGTGAAACTTGAAAATTCTTCAATGGGTCATGAGTGACCTAGTCGCGGCTCGCAAATGGGATGAACCTTGGCCTTGACTTGGTAAAACGTTATGGATGTGGTTGAGGAAATTTGCATAACTTCTTGGGGTAGTAAGGATGGCTCGAGAAGACTCCAATAGATCAAAAGTGCAATACACACGATTTAGGCCAAAATCTTCAAAACCTTGGTACGGGGCTCGTGACCAGGGTGTGGCCTTCTCGGGGCCTCGGTCACGGGGCTTTTGACTGAGGTGATGCCTTGAGTGGGCCTTGGTCACGGGACTTGTGACCAGGGTGATGCCTTGACCGGGCCTCGGTCACGGGACTTGTGACCGAGGTTTGCATCATGTCTCATTGGTCATTTCCAAGTTGACCAAAAGGGTAACTATCTTCCTCTTTTTTGTTTTTCTGTTTTCTTCTTTTGTATTTCTTTTTCTTGTTTATGTGAAATCTGAGATAAAAACATGCAAAGATCAAAAGAAAAATGAAATCTAATCTAAAGAGGTGAAAGAAAACTTACAAGTGGATTGCCTCCCACAAAGCGCACTAGTTTAAAGTCTTTCGCTAGACTTGGGAAGCTTATTAAGCTTGAGAAGGTGTAGCCTTGGAGATTCATATCTCCTTAGCTTCCTTAAGATCTTGATAGTCAGCTCCAGCTTCTATCACAAGTTGTCCTTTTGATGAAATTTCAAACACTTTGGCTTGAAGAAGAACTTCCTTGGTGTGCCTTATCATCTCTTCAATCCGATATTTGCCCTCCTTGCTAAGTTCCGGAGGAACAATGATCTTGATCTTCAAAATCTGAGGCTGCTCGGGAGGCTTTGATGGTAGCTTCCGAGTCTTCTTAATGAAACTCTTAGTTCCCACATTGGTCTTATCAACCTCGGGATCTAGTGAATCTTCATCATATGGTGGGGCTCACGGCTTCATAGTAGAGAGAGTTGGATAGAATACATTTTTGCTTACATTGGTGAAGGTTCTCCTCTTGTTTTTGTGATCCATGATGGCTCCAACAGTGGCAAGGAATGGTCTCCCCCCAAATCAAAGGTCTCTCATTCTTCTCATCCATCTCAAGAATGTGAAAATCTGTAGGGACTATGCAGTCTTCTACAACAAGTTGCATCAGCAACATTTCTCGACATAACATTAGCACCGGAATCACATAGAGAGTTAGAGAATTCAATGCCTGTTATGGAGAAAGAGCAAACAAAGCGTCCAAGATCTTCTACTTTCGGTAGTCTCCTCATCGGATAGTGTTGTTGCTCGTCATCTTCCATGGTACGTGTCATACGCACCATGTCTTCATGAGAATCAAAAAGCGGAACCAATGGCTCACTCACACGTCTTGTAGAGGCTCGGATGGTGGAGATTACATTGCAATAACCTTTAGGATTCTCCTTTGGCTTTCCTGGAAGTACACCAACTTGTCTTAGGGCTTGATTCACGGTTTGAGAAACCAGAGTTTCCAGCTTCTTCACAAATGTATAAAGGCCTTCAAACTTACCATTTAACTCGCCATAGATGTTATCCACCTTGACATTGATATCCCTTGTTTCTTGTTGATGAGAAACAAGTAGTTCCTGCATCATAGTTTCAAGTCTATCACCTTATGGTATTGGAGCTGGAGCTTGTGCGGCTGGAAAGGGCTCCTTGTTGTTAGTGTTGAATGGAGGTCATGGCTGACAGTTGCCACCAAAGTTGTTGTTGTTGTTCTGAAACCGATTTTGAAATGGTCTCGGCTGCTGCTGTGGATAGGTCTGATCTTGAGGGTTCTCAGCATTAGGATTCCTATAAGATAGGTTAGAATTGTACCGGAAGTTGTTGTTAAAGTTGTTGTAGCCATGGTTTGGGAATGAACCTTGAGTACCAACATAGTTAACATCTTCATCTTGATCCAATGAATCATCAAACTCATGGAAACCTTCATTGTTTCCATCATCAATCGTACCACAAGCATTGAGAGCACGGTTTTGATTCCTTAGAAGCTGGCTCATCATATTCTTAAGTTAGGTGATCTGCTTAGCATCAGAGTCACTAGAACGTGTATTTCTATCAAAGTTAGTGCAAGAGTTGCTACTACTTGCAGCAAGGTTCTTAATGAGAGCTCTTCCTTCTAGGACAGTCTTAGTGGTGAAATCTCCATTTCTGGCCTTGTCGAGTGACAACTGAAACTTCGGATGTAATCCTCTATAGAATTTACTTAGAATATTACCTCCACTGAATCTATGGTGAGGAAAATCTCGTTCATAGTCCTTAAAGCGCTCTCATGCTTCATAGAATGTCTCGACATGTCCTTGTTGAAAACTTTGAAGTTTGTTCCTAAGAGAGTTGGATCTCGACTTCGTGTAGAAGTGATTGAGAAAGGTTGACTTGCATCCTTCCCAAGTAGTAATCGATCCAGGGGGTAAAGACTTCAACCATCTATGAGCCTTGTCGGCTAAAGAGAAAGGAAAAAGCTTACACTTCAAATAGTCTTCGGGCACTCCGTTGGTTCTCGTAGTGCTGCAGATTTCGTTAAAAAGATCAATATGGTCCATATGATGTTCTGTGGTGAGTCCATGGAACTGGTTTTGCTTCACCAAACCAATGATTTGAGGTTTAATCTCATAGTCACGCCTTGGTGTATTGGAAGTCGTATGGCAGCTCAGTTTTGCGGATACTGATTAGGTATGTCAAAGTCGGCAATGGTACAAGTCTGATTGGCACGCCTCAGAGGGTGCACATAAGCATATTGTCTAGCAACAACATTTGCATGTTGAGGTGCATGGACAACATCAGGTGGCTGGTGAGGAGCATTGAGGTTATCTCCCACGCCTACATGGTTAGCTTCTTTTGGAGCTTGGTTGTGAATCTCCAGAGGATTCACGGGTGCTTTTTCAGGTCCATAGATGGGGTTATCATCCTTATCTTGCATATGTCACCTCTCAGCATCATTGGCAACAGCGTGGTGATCATCAAGGTCACCTTGATCTTGATTTCGTAATTTGGCCATGAGTTGTTGCCTCCGGAATTTTCTGAGTTCGCGTTCAAGTCGGTCTATGTCTTCGATTGGAGTGACAGCTTCAGAATTTTGGCTCCTTGTCATGCACCATGAATCCTGAGATAGAAACAAGAATGGAACACAAATGTAAAAGAGTAAAAGAGAATAAATTGAAAGATTCAAATGAAAAATGCAGAGTATCTTAGACGAGACATCTTATCGAATTCAATGGTAGCTTGTAGACTCCCCGCCAACGGCGCCAAAAGCTTGATGTGTCGTAAGTTTTCCTCAAGGAAACCACACAATGAATGAACGGCAAGAGCACAGCAAATCAGTAGTAGTACTTAAGGTATTGATCCCACAGAGAGTAACAAGTACACGGATTGAATTCAAGCAAAGATATCTAACTAAGACAATGCAATAAGGGGTTTGGTTTTGGGTTTTCTAATGAGTGAATGCAAATGAATGAATGAAAGCAAAGTGATTGATTGATTTGTAAGCTATATGACTAAGAGGTTGGGCACCTAGGGTTTATCTAAGGTTTTCATGGTTTCTAACAAGTAAGGGATAGATCTAACTAATGGGTTTTCATCAATCGTTCTCAACTACGAACACGGATACAAACCCAAGCCATAGTTCATGACAGTGGCGTCTTAAGTCACCACACCCTTGTACTCAACTTCTGCAGGTAACACCATGATAAGACCAGCCGTATAAACAAGTTCGATATGTTCACAAAGTCCTAGAACTCAATATCACAGGTTATAACACGAGGCTTTGGTAATACTAGTTCCGAGAAGTAGGTTTATGCGGATAGCGCTCCTAATCTCCTAAATCAGTGCTTGGTTATCAAGTCAAGCAACATGCATTAAGTAAAATATATCCCATTAGAATTCATAATCTATATGAAAATCGCATCTAACAACCTAAATGAATGCAACCATGTTTTCCTAAGATATTACCCCATCAAACCCAACAAAAGAACTACTCGCTCATGGTGTAAAGAAACGCAATAGACATCATGGAAAATATCAAATAAATGATTCAATATATCAAAGGGGGTTCAACGGAAACTTCTCTAGATGTCACAGATGATATCTCGTCTCCCAAATACCAAGTACAAAGAGTAGAAAAGAGAAATTATAAAGAACAACAGATGAAACTTCAAGGAGATGGTCTTCTAGGTTGAGGCGACGAAGGAGGATGAAGCAGCGGTGGTAGAGGCAATATTAGGTCGTGGATCTCCTTGTCTAACTCCTTGGGAAGTTCCTTGGTGGTGGCTGTGCTCGCTTAGGGTTTCTAAAACCCTAAGAATGGTTTATATAGGCTTCTCCATGAGATTAGGTCAAGAGGCATCCAAAAGTACGTCATTTTGATAAGTGTGGAGGCAATGGGCCGATCCTGGTCATGGGCTGAAGTTCTTAGGTCGGAGTAAGTCTGCACCGGTCACTAGGGGTAGTGCCCGAGGTCTTCAAGAGGGCTAACCTCGGACACGGGCCTTGTGACCGAGGTGGACATGTCTTCACTCTTCGGGTTTCATCTTCCAAACGGCTGAATGGATTGCTTCTACTCTAGTCTGAGGTGAATCTTGACTCTTTTAGCTTTGCATGGATATATAGAACTCCAAAATTGGCTCATTGGAAGGTCTTCAAATGTTTCCTAACTTCTGATGCTCCGAAATTGCCTTAAAACGTGTTTTGCTTGCCTTTGGGTCCTTTTTGCTCCAGAACTCCCAAATGTCTTTGGAAAGTGTAAATGGTAAAATGTGGCCATAAAGCTTCCATAATCTCTTGTTTCTTCAAGATTTCCCTGCCAAAAACATATGAAATATAGGCGAAAATACGAGTATATCAGGTACTTTTATTAAGGTAATCAATCTCAAGACTAGTGTGATTATTAAATCTAGATGAAGAACATAATAGACAACTTAACAAGACTATGACCTATTCAACAATCCTTCATAATCTCTTTTGAAACCCTAGATCTAACAAGGTGACTACTCAGACATAGAAGATGAAACACATATCATTGTCTGAATAATACTCATAAAATAGAAAATAAAAAAACAAAGGGAGTTCAGAATTCTTCTCTCTACAAAGTTTGAGATTTGAATTTTCTCTCCAATAATCTCCTTGAAACTTACAATAAACTTAGAACTTCTCAAAAACTTAGAGAATGACCAAACTTAGTCTCTGGGACTTCTAAAAACATAGTTTAACCTAAAAACAAGATTAGGCATGAAGTATAAACTTTGGAAACTTCTGGGAGAAAGTTGCAATTCTTGAAACTTGATAAAACTCGAAGGCGTCATTATCGTCTAGGTTGTGTCGACCAACACAGGTGACGCATGTCGATCAACGTGGACAGAAATATTTGTCTCCTTGTTGATTTGCTCAGCTACAAGCCTCCAAATACTCCAAAGTGCTCATCAGGGTCCATCTCGTGTTTGTACCTAATAAGACTCAATATATATAGAAAAGACTCCAAAACCAATACATGTATCATGTCATAAAACCATAAAATCCATGATATATCAACTCCCCCAGACTTAGCCTTTGCTTGCCCTCAAGCAAAACAGAAAACCAAACCAAGGAAGTAGTTTGAAGATCGTGAAACTCATAACTTCATAAGAACACCACAATCATATTCACTATAGTGAACCACTAAAAATCCTTGATTAACAAGATCCAGACCACCATGTACTTCATCGGAGGCACTCACAGGGTTCCTAATTTCCGCCACAGTTTACTCAACATAATCCACCAAATAAACTTCATCGCTGTTTTTCTATCTTACCAACAGTTTCGATGTCAAGGATCTTCTATATTTATAACCGTATTTCACTATAACAAACCAGCCATTATCAACTTTATTGGTACTCTTTAAACTCCCCCAGACTTATTATTTATTATTACTTCTTTTTCTTCTCTTTTTATTTTTTTAATATAAGGACTAAATCCATAACTTCAGAGATTATAAACAAATGGTCATCGGAAGTTTCTTCCTACCGTTTATAATTTCTGTGTGATCTTTTCATTAGAATAAACAAATGATCATCGGAAGTTTCTTCCTACCGTTTATCCTAATAACAATCATCTCACCATTATAAAATCAGAATTAGGGACAATGGGGAGGAGTACCATATTTAAATCAAACAGGCCAGAGTGTCAAGCTCATACGGAAAATCAAACCCAACAGATATCAATTCCATTAATAAAATATAATACTTAGCTCAGATCTAGGACATTGGAAACATGGGGATCTTAAGCAATCTGACTGGCCATTGATTTTTCCATTAGTCTCGGATTCAGGTCAAGATATAATCAAATGGTCACATGACAGCTTACTGTAAAGTGTGGTTGTTTCCTCGGTAATCATCATTGTTTATGGACAAGTTTTGACTCAACAAAACAAAGGTTATAGAAAACAAAAATTTTGGGACTGACTCTCAAAAGAATAATCAAAGTTAACAACTACCTCCCCCAGACGTAAACTACACTGTCTCCAGTGTAAATAAGCCTAAGGAAAGTGATAAAAAGAACTATAATTGAATCGAGATTGAACTGTTATATTTTAAAAAACGTGACCTGAGATGGTGTGTCCATGTCGACCGACACACACCCTGTGTATTGATCAACATGAGCAGAGATGTGATGTTCCAAAATTGTGACACCATTCTTTCTGATCATTCAACTCGTTTTCTGACATTTAGATCCTGATGTCAAATAACAAGCAATAGCATAACATAAAAAAATCAACAATATTCAAGAAAAGTTAGAAACAAAATACTGAAACAAAAAACCGAACCAAAAGAAAAAATAAAAATGTCTCAAAGGAAAAAGAAAGTAGAAAAAACTAGGAACCCGATGACTTAAAAAAGTCATCATCAAAACTCCGAGGAGCGCGAGGATCAAGGAGAGGGCTGCGCGGGCGTGGAGGTGATGAGGTATCATGTGCATGAGTGACACCGGAGGCAATAAGTTGCCACATACTCCTCATAGTACTCACCATGTATCTCCTAAACATAGGACTATCATCCTTATAACCCGCTGGGGGTTCCGGAAACACAAGATCAGGAATGGAGGTATCTAGGAGAGGTGGTGTCTCTAGAAGTGGCGGTACAATTTTATCCTCTGTAGCTAGAGGTGTGGCACTAGATGAAGCTCCTCGGCAAAGCTTGCGGCTTTAACTCTCAACCAACAATGTCTCATCTGGTGCAAAGTACAGCATAGTGTGATCTTTCTTGATACGGAAAGACATGTCAGATAACTTCACATTCTTCACTGTGCCATCTTCATCAGAAAATACCCACATGTTGTTAGGCTTCATCCAAGTCACATGCTTGAGATAGTCAAGATCCATGGTGATATGATCGGATTTGCGTGTGGCATTGGATAAGACAATACCAAAGTAGCAAAAGATCGAAGTCAAAAGGTTTCCAACATGCTTGAACTGCTACTTACCAAAGGCCTTGGCTTTCGGAGAAACCAAATGATGAGCAAACACACCCAAACTCAGATCAGTATTGGGACTATCATACTTCCAAACCGCAGCAGGAAACATGTGGCGAACACCAAGCAAAACGAGCATAAGATCTGACTTCCATGCTTTGGTGGGATCAGACCACCACAAGATGGTGCTAGCATTAAGGCGCAAAACATACCTAACAGCGGGATGACGAACATCTATCTGTTTCGAAGAACCGGTATCATACTCGCCATTCCCGATGTGGGACCAAAAGGTCTTAATATCCCCCCCCCACTCTGTATCCATAACAGCCTGAGGAGCATCTATCTTGAAGCCATACAAGTCACACAGATCAGGGATAGTGATCTTGTACCTCATACCTTTGCACATGAAGGTCAGAACTCCCTGCTGTGCCACCTTAGCACTCTCATCAGCATAGTAGACTCTACAAGAAGCTAAGAACTGGCGTGCTAAATCCGGATAGATAGTGTTGTGCGTGTGCGCCATAGAGCGTAGACCTATCTTCTCGTACATGTGGTGAACGTCATCAGCAATGTCGAGAGCTGTCATAGCTTTCCAATCCTCCTACCGAGTAGGCCTCATACAACACCTTGCCAAGCATTATAGAACAATGTGTCATACTCATCCAAATTCTCTGAGATAAGTCTCTGAGTACACTCAGGCTTGGCTATCTCAGTCTTTTGATCACTATCCCAGTCACACTTCACCTTAATCATCTGAGTCTCAAGCTTAGGACAAGGGGCGCGGACATGAGCATTAACGGGGAAATCAGAATTGGGTGTGGTGGCTATGATGGCAGTTGGGGTGATCTTAATACTAGGCTCATCATCAGTAAGATCAGTCTCCTCTATGCGGGTACGCTTGTTCCTCGAAGATCTCCTAGTAGTCATCTGCAAAACACAAGAAATCGCAAAATCAGTTCATATCCGGAATTTTTGCGGGTGTGTCGACCGACACGGGTTAAATATGTCGATCGACATGATGTCGAATCGTATATACTTATGAAAAACGAAAATTCCAAGCAAGATCAATGTCAAAACTGGATTAACACTTCATAATCATCGAAAACAGCCACCAAATTCATCTCTATAATCATCAACTCATCATCTAATCAACCTTAAATTTCAAACTTTCAATTGGATTAGTCCTAGGTTTTGTCAAAAGAAATTCTTAACTTTTCAATCAATTCAACCTAAATATACAGTATTCTACACTTTATTCCTTCTAAATTCATCTTAATCAGTCAAGACAAGCAAGCTTTAAGAGTAAAATTGAAATTTAAAAATGAGAATCAAACCCATGAAATTTTCAAAACTAGGGATAGAGATTTGAAGAACATACCTGTGATTTTGAATGATTGGATTATATAGGAGTATAAGGAATAGAAATCTCTTGAGTTTAGAAGCAAAAATCAAATATTTTGGTGAAGAACTCAAAAATCATGATTTGGTTTATATAGAAGCTTAGGGTTCTGCAAAAAGAAAAAGGAGAAGTGGAGAAGAAAAAGGAAATTTGGTATTTATACTAACCTCGGGTCCGTGTCGACCAACACAGGTTGTGCGTGTCAATCAACACGGACACAAACCTTGTGTTCCTTGGTCAAAAAATTATGTAAAGCTTCTCCAATCCATGCAATCTTTCCATATTTTTCATTAAGCACGTCTAGTTCCTGAGACAAAATAAAAACAAAGAAAAATTAGTTAAAAAGACACAGAAAAACTTAATTAAAGACTCACCAGTGGGTTGTCTCCCACTAAGCGCTTATGTTCAGTCATTAGCTTGATTTTGTCAGAGATCAGATGGATTGAAGATCTCTGGATGAATCCAAAGGTGGTGAAGATGAAGTCTTGGAGCTGAGATCATCCTCACTTAAGTCAAGCATCTCGGGTTTCAGAACCCTATTCATTATCTCAAACATCGCGGCTTATCCTTTAGCCTTGAACTCGGGAGTGATGATAGCCTTAATCTTGGGAAATGATCTTGACCCACTTCCATACTGAAGCTTATACTCAATAGTAACATCAACTTTCCTCACAGGAGTCAAAGTCATAAGGGGATTCGCAGTCACTGCTTTTCTTTGCGGTTTCTTCTTCTTACGCGCAGCTTTTGGATTCCTTGCAGTGAACTGATCAGAGTGAATCTCATTCACTTCTTCAACAAAAACTTGGGGACTCCACATCACATATCCGTCTGGATTAGCAGGGTAAAACACATCAGGATCAACATGCCTCAGAGAAATCCTGCTACTCAACAAATCAAACATAGCTCCATCAATAGCTAAGAATGGTCTACCCAAAATCAGTGGCATATCAGAATTGATATCCGTCTCAACAACATGGAAGTCAAAGGGAAGCAGACAATCACCAACTTGAACTCTCAGATTCTCAATAAAACCCATGGACTTCTTCAAAGAAGCATCACCCAATGTAATCTATATTGAAGACCTCTTCATATCACTGATTCCCAACCTTATTGCAACATCATTAGACATGATATTGATATTAGCCCCAGTATCACAGAGTGAATTAGTAAACTTAACTCCAGCAATGGAACAAGGTACAGCAAAACTTCTAGGATCTTCCAACTTAAGTAGTTTTCGGAGATAAATTCCGTCATGAGGCTGAGCATGTCAACCGACACGGCCAGGTGCATGTCGATCGATTTCAGTAGAGTCAGGGCCGTCAGGGCGTTTAGTGTTCACAGCAGATTACGCAAACTGAGTATCCAACCTCTTGATGTGGTTGTTCAAAGTCTTATATTTCCCATTAAGATTTGCATACAATGCATCTATCTTACCATTGAAGTCCACAGTCATCTTTTGCTGTCCTTCAAATATTTGGTCAAGCATATCCTTCAACTCAGATCCACAGTTCTAGGAGGTAGATTCTGGTAATTAGAACTTCCGAAGTCCCAGTGAAACTAATGTTGTTTCTCTGAGCATCATGAATCACAGGCTTAGGCGTAAATCCAGAAGAATTATGGTTGTTCCCGTAGTTATTCCTCTGATTGTTGTAGCCTCTGAAGTTGCCTTGAGAATTTCTAAACCTTTGGCCATTAAAACCGGAACCATTCACATAGTTCACATCCTCTTCAGTAGCTTTTTCTTAAACTTCAAAAACCTCAACCTCTTGAGCAAAGTGAACCGACTTCTTGTTCACTAGAAGGTTGTGCATAGTATCCAGATTTGCTTTGACTTCCGACATCTGATTATTGTTCAAACCAGCAGCTATCTTCTTCCTCTCAAAATCAGCATTCTTAGTACAACTACTAGATGCTAAGTTCTCAATCAACTTGATAGCAGCCTATGGTGTTCTGGTCTTGAAATTACCATTACTAGCAGCATCCAAAGCAACCTGATACCTCCAGTCGATTCTGCAAAAGAAAATTCTAATGATCTGGACTTCATCAATAGCATGGTGCGGACAATCTCTTTGGTACCCCTTGAATCTCAACCATGCAGCTTTCAGAGTCTCTGTAGGTCCTTGAGTAAACTGAATAATCAAATCCCTCAAGTCCTCTGTCTTAGCATCATCATAAAAATTGTTCAACAAAGCTGTCTTTATATCCCTCCAAGTGGTTAACGAACCCAGAAGTAATGATGAATTTAGATGAAGATATAATGAGATAATGTTGTGAAGAGAGGCAAATTTATTCTTATGCCCAAGAGGACAAACTAGGTTAATGTTTACAATGAGAGGCTCCTCCCTTTTATAGTCATAAGGAGAGGAAGCCCTAAATGAATAAGACAAAACAGATTACATCATAAAATGACTTTTCTGGGATATTTTTTTTAACCCGGAATTTGCACATAACCAAAATAATATTTTCTTGTAACCGTGCAAACTCCGTGCAAAACCGAAATAATATTTTCTTGCGACCATGCAAAATCCGTGTCTGTACGGATCCGTACAGTCCCTACACGACCCGAGATTTGCACGCCCTCATTTTGCACGGAATGTCTTCTTGATCTCAATACTCCCCCTCAAGCTTAGACGTTGGTGAGCAAAGGCTAAACTTGGACCTACATAGGCGTTAACTCGGTAAAAACCTCATCATAGAAAAAATCACTTGGGAAAAAATCTTTGATGAGCAAAAGAGCATAACGTCAATGAGTAGGGGATATGATCCAGGATGAGTTGGATCTACAAGCCCGAGTTTGCTGTAGATGTGGTTGCAAACCTTGAGACTTGCGGCTTTGGTTAAGATATATGCGAGTTGGTCACTCCTTGTATAACACAGTAGAGTTACTCCTTCTTCGATCTTCTCTCAAACTTTGTGGCAGTCAACCTCTATGTGTTTTGTCCTCTCATGGAACACCGAGTTGCTAGCAATGTGTATAGCAGCTTGATTGTCGCAATGCATCGTGATGGGTCTTGTTGTGTCAATGCCAAGATCTTTGAGTAGCGCCTTGAGCCAAATCAGTTCATCCGTGACCTTCCTCATTGTTCTATATTCAGATTCAGCACTTGAACATGACACTACTTTCTGCTTCTTCAACTTCCATGTCACCGAATTCTGTCCAATGAATGTGCAATATCCGGTTGTTGATTTCTTATCATTTTTGTCACCAGCGTAGTCCGCATCACAATAACCAACAATCTCGGCATTTCCATTCTTTCCCATTCATATGTCTTGCCCTGGACTCCCTTTGAGATATCGAAGTATCCTCTCCACCATGTTCCAATGATATATTGTGGGCTTTTGCATGTATTGACTCACCTGATTCACAGCAAAGCACAAATCAGGTCTAGTAAGAGTCAAATAGATAAGCTTACCCACTAATCTCCAGTATTGGAGAGGATCGGCATATGGTTTGTCTAATGGATCATCTTCTTGTCATTTTTCTCCCCCTTTCGCTTGACCTTGTAGCCATATATAAGTGGATTTTTGGCTGGCTTTGCTCCCAGTTTACCTGTTTCACTCAATAAATCAAGAGTATATTTCCTTTGTGAAAGAAATAAGCGTTTCGGAGAATGGCATACTTCAATCCCTAGGAAATATTTTAGTTCTCCAAGATCTTTAATATCAAAAATAGTCTTAAGATATGTTTTAGTTTCTCGAATACCTTCCTTATCATTGTCGGAAATGATAAGGTCATCCACATAGACTAAGACCACAATGATTCCTTTTGAACTTTGAAGAATGAATAGGGTATGATCAGCTTCAGACCGCTTAAATCCACTTTCTTTGAGTGTGGTGCTTAACTTATGGTACCAAGCTCTTGGAGATTGCTTCAGCCCATAGATAGCCTTCCTAAGTCTGAACACTTTTCTGGGAGAAATGGAGTCTTCTACGCCTCGTGGTGGAGTCATGTAAACTTCTTCCTCAAGTTCTCCTTGTAAGAAAGCATTCTTCACATCCATTTGCCATAACTCCCAATCCAGATTTGTTGCCAAGGAAAGAACAACTCTAACAGTATGAAGCTTAGCTACCGGAGCAAAGGTTTCCGTGTAGTCATCTCCATAGGTTTGTATGAACCCTCTTGCAACCAATCTAGCTTTGTACCTCTCAATATCTCCATTGCTCAAATACTTGATAGTAAAGATCCATCATGAGCTAACAGCCTTCTTCCCCGGAGGAAGATCTGATTCATCCCATGTATGATTTCGTTTAATAGCACCAGCCTTATCTTGAATTGCTTCTAGCCATTCTTTGAATTCTTTGGCTTCTTCATAACTTTGTGGGATCCATTGAGCATAAATTTTTCCAAGGAAAGCTTGATGAGTAGGCGGAAAAAGTAGTTTTCGGAACAAACGGCTTGTATTAGGTGTGCAACGGCTTGATTCCCTTGATTAATGTAGTAGACTCTAGTAGTTTTTTGACGTGTGCTTCTCCTAAGAGGAGGCAAAGTCTCTTCTTCTTGCTCCACTCCATGGTCTTGATTCCCTTAAACCATTTCTCCGGTAACAACTTCCTCATCTTGATCTTGGTCTTGTTCCATGTCAAGTCGGATTTCTTCCGGCTGAATAGTTTCGGTTTCTTCCATGTTGTTTGGAGTCTCATGAATATTCCCAATGTTGGTATTAGGTTGTGCTTCTGGAATCTCCAACCCTTGTTGATTGGTTTCAGTAGTATCTGAATGGTCTTCTCTCGGACGAGGATTACCAAGATGACTTAGGAGATGTTGGAGACTAGCAGCTCTATCTGATGGAGATCTTGCCAAATCTTTCAAACTCCCCTAATATTTCTTGTCAAAATATCTTTGGTGCTCAATGAACTTGACATCTCTTGATACAATGGTTCGGTTTCTTGAAAAGTTGTAGCACTTGTAGCCCTTTTGAGTAGTTGAGTATCCAAGGAAAATGCATCTTGTGCTCTTAGCTTCTAGCTTATCCCTTAGTTCACCTAGTCTTTGTACAAACAAACACACCCAAAAACTCGTAAGTGATCAATGGACGGTTTGGTTTTGTTCAATACCTCAAATGGAGCTCTATCATTTAGGATCCTTGTTGGTATCCTATTGATGAGATAGCAAGCTGCCATGACTGCATCACTCCAAAATCTTCTTGGGACATTGGTGTGAAACATCATAGATCTTACAACTTCCATAAGATGTCTATTCTTCCTCTCAGCTACCCCATTTTTTGTGGAGTATATGGGCAGCTTGTTTGATGTAGAATCCCATGCTTTGCTAAATGCTCTTTGAATTTGTAGCTTGTATACTCCCCACCATTGTCAGACCAAGTACCTTGATCTTGGCATTAAACTGGTTAGTTACATATGACTGAAAATTAACAAATGCATCAAATACTTTATCCTTAGATGCAAGTAGTGTGATCCATGTGTATTTCGATTTCTCACCAATAAATGTAACATAGTATTTATTATTGTCCCTAGATAAACATGGAGCAGTCCATACATCTGAATGCACAAGATCAAAGCATTTCTCATATATAATTGATGACTTAGAAAATACAGTTTTGTAATGCTTTCCAAGAATATAAGCTTCACAACTATCATGATCAAAGACAACATGGGGTAACATAATTTCTAAAGCACGAGCATGTGGGTGACCAAGTCTATCATGCCATAATTTATTTCAGTTCAAAGCATAACAAGATTTAAACAAATGAGATGAAGATTTGGTAGAAGAATCATTAAGAACATATAAGTCTCCCTTGGTGTTTCCTTCTCCAAGAATTTTCCCACTCTCAATATCCTGAAAATGAAAGCTATTATGACCAAATATGGCATAACAATTAAGATCAAGAGTTGCCATTTTTACTGATACAAGATTAGAGGTAAATTCTGGCATAAAAAAAAGCTTTAGAGTTCTTATCCAAAGTTTTAAATCGCTTATTCCTCTTACGGGAATCATATCATCATTTGCAATTATCATATTTCCACTAGAAGGTTTAAAATTATTAATGAGTTTAGGGTTACTAATCATGTGATGAGAAGCATCAGAATCAATAATCAATGTTTTACTTGGTGAATTTTATAAAGAGGCTAAATGAGTGATACCAGATTCCTTATTGGTAAGAGCAGCGATAGACTTGATAAGCGCCTCTAAGTCTGACTTCCTAACAACATCATTGGTGTAAGCAACCATAGCCAGCTCCTCTCCTTGCTTAGATGGACCCGTTTGAGTTTGATCACTTAGGACTTCTTCCGAGTAGTTTGCTTACACTTTGTTGAACTTGGCCGGCTTAAGATGTGGGTGAAGGATCCAACATTTTTCTTTGATATGTCCTTTTTTCTTGCAATGATCACAGATCAAGGTCTTCTTATCCTCATTCTTGTATGAAACCTTGTGAGCCATGACCATCTCGCCTTTCCCACTAAAGAGTCCCACCGAACCTTGCCCCCGTTGCACTTGAGAACATACTTCTTCTAAGCTTGGTAGTTTTTCTCCTCTAAGAATATGCTTGATAAGATCATTGTATGTTGGGTTCAATGTGAGAAGAAGTCCAAAAACCTTGTCTTGTTCACCTCTTTCCTTAAGCACCAATGGATCAATCGAGAAAGGTATAAGCATTTCTAATTCTGCACAAAGTGATCTAAACTTTCCAAAGTGCTTGGTGAACTCTAAGTCTTCTTGGCTGAGACTATTGATTGCTTTCTTCACTTCAAACACACGAGTAAGATTAGACACATTCCCATAAACATTCTTGAGAGTGTCCCACAACTCCTTAGCTGTTTCACAGTAGGAGTAAGCTTCAAGTATTGGAAAATCAAGTGAGTTTTCAAGTAAACCAAGCAGACCTTGATCCTCTTGAAACAATTTGCCATCACCAGATGTTGAGGACTCAACAATTTCTTTCCCATCTCCATTCACAGTTCCTTTTGAAGCTTGTTAGGTTTCAATGTGGCTCCAAAGGCCACGACCACACAAGGTTGTCTTGGTGGTTCTAGCCCATAAAAAATAGTTCACTCCTTTGAGAACAACAGGAATAGCAATTTGTTTTGAAGAATCCATGACTCAAACAAGTTTGCTGATTAATGAGAGCTTGAGAACCAGATCTGATTTGATGAGGAGAGCTTGAGAGCTTGAGACCATATCTGATTTGATGAAGACAGACCAAGAACAACCCCAGATTAGAGAGAGGAAACTAGAGAAACAATAGATGAAGAACAGAAAAATGGACCCACTAATAGAATAAGAGATTTAGAGATTGAAATTTATTTTAAAAAGAAATTGAGATTAACTAGAAATGTGAGAATTAGTAACCATGCTCTGATACCATATGAGAATTTTACGGAAGTAATGATGAATTTAGATGAAGAAATAATGAGAGAGGCAGATCCATTCTTATGCCAAAGAGGCAAAACTAGGTTAATGTTTACAATGAGAAGCTCCTCCCTTTTATAGTCATAAGCAGAGGAAACCCTAAATGAATAAGACAAAATAGATTACATCATAAAAAGACTTTTCTGCGATATTTTATTTTAACCCAAAATTTGCACATAACCGATATAATATTTTCTTGTGACCGTGCAAAACCGAAATAATATTTTCTTGTGACCGTGCAAAATTCGTGTATGTACGGATCCGTACAGTCCGTACACGACCCAAGAT
Source organism: Cardamine flexuosa (assembly GCA_963555745.1). Lineage (NCBI taxonomy): Eukaryota > Viridiplantae > Streptophyta > Magnoliopsida > Brassicales > Brassicaceae > Cardamine > Cardamine flexuosa. Next base: position 13,430,400 of record OY743221.1, on the reverse strand, counting down.
TTGCACGCCCTTATTTTGCACAGAATGTCTTCTTGATCTCAATACCATCATCACTCCTAAGTTCAAAGAGAAAGGACAAGGAGCACTATATGAGATGATGAGTAAGATCTTGAAACCAAGAATGTTGGACCTAAGTGAGGATGAGCTCAATTTTAAAGCCTTTTCATCATATTCAGATTCTTTCGAAACTTCTCAAATCGCTTAGAACATGACAAAGTCAAGCTAATGACTGAAAATAAGCGCTTGGTGGGAGGCAACCCACCAGTAAGTCTGTAAGTACGTTTTTCTGAGTCTTGTTTTCTAATATGAACTATTATGGATCTGTTTCAGGAACTTGTCATCATTTGGAGAATTTTCGAAAAAAGGTACATCAAATATATGTGTGTGTCAGTCAACACTTACCCCATGTAAGTATATATATACTCGATTTCCTTTCTTTTCTTTTTCTTCTCCTCTCTCTCCTTTGCAGCCACCGTCAAACCCAAAACCCTAAAAATCTTGTTTCTTCACCGTTTTGGATAATTTTTGTGTCTAAAAGCAATAGATTTATACCCTCATTCCATATCTATCGTCTATTCATTCAAAATACAAGGTATGTTTTCATAAATTTATCTCTAATTTTAGGAAATCAATGTTTGAAATTCCACTTTTACAATCCGTTTTTGGTATTAATACTTGCTAGTCTTTGTTAATTATGATGAATTTTTAGTAGGACTATAGTGTGGAATGATGCTATTTCGATTTGAATTAATGGAAAAGTCATGAATTTTTGTTGATGAGAATTGAAAATTTTGGCTTGATTCTAAAAATTTAGAAGTGTTTAGGATGATGGATTGATGTTTCTAGTGGGATTTGGTTACCTGTTGTGGATGATTATATGGTGAATTTTGATTTTAGACTTGTGTTGATATGGAATTTTTTCGATTTGGTTTGTCGTGATGAAACTTTCGGCATGAGCTAATGCTTGAATTTGTTTTGTCTCTTGTTATTTTGCAGATGTCTACAAAGAGATCTACAAAGAACAAGTTCAGTCGCAGAGAGGAGATTGATTTGCCAAATACCAAGCCAACCCCGACCGCAATCATTGACACCATGCCTCGAGATGATTTTCTGGTCAATGCACATGTCTGTTTCCTGTGGTCCAAGCTTGAGAGTCGGAAGATCAGAGTGAGACTTCATTAGGATAGTGATCCAAGATCTGAGACTGCCCGAGCCAAGTGCATCCATAGGCTGATTTCAGAGGATTGGGATGAGTATGACACGTTGTTATATAATGCATGGCAGAGTGTTGACATGAGACCCACACGGCTGGAGGACATGAAGATTATGATCACTCTTGGGATTGATGATGATGTCTCACACCTCACTGGCTGGATTGATCTCGAGATTATGTTATAATGATCGATCACCGCTCTATCCAGACATGGCGAGACAGTTTTTGGCTACTTATCGGGTCTACTATGCTGATGAGTGCTAAGGTGGCACAAGAGGGAGTTCTCACCTTCATGTGCAAAGGCGTGCGATACAGAATAATCCTTACAGATCTTTGTGACTTGTACCGTTTCAGAAGAGTGCTACTCATGTTACTTTGGATACCGAGTGGGGCGACATCATGACTTTGTGGTCACATACAGGAATGGTGAGTATGATATTGGTTCCTCAAAGCAGATGGATGTCCGTCACCCCACCTTTAGATATGTCATGTGCCTCATTGCTAGCACCATCTTGTGAAAATCTGATCCTACCAAGGCGTAGAAGTCGGATCTCATGATTCTTTTGCTCGGTATCCGTCACATATTTCCTGCTGAGACTTGGAGGTATGCTATGCCAAACAATGACTTGAAGTTAGGAGCAGTATCTCTGAGTTTTTGCTCATTATCTAGTATCTCTGATGACCAAGGCATTCAACAAGAAGCAGTTTGAGCATGTGGGGAGTCTCTTGACTCCTATCTCCAGTCACTATGAAATCATCTTTTCCAATTCCACTCGGAAAACCAAGCACATTTCCATGGATCTTGATTATCTCAAGCATATGACTTGGATGAAGTCCAAGAACATCTGGTTTTTTACTGATGAAGATGGACAGGCATGGAATGTGAAGCTACCCACCTGTTGTCCAAAGCCTCACATTTTTCATTCAAGACTGTGTACAAAGCATCCATCTGATATCCCTTGAATCTTAGCCAAGCTGCTTTGGAAGTCTCAGTAGGTCCTTGAGTAAACTGGGAGATAATATTTCTCAAGTCTTCAGATCTTGCATCATCATAAAAATTGTTCAGAAAAGTTATCTTAATGTGTTCCCAAGTTGTCAAAGATCCTTGTTTCAATTGCTTGAACCAATAAGTTGCTTCCCCAGCAAGTGAGTATGGGAAAAGCTTGCAGAACAGGTAGTCCTTTGAAACTCCATTAGCTTTAATGCTAGAAGCCAAGTCCTCAAACCTCTCAATGTGATCCATCAGGTGCTCATTAGAAAGACCATGAAAAGGATGATGTCCCACAAGAGTGTATGCAGGTTTCAGCTCAAAGTCATTCCTCTGAAAAGCAGGAGGTCGGATAGCAGACATATTAGCATAGAACTAACTAGGCATTTTTTACTAGCAAGTGTTCTCTCCCCAGTGTAAGCTCCATCATCCACAGCATTCGGACCATTCACATTGCCGTCGGGTTGACCGACACAGCCAGGTGTCTGTCGATCGATGTGCATAGTATCATCAACGTTTTCGACAATATATCAAGCTTCTGACCCTGCTAATTGTGTTGGTTGCCCTCTAAATCATGATAGATCTTAGCTTCATTCCTCAGGAGCACAATAGTGTTAATCATCTCTGATTTATTTTTTCCTCTTTGATTAGCTCTCTCTAACTTTCTAATCTCTTGAGTACCAATTAGTTGTTTATTATTGATGCTTCTAAGTTTCATACACTTGAGATAAGAGAAACTAGAGATGTAAGTAACAAGATAAAAGAAAAATATAGACTAAATTCTAACTGAAATCTAATGGTGAAATTAGAGTCCCCGGCAACGGCGCCAAATTTTGATGTGTTCAAAATTACCCTTAGAGCTACTCTCTCAAATTAAGAGATCACTGTAGTACTTAGGGATCAAATCTACAAGGACTCTAGTTCACACAATAGATTATTAGTTTTGAATGAAGTCAAACCAATGAATGTAAATTAAATAAAACAAGATGAAAACAATGAAATAATGATGTAGATTCAATATGAGAAGAAGCTAGACCTAGGGAGATCAATTAGGGAATACTCTGAATTGCAAACTGGGCAGTTCGATAATTAGGATGCAATGTATGACCAATTCTTAAACTCATAACACAATTATAATATCATACAACTCTTGCTCCGATGATATCTATACTTAAGTCACAGAAAACCAAATCTCTGTGCGAGTTCTAATGAATGAAGCATGCATTAATGTTAAGTATGATATGTTACAAAATCCCTAAACCAAATCTCTTTGCGAGAAGACTATTTTGCTCATCTATGATTAGTTCGAGATATCAGTAACACTCTCGTGTCTACCAATTATTCTAAGCTGCTAGATTCTGGCGGGTAGCCTAGAACTAGTATATGTTCAAATCTAGATGAAGAACAATTATGATCATCCTAATATGTTTATGTCCAATTCAACTATTCATCATAAACCTTTGAAAATCCTATATCTAACAAGTAAACTACTCAAACATGGTGAATGAAACAAACATCATGAATAGAATAGGAATCATAAAATAAATCAAGAGAAGAAAGAGTTTCGAAATCTTCTCCAAAACTATTTCTGAAACGGTGGCTGTAGAAAATAAAGCATAGATCTAAACAATACCCTAAAAATACTATATATAAGTCTAAACACGATTTTGTGCTCCTTTTGTAAACAAATGAAACTTCTGGGCAAAAACTGCAAATCTTCAAAAACTATTTCGCATGAATAGTGACCATATTGATCGACACTGTTCACGTGTGTCATTCGACATGAACAGTAACGATGAACAGTATCGATGAACAGTACCAATTTCAACTTTTCAGCTACAATGCTCCATAATGTATCAACAAGGTTCATCTCGTATTTGTACCTAATAAAACTTAAATAGTATTAGAAAGACTCTAAAACCAATACTTATATCATGGCTAAAAACCATAAAACCCATGATATATCAGAGAGAAGATTCTAAACTCATTTTATTATTTTGATCTCTATATGAGTTTTATTCAGACATGCTTTTTGTTCCTTTGATTATGTCTTAGTAATCTTCCTGTTAGATCTTAGGATTTTCAAGGGTTTATGAATTGTTGAATTAGGCATAAACATATTAGGTTATTCATAATTGTTCTTCATCTAGATTTGAATATATACTAGAACTGGATTGATCACCTGGAATCTAAAATCTTAGGATAATTAATATACATGAGAGTGTTATTGATATCTTGAACTAATCTTAGATGAGCAAAATAGTCTACTCGCAAAGAGATTTGGTTTTATAGATTTTGTGAACATATCATACTTGACATTATTGCATACTTCATTCATTAGGATTTGCACAGAGATTTGGTCTTCTGTAATTTAAGTATAGTTATCATTGCAGCGAGGTTTGAATGATTATATAATTGTGTTATGAGTTTAAGGCCGGTAATACATTGCATTCTATTTATCAAACCACCCAGTTCGCAATTCAGATTATTCTCTAATTGATCTCCTTAGGTTTAGCTTATTTTCTTACTGAATTTACACCCTATCATCTAAGTTTTATTTTCAGTACTTTTATTGGTTTACCTTAATTCAAAATTGATTAATCTATTGTGTAAAACTTAGAGTCTTTGTGGATTTTGACCTCTAAATACTACAATGATCTCTTAATTTGAAACAGTAGCTTAAAGGATAAATTTGAATATTTTAGAAACTCATAATTTTGAGTAATTTTTACTGTTTTGTTATTTATTTTGGTGATGATTTTTCTTTTATTTGTTTGTCAAAAATAAAATTTTCTTTTATTAGTTTTAATTTTTATTTTTTACAAATTATTATAATAATTTATGTTAAATGTTAACGTGAATCAACATATTAGATTATTTTAAATTCTAGGTGAACGTCCTATAAATATTATAGTTTCAATTTTTATATAGTATAGATAGCAATTTGTCAAAAGAATATACAATTTTCTTTTGAATCTGGTCTCGAGGAAACACATGCGTGGCATCTACGTCATTAGAAGTTAATAATTTCTTAACATAGTAATAATTAGTCCTAGACAAAATATTCGTTAGATTCGATTCGATTCGCTATTCGCTTCAATTTGATTCGAAAAAACCAAATATTCGTAATTTTACAAAGCAAAGCAAATACTAAAAACTAATATTCGTTAAAAATGAAGCAAATATCAAATACTAATAGTTGTAGATGCAAATATTCGCTTCAGTTCGATATAGATATATATATATATATATATATATATATGTAGATAACTATATAAATATAATGCATATTGATTATATCTATACAGAAATTACAAAATTTTATTCATCAAATTAATTATATAAATATTAAAATTTAATAAATTAAGAAAAATATGTAGTTTTAAAAACAATATTGATATTTTATGATAAATTTTGAATTTTTCTTTATTTTATTTTATTTTTATAATTTTTTAATAATTATTACAAAGCGAATCGAATATCCGCGAATATTTAAGATTTTAGTGAATATTCGGATCCGAATATTCGGTTAAGTCCAAAAACAAATACGAATAGTAAAATCAGCTATTCGGACGAAGTGAAGTAAATAACGAATATCTTTTAAACCCGAATATTTGCTTCGTGCCTAGGTAATATATATTATTATTTATTGTAAATAAAACTACAAAGCCGATTATGGTGAAGTTATTTGACGAAGAAGTAACCTGACACAATAAGAACAAATGTGAGGATCCCAGCTAAGAAACAAACCTTGTTTGATAATTTTCCATCGTCTTTCCTAAACATAATAGCTTCGTAGATAGGCAAACAGTTAACCACAATGAAGCTGACCAACATTATTTCAAGTACGAGTCCTTCTCCCCAAGCAAGAAGACGATAAAGCCCCCAAACGAGGGCAAGGAGATTCACGATTGCCATCGTGGTCATAGGAAAGAACATGGACGATGAGGCCCCGAAATCGAATATCTCTTGCTCGTACCTCTTTCTCTGTTCGGCATCGTCGTTGGCTTTGCTTGTGAGGTTGAATCCTTGCGTCGAGAGGTTTAGGTTTTTAAGAGTAAACTCTATGAAGCCAAAAGGGAATGAAGAGAATCCTCTTATCGACCAGATTCTTTGATCGTTCCACCATCCGCGATAATGTCCTCCTTCTAGTACGAAGTCTAGTAGATCTTGCGCATATGCACCGAGGAACAAGAAGATATAAAGCCAAAACCATAATTCTGATGACTTGGGAAACACACTAACTCCATAGAAAATGGCAAGTTGGGGCAAGAGTCCATAGACAATTAGGGGAATTGCCCAAAAGGCCCAAAATGCATATTGACAATAGCTTACGCCCATTAATATTCCCATTGATTTAACCCCATAGGTTAGGGGGCTATACCTTGACAATGAAACTTCAAGAAGTCCAACGGCCCATCTTTTTTGTTGGCTCACCATATCAATTAGACATTTTGGACCATCTCCGCAAAATGCAGGTCTTTTGGGACTGCAAAAAACTGATCTCCATCTTTCACAATGGAGCCTATACCCTGTGTAATAATCTTCTACTAAAGATCCATACCTGAATCCAATCTGCACAGTTTTTGAATGATAACTTGGGCGTTATTTAGTATGGAGAAAAAACAATGATATTAGCACTCTAAATATAACTAGTATTCTCTTAAAATACATGTACAGTATTTAGCTTTTATGAAAACTGCATTGAAAACACAAACAATACTTATGATGAAACAAATTTTAAAGTGTAAAATAAAACTTAGGGAGTATCTATCAAGAAATCATAATTAGTTTTTAAAGATAACTACACTATCCAAGATTGAAAAAAAAATTATAATCAATCAACTCAACCCTGTTTAGTTTTAATGATTAGTTATAACAAGTGGAAACTAAGACTAGATATAATTAATTGTGAGGGTTGATTTTAGCTTACCTTTGATCCCCAATTGGTATTGAGCTCGTAGTTACACCCTGCCACATCGTGTGCCAAAGTCAAAACATTTTGGGCTTCGATAGGTTTATCCACAATTCTATTAGGGCTAAGTTCATCTATCTCAGGCAAAATAAAATTAGATGGAGGTCCATAGAAAGCCCGTCTATTGAAAAAACAGCCAGTTCCCACATAATTTGGTCCCATTAGACCATCAAATCCAATCATATTGATATCAAAGAGACGTTTGAACTCGCACGCATAGATATCATTCTTGCTTACACCTTCAAATTTCTGAGGAAACTGCACATACGCTAAACCGGATATAATTTCGGGATCGGTTAAATAGCATAGAGCACGAACCGGTGTTGTGGGATCGTTGGAGTACATATCACAGTCTAGTGTTAGAATGACCGGTGAATTTGTCATCACCCCAGACACTCGCAACTGCAATGAAAAGAATACACACAATTAACCTAAGAAAACGAAATGCTAGTTAACCAAACTTGAAACCGATTAAAAATAGGGTTTAGTTGATTACCAAGGTATTAAGAGCACCAGCTTTGAACTGATGTTGTGAAACTTTGCTCTTTTCTCTTGAAACGTAAATCAGATTTGGCATATTGTATTTTTTTGTATCGTCCATATCAGTCTCGCTATTTTGTAACACCTACCCTCAAATTAATAGCAAAACAAAAATTGTGATTTGGTATGTATCATATGGCAATAATAATTTGAAAATTTTATACTATATATAGTAGTGATAAAAGGGAATTTCCTAGTTGCAGTCAAAAAAAAAAAAGGGAATTTCCAAGTTTTTACTTAGTTAGAGGTAACTACCTGAATAATTGTAGGATGGTCATGGCTAGTGAATTCTTTTGTCCATAAATCAAACACTCCACGAATTTGATCACATGTGATATATTCAGTCTCAACTTTTCCAGTCTCCACCACATGTTCTACTCTACTCTTCATATCTTCGTACATCATCTGTTCCACCACACAATTTCATATATATTTTCTGTCTAATTTATAATTTACAGTGTTCCACTATTTGCGGAAAAAACAAATCCTTACAACTTATGAGGACATAAAGTGTATTAATTTAGAGCAATCTTGAATTGATCTCTTACACTTTGTCCTTTAGTCATAGATATCAATTTTTATCGATACGTGTTTTATCCTGTTTCTCCATAATTTTTTTATAACAGTCTTTTCCATTTTGTTTTCGAACTTCGAAGTTCAATTTGAAAATTACTGTTTTATAATTGGAAAATATCAAGGAACAACATATCGTTACTACAAGAAGATATGCTTCTGGTGCACAATACATTCATGTATTCGATTCAAATTATCAAGTATATTTGTGCGAAATCATGGATGCTAAAAATTCAAACAAATAAAAATTTCTATAATTTAGATAACTAATACTCATATCGTTTTAGGAAAAATCATTTAGGTCACTGTCGGGTTACGAGTCTTACTCAGTTACTCTTATAGGAGAAACTAAGAGCATCTATAAATGGGAGAGGCTCATGTTAATAATGATTTAGTTAAAAACAAATAAAGAACTAATAGAAAGAAGACAGATGATCTTGCATTATTGAGAAAATTTATTATTTGAGATACTTTATGAATCGTGCAAAAGATTATTCTCTACATATCTTTCTATTGGTTAATTTGTTATTTTAATTAAAATATTAACATTAAAATGTTGAGAGATCTGAGAGACTGAAAAGGGAAAAAATAAAAAATAAAAGAGGAGAGAAAGAAAGATATTCTTGTCAACTGAAAAATGTTTGTGATACTCAATTGTCCACATGTATTATTTTCATTGTTTTATTCTTTTATTATTATTAAATTTTAATTATTAAATCAAATTATATTTTTTTAAACATTATTTCATTTTGTAAATATTTTTGCGGATTTCTTTCTCCCATTAAAAGTGCTCTAACTGAATTAAATAACTGAATAAGGATGTTTTAAAAAATTAACAACTGATAAAAAAAGTCATCTCATGTCACTGTTGCCAAAAATCTTGGGATCATGAAAATAGCCACTATTTCCACAAGATGCGATAAGGTTCTGTCTCTACTCATTTAATTTTTCTTTGTCTGTTTCTAATCATTTAAGTTTTCTTTGTTATACTACTTACTATACTTCTCCTTCCATTCCAAATATAATTTCTTTATTTTTTTTTTGCTTAGAAGCCTGATATTCTACGATTAAAAGTAATTAAAATGAACTACGATTTTAACAATCTATGAAATAACACAATTAAGGAATAAATAGTTACTTTATGTGTTAACATTAATTGGAACAATCGTGATAGTTAGTACGGCATCTAACTCGTAAGACTTATGTTGACCTACGTCTACGCATATTTCGAAATAAGATTTAAATAGGTTCTAAAGCTAATAACAAAGATTAGTTGATAAATAATACATACCTTGAGATATTCATCTTCATCACTCCAAGAATGTGAATCTGAGGAGAAATAAACTTCAGGGGACCGATCTTGAACATTGTTCTTCTTGCAAAAAGGCAACCAAAGCTTAGAGAACTTAGCAGCCTCCATCAAAGCAAAATAAGTCAACGAAGATCCTCCATCGTCCGATACGTAGACCGAAATCTTATCCGACGGATAATCATAGGCCATCACAGATAGAGCTGTGTTGACCACCATCATTGGAGGCTCCTTATACGGATCAGCTGTGCATATAAACACGTCCAGCTTTGGAAAGTTTTCTAATTGAGCTGCACAATTCTCAGGGTACTCAGAACGATGAACCGGGTTTAACCGGAGGCACATCGAAGTAGTCCACATGAAAGTAAGAAATATATCAGAGAGGAGAAGAAGAGATATTATTAAAGTTTTGTCTTCTGTGAGAAGTGAGTGTACATTGTGATACATGAGGGCTATGATGCCACACGTGTGAAATACGGCGTAGATTCTGTATGGAATAGTGCGCCGGCATGGATGACACATGTGAAGGGTTGTGCCGTCGACCGAGTGTTTTTGATGAGGCTCCATCGTGTTACTCTTCTTTTATATTTTGTTTCTTTAAATGGAAAACAAATGTTTTTTTTGAAGAAGATTGGTTACATAGAACAACAATACTCACCACTACTACTAGATTGTTGATATTTATGGACAAGTTTTTGTTTTTATGAGTATTACCTTTTTCACCTTGATTTTATGATTCTGAAAAATAGGGAATATGGACAAAATGACCTTGGATCTAAAAAATATCAATAAAATGACTATGAGACTAAAAGATAATAGGTAATAATCCACAAAATGACTATAGATCTAAAAGATTATAAATATTTTTTTTTTGTGTAAATAATATTAAAATTTTGAAATCTTGATAAAAAACGCGATGGAAACAGGTTTTCTAAAAACCTGCTATTTTGAAAAAACAATAAAAATTATCTATTATGTTTTGGAAACGCAATAATAACGTCTATTTACGTTTCGGAAACATGAAAAAATCTTATTACATAAATAATTTCAAAACTTGAAGTATGCATGCTTATATATTTTGTTTTTTATCTTTAAAAAATCCTAACTAATTTATAAAATATAAATATCTCATATTTGGATTTTTCCAAAAATGAATCATAAGCTAAAAAGTTAGAAATATTAGAATAAGCTACTTAATATTTATTTATTTGTATTTTTGATGTTTTAAATATTATTTAGTGTGTCATTATATATTTTTTAATTATATATATACTATATATTTTTAAATTATATATATATATATATATATATTTTTAAATTATATATATATATATATATATAGTCATATTCATTTTTATTTTTCCATTTTTATTTTTACATTTTCACACTTTAGCTTCTGCATACCCATTTTCATTTACATTCTACTTAGAGATTACAAACCAATGTATTCTGTATATTTTACATATCTCATTATTTTCTCTCTTTTTTTTTCTTTTTTTTTTGGTAAAGATACAATATAAAACAAAAATCCTGCCCGGAAAAAAGGAAAAGGAGAGGTCCCCCAAACTTTCCAATCTCCGCTCCAAAATCGATTATTTCATTATTGAACACTCTCCTGTCTCCTCACCATGGGTAAAGTTTCTCTGCTTCCTTATTTAATTTTCAGTTTCATTTCCCGAAATGAAATCAACTAAAATATTAACAAATGTAGTCCCCAGATTCATAATAAAGTTTCCATCTTCATCCTTCTCTGTCAGAGCTTAACCAAAATTGATAAAAAACACAAATTGGATATTTTTCATAAATTTCTTGAAAAGCTATGAACTTTATGTGTTGTTTGATCCTAACAGATGAAGAAGAAGCATTTTTGCTAAAGGAAGAAGATGAAAGAACAAGAACTAGCGTCCCTACTCAACTCATGAAACTAAAACGAAGTCAATGGTGGATTCTTGTTTTCATAAGTATCTTCTTCCTCATCTTTGCTCAAGCTATTGCTGTTCTTCTCGGTAGATTCTATTACAACGAAGGTGGAAACAGTAAATGGATCTCAACTCTTGTCCCAACAGGAGGCTTTCCAATTCTTTATCTTCCTCTTTATCTTCTTCCTACTTCACACTCTTCATCTTCTTCTTCTTCTTCTTGTTCTTTAACAACTCTGTTTTGGGTTTATCTTTGTCTTGGTTTAGCTATTGGTGTAACCAATCTTTTATATGCTTTTGGTCTTTTATATCTCTCTGCTTCAACTTTTTCACTCCTATGTGCTTCACAGTTATCTTTCAATAGTGTTTTCTCTTATTACATCAATTCTCAGAAAATCACTTGTTATATTTTCCTCTCAGTGTTACTTCTCTCTGTTTCTGCTGTATTGATATCTTTGGATGATGATTCAGACAGACCATTTGGTGATTCTAAGTGGAGTTATATGATTGGGTGTTTATGTACACTTGCTGCTTCTCTTATCTATTCTCTTCAGGTCTCTCTTATGCAGTTTTCATTTGAGAAGATTATCAAGAACGAGACGTTTTCGATGGTTCTTGAAATGCAAATCTACACGTCTTTAGTGGCTTCTTGTGTAGCGGTTACAGGGTTGTTTGCGAGCGGGGAATGGAAGTTTTTGAGTTCGGATATGGAAGAGTTTAATGAAGGTCAAGTTGTTTATGTTTTGACTTTGGTTGGTACTGCGGTTTCGTGGCAATTGAGTACTTTAGGAGCCCTGGCGCTTATATTTCTGGTGTCGTCGCTGTTTGCGAATCTTATTGGTACGCTTTCTCTCATCGTCACGCCTGTTGCAGCCATCGCGGTGTTCCATGATAAGCTGACTGAAGTTAAGATGGTTGTGATGGTCATCGCGTTTACGGGATTTGGTTTTTATATCTACCAGAACTATCTTGATGACTTGAAAGTACAAAGAGCACGAGACGCTCAAGCCAATTGATAATTCTTCGCTTTAAGAACATGCTATGAGTGTTGTTGTATTGTATACAATAGCGTTCTTAATCTGGTATTTGTATCATGTATAATAGGAATTGCAAGACTGATTTATTACTGAACCGAAGAAACCTAGTCAGATATATAATAACATGGTATTACATAATATCATTGCACAATGTTTCAGTTTCCGGAGCTGAACAAAAGTGGAGACATGAAATCATTTCTATATATACAACTCCCAACAATCATTTGAGAGTATGATAGATTGATAGCGTTTAGGATAAGAGTCGATAATGAGATGTGTCATTCAACGCAAAACACCACAATTTTGAATGATAAAGGTAGAACCTAAGGGTTAAAATCATACTAACAAGAATTGAAACATGGTATCGTATTGAAAATTTATTGTACTAGAATTTCTTACAACCATTACTGGCATTATTTTCTTTGGTGTTCATGGATTCGTTTGTTCTTACACGCACAGCAAAGTAAAGCTTATAAGGATTGTACATGGATTAAATGTGGTGTTGAACTCTCCATTTTGTTATTTTTTTCAATTATTTTTTCGATCTTATGGTTGCTCATTAACAAAGTTATTAAGCATAGTAACCAAGCGGGACTAATGTGAAAAAAATCAGATAGGCTGTAAGATGGGAAATTGAGAAGAGTAGTATATGTACCTCGGGGAAGATAGTGGTGGATCTTAGAGGAAAGCCAAGAGCCACGGAAGAAGCACGGCCGGAGAAGAGAGGGGGAGGGAGGAGAAGCAGGGAGGAAGTCATCGGAGTGTATTTCCATTATGATCATATTCATGCTTGCACCTGAGTAACACAAAGTCTCTTCTCGATCTAAATCTCCAAGTTTGGAAATTGATTTGGACTCAAGTGGTTGTGTACTTAGTAACTCACAGAGTCTCATTACTTCTCCCATACCTTATATCATTCAACAAGAATATATTTTATGAATTTCTTTTTTGTTAGAACTTGAAACTTAAAGTCATATTTTCCATAAAGGGTAGATTGATGCATATTGTTCACCTTGATATATCATGGTTGTTATGGTTTTTAAGTCATGATATATGTATTTAATCAAGACTTTTATGTGTCTTTTGAATCCTTTTCAAGTCTTTAACATGTTTACATACACTTGGGATCATTTGGACATTATGGAGCAATTATATAGTATTGTAATTGAGAAGTCGAAGTTGGTGTCTTTCGAGTTCACTGTGCCGAGCGATGCAACTCCTGATGTCGGTCGATGCAGTCTGATTTTTATACCTCCACGGAAAGACAACAACTTGAGGAGATTTGCAACTTTGCTCATGCAGTTTCATATATTTTAAAAAGAAGTCAAATTGTGTTTTAGACTATTTAAATTAGGGATGTTAAGTTTTTTTTTTGATGATCTTATGTTTTACGAAGAACTTGGAGATTTCTAGAGCTTGGGGCTCATATGATACTTTGTATGACTTGAGAGAAGATATTGATCCTCTGTTTCTATTTTTCTATTTTGATTTATATGATATTATTTGATTCCAATTAATATGTGTGAGTAGATTATTTGTTAGGTTTGGAGATTCTGATAAGAGATTTCATAGAATGAATGATGTGGTATCAGCTTTTACCCAAACCAATGGTTCCCGCAAGTGCATGGTTGTGCGTGATAGTATAATGGTGAGATTGAATCCACAGAGAATAAAATGCACTTTAGATCTGTAGATGTAAACATAGCTAGGATGAAAAATATTAAATGATTTGTCACAACGATATTCGGAATATAAATCCAAAAATATTAAAGGGAAATAAAAATCAATTAAAACAAATGTTCGGGTCTGAGAAATCGCAGAGATTTAATTAAATAAAAATGATATCTAACCGAATTAGCAATTTAATGATCTAGATCTAAAACTCAAAACATTATGAACAAATGATCTAGATCATATGAGAGTATGAGAATACTATCTTGGTCATAAATCCGCTAGGATCCTATGCCAGCATTTATTAACAGGTTTTGATATTGTTCACATGCAAATCCAACATCGACTTTCGTCGGCTGACGATCTCAAACCTATAAACTACATATTCAGGGTAAAATAAACATGTGCTAGCTGAATTATAAAACTCTATATATCATTTTATAGATTCGTCAACCTAAACATTAATTTCATAGAAATAGAGATATAATAATCATAACATTAATCTATAACAATAACCTAATTAAACATTAAATCTCTTTGAATAGATCTCATCTCCCAACAAGCAGATCTACTCAACCATGGCAATGGGTTGATAGATCATGATGAAATATAACATGCAATGCAACGAAAGAGATGAAGACAGAGTGTAGATCCAATGATTCAATGAGAAAATAGTATATATCTGAAAAATATCAAGGGAAAAATTTACAGATCTGAAAATGAAATGAAAATACAAAGGAAATGGTAAAAATTGTGTCTAGGGCTTCTAGGCCGCTAAAAAAATGATCCCTTTATATAGAGAAGCCTCTAGGTAAAAAATCAGAGTAAATGTACGATCTGGAGAATATTCATGATCGGGATCGATCGATTTGACTTGGATCGATCGATCTTCTTCCTTCAGAACGCGCCACTTCATAGATTCCTTTGACTGACTGATCCTCTTCTGGATCGGTCGATCTTCATCTTGCATGGTTGATCCTCTTCTGGATCGGTCGATTCCAGAGTATCTCTAAGAATCCCATGAAGTGTAAGAACATCCAAAGTTGCTGATGTGATAGTAAAGTTTTCCTCAAGGAAACTACACAATGAATAAGCTGCAAGTACACAACAATTAATCATAGTACTTAAGGTATATCGATCCCACAGAGAGAGAAGATGTATTGCAAATCAAGAGGAACAAGTAAAGCTAGAACTCAACACTAAAAAGGGGGTTTTGTGTCACGCAAAATCAAGCAAAGCAAATAAAGTGAATATAAATCAATATGAGATGAATGTTGGGTGTGCAAGGGATCTTCGGGGTTCAGTGATCAATCAATTCAAAATAAGTTCAATGTAATACATGTCTACTCCTAAGTCTTGGAAATGAAACATGAAACTTCGGCTAACCTATTGTCATAGAGAAAACCGGCTGAGATATACAAGTCCTATTACTCAACTATCGCAGGCAATAACACAAGTTTCAAAGCATTAAAATCAAGTTCAATCCAAAGCAATAAAACTCCATAACTAAGGGGTATGTGCTTGTTATGACGCGATACTCATCAAATCTAGGTTCAAACAACCTAAGCAAACGGGTCGAATTACTTAGATGCCTAAGATCAATAGCTAGTTCATGACTCTAACTATATGCATTAAGAATGAGATCAGACCGAAAGACAGTGTAAACGATTATGCAAATACAAGGAAACTTGCTACTCAAAAGACAATGATCATCTCACCCCATTGACTGGCCCTTTAGACCCAACTGGATAGTCTACTCGGCCATGCTCAAGGTTGTCATCAATGATATGAAAGAATAAAAAATAGATCAAATGCAATAAGTTAAAGGCTTAGATATTACTTGTTTAGATCCAAAAATAACAAGATGGAAGGACTTCTCCTTTGAAAAAGTTACAAAAGAATAGAGAAAGAGATGGTGGAACTTCAAAGCTTCTGTGAATCAATCAACTTTTGCGGCTCCTTAGAGGCGGCATGGGCTTCTTGACGTGATGGTGAACTTTTAGGGTTTTTGTGGTGAAACTTTGGTGAGGGTCGAAAATTTGATGAGGCACACAAAACCCTAATGTCAGAAACTTGTATATATAGGTCTTGGGGCGCAAGAGATTGGCTTCTAGGGTTTAGGAAGGACAGACTCGTCATCTTGATGAGTGTGGAGGCAATGGGCTGAGCTTAGTGATGGGCCAGACGTCTAAGGCGGTGAAGGAGGCTGGCCTCAGTCACAATCTTAGTGACCGAGGTACCCAAGAGACCAGGCCTCGGTCACGAGCTTTGGTGCTTTGGCTCCTAGTTGACATAAAGACAGCTGAATGGATTGCTTCGATTCTTGTCCCATACGATTCTTGGTGCTTTGGCTCCTAGTTGACATAAAGACAGCTGAATGGATTGCTTTGATTCTTGTCCCATACGAATCTTGTATTTCTCAAAGAGATTTGGTTTTCTTTTGTTTAGAGGATAGATGTCGTCGCAGCGAGAGTTGGATAGATATCATATTAGTGTTATGAGTTTAAGAACCAAACATACACCTGCAATCTAATTATTGAACTGCCCAGTTCACATTCCAGAGTATTCCTAATTGATCTTCCCTAGGTCTAGCTTTTTAACCATCTGAATTACATCCCATTAATCTATTTACTTTATTTCCATTACTTTTATTTATTTCTTATTTATTGATCTAGCTTAATTTGAATATCTGTTTCTATTGTGTGAGTTTTCAGAGTCCTTGTGTATTCGATACCTAAGTGCTGCAACTGATCTCTTAATTTAAGAGAGTAGTTCTAGGGTTATATTTGACCCCTGTCAAGAACCTCTTGTGACTATGACTCATGTGAGACAAGTTGATGATACCATTGAGTATAAGCTTCAGTATGGAAGTGGTTCAAAACCATTTGCTAAGATTAGAGTTATCATCACTCCTGAGTTTAAGGCTAAAAGACAAGCTGTGATGGATGAGATGATGCATAGGGTTCTGAAACCCAAGATGTTGGACCTAAGTGAAGATGATCTCAGTTCCTGGACTTCATCATCATTACCTTTTGATTCTTCCGGAGACACTCCACCCATCTTATATCTGACAAAGTCAAGCTAATGATTAAAAATAAGCGCTTGGTGGGAGGCAACCCACCGGTAAATCTGTGAATATGTTTTTTTGTGTCTTGTTTTTTTAGTTTTTCTATTTTTGTTTTGTCTCAGGAACTAGTCGTGCTTAAGAACAAGTTTGGAAAAGAATTGCTTATCATGTGTAAGATTTTACATAATGTTTTGACCAAGGAACACAAGGTTTGTGTCCGTGTCGATCGACACAACCACCCTGTGTCGGTTGACACAGACCCCAGGTTAGTATAAAAACTGATTCTTCCTTTTTCTTTTCCACTTCTCCTTTTCCTTTTCATGAAACCCCCACGCCTCTATAAACCCCAAAATTGCAAATCTTTAATTCTTCATCAATTCAATCAATTTTTGTGTCCAAACTCAAGAGTTTTTTATTTCCCACATTCCTATATCATCAAATCTATTAAAATCCAAGGTGTGTTCTTCAAATGTTAGTATGATAATTTTGATGGTTAATTTTGATGATTATGCGGTGAAAACTCGATTTGAAATTAGTTTTGTTTGAGATTTTGGAATTTCCATTCGGTATGCACAATTTGGCACCGTGTCAATCGACACGGTCCACTTGTGTCGGTCAAAACGGGCACCCGGATTTCAGAATCTTCACTAATTTGTGCCTTTTTCTCTTTTTTTCTCTTTCACTTTTGAGATGAATACCAGGGGAAAGAGACCAAGAGCATCAGGAACTCAAGGAGAGTCTAGTAGCCAACCATCACCTCCAATTATTTCTCTTCCCCCTTGGCCTCATATGGAAGGAGTAAGGATCATTCCCACGGTCAATTGGGAAGGAACTCCTAGAGAGGAGGTTCACATGCCTGAGTACTTTCAGCGTGAGATCGGGGAGAGGTGGGATGAGTATGATACTTTGTTCTACAATGCTTGGCTGAATGTGGACATTAGACCCACCAAGATTATAAATAATGTCGCCATGTGCTGAATGAATATCAGGGACAAATGCGAGTTGGCTCTGCAGAAGATTAGGTTGGGTACCATTTGTATCAGGCATTATGAGTTCCATCCCGAGTTGGTACGCCAATTCATGGCCACGGTCCAAGTCTATTACACTGAGGCGTATCCGCGGGCTCAGAAAGGCATGCTGACATTTTTGATTCAAGGGGTATGGTACCGAGTCTCTATCCCTGATCTTTGCACCATCTATGAGTTCAATCCTACCAAGACTTGCACTACTTTGGATTCAAACATGATGACCGACTTCCAGACATATTGGAGCAAGTTTGCAAATGGGGTTTAAAGTGCCAACTAGTCTACTCACTCTGACATTAGGCATCCTGCTCTTCAATATGTGGTTCGAGCTATCTCAAACACTCTTTTGTGCAAGATGGAGCCAGGTAAGATGAGACAGTCTAAGCTTGTGTTATTGTGCTATGCCATTCAGGACCTGTTTACTGAGGAGTGGACTCAGATGGATGATGATGTGAACCATGGTGCTATCTTTGCACATCACTTGGTTAGCCTGAAGATTAGACCATTCACTGCATGGGAGCTAAGTTTGAGACAGTTGGTAGCTTGTTGACTCCCATCTTTCGTTTCTATGGTATCAGCACTGAGGGAGTAACGATGAAGTCTTATAGATCGGTCATGGATGAAGCCTTTCTGACACATGCTAAATGGATCAAGCCAGATTGAATTTAGAGTTTTCGCAGTGAGGGAGTAGTCTACTTGATCCAGCTGCCACAACAGCAGCTCACCAGGATCACAACTGATGTAGCAAACCTTCTCTTTCAGCCTCACGAGAGACTCCTCTGCGGTGCACCTTCTTCTCGTTGTTGCAGAGGAGCTTCTTAACAGTCTGTACCTACTGCAGCTGAGGATGACCATATCACAGATTTTGCTACACCTTTTCACGCACAGCAGTATGCACTTCCTCCCACACCTCTTATCCCTATGAAGACTGTTGTTTTTCAGATGTATGTGGTTGATAGCTTCCAGAGTGTCTGGAATGCGATGGCTTCTCTCTCCTGCTGTGGATGTGTCTGTCGCACTAATGCAGTACCTCCAGCTCAGCCTCGACCAGTCCCTATCCCCACCCCATCTCAGACCTCAGACCCGGCTAGTGAAGAGAATTTGTTTTTCTCTTCTTTTTCTTTTATTTTGAGACATTTTTCTTTTTGCAACAATGGTCACCAGAAAACATAGCAAAGCAAAAATAGGCCAAGAGATAGTTCATAGTTTCTAACTAGGTTTGACTCAATAAAAATAAAAGTTTGAAAAATAAAAGAAAAATTGGGATTGACTCTCAAAAGAATAAATAGAGTTAGTAACAACCTCCCCCAGACTTAAATTACACTGTCCCTAGTGTAATTAAGCTTAAGGAAGGTAAGAAAAATAAATAAAATTGGATAAAGAGTTCATTGTTAAGTTCTGAAAATCGAGACCTTATGTTGGTGTGGGTGTCGATCGACACACAGATTGTGTGTCGGTCGACACGAGTGTGAAGATCATACAATGAAGTCTCATACCATTCTATTGGTCATTCAGTCCGTTTTCTTACATTAAATCCTGATTCAGAGCTCCAGAATATGTCAAATAACAACATATGCCCGCTATAGCCTGAGCTAATTTCTGTCAGTTCCTTTTACCTCATTGATGTGATTGGTTTCTAAGAACTTGACTTTTCATTCATATCTGACCTGATAAAACCAAAGTAATTTATGGTGTCTAGTCTCCCCAAAATGTATTATTAATAATAAAAGCCTTTATGGTTAAGTTTATGAATGACCAAATGATTCTTTGAACTAAATGTGGGTAAGAGAAATCTATGCCCTCAAGTTTTTACTTCAAAAGGAGATGATGAATGTAGAGATTGCTGTGAGGGTAGGAGTGATCCCGTGACCACTGTTCACTTCCATCTCTACCTTCATATACAAAGAAAATAAAATCCCAACTAACAAAGGATTTAAGTGTGGGGGAGACGAAAACACCATTATTGTTGTGAGGTTTGTTTTGTTATGGTATAATTTGACAGCTGAGTCTACATGGTTCTTAGCATTGAGATCAGATATGAGACCCAGCGATGAATGGCTTACCAAAGGGATATGTTGTTAAGTTGTGGTGGGAATTAAGAAGACTGCGAGTGACTACGGTGAATGTACATGGTGGTTAGTCTCTGAATTGTTCTTGTACCATGTGGATTACATGATGACTGGTAAGCACAGTGTTCTACGGAGTAGGTGAGTTTTGAAATTTTCAAACTTCTTCCTTGATTCAGTTTTCTGTTTGCTTGAGGGCAAGCAAAAGCTAAGTCTGGGGAGCTGATATATCATGGATTTTATGGTTTTTAGCCATAATATATGCACTAGTTTTAGAGTCTTTTCTATTGTATTTTGAGTCTTATTAGGAACAAATATGAGATGGACCTTGATGATCATTTGGAGCTTTTGGGGGCTTGTAGTTGAGCAAAATGACTTGGAGACAGATATTGCTGTTCATGTCGATCGACACGCCTTCACTGTGTCGGTCGACACACACCCGACGTGAATGATGCCTTTGAGTTTTATCAAGTTTCATGAATTGAAAATTTTCCCTAGAAGTTTCTATTGTGTGAGTTTTCAGAGCCCTTGTGGATTCGATCCCTAAGTGCTACAACTGACCTCTTAATTTGAGAGAGTAGTTCTAAGGATTAATTTGACCCCTGTCAGCAGTTTTATTCTTTTTTTGGGTGTGCTGATGAAAGCTCGAGTAGTCACTAGGAACGGATGTCGTAAGATTAAATCAGTTCTATGATAGGGGTCAAATATAACCACTACAAGAATATTGAGTATTTTTAGGTCTGTACAACGCTATGTAAAGATACAATATCAGTTTTGACGTGCTATCGTATCGACCATGATAATAGCTAGAGGGATTAAACATAGCGATTTTTGGTTTTGCTATTATATTGTTAGATATCATAGCGTGTTGATAATGTAATGTTTTTACATTTAATAGAAAGTATATTTTGTTATTAATTATATCCTTACAACATTTTTAAACTGTTATTTGTAGTATTTCAATAACATTTGTAACATGCAATTTCTTCAATTAAAATATCACTTTTATTATGCAGTATTTTTTTTGGTTTTATTTTCTGTTTTATAAATAATATTGGGTAATAGTATGAATATTGATATTATTTTTTGAATTTCGGTTAATTTGTCATATTAAAAAGAAATATTGTATTCATATCTTATATATTACAAAGTAAAAAATACAAAATTAAAAAAATAAGTTCTAATACCAAACAAGTCTCACACGTGAGATCTCTTTTCTGTATCTCCTATGTCTTACACTCAAGAGAAATACCAAAGCTTACACCTTTTAATGGTAATCTCTCTCTTGTTTACTCTCTACATTGTATGTCTCTCTTTCTCACTCTCTTCTTGTCTCTTCGCTCACAACATTGAAGCAAAATCCCAGCAGATTTCAGAAAACCCTAATGAAAAATCCCAGCAGATTTCAGAAAACCCTAAATCAAAGCCATCAACCGAAAGATCGTATCATTCAAGACAAATTCATCTGTTCCTGTAAAATCGAAAGAAAGAAATTTGATTAAAGACCTTCCTAGAGCAGAGGAAAGGTTACAGATATATTAACAAAATTAACAACAAGTTCCATAGATCTAAAAGAAACTGACCCAGTTTCAAAATCTCTCGGTTTTGGATGGAAATGGATTCTGCTTCTGTGGTGATAAAGAATCTGCAGGTTCCATAGATGTATTTTCTTAGTTCTCTATAAATAAATAAAAAAGATTATTTTGAGAGTGTGCAAAGGAAGAAGAAGAATAAGCTAAGGAAGAGAAGAGGAGATGACAAAAAAAAAGGAAGAGAAGAAGTGTGAGAAAAAAAGAAGAGAGCGTAAAAGAATAATATCAAGTCAAGGAAATGTGTGTCCGTTGATTTTTATCTAATCAACAGTGGATAATAAAAGAAGTGTGATCCTTGCATCTATAGAGTAGCCAATGAGAAAGCCAGACTTCTTTATTTTCATTATTTGTTTGTTTTTAATAAGTATATTAATTTTCCAATATTTAGTAGATTAATGGTTGACAAACTATAATACATCCAAAAAATATTTATTTTTTACAACATACTATATCTCACTTATAATTAATTTCTTTTGAAAAATCGTTATCTCTTGGTTATAGTTTTTGATTTAGTTTTTATGTTTAGGTGTAAAGTGTAAGGCATAGCTCAATTTTAGGTTTGTGATTTAAGTTTTAAGATTTAAGATTTAGAGTTAGAAATTAGAAAATAATTAAATATTAATTTATTTTGAAGACTCATTAATCCTTTTTTATATTTCTATTGTTAACAGAACTATAAAAAATTATATTGCAAACCCCATACCCTAAAACTCAAACCCTAAACCCTAAATCGTATATCCTAAACCTCAAACTCTGTGTCCTAAACTATAAATCAATAACTCATTGACTTTTCTTTTTATTTTGTATTTTTAATAGTTTTATATTCTATTTTATATCTATAGTATGAAACAATAATTTGGTATATTGTTTTCTTTAAATTTTTTTTTTCTTTCATTGATGATTAAAAAAAATCTTACAAATGTGAATCTTTATATTAAATCATTTATTTATTAATTCAGGAAAATTAATTATATTTATATTGTTGATATAACTAACAAAATTATAATTCTAGTTTTTTGTTTTTATAATTTTAATTTTTGGTTGCATTTGCATAATGGTGATATTCTTTATTGATTTTGAACAGTAATATTAATTAACAAAAAAAACACATTCAATACTTAAGTCACATTTACTTCACTACTTCCTCGATTCAACCCACCGAGAACCCCAAGATCAGCTTATATTTTGTTTTCAATATTTTCAGCTATATCAACTGCCCGAACAGAGAGAAAATTACTCAAAAATAATGATCTTATAGACAAACATTGATTATTCACTCTCGGGCAAAAATGTAGTAGCGCATAACTCAGCAACACCAATATCAATATTCAATAGGAACCAAAACAATGGTCTGAATCCCAGCAGATATAGCAAGAAACGATGTAACACAGTAATCAAAAACTGAATCATCACATCAGTTAACCAAATGTAGCTCCCTCTACATCTCAGTCTGCATCCATTTCTCTAGCTGGAGAAATCAAAACAGATCAATATATCAAAACAGATCAATAAAGCAAAACAGACTACTAAATGAAAACTCTAATAAAAACAGATCAATATATGACAATGCTCAAATACGCCTAGTACCATGAAACTGAAACTCATAGAAGGTTGAACACGATATAGAAGCATACAGTAGTAATAACACATCATAAACTGTTTTGAAATAATTGGAAAGAACACCGTTCATTATATGTTAACACTCTCAGGTAAAGGAACAAAAGGACATAGAACTCTCTACAAGCAATGAGATTAACTCAAACAAACAAACCACTTCAAACATAATTTGGATTGAGGGGCCAATAAATCAAAACTATAATCAAAACATTAACAACCAAATCCGAAACACAAATCTAGAGTATATGCTTATATTTGCAGTTTCTAAAACTTAATCTAATTTGAAATACCATAAGTCAAACGACGTTACTGTTATCTCACCAGGCTGGAAAAGTTTCTGCTATGCAAATAAGTTAAAAGCTAGAAGTTTCTTCAGGTTTAAACTGGTTAGAACCGAGGGAACACATGTTCTATGTGTGTGCTCTGCAGAAGAAACCAACAGTAACACAAGGCTTGTAGAGTGTTCAGAAGGTACCGATGTAAATTCTCTGTCAACAGATCCGAGCAGTGGAGAAGAGAGTAGTGAAGCCGAGGAAAGTGAAGAGACGAAGAGCGTTAAAGACAAGTGCAGAGAGGACATCATTGTAAAGGAGGAGAGTGAAGAGGAGAGCATCAAAGACAAAATCAGCTTAAGGGAATGCTCGAGAAGTAGAGCTTCATCTTCGGCAAGCTAAAACCGCTTTGTGACATTAACTGTTACACCATATTCTGATAATTTCAATAAATTGGTAAGTCTTTGAGATTGTCTATTTGTCTTGAGATGTGTTATGGTGAACCATTAACAAACAAATCCAAAGCACAAATCTAGAGTTCAATTTGACATACCTTTAACTGTAAACAAAGCCTTTGAATTGAATTCTTCCTGTAAAGTAGCAAACTATTCAGTTAGGAATTAAAAAACCCTAAATCTATCAATGTCTTTCGATTATGAAAGAAGACAACAAACCTTACACTGTATGAGCTTGAAATCGAGAGTTAATGAGGCGAGAGTGAGATTAGGAGTGAGAGGCGACTGGTAAAGGTGAGAAGCGAGCGAGACTGAGAGGCGACGACAAGAGTGAGAGGCGACGGTGAGAGGTGTATGTGAGAGACAATGGTCAGAGGCAACCTTGAGTGACCTAGTAGAAGATGAAAAATCGAGGTGAGAGGCAAAATTTTATGGATCTGAGAGTTGAATATCGATGGAGTTACAGAGGAAGAGAGTACAAGAGTGAGGAAGGAGGCAAAACAAAATTCCTTAGATAAGAGTGAAGGAAGAAAAACAATTGATTTTCCTTTGGAGGAAAATATAAAATTTAATTTAGCGCGGTTTATTTTAATATTTTTGCGGTTAACTTATACGTAGCGTTTATTTGGTATATATGCAATCGAAAGTGGTGTTATTAAAACGTATACACGAAAAAATCACTTCTCTTGATTTTTTTTTTATAAAAACAATACATAGCGTTTCAATATTTACAAACACTATCGAAAATGCAGGGTTAAGTCAATTATAGCATAACCACACCAACTGCTATCTTTTTAGTGCTATGAATAATCAATATTCTTGTAGTGAACCCAAGAACTACTCTCTCAAATTAAGAGATCAGTTGCAGCACTTAGGGATCGAATCCACAAGGACTCTAAAAACCTCACACAATAGATGTATCGGATTTAAGTTAAGCTAGATCAATAAATAAGAAATAAATAAAAGCAATGCGAATAAAGTAAATAGATGATAGGGATGTAATTCAAGTTATTAAAACGCTAGACCTACGGAAGATCAATTAGGAATACTCTGGAATGTGAACTGGACAGTTCAATAACTATATTGCATGTGTTTGTTCCGTTCTTAAACTCATAACAAAATATGATATATATCCAACTCTCGCTGCGACGATATTTATCCTCTAAACAGAAGCAAACCAAATATTTTTGCGAAATACCAATAAATACAGTCTCTTGAAACAATGATTTTGCCTACCCTAAGCAAAGAAAGACAGCAATGCAATCAACCTAAGCCTAGAGAGACAAAATACAAAGTTTATCAATTGTAATATAGTGGTAAGTGGATATGAGTGAAGTAACAATGTCAAACCAATCAAGAGTGGTCTACAGCAATCAGTTGATAAATAAAGCAAGCTATTCAAGTAATTATCAAAAGGGTGTGGTACTAGCAGTCTAAATAAGAAATCTACTAAAAACCCTAATTGATACTAGAGGTACCAAAGTCTGTCACACTTTAGCACATCATGAAACTAAGCAGGAAAAATCACAGTACTAAAACTACTCGACCACACTGATCGAATGGTGAGGTCGAGTGCTACAGTAAAAACAGAGGAAAACTACAGTGAACTAATATTAAGCAAGCTGTGAAACTATGGGAAAAACAGGGACTCTAGGGATGGAAATCACAGGATCGCAAACACTCTGTTCCATTGCAGCTATCAACTAGCAATCTCATCACAGACTTCATAACCAGCTCAATCCATGGTTCGTGGTAGAGAGCCCCAAGATCCAACCCAGTCAGCATAGTGTGAGGAGTCGGATCAGGCATGAAGAATCAGCCTATTAAAGTCGAAAAGAGTTCATAACAAGTGAATAGATGGAGTTGTGACATAAATCAATGTCTGATGCATCCACCCTCACGCTATTGTACTCTAAACCCCGGAAAAAGTCTTTCCAATGGCTCAAGGCATGGTTCGTGCTCATGAGACCATCTAAGATCATGTTTTCCTTGATCAGGGGAAAAGAAACATTAAAATCACTCACCCAAGAGGGAGTCGAAACTGAGTAATGATCAAACTATCTAAGCAATAACAAAATAGAGAGAAGCTAACCTAATCCATCCCCAAAAATCCCAAATCTACTACTCACACATGGTGATCATGGCTGGGGTCCGAAACCCATAAAAGAATGAACTTTTCATATGTTATAGCCAATGATCTAGTGAGCAAGGTTGGGGAAGAAATCAGATGAAAATGCTAAT
Source organism: Cardamine flexuosa (assembly GCA_963555745.1). Taxonomy (NCBI): domain Eukaryota; kingdom Viridiplantae; phylum Streptophyta; class Magnoliopsida; order Brassicales; family Brassicaceae; genus Cardamine; species Cardamine flexuosa. The sequence goes on along the minus strand of OY743221.1, from coordinate 13,403,840 downwards.
TTTATAAAAAGATATCAAAGTTACAAAGTTGCTGAAAAAATGAAAAACTATCAAGAACACCAAGACCAAGAGAGAGAAGAAATGAGAGAAAACCTAAAAATTACTAAGCCAGAGCGGCGCTATTTGATTCTCCTAATTAGGTTTAATGAGGCGCTTTTATACATAGTCTCCAGCGCTTATTACATTTTGCGAGTTTTAAGGAGAAAAAGTCGGAGAGTGCCCACTCGATCCAGCAGTCGAGTGGGGTAGTCGAGTGGTGTGGTCTGAGAGTGCTTCACTCGAGTAGACTGGTCGAGTGGGCAGGCGGTGATGCTGAGGTTAAGACTGGTCGCCTGAGAGTGCTTTACTCGAGTGGTCTGGTCGAGTGAACCTGTCTGAGAGTGCTTCACTCGAGTGGTCTTGTCGAGTGAGCCTGTCATCTGCAACGGCTTTGAGAGTGCTTCACTCGAGTGGTCTGGTTGAGTGAGCCATCCATCTTCTCTGCAATCTTCACTCGACTTCACAAGGCTTGCCACACGTCTTCACTTCATGAGCCAAAATCCAAGTGTGCTCCATATGCTCCATATGTACCTGATAAGACCCCAAATATGAAAAATGCATGCAATGCCTATACAGAAATATGAAACATCCTATATGAAGCATAAATGCACGAAATGGTATAAAAAATAGATGAAATCTACTCTAAGGCATGATAAAAAGGGGGTAAAAACATGTATAAAAGTGGTGTTATCATCTCTATGATGAACAAGTATGATATGTTTACAAAATTCCTAAACCAACTCTCGATGCAAAAAGGCTGTTTGCTCATCTAAGATTATATCACGATATCAATAACACTCTTGCGCCTACCAACATTCCTATGGTACCAGAATTAAGGTGATCAATCTTAAGTCTAGTGTAATTAACAAATCTAGATGAAGAACATTATAGATAACCTAACATGTCTATACCCAATTCAAAAACCATTATAAACCTTTTGAAATCCCTGAATCTAACAAGGTGACTACTCAGACATAAAAGAGATAACATAAATCATTGTCTGAATAATACTCAAATATAAAACAGAAAACAAAGGGAGTTCAGAATCTTCTCTCTACAAAGGTTGAGTTTTGATTTTTCTCTCCATCAAACTTGCTTAAAACTACCAATGAAAACTTACAATATTATAACTCAGTTTCAGGGACTGTTAAAAACATAAGTTTAATCTAAAACACGAACTAGGCCTTAATTATAAACATTAGAAATTTCTGGGGCAAATTTGCAATTCTTGAAACTTGATAAATCTCGAAGGCATCATTCACGTCGGGTGTGGGTCGACCGACATGGGCAAGGCCTGTCGATCAACATGGACAGCAATGTTCGTCTCCAAGTTGTTTTGCTCAGCTACAAGCCTCCGAAAGCTCCAAAGTGATCATCAAGATCCATCTCGTGTTTGTACCTAATAAGACTCAATATATAATACAAAAGACTCTAAAACCAATGCATATATCATGGCTAAAAATCATAAAATCCATGATATATCATTCCATCGTAATCTATGTCCATCACAAAGACGTCTATGAGAGCAAAGCTTCCTCCCACCAAAATTGGTATGTTGACAAGGATTCCCTCAGGGTCTCTGGATAATCAATCAACCAACTGGATTGATAGCTTTGTTGGCTCCATGGATTTTAGACCTAATTTCCTTGTTTAGCTGAGTGATATCACGTTTATGTTAGCCCCAATATCTACCAAACAGTTCTTGAAAAGGGTCATCCCAATAGTACATGGTAGATAGAATGCACCTAGATCATCAAATTTGTTAGGGAATTTTTCATGCATCCTGCTGTTTCAATCACTCTGAAGATAGTCAGTTGCTTGCTGAAGCGTGACCTTGACAGCATTAATGTTCTCCACAAATTCGCCCATCAAGGGGATTATAGACCCAATCTCCTTAAAAGGCAATCTCACCTTCCATTCAGCACATATCTTATCAATTATACTCTCTGGGAGAGAATTCATCATCTTATGTGGTGATGGGGTAGTTTTTCAATCCCTCCTTGATTTCCAAAACATTTTAGGTTTATTGATAGGAGGGGTCCATAATTGCGTCTTCGGGGATCGATCCATCTCAACCAGGATCGGTAGATCTTCCCTGAATTTTGAATTCTCATCAGGGAAGTGGGATCGATCAATCTTACCCTGATGGTAGATACTGATAGGGTTTGGATCGATCTTTTCGTCGAGAAAATAGTAGCTCTCATCTTTGGATCGATCGATCTCAGCAGAATTTTCTATTTTGAATTCTAAAAATTTGCTTAGTTATGAAAACTTCCAGGATCTCGTTCACTGAGTGAACAACATTGATAGCATCAAAGTCGTTAATCACGAATGTTTGACCATCCATGGTGGGTTGCATATCGACGGTCTCAACATAAAACAGTTTCTTTTAGACGAATTTTATCCTTCCTTTTAGTACATTTATCAAAACTCCAGCTGTGGCTAGGAAAGGACGCCCTAGGATAAGGTCATAACTATTATCGTCCAATTTCAAAACCATGAAATCATCAAGTATGTACACGAGTCTATCCAAATTGGGATATCAATTAGGACCCCATGTGGCCTCCGGGTTGTTCCATCAGCCATCGTGATTATCTTGGTGGTTGGCTGCCTAGTTAGCAGTCCAAGTTTATGTGAAATAGAGAGTGGTAGCCCGTTAATGTTGGCTCCCAAATCTACCAAGCTGTTCTTAGACAAGTATCCCCAATGGTGCATGTAAGAACAAATTTCCCTAGGTCTTCTAGTTTATGGGGGAGTTTTCGCACATTTTTCTTATTGCATTCTTCCTGCAAAAATTTAACGGAATCTTCCATAGTTGACTCCTCAGTGAAATTTTTCTTTAAATAATCTTCTACCAAAGGAATCATTGAGTAGATCTCTGGAAAAGGTAATCTAACTCTCATCTCTTTAGCTAACTTTTCACACTTCGACTTATCAAATTCGTAATGGGTTGACTTAGGGATTGGTGGTATTTTCTTTTCAGTTGGTACGGAGGTTTTAGTAGTTGATCCATCATGTTCATTCAGAAGGTGCTGACATTTTAACCCAGGAGATCGATTCTTACTGGGGATCGGTCGATCTTGATCAATCTCTATCTCTCTGAAGTTAGTGTAACGACACTCTTCTTCCTCTATCACATCATCCATAGAGTGGCCACTTCTGTTTTCTGATGTTTCAGGCTCTTCTGGAATTTTCAGTTCATTATTATAGAAGGTATCCTCCATATCATCCTTGAAGAAATCGTCTTCTTCATTACAGACAGATCAAAAGTTGTTTGATCACTCTCAGCCGGATAAAATTTTGGGACAGAACGTTTTCCGTTTCTGAGCTCAATGAAGTTTAGAAACTCTCTGGGGTTGTTTTCAGATTTTCCGAGAAAAGTTCTAGTTGGTGTCTTACTTTTCTCAACGGTTTGGGCTACTTGGTTTTCCAACACCCTCACATGTGTTCCCAAGGCATCAAACTTCCCATTGAGATTATCATAAACTTTATCAACCTTAGCGTTGATTTCCCTACAAGTATGATTTTTTCCTTCCATGATTTGCTAGAACAGGGAATCAATCTTATCCATTGGACCAGCATTCACGGACTAAGAATTGAATCCCATTTTACCATAACCGACATTGTTTTGGAAGTTCCCTTGGTTTTGAGTACTCCGAGGTGGATAGAACTGACATCCAGGATTCTCAACATTAGTACTGCGGTAGGACAAGTTAGGATGGTTCCTAAAGTTGGGGTTGAAACCCTTGTTTTGGTAGTTTTCCTGTCCACCGAGAAAATTAATTTCCTCAGTCTGTTCCTCCTCATCATTGAACTCATCACTTTCCAAGAGATTCACATATTTCTTCTGAGCTTTCATGAGAATGTCCACCTTAGCTTTAAGTTCTTCTATGATCTTATCACTCCTTAGAGTGGGGTTAACTCTCATATCATAGTCAGGGGATCTGTTAGAGTTATTTGCTGCCAGGTTTTCAATAAGCTCCATAGCTTCCTCCAGCATGTTGTTCATGAAGTCTCCCTTACTGGTTGTATGATACAACTTGTATCCATAGCCATTTGGTACTTCATTTCCACTCCATTGTAGAAAAAGTTCATCCTATCCGACTCGGTATAGCTTCGAGGGGGAAAGTCCCTTAGGTATTCTTTGTAGCGTTCCCAAGCTTCATAGAAAGACTCGGTACCAGCTTGCAGGAAAGTGACTATTTTGTTTTTTAACGCTGCAGATCTAGCTTTGGTGAAGAACTGTTGTAAGAAAGCAGCTCGGCATTCACCCCAGCTTGTGATAGATCCGGGCTTCAAAGATTTCAGTCATCTATGAGCCTTATTAGCCAGCAAGAAAGAAATATTATAAGAATATGAGCCTCATAAGAATATTATATTGGTCATAAATCCACTAGTTCTATGCCAGCATTTATTAGCGGGTTTTAATATTGTTCACTTGCCAATCCAACCTCCACTCTCGTCGGCTGACGATATCAAGCCTATGAACTACAGATTCAAAGTAAAATAAACATGTGCTAGCTTAATTAGAAAACCCTATAAATCATTTGATAGATCCGTCAACCAAACAAAGCCATTAGTTTCATAGAAATAAAGATTTAATAATCAGAACCATAATATATAACAATAACCTAATTAAACATTAAATCCTTTTGAATAGATCCCATCTTCCAACAAGCAGATCTACTCAACCATGGCAATGAGTTGATAGAACATGATGAAATATAACATGCAATGCAAAGAAAGAGATGAAGACAAAGTGTAGATCCAATGATTCAATGAGAAAATATTATAGGTCTGAAAATCATCAAGGGAAAATTTTACAGATCTGAAAATAAAATAAAAATACAAAGAAAATGGTAAAAATCGTGTCTAGGGCTTCTGGGCCGCTCAGAAAATGATCCCTTTATATAGGGAAGCCTCTAGGTCAAAAATCAGAGTAAATGTACGATCTGGAGAATATTCGTGATCGGAATTGATCGATCTGGCTTGGATCAATCGATCTTCTTCCTTCGGATAACGCCACCTCATAGATTCCTTCGCCTGACCGATCCTCTTCTAGATTGGTCAATCTTCGTCTTGCATGGTCGATCCTCTTCTGGATCGGTCGATCCCAGCGTATCTTTAAAAATCCCATGAAGTGTAAGAATGTTCAAAGTTGATCCATTTTAGTCCATTTTAGTTCCAATGAAGTAATAACCTGTAAAAGCACCAAAACGGACCAGAAGGACACAAAACCTAACTCTAGACTCAATAAAACATATGAAATCTATAGTAAAAATAGATGAAAATAAAGACTCATCAATGAACTATTGATAGATTGGTTAGGATTCAAACTTGATAGTTATTCATCTAGGGTGTTCTTAAACCTAGTTCTAGATTGATCACCTAGAATCTTGATTTTTGGATTGTTAAATTGGCACGACAGTATGATTTATAATTTGATTAAACATAGTGAGAAAACTAGATAACTGCAAAGGAATTTGGATTAGATAATTTGTGAACATATCGAACCTGCACCTAAGGTTTGTTTAGAATTTAGGATTTGCAAAGGAATTATGTTTCTTAGGTTTTAAATATAGTTAATTCTTGCAATGAAAGTTGGTAAAAAGAACATTTGTATTTGAGTTCTGGAATTTGTTCTTAATTTGATTTTAACCAGTTATTTGTCCTCATTACTTGATTTCCTGACAAATTTCATGAACCTAATGTTTTCCCCATCTGATTTAAACTAACTGATTTTCATTATCATTTGCATTGCTATTTAATTGATTTCATACTTGCTTAGCTGAATTTGAAATGAAAAGATCTATCGTGAAGCCTTTGAGTCCTTGTGGATTCGACCCCTTCATCCAAGAATATGTCCTTACCAAAATACTTGAAGTTTTTTCCATGCTTTCTGGACAGTATCCCCATGGGGTATCTTTGAGGAAGATGTTCCTTGTATAACTCGGTTATCTGAAATTTTCACTTGAGAAGACAAGGTTTCGAATATAGTATGAAGGTCATTGCAAGAACAAACAACATTTGTGTGAATCTCTACGATCATTTTTTTTTATCTCAATCATTATTTTGCTTGTATTTTTATCAATTTTTGGAGCATATCCTTAGAATCAAAATATTGTGACGCTGTAGAATTCCAATTTCCTTGTAAGTTGCTGGTTGCTTGGGGTTAGCAAGATTGTTGGAAATATCTGCCTTTGTTTTCTTGGAAACTGAGTTTTTAGAGACAAAAATTAATTGGAAGTTAACTCTTGAGCTTGGTTGTTATTTCTTAGATGGAAAACCTTTTCCTTGAGGTTTTTGGGAGGATACAAATGATCTTGCTGGTTCTCCACATTTTTCTAGATTTTTGTTTAGGCTCTCCTTGATCTTATTCTCCTTGAAATTTCTCTTCTTGTGATTAATATCCTTGATCTTGAGATGATCTATAATGAGATCCATGATACTGGTATTGGGAACCTCATTGGGTTCTTCATATTGGTTTGTTTGAACTTTTTTTCTCTCAAATTTTTTTTTTTCATTTCAATATATGCAAGAGACGCTGGATCAGTTATAAAACTCAAATCCGCAAACATTATTTTATGCTCTTGTTTCATTTTTGCTATCTTGATCTTCTGTCTTTTAATTTTATTTCTTTCAGAAGAGCTTTAGTAATAGATTTGATAAGCTTCTCATTTTGCTCCATCATTTGTTTTTGAATTGTTCATCAGCTTGTTGTTTTCTCTTTGCTTTTTTTCGAACCCATTGGTCATGATGATAAATTAAAAGTGGCTTCTTCAATATTCCTATATATTAAAATAAATTGAACTCACACCCGAGGATGGCGATGAAAACAATGGAGATGACATCACATCACGACCTCCTTCTTGGAAAGAAGTGGGTGTACTATTGTTCTCATTTGTAACTTTCTCGATACATTTAAGGATAGGCCAGGCATGATCGAATCTAAATCCTCTTGGGTATTTGGGATCTTGTGCTAATAATTAACATCTTCACTTGGTTTAACAGATTAATTATTGACAAAAGAAAAAATGAAAAAATTTATGGTAAGTACGGTGAAATAAAAATAATGTAAGTACAAATAACTTAAGTGTGTATATAGTAAGTAGACTTACAATTTCTTGTTCATAAACACCGCTAATATTCTTATTTTCAATCTGGTTAACACATCCTCTCAGCTTGGAGATGCAGAATAATTGTTGTTATTCGAGATTGTAAAGATCTTTTGGTCGTGGTTGATTAGAAAATATCTCGGATTTTTTATATACAGCTTCAACTCTTGTCAAACTTATATTTTGACTAGTTCAGTGTCCTATGCTTGTAATTTGGGAGACATCAAGATACACATAACATAAGAGCACATCTTCGTCAATAGAATATGGCACATATAGACTTGAAGTCATTTTAGAAGAAAATGTTTGAGGTAAGAAAATGAGTGAAGATGTGTGATCATTTAAAGAATAGTATACATTTACATATAGAGCTGAAGGAAAAACCAACGACTAGAACTTGGCCAAAAAAATAAATGGCTTAGATTGATTCAGGCTTTTCTGATAAGATAATAATGATATAAGACATGACATGACTAATCAATGAAACAGTTAGATCTTGGTCAAAAAATTAAACGGCTTAGATTAGCTCGGTATTTTCTGATTAGATAGTAATGATATAAACATTAGGTGACTAATCAATGCAACAATTAGATTTAATCAAAAAAAATTAAACGGCTTAGATTGATATGGCATTTTCTGATAAGATAATAATGATATAAGACGTGAAGTGACTAATCAAAACAACGGTTAGATCTTGGTTAAAAAAATGGCTTTTAGATTGGTTCGATCTTTTCTTACAAGATAATAATGATATAAGACATGAAGGGACTAAGCAATGCAATGGTTAGATTTTTGTCAACAAATAAATGGCTTAAATTGATTCATCTTTTTCTAATAAGATATGAAGTGACTAATCAATGTAGCCGTTAGATACTGGTCCAAAACTTAAACGGCTTAGATTAGTTTGGATTTTTCTAGTAAGCTAATAATGGTATAAAACATAAAGTGACCAAACAATGCAACAATTAGATCTTGGTCAATACAATTAAACGGCTTACACTGATTAGCTTACACTATAAAATGTATATCATGTTTGGAAAATAAGATAAATCTCACCATCATCTTTTTTTTTATATAAGATGAATTTTAAGTACGGTAGTTCATCTCATATACAATCTTCTTTCTCTTCATCATCGTAAGATGGTGATAATTACGATGATATATAAAAGCAAGTAGTATGTCAAATTAATATAAGCAACAACTTTCTCATTACTCAACAACTACTTAACGAGCTAGAGAACCCATGATGGTTATGTTCCTAGTCATATTACTATCAACTATGATCAGGAAAAAAGCTTCTCGCAATCTATTCAACGATTATTTTGCAGATAATCTTTTGTTTCTTGAGATGATGTTCTGACAAAGATTTTGGATGAGTCATCATTTGCTTCTTCTTATTAAAGATATCATACAAAGGCATACAATTACTTTGCCAACAAAGAGATGGCGTCGGTAAATTAGGGTTGTATAGTTTGCAAAAAATAACTGATGTATTTTGAACATTGGCGTATGCTTTACCGGCAGATTTCACTGATGAGTATATCAAAATAAGAGTCTACAGCTCTTGAAACTTTGAAGCGTTTTTGTCGTGCTATCTTCGACCACTCGACGCTAATGATGTTACACAGCTGCTCCACATTAGTGAACGCCAATGATTTTCAGGTATGTTGGATAGTATAGATTGTAAGCATTAAAAAAGGAAAAACTGCCCAACAACTAAGAGAGAACAAGATGTTGGTTGTAGTGGGTCTCTTACTATTATTTTTGAACTTGTAGCCGATTATGATCTTTGGATTTGGCATGCATATTTTGGTCGACCGAGGTCTAATAATGATATAAATATGCTAGATGCGACTCATATCTTTGCTAACCTTCCTAAAGGTACCGCTCCATTACGTTATTAATGGGGAAAATATAATTCAGGTTATTATCTAGCTGATTGTATTTATTCAAAATGGTTAACTTTCAAACAAGAAGCATGTAGAAAAGACGTGGAACATACATTTGGAGTATTACATTCAAGATTTTCAATTGTGACCGGACCATCACATTTATGGAGTAAAAAAGTGTTACATGATATACTGACAACCTGTATCATAATGCATAATCTTATCATAGAGGATAAACGTGATGTTGATGCAACAATTGAATAACAAGCCGAAGTCCCACATGCAGAATGTCGAGTGATGATGATGCTCGTTTTCAAGAACTTTTGAAAAATCAAAGATCGGGATGGTTATATTAAATTTTGAAATTTAATTATACATTTGTTGTCCGAATAATATAATTCTGAGAATTAGTAATATGTATTTCTGAGCTTAAAATGTAATTTTTTTTATAATTAATAATATATGATTTACACTTTATTTTTTTTAAATTACAAATTTTAATATATTTTAGTTATTTGTTTAATTAGACAAATATTATTTTATCAAATTATCAAATAGATATATTTTATTTTAATATTATAATAATAGAGATATATTTTTTAGTGTTGTGGTTGGAAAAGAAAAAAATTATAGTGCTAAAATTACACTAAAATAGTGTGATGCTAAGAAAAAAAATCATGGGATCAATATATCAAATATTTCAAGTGGCATACATATATATACATGTACACTTACATGATTTTTTGAAAGTTTACAAAATTCAAGATTTCTTAAAAGACTAATTTAGCCCCAATCATATATATATATATATATATATATGTATATAGTCATCTAATTATACTATTAAAACTGAAGTACAAATTTGGAAAATTTTGTTACCAAACACTCAATATTTTAATCTTATATCCAAACATCTTTTAACTAATTAAATCTCTACAATTATTTCCTTATATAATATTTCTCTACAATCTTTTCCTTATCTAATATTCTGATTTTAGTAGTTTGAATTATAATTCTTCTATCATCTTTGTTTGATATTATTTTCATATTATTTTAATTTATTGATATAATACATATTATTTTAGACTATTATGCATATGTTGTGATTTGAATTTTTGTAAACGGGTATATGATCATGTTTTCTGTTATAGAATTGGGATTATTTATGTTTCCAAACAAACAAAAAAATAAACAAAAATATATTAAATAAACAAAATAAAATTATTCATAACAAATTAATAAGTTAAATTTATACATATAAAATTATAATAAATTTAAAATATCAAATATTTATAAACAGTAAATTAATTAATAAAATATTATAATTTTATATGAAACAATTGATCCGCGGTGTATCGCGGGTTCTAATCTAATTGCAATTAGAACCAAATTTTCCCAAAAAAAAAAAAAAGTAATCAAAAAGCAAAATAGTCGAGTATTCCATTTTTGCTCACCTACCTGTTAGATCAGATCTCTATCACAGAATATTAAATTATTATGTTTTTTACCATTTTATAAAATAGTCGAGCACATTTCGTCTGTTTTTTAGCTCTTAACACATACACAAGTCGACAAATAAACAAAACGAAAAACACAGATTTTTTTTGTTTGTTTGACCTCAAAGTCCTAATACTTTTCAGAGCCATTCTCTCTGCTTTCAGTTCCGAAGAGTATTTCCGAAGGTCAGTTCTTAAGCTTCAATCAAATCTTTCTTCAGTGTCCAGGTTTGTGATTTATTTGCTATTACCTTTGAATGTTTACTCTGTATTTTTGGGGTAATAGACAAAGATTCTCCGGACCAAACATTTCAGTTAAACGATTTGATTCTGTTTATTGTGGTCGGTAAGATTAAGATCAACATTTTTCAACCACTGATTATATCTTATCTCAAGTTGAGTTTTACTTATTAAATTTTAGATTAGATTTTAAATCAGTGCTTCAATAGTCTTGTTTGACTTTTTTTTTTATATAAAGATTAGTTTCAGTAATTAATACAAATTTTTTTTTTTTAGGGATTAAAGATCTTAAGATATGAATCCTAAACCAGTTACTAATGGGTTTGTAAAATCTGCTCCTCCTGAAGAAGAGAAAGCAAAGGTAACTTAAAACTTTGTTATTGTTTTAGTCTTTTAGATAAATGCTTCAAGATCAGATCTTTGATTCCTTTTTCTTTTTATTAATTGAATTTAGATAGAGGAAGTGAGGAACTTGCTAGGACCATTACCGGATAAGCTTTCGAGTTTCTGTTCGGATGAAACCGTTTTGAGGTATCTAAGAGCACGGAATTGGCATGTCAAGAAAGCTACTAAGATGCTTAAAGAAACCTTGAAATGGAGAGTTCAATACAAACCTGAAGAAATCTGTTGGGTATAATATTGTATTATGAACATACATTATTGTGATCTTCTTGATACATATGACCAATCTAGTGTTTTTAATGGAATAGGAGGAAATAGCTGAGGAAGCAGAGACCGGGAAGATTTATAGATCGAATTGTGTCGATAACCTTGGACGACCTGTGCTCATCATGAGACCTAGTGTTGAGGTTTGTTTGTTTATCATTAATACAGTGTAGTGTTTTTTTTTTTTTTGGGGCTATGGTCCACTTTGATATCATATTGAGTTTCATCCGAATTTTGGAGTTGTTCAGAATTCTAAGTCGGTGAAAGGTCAGATAAGATACCTTGTGTATTGTATGGAGAATGCAATTCAAAATTTGCCACCAGGGGAAGAACAAATGGTGTGGATGATAGACTTTCACGGGTACAGCTTGGCGAATATATCGTTACGAACAACGAAAGAAACCGCTCATGTATTACAAGAACACTACCCTGAGCGATTAGCTTTTGCCGTGCTCTACAATCCTCCTAAGTTCTTTGAACCTTTCTGGAAGGTAATTAAAAAAACCTACATGACCTTATTTGTGATTAAGGGTTTCGTTTGGTTTTTAAACCGCGATGGGTGTGACTGTTGTTTTCTAGGTGGCGAGGCCTTTCTTAGAGCCGAAGACACGGAACAAAGTGAAGTTTGTTTACTCAGATGATCCAACCACTAAGCAGATAATGGAAGAGAATTTCGATATGGAGAAAATGGAGTTAGCGTTTGGTGGAAACGATGATTTGGGTTTCAACATAAACAAACATTCAGAGAGGATGAAAGATGATGACAAGAAAAGACTAGCTGCCTTGGAGAGCACTGCTTCCGCTCCTCTCGACTCACTTAGCCTTTTATCGGTCTCTGATGGTTCCGCATCTAACAGTGCTCACGCTAGCTCTTGAGATGTCTCTAAGGATGAGCATCAATATCGCGTTGTATGAGTATCTAACCAATGATGAGATTTTAGCCGTACTCAATGTATGTTTTCTTATTATGTTCTATTCTGAGATGAGATTCAATCTGTATTTTTTCTTTTCGATTAGTATTAAAACCATGACGGAGAAGTACAATAAAACGCACGAAACACAATCCGCGATTACATTTTAATACCGCTTGAAACACGGAAACTAGTCTTCGGTTTCTTGGTATAGCTTCATAATATCTGCACAACCTGGCATTGCTGCATCTCTCAAAAATCCCAAGTTGTTAGCGAAACGGTCGTTTGAAGCAATACCGTTAAAACGAGTAAGGGTCACACGGGCTCGGTCATGGCCAGGGGAGACATTGGAGCAACGTAACTGAGAGCTACGAACCAGCATTGTATCACAGAACTGATCCTCATGATCCTCACTAACCAAGATCTTGTATGATCCTGTTGAGTCAGTTCTCGCCTCGCGACTATACGTTAACTCCATTGTTGTCCTGTCTTTGCATTCCAATCTAACCACCACACCTAATCACCCAAAGATCTCAAATCTCTGTATTTACTAGAGTGTAATATGAAGCAAATTAACAATAATGGAGTCTCTTAGTCGAATCAATCAAGATCTATAAGTTCAAAACTGCTTCATAGTCCAAAACATGATGAACATTCATAATTGATAAAAATGTTAACCGATCAAGATCTACAATCGAGAGGAAATTGGATCTTGGATTTTTATGTACGTACCAGAGATGTAAGTAGAGGCTGGAGTTTCAAAACCAGCGAGGCAAGTGTCGCAATAGACACGGCCTCGAACCACAAATGGGTTCTTGTTTGGCCGAGCAGCCATGGCTAGAACCGGTAAAAAGCAGAAAGCTACCAACATAACTGCTTTAGACATTGTTTCTATGGGAAATTTTTCACAGAAGAATAAAACTTTTGTTGAAGATTTAAAAGATTGAATGTTGAGTAATGAGTGGGCAGTGTGGTGTTGATAATTCAGACAAAGAAAAAACAAAATGATTGAGGCGCGTGAAGTGGTATTTTCTCGTATGCGCCGGACTAGAGAAACCGTTTGTAATGCCAACTGTAGAATCGGGATATGAATGATGTGGCATAATATTATTTGTTAGATGTATATTCTGGAGAACGACTGAAGTAGCAGATTAGTGCGTTGCCTTTAAAGGTTTTTACTAAAAGTGGAACTGCCATAATTATTTGAAGACTCAGCATTCCATAAAATAAGAATATTTTTTATATAGTTTTATTATTTAATTAAATTTTAATCCATTTAAAAATTGTATATCAATCTTTTTTTCAATTTTTCTATTATTTAAATAAAATTATTTGAGTAAGAACTCCTGGTGGGAATAATCAAGTTTTATTTGATAAAAGAGTATCCAATAAGTAAAGTTAGTCCTCTTATTTTATTTTATACTATTAAAATTGAATTATAAATTTGGAAATCCATGTAACTAAACATCTTAAATCTTATATTTACATATAAACAATCACTTATCTTATTATATAAAGATGAATTATTATATAAAGATGAATGTTCAAACTTAGTAATTTACCAGATCGTGATATGTATTAATTTAAACGATTAGATGTTAATATGTTTTAAAAACGGAATGCAATTATCAAAGGAAAAAAGTTATTTAATTATAAAACAAAAAGTTAAATACCTTTTTTTTTTTGAAACCATATATTATCAGAAAAATAAAAGAAAATTTAAAATAGGAATACAATTATAAAAGAAGAAAACATAATTTTTATTTAACTTAACATAAAAACTACAAAAAAGAAGTAAAAATAGAAAAGAAAATTAGATTTTGACATGTTTTAAAAATGGAATGCAATTACAAAAGGAAACAAAATAAGGAAGTAAAAGTAGAAAAGAAAATTAAATTTTGACATATTTTAAAAATGGAATGCAATTACAAAAGGAAACAAAATAAGGAAGTAAAAGTAGAAAAGAAAATTACTAATGTTATTTTATAAAAATAAAGTTAAAGTTTATTTAATTAAAACAAAAAAGTTAAAATACCTATTAAAAAAAACCCATAGATTATCAGAAAAATAATAGGAAATTTAAAATAGAAATACAATTATAAAAAGGAAAAAAAATTATTTTATTTAACTTAACATAAAAACTAAAAAAAGGAAGTAAAAGTACAAAAGAAAATTATTAATGTAATTATATAAAAATAAGTAAAATTTTATTTAATTAAAAACGGAAATTTTAAAATACCTATTAAAAAAATAAAATAAATAAAACCATAAATTATCATAAAAAAGGAAATTTAAAATAGGAATACAATTATAAAAGGGAAAAAAATTCTATTTGTTTTACTTAACATATCTTATTATATGAGTAAGTAAAAAATATATATTTAAAAAAGTAAAATAAACAAAATTTTAGATTAAAATAAATTTTTTTAAAAAGGAATACAATTTAAAAAGGAAAAAGAGTTCTACTTCTCCATCTATATAAAACTTTTTTGATATCTCTTCAAATTCAAAACCAGAAAAATCACAGTTCTATAAACTTCATAAACTTAAGGTAATTTTACATCGATATCTACACCATTCATATTTGTTTAATTACTATTAATATTAGGTTTAGAGCACCTCTATTTAGTACAATCAGTAAACTTATTGATTTAAAGCACCTCTACGTGTGTCAATCAATATATGTTTCAGTAAATTTTATTCATCTAAATTTTACTTAATTGTTTCCAGGAATATCAAATATCAAAAAAAATTCAATGGATGCTAAAATTATAAACAACAACCAAGAGTATTTCACATTGGATCAGTTAAACAGAAAACATCCATATCACAGTACCGTAGTTCGTCTAATCAGAAAGGAGGAGACAAAAAATCTTTAAAAAACAATGAGCTCATAGGAAGTAATTTCCTTTTACTTGATGAGAATGTTAGTTTTATGTGGTTAAATTGATATCTATGTTTTCCTACTTATTATCTAACCCTAATCTAATTTTTTTTCCCTTATAAAGAAAAATACTATTCAAGGTTCTGTACACCATTCCCTTATGGAAAAGTTTGGAGATCAATTAGGTGAAGTGAATCTTACTGAAATTTGTAATTTCAATTTGCAAGACTGCAACAAGAATTACAAAGTCTTTGATCATAAATTCTATCTGAATTTGAGTCAGATTCGGGTACACAAAATATCAGAACAAACATGTATAAAAATTTGGTTACATTTGGTTAAACTTTCATAAATTTAACTAAAAAGTTTCAATTATTTTGATATAAAAATAATTTATATTTTTGGATTTATAATTGTTGGGTAAATGTGTTATATTTATTCAAACTATCATTAATACTTTTGAGTATATAATTATATTCCAAATATTTAAAATATACCATTAATATCATATTTTTAATATAATAATACTAAATTTATATTTTACAAACCCGTCCATCGGGCGGGTTCTAATCCAGTATATTAATATTATGGAAGCTAATACTAATTTCAAATTTTCTAAAATATTTCTACCTAATTTAAACATATAAATTGTAAAATATGATTCCTATTACATCTTTGTTTTATTTTATTTTTAAATTATTTTAAATTATTAAATAATACATATAATTTTTTTTAAAATTTCACCATATGTTGTGTTCAAAATTTTGTAAAACAGGTATATATTACTCGATCAATAAAAAAGTATGTTTGTTCAATATTATAAGTTATACATGTATCTAAACAACTTCTAATTAGTTCTCTACTATCTTTACAACCAAAGATAATGATTTCCTTATCTAATATTATGATTTAATAGTATGGATTATGATTCTCATATAATTTTGGTTTGATCTTATTATTAAATAATTTTGAATGCTTACATAACACATAAAATTATTTAAAGTTTAATTTTTTTCATGCATATGTCATGATTTAAATTTTTCAAAACGAATATTTATTATTCAATTATGATTTTTTTTTGTGTGTTTAGTGTTCCATATCAGCAAAAAAAAATTGACTATGGTTCAGAGTCATATTACAAAAATGACCAAAATGATTCCAAATACAAATGAGCATGAAGCTTGACGACAAAGGTTCAAAGTCATATTATAAAAATAACTAAAATAATTCTAAATAAAAATGAGCATGAAGCTTAACTTATAATTGATGAGTCTTTATTTTCACTAGTTTTTACTATTGTTTTTACATATTTTATTGAGTATAGAGTTAGGTTTTGTGTCCTTCTGGTCGGTTTTGGTGTCTTTTCAGATTTATACTTCATTGGAGTTAAAATGGGCGAAATGGAGCAACTTTGGACATTTCTACACTTTATTGGACTTTGGAGACACTCTGGGATCGACCGATCCTGAAAGGATCGACCAAGCACAAAGAGGATCGACCGATCCCAAAGCAGATCAGTGAGTCAAAGGAATATATGAGGTGACACAAATTAAAGGAAGGAGATTGATCGATCCAACATGATCGATCAATCCGGATCGCGGATATTCTCCAAATCACACATTAACTTTGATTTTTGACCTAGAAGACTCCCTATATAAAGAGATCATTTCCTGAGTGGCCCAGACGCCCTACACACGATTTTTCTCAGTTACTTTGTATTTCATTTTCATTTTCAGATTTGTAAACTTTTACATTGGTTTTTCTCAGATCTATACTATTTTGCATTGCATTTTCAGGTCTACATTCTGTCTTCATCTCTTTCTTTGCATTTCATACCATACAACATCATGATCTATCAACCCATCACCATGGTTGAGTAGATCTGCATGTTGATAGATCTGCATGTTGGGAGATGAGATTTATTCAAAGGGATTTAATGTTTAGTTAGGTTATTGTTATAGATTAGGGTAATGATTAAAAGATCTCTACTTCTATGAAACAAATGCTTTTGTTAGGTTGACGAATCTATCAAATGATTCATAGGATTTTATAATACAGCTAGTGTTGGTTATTTTACCCGGAATCTATAGTTTGTAGGCTTGATTTCCAGTTTTTCAAGAGTTGAGGCTGGATTTACAAGTGAGCTTTATCAAACTTGTTAATATATGCTAGCATAGGGTCCTAGCGGATTTATGTTATAATAATATTCCCTTTTTGAAAAGAGGTTTTGTTGGTTGCAGTGTTTGAGTTCTAGATCTAAATCATTAAATTGCTAATCCGGTTAAATATCCTTTTTATTTAATTAAATCCCTGTGATTTTCCAGATCCCAACATTTGTTTTAATTGATTTTTATTTCCTTTTATTATATTCAGATTTATTCATATTTTATGTGACAAACTTTCCATATTTTTCATCCTACCTCTGTTTAGATCTACAGATCTAAAGCACATTTTACTCTTTGTGGATTCGATCCCACCAGTTTACTACCGTGCACAACCGTGCACTTGCGGGAAATATTGGTTTAGGTAAAACTTGATAATAAACCGACATCAAGTTTTTGGCGCTGTTGCCGGGGAGCAATTGTTGCCTCTAGATCTATGTTTTAGACCTAGTCTAGGATATTTATTTTCTGCATTTTTTTTATTTACGTCTCTGAGATCTGAGATCGACCGATCCACATTAGATCGATCGATCCTACTTCTTGCACGATTGACCGATCGCTTTCGAGATCGACCGATCCTACCTTGTGCAAGATCGATCAATTTTCTTTGATCGATCAATCCTACTTCTCTCGAGATCGACCAATCCCTTCCAAGATCGATCGATCCTAGAGCCTCTTAATCGGATCTGACTTTCAAACTTCTTCTACTTCTCAGGTGTATGCAACTAAGAAGCAAGACTTCTAAAGATCTACAAGGCTTGAGCATAGAGGAGTTGACAAGGAAGTCCACAAGGAAGATCAAGGATACAAAGAAGAACAAAACCACAAGGAAAGCAAAAGATAAGGTTAGTATGGCTGACCCAAATAACTTAAGAAACATTCCCCCTGTTGTTGATGGTGAGGATGCAAAAGTAATCCGGCAGAGAGAGGGTCTGGTTAATCAAGGACCACTCAATGATTCTAGAACTCCTGGGGTAAGAGTAGATGCTGCACATGGACAACATGTCCCTCCATGAAGGGTTACCTTAGGCGAGCAAGATTGCCCGCATGCCTATTATAGGAACCGATCTGCTATCATACCCCCTACTATCCAGAGGTAAGATTTTGAGATTAAACCTCAAATAATTGCCCTGGTGAAACAAAATAAATTCCATGTGCTATCTAACGAGAACCCAATGGACCATATTGATATTTTTGAGGAGATCCGTAGTACCACCAAAGCCAACGGAGTCTCCCAAGACTACCTCCGTTGTAGGCTATTCCTTTTTTCCCTTGTTGATAAGGCTCATAGATGGCTGAAATCTTTGAGTCTTGGATATATCACAAGCTGGGGTGAATGCCGAGCTGCTTTCTTACAGCAGTTCTTCACCAAAGCTAGATCCGCAACAATAAAAAACAAAATAACCACATTCCGCCAAGCTGGTACCGAGTCCTTCTATGAAGCTTGGGAACGCTATAAGGAATACCTAACGAACTGTCCCCCTCGAAGCTATACCGAGTCGGGCATGATGAAATTTTTCTATAACGAAGTTGAAATGAAGTATCAAATGGCTATGGACATAGCCAGTAGGGGAGACTTCATGAGCAACACACTGGAGGAAGCCATGGAGCTCATTGAAAACCTGGTACCAGATCTTCTGACTATGATAGGAGAGTCAACCCCACTCAAGCGAGTGATAAGATCATAGAAGAGCTTAATGCTAAGGTTGACATTCTGATAAGAGCTCAAAAGAGTTATGTTAATCTCTTGGAAAGTGAAGAGTTCAATGATAAGGAGGAACAAACTGAGAAGATCAACATTCTCGGTGGACAGGGAAACTACCAAAATCGGGGTTTAACCCAAACTTTAGGAACCATCATAACCTGTCCTACCGCAGTACTAATGTTGAGAACCCTGGAGATCAGTTTTATCAACCTCGGAGTACTCAAAACCAAGGGAACTTCCAAAACAATGCTGGTTATGGTAAAACAGGATTCAACCCCCAATCTAGGAATGCTGGTTCCATGAGGAAGATTGAGTCCTTATTCCAGCAAATTGTGGAAGGACAAAAGAAATTTGTTGGAGAAATCAACCTAAAAGTTGATAATATGTACAATGATCTAAATGGGAGGCTTGAATCCTTGGGTGCTGATATAATCGAGTATTATATGTGTCTTTTACAGGTTTACACATGTTTAGGGATTATTTGGACGTTTTGGAGCATTCATGGAGCATTGTAGCTGAGAAGTCGAAGTTGGTCTTTTTCAAGATAATCGTGTTGGTCAATACAACTTTTCATGTTGACCAACACAGTCCGAATTTCTATTTTCACAAGAAGACAACAACTTAAGGAGATTTGCAACTTTATCTAGAAGTTTCATATATTTACAATATGACCCCAGTTTGTGTTTAGACTAATTTTTAGGGTTTATAAACTTTGTTTTTGGATTATCTTTGACAACGATCAGCGTACGCTTTAGAGAGATTTTGGAGAGTTTTGGGGCTGATCTTACTTTGTTCTACTTTGAGAGAAGATTTGGAACCCCTATTTCTATTTCTCTATTCTAATTTATATAATATCTATTTTATTCATGTCTTTGATTTCCATTGATATGTCTGAGTAGATTTCTGATTGGGTTTGGGGATTCTCGTAAGGGATTTTCATGGAATGATGTGTTAATCAATTTACTAGGATTCAAACTTGATAAGTTCTTCACCTAAGTTGTTCTTAAAGCTTGCTCTAGATTGATCACATAGGGAATTTTATTTTAAGTTGTTAAATTGGCACGAGAGTGTGATTTATAATCTGATAAAAATTAGAGTGAGCAAATTAGATAATTGAAAAGAGATTTGGATTAGATAATTTGTGAACAAATCAACTTGTGTTTAATGCTTGATTAGACGTTAAGATTCGCAAAGAGATTTGGTTTCTTTTATTTTAATCATAGTAAATTCTCGCAGCGAAAGCTGGTTTATTTAAATTTTGTGATTGAGTTCCAGAATCTGATATTAATTTGATCTTAGTATAGTTAATTTTACATTATTACTTGATTTCCTGAGAATTTCTCTAAACCTAATGTTCCCCATCTGAATTTAAAACAACCAATTTTATTTACTTTAATTGCATTGATATTTTAATTATTTATCATACTTGCTTAGCTGAACTTCGAAGCGAAAAGATCTATTGTGAAACCATTGAGTCTTTGTGGATTCGACCCCTAAATACTACTGTGATCTCTTAATTTGAGAGAGTGGCTTGAAGGGATAATTTGAGCATATCAAATTTTGGTGCCGTTGCCAGGGACTCAATTTAGTTTCCGATAGATTTAAATGTAGAATTTAGACTAAGTTTTTATTTTTCAGTTTTACTTACATCCTATTTTGTCTGTGGTGTTTCAGGTGTATGCCAGTGGAGATGGTTAATCCTGTGATTTTACGTCAAGATAAAGCTGGTGTTCTAAGAGACCAAGAGGGTCATGTATACAATGAGCAAGGTCATAGATTGGATGAGAATGGAAACCCCATCGTGCCGGTTGCAATTATGGATGTGCGTGTTGATGCACAAGCTGGGAGAATGAGGACTCTTGAGGATTACAACAGACCGGATGAATTTTATGCAAATAGATCCGCAATCAGACTTCCCACATTTGATAGGAGTGATTTTGAGTTGAAACCGTCTTACTATGCTCTGGTTAGTCAACATCTTTTTCACGGTTTAGCTCATGAACACCCTATGGATCATCTTGATAGATTTGAAGACTTGGTGACCAGCATGAAGCATAATGGAGTCAGCTATGACTATCTCTTTTGTAAGATTTTCCCACACTCTCTTAGTGGTGATGCAGCTTATTAGTTGAAGCAGTTACCAACATGATCTCTTACTAATTGGGAGGAAACTAAGAAGGCATTTTTGCGGAACTTCTATGAAGATGCAAGAGCAGAAGATTTGAGAAACAACATCACTCAGTTCACGCAGGGACCTACAGAAGGATTTAAGGCTGCATGGATTCGATTTAGGGCTTATCAGCGGGACTGTCTGCAACATGGTTTTGAAGAAGTTCAGTTGCTGGGTATTTTTCAGATGTTTGGATTGGAGATATCAGGTAGCTCTTGACTCTGCGAGTAATGGAAATTCTTAAACAAGAAAACCCCATGAAGCTTATGTGTTGATTGAAAATTTGGCATCTAGTACTAGAATTCTGATTTTGAGAGAAAGAAAATCTGGGAACTTCGATGGAAAACAGATTGCTGAGTTGAAGAACAAGTTAGATTCAGTTCATAACATCTTGGTGAATAAGAAGTCAGTCCAGGTTGCTGCAGAAGTTGAGACATTCAAACCTGAAGATGGATGCAAAGAGGGCATGAATTACATAGGTGGAAGTGGTTTTCAGAATCCAAGGTACGAAAATCAACAAAACCTAGGGTATGTTGCTATGCCTTAGTATCAGAAGCCATACCATAGCAACAATAGTTTTAGACGAAATTTTGGATCATCATCCTACCAACCTCCTACCACGCAACCCGAGCAAGGCAAGATGGAGTCTATGCTTGAACAAATCTTGGAGGGCCAACAAAAAATTATTGTGGATTTTAATGGCAAGATGGATGCTATGTACACTGATTTGAATGGGAAACTGGAAGCTTTGAATACTCATGTCAAGTTATTGGACACTCAAGTTGGACAAACTGCTGGAGCTATGAGAAGACAAGATGAAACTCTTATGGGAAGGATGGATGCTAATAAGAAGTTTCAGTGTAGTGCTATCATGGTTAGGAGTGACATAGAGCTAAATCCAGTGCTGAAAAAGAGTCTAAGTGTTGATAAACTCGCAGAGTTAAAAGATTTTAAAGCAGATCCTAAGGACAAAAACGGAACATCCGTGTTGGTCAACACATATTTCCGTATTGGTCAACACACGGACCCAGTTGAAGAGCAAAACTCCGAAAATCAGAAAATTTCTGCAGAGCGAGTTTACAAGCCCAAGATTCCATTCCCAAGGAATCCCAAGGAGTCTAACAAGAGCTGTACGAAGCTAAGTGGAAGGCTATGATGGAGAAACTCACTTTAGAGATTCCTTTGATTGATGCTATCAACATTACTCCAATGGTTAAGAGATATTTGAAGAAGATGGTCACATCTGATATGAGCCAAGAGGAGAGTGTCATGATGATATCTGAGGTTTGTAATGCTGCTATTAAGAATAGAACTCCAGAGAAGTTAAAGGATCCGGAGATTTTTGTGTTGGATTATTTTATTTTCAAGGATAATTCAAGGGTTCATTGTGTGATTTGGGTGCAAGTGTTAGTTTGATGCCTTACTCAGTTGCTGTTGGACTTGGAATGACTAATTTTACCCCCACACGTATCTCATTAATCCTCGCGGATAGGAGTGTAAGAATTCCCGAGGGGCTTCTCGAAGATGTACGGTGCGGATTGGAGACTGCATAATCCCTACAGATTTCATAGTTCTTAAGTATAATGTTGAACCTAAAGATCCTCTTATCCTTGGTAGACCATTCTTAGCCACAGCTGGTGCACTAGTAGATGTGAGAGGAGGAAAAATTGCTTTGAATGTGGGTGATTATGTTATGAACTTTGAGATGGACAAGCTGACAAAAACATCCACCATTGATGGTCAAGCTTTCTCTGTAGAAACCTCCATAGACATTACTGCTGGGTATGTCAAGGAGATGGTTCCTAATAAGCAAGTGAATAAGCAAGCATATAAGCTTGAGGATTGGAGTGGTGATCACCTCTTTCAAAATAGGGTCTGTGATGAGGTTGTAGTTACTGACATGTTGTTAGAGGAAGACGTTTTTGTGATGGAGACAAGTTTTTTGGAGTTTAATTGCAGAAAAAGGGAAGAAATCCGAGTTGCAGGTTCTGTATTTGTCAACACGGCATGTTTATTGGTCAACACCATTCTTGACGAGAAGGACCTCTGTCGACCAACACAGCCTTGTATTGGTCAACACACTCCGCGAGTTGGTCCGGATTTATTTGAAACTGCTAGTTTTCAAGATGGTTTGAATACTGCAAGTCTGAGAGCTATTGATACACATAAAGCTCCACATCCCATACTTCACTCATCCCATGAAAAGCAAAGATATGTACTTTCTGAACCCAAACACCTCATATCATCAATAAGACTTTTAAAGGTTCAAAAACTGTTTTACAGTTAACTAAACCACGAGATTTTTGTAGAGGGCTTGTTTCTTTTGATGATTTTGCAGGGAAAAGAAGTGTCCCACCAAGACTATCATCCTGCCCAGCTGATGCTCCTCACTTCTTTGGTCGTCCACATGCACCCATGGCTTATACTCCACCATGGATGAGGCAAAAATTTTCTGCGCAGCATTCATTGCCACTCACCCGTCCACCAGATATCCGAGCTCCGCCCAAGTCAAGCTAATGACTTTAAAAACAAACGCTTGGTGGGAGGCAACCCACCGGTAAGTCTGTACATACTCTGATTTTTTATTCTATTTTTAGCTATCTATCTTTATTGATTCTTAAAACAAAAAAAAAGTTACACTTTAAAAAAATTAAAAAACGTTTTTTAGAGTCTTGTATTCTTTTATTTTTGGATTTTGGTATTTTTGAGTCTATGATAGGAATTTTCGGAGATCATTCATCGGAAGTAATCACGCACACATCTAGCAACACAGTCCACCTCCGCCACCACCGCCACTGCTCAGGATTCCGAGGAGGATTAGTTATCCTACCTTGATGATTTCTGATTTCCTTTTTTTTTCTTTTTCTTTTGAGTCTGTTTTTATAGTTTGAGAATTGAAAATTTGGAATCATGTAATGTTTTTGTTCTAAGTTCTGATTTTTGTTATTTGCAGGTTGAGATTTGTGCCCAAACATGATGCAGCCTACTAACAGAACATCTCTACTCAGAACCGTCTCATGTTGAGATACACCTCCTGTGTATTTCAGTGGACATGACAGACATGTTTAAAACAACCCTGTTTGATCAAAGTTTTGTGTTGCTCAACACAAAACTGTGTGTTGGGCAACACAGGTACGATTTCATCCATCTCTTCTCTATTTGTTTTCAATTCATTATTTCTTTTCACCAAACCTATACTTCTATAACACTGGGGATAGTGTTGTTCAAGTCTGGGGGAGGTAGTTGCTGACAACATCTTTTATTTTCTTAGAGTCAAAAATTTGTTTTCTAAAATTTGTTTTATCGAGTCAAAACTTTGTCCAGAAACAATGAATAAACCGAGGAAACAACCACACCCTGCACTAGCTCAAGTGACCATTTGATTCTAGCCTGACCTGAATCCAAGACTAATGGAAAATTCAATGACCAACCAGATAGCTTGAAACCCCCATATTTCCAACGTCCTAGATCCGAGCTAAGTATTATTAATTTGTTGATGGTATTGATGTCTGGTCGGTTTGATTTTTCAGAAAAGCTCAATATTTTCAGCCTGTTTAATTTGATGCGGTACTCATCTCCCTTGTCCCAAATTTTAAACTTATAACTGTGAGATGATTGTCACTAGAGTAAACGGTAGGAAGAAACTTCCGATGACCATTTGTTTTTAACCCTTGAAGTTATAAATTTATCCCTGAGTAAAAAAAAAAATTAGTGAATGAATAATAAGTCTGAGGGAGAGAAAGTACCAAATAAAGTTAGTAATGACTGATTTGTTGTAGTGAAGTACGGCTATAAATCTAGAAGATCCTTGACATTGAAACCAAACATGAGGTAGAATACAACAATGAAGATTGTTTATTGGATTAAGGAGTAAATTTGTGGTGGGAATTTAGAATGCTGTGAGTGTTAGCAATGAAGTACATGGTGGTCTGGATCTTGTCAGGTAAAAATTTCTAGTCGCTTACTATAGTAAATGCGATTTGTGGTTTTCCGAAGACGTTGTGAGTTTCGATGTTTTCAAACTTCTTCCTTGTATTCAGTTTCTTGTTTGCTTGAGGGCAAGCAAAAGCTAAGTCTGGGGAAGTTGATATATCATAGTTTTTACCGGTTTTAAGCCATGATATATGTATATAATCGAGTATTTTATGTGTCTTTCGAGTGTCTATTGAGTCTTTTATAGGTTTACACATGTTTGGGGGTTATTTGGACGTTTTGGAGCATTCATGGAGCATTGTAGCTGAGAAGTCGAAGTTGGTGTTTTTCAAGATAATCGTGTTGGTCAACACAACTTTTCGTGTTGACCAACACAGTCCGAATTCTATTTTCACAAGAAGACAACAACATAAGGAGATTTGAAACTTTGCCCCGAAGTTTCATAGATTTACAATATGACCCCAGTTCGTGTTTAGACTAATTTTTAGGGTTTATAAACTTTATTTTTGGATTATCTTCGACAACGATCATCGTACGCTTTAGAGAGATTTTGGAGAGTTTTGGGGCTGATCTTACTTTGTTCTACTTTGAGAGAAGATTTTAAACCCTATTTCTATTTCTCTATTCTAATTTATATGATATCTATTTTATTCATGTCTTTGATTTCCATTGATATGTCTGAGTAGATTTCTGATTGGGTTTGGGGATTCTCATAAGGAATTTTCATGGAATGATGTGTTAATCAATTTACTAGGATTCAAACTTGATAAGATCTTCACCTAAGTTGTTCTTAAAGCTTGCTCTAGATTGATCACCTAGAGGATTTGATTTTAGGTTGTTAAATTGGTACGAGAGTGTGGTTTATAGCTTGAAACAATAATTTGAGCATATCAGGTGCCCATGAGAGGATATTGAAACCCGAGGTAGCAAGTCAGCCAAATTAGTTAAGGCATTACCAGGGACTCTCCCAAAGAAGCCTGAAACTAATCCCAGAGAATATCTGTTTTTGGATGAGGAATTTTTTATTGACATTTCTGCTGGGATCGATCGATCCTAATCAACCGATCCAAGGGTAGGATCGATCGATCTGAGGGTAGGATCGATCGATCCGACTTCCCCGACAAGGACTTAAAAATTGGGAAGGATCGACCCATCCTGGTTGCGATCGATCGATCCTCACGGACACGATTTCGGGATCCCCTACTTAATAAAAAACCTAAAAAAAATCAGAAATCACAAAAAGTTTAGAAAATCAATTGTGCAACCACCTAGAGAGATGAACTCTGCTGAAAACATGAAAGCTAGTGAGGATCAAGGAGGAATTGGAAAAGATAACCCACAACCACCTGAAAAAGCAAACCCTGAGATGCAGAAAAGGATTGATCAAGTAATCACTGGATGAGAGTGAGATTGTCTTTCAGGGAAGTTAAATCAATGACCCCTCAGATCATGGACTACATGAGAGGTATCATTTCTTGAAGAACAACTATGCAAGAAGCAGCTGATTTTCTTCAAGGGGAGTGCAACAAAAATATGCCAGAAGAATTTCCCCAAAAATTAGAAGACCCTGGAAGGTTTAGTCTCTCAGTTACCAAAGGGCAGTATCGCTTTAAGAATAGCCTAGTTGACACTGGTGCCAGCGTAAACATGATGCCACTCAGTCAAGCTAAGAAGTTAGGGTTACTCCACATGACACCAATAACCATGGAACTTGAGATGGCTGATGGAATAACAAGAAGATCAACAGGGAAACTTTCAAACATTCCTGTCCTGCTCAAGGGAAGTTATGCACTAGTAGATTTTGTTGTCCTCTCCCTGGATGAAGAATGGACAGAAATCATACTTGGCAGACCTTTCCTAGCAACAAGAGCCTCAATTACCATCCCCAAGAAAAGAATTAAATTTAGGTTTAAAAACACCTCCATGACCTTCTACATCAAGACCGTCAACAGAATCCCCACCATAAATGGTCAAGCTTTCATTGTGAAAGATATAGAATCTGTTGATGTTGTTCAACCAATGAACATGAATCCGGGAAGTGATGGTGGTGGAGATCCAGCAGAAGTAAGCTTTGAAGCTGCTGAATAAAATATGGATTAGATGATAAGGGCTGTCACTGCGAAACCCAAGATCAAGACAGAAAACCAACCACCATATGAGGAAGATACCATTCCTCCAATGAACCCAGAACCCAATTGAAATCAAACCAAGTCAAGTTTAATGATTTTGCATAAACAAGCGCTGGTTGGGAGGAAACCCAATATGTTCTTTTAATTTCTTTTTGATTTTTAATTAATAAAACTATTTAATTTTATTTTTCTTCAGTTATTTTATTTATTTATTTTTCAAAATAAGATATGATGATGTTTTGTGTTGAGCTAACCGAAAATAGGTGCAAAACGCAGATGATGCAAATTTCAAGAAGTTTCAGGACGCTGAGATTGACCGATCCTCCCAGGATCGATCGATGCCGGAGACGAGAAAAGCTGAAAACCGGTTCATGAACAGACCAATGCTCTCTTTTGGTCTTAAAACCCCTTTCACAGTTTATGGTTTGCTTTCTTGTTCACAATTCATTATCTCCACTGTTGTTTCATAGCACCCATTTTCTTTGATTTTATATCACAGCAGGACACAGTGATTTAAGTCTGGGGGAAGGGGTGACTGCTTTCATATGTTACCAACATTGTTTTTTTCTTTTGTTTCCTTGTCAAATATTTTTTTCAAAATTTTTCAAAAATAAATTTTTTGCATTTTTCTTGAGTGGTTTTATTGAGTCAAAACATGGGAATTTTATTACAATTTTCTTGATTTCCATTTTATGTTGACATTCATTGGACTTAGTTCAGGAAGATTGGAAACACCATTAGTGGATCAACTTTACCAGAAGTAACCTATCCTTTGGAAATCTGAATGATCCAGCGTTGGCTCTACCTACTTGGACCTTTAACTTGGACTAATCTTCTCACTTAGGGCTTTGATATCGCATAAAGGATCATATACATCCGGAGTTCACCCTATTCTTATTGGAGCTATGGATGGCCAAACTCATTTTTAGCTTGGTCCCACACCCTTACACCTTTTTTCATTCAAAACCCAGTCCTCTTTTGCAACATTAGGAGCATGTGCAACCAAGTGCAAAAATTACGGAGGATGGGAGCACAACCAAATGTTCCAAGGATATTCGAGTATTCTTTCTAGTATCAGTACTTTATCTATATTAGTTTGAGTTGAATATTAGTGCAGTTTTTTGTGGATTGATGTACATGGTTAGGACTGGTTCCAACTTCCCCTTCTCAGAAAAAATGCTCTGGGATCGACCGATCCTATTCAGATTGATCGATCCTGTCTCATCCCGAGACTCTCTTTCAAAAAAGAAAAAAAAGAAAAAAAAATGAAAAGAAAGAGAAGGGAAAGAAGTCTGATATAACCAGAATAAAACTTATTTATTTATTTAGTTAATTATTTGTTTATGTTATTTATTTTAGCACCAATAGTAACTCTATTAGGATCATTATATAGAAGCTTGAAACAAGGATTTTGCTTACCCTAAGCAAAGAAAGACAACAATGCAATCAACCTAAGCCTAGAGAGACAAAATACAAAGTTTATCAATTGTAGTATAGTGGTAAATGGAGGTTGAGAGTATCAATGTCGAACCAATCAAGAGTGGTCTACAGCAACTAGTTGATTATCAAGGCTAGCTATTTAAGTAATTATCAAAAGGGTGTTATACTAGCAGTGTAAATGAGAAATCTACTAAAAACCCTAATTGATACTAGAGGTACCAAAGCCTGTCACACTTTAGCACATCATGGAACTAAGCAGAAAAATAAAAATACTAGGACTACTCGACCACACTGATCGAGTGGTGAGGTCGAGTGCTACAGTAAAAAAGAAAAAAACTACAGTGAACGAATACTAAGCAAGCTGTGAAACTATGGGAAAAACAGGGACTCTAGGGATGGAAATCACAGGATCGCAAACACTCTGTTCTATTGCAGCTATCAACTAGCAATTTCATCACATGACCACCCTAGACAACAGACTTCATAACCAGCTCAATCCATGGTTCGTGGTAGAGAGCCCCAAGATCCAACCGAGTCAGCATAGTGTGAGGAGTCGAATTAGGCATGAAGAATCAGCCTATTCAAGTCGAGAAGAGTTCATAACAAGTGAAATAGGTGGAGTCGTGACATAAATCAATGTCTGATGCATCTACGCTCACGCTATTGTACTCTAAATCCTGGAAAAAGTCTATCCAATGGCTCAAGGTATGGTTCGTGCTTATGAGACCATCTAGGATCATGCTCTCCTTGATCAGGGGAGAACAAGCATTAAAATCAGTCACCCAAGAGGGAGTCGAAACTGAGTGATGATCAAACTATCTAAGCAATAACAAAACATAGAGAAGCTACTCTAATCCATCCCCAAAAATTCCAACTTTATTACTCACACAAGGTGATCATGGCTGGGGTCCGAAACCCAGAAAATATTAAACTTTTCATATGAGATAGCCTATGATCTAGTGAGCAAGGTTGGAGAAGAAATCGGATGCAAAAACTAATTTTATAAAAAGATATCAAAGTTACAAAGTTGCTGGAAAATGAAAAAATTATCAAGAACACCAAGACCATGAGAGAGAAAAAATGAGAGAAAACCTAAAAATTACTAAGCCAGAGCGACGCTATTCGATTCTTCCTAATTAGGTTTAATGAGGCGCTTTTGTACATAGTCTCCAGCGCTTATTACATTTTGCGAGTTCTAAGGAGAAAAAGTCTGAGAGTACCCACTCGACCCAGCAGTCGAGTGGGGTAGTCGAGTGAGGTAGTCTGAGAGTGCTTCACTCGAGTGGACTGGTCGAGTGGGCAGGCGGTGATGAAGTCCAGTGCTTCTGTAATGCTGAGGTCAAGAGTGCCTGTCTGAGAGTGCTTCACTTGAGTGGTCCGGTCGAGTGAGCCTGTCTGAGAGTGCTTCACTCGAGTGGTCTGGTCGAGTGAGCCATCCGTCTTCTCTGCAATCTTCACTCAACTCCATAGGGCTTACCACACGTCTTCACTTCATGAGCCAAAATCCAAGTATGCTCCATAGGCTCCCATAAGTACCTGATAAGACCCCAAATATGCAAAATGCATGCAATGCCTATACAGAAATATGAAACATCCTATATGAAGCATAAATGCACGAAATGGTATAAACAATGGATGAAATCTACTCTAAGGCATGATAAAAAGGTGGTAAAAATGTGTATAAAAGTGGTGTTATCAAAGCTTACTTAGAGTCCAAGGTTCAGGAGGTTGTGCACCATCATTGGTTTTTGTCTCACTGTGATTTTGCGCATTGGCTTGCACCGGAGTTCATTTGTCATGTCTAACAATCACCCTTAAAATGGCCCCACGTTACTAGCGATTTTGACTCCCTTAGCGATTTTGACTCCCTTAGCGATTTTGACTCCCTTTGTGAGACTGCACACAACACTTAATGAATGTTAAAAAGGCCAACAATGGAGATTTCAGAAGTTCCCTTGGATCTCGGATGCTAGAGTACGGTAATGTTTGCTATTCTTATGGTAAAGTACATGTTGTACTGCTAAAGTTCAATTAACCTTTCACAAGGTTTTTTTTTTGTATACATGATCAACATGGTGGATTCTAAAGCTAAGCATAAGTTCCTGTTTTTCAAACCTATACTTCTGAACTTTGTTTCATTGTCTTGTTGCTTACTTGAGGACAAGCAAGGATTCAAGTCTGGGGGTATTTGATGAGTCTTTATTTTCACAAGTTTTTACTATTTTTTTTACATGTTTTATTGAGTCTAGAGTTAGGTTTTGTGTCCTTCTGGCTGATTTTGTTGTCTTTTCAGGTTTATACTTCATTGGAGCTAAAATGGGCAAAATGGAGCAACTTTAGACATTTTTACATTTTATTAGATTTTGGAGACACTCTGGGATCGACTGATCCTGAAAAGGATCGACCAAGCACAAAGAGGATCGACTGATCCCGAAGCAGATCAGTCAGTCAAAGGAATCTATGAGGTGGCACGAAACAAAGGAAGGGGATTGATCGATCTGGATCGCATATATTCTTCAAATCGCACATTAACTCTGGTTTTTGACCTAGAAGACTCCCTATATAAAGGGAGCATTTCCTGAGCGGCCCAGAAGCTATATACACGATTTTCTCAGTTACTTTGTATTTCATTTTTATTTTCAGATCTGTAAACTTTTATATTGATTTTTCTCAGATCTGTAAACTTTTATATTGGTTTTCTCAGATCTATACTATTTTCCATTGCATTTTCATATCTACATTCTGTCTTCATCTCTTTCTTTGCATTTTATACCATACAACATCATGATTTATCAATCCATCACCATGGTTGAGTAGATATGCATGTTGGGAGATGAGATTTATTCAAAGGGATTTAATGTTTAATTAGGTTATTGTTATAGATTAGGGTTATGATTAATAGATCTCTACTTCTATGAAACAAATGCTTTTGTTAGGTTGGCGAATCTATCAAATGATTAATAGAGTTTTATAATACAGCTAGCGTTGATTATTCTGCCCGGAATTTATAGTTTGTAGGCTTGATTTCCAGTTTTCCAAGAGTTGAGGCTGGATCTACCAATAAACTTTATCAAACTTGTTAATATATTCTAGCATAGGGTCCTAGCGGATTTATGTTATACTAATATTCCCTTTTTGAAAAGAGGTTTATTTGGTTACACTGTTTGAGTTTTAGATCTAGATCATTAAATAACTAATCCGGTTAGATATCTTTTTTATTTAATTAAATCCCTGCAATTTTCCATATCCTAATTTTTTTTAATTGATTTTATTTCCTTTTATTTTATTCGGTTTTTATTCGGATTTTCTGTGATAAACTTTCCATATTTTTCATCATAGTTTTGTTTAGATCTACAGATCTTTAGCGCATATTACTCTATGTGGATTCGATCCCACCACTATACTATCGCGCACAACCGTGCACTTGCGGGAACTATTGTTTTAGATAAAACCTGATAATAAACCGACATCAATAATGCATCCAATTTTAAATGTTTTATTTTATTCAGTTTAATTTGGTTTATCAGCATGAAGCTTGATTTATAATGCAACAAAAATATACTAAACAAACAAAATAAAATTATTCATAAACAATAAACAAAAAAAGAGTTAAATTTATACATAGAAAGTTATAATAAGTTTAAAATGTCATTATTTATAAGTAAATAAATAAATAAAATTCTACTTTATATGAAAATAATTTACCCGCGGTAATCTAGTATACTATTAAAAGTGAAGTATAAATTTTGAAGTAGCCAAATATATTTCTATCTTAATCGTACATCCAAATTTAAACTAATTATTAATTATTATTAATTATTAATAATTAGTTACTTATTTATAGATAAGTAATCAATTAGTTTTCTACAATCCTTTGTTATCTAATATTTCTGTACAATATTTTTCTTATCTAAAATTTTAAGTTTTTTAATAGTATGAATTATGATTCTCCTATCATTTTTGTTTGATATTATTTTTAAATAATTTTGAATTATTATATAATACATACGATTAATATTATAGATTTTAATTTGCATATGTTGTGATTTGAATTTTTTTAAACGGGCATATTAACTCAATCAATAAGAAAAAAATGTGTGTTCAATATCTCACATCGGTAAAGATTTCAATCGGATCGGTGAATTTCTGAATATGTACAAGTAAATCCGACATAAGACGGGTAAAGACATCAACTTTTATGCACTTTTAAAAGCGGACATCATGAACAAATCCATAGTGGACCGCGGATATATCAGACTTTGTCTGCAAATTGATGGGTCGGCCGCAAACTACCTAATTTTAATAAAAATAAATAAATTATATATAAACTAGTAATTGTATATAGTTGATGAAATATAATATATGATATATTTGAAAATATAAATAATTTTATGTATAAAATTATAACATTTACTAAAAAAAGAGAGTATTTAAAATATTTTAATTTAAAAAGTTGTTTATTTTATTTTAAAAATATTTTAATTATTTATATTACAATAATCAAAAAATTTGGGCCCTGCTAACATGTTGGACATAAGAACTACTTATACAAATTTACACCAACTAACTAACAACACTAATATTTTATAATTTAATGAAGTTAAAATTACATACAAACACTAAACATTTTTAATTAAGTGGAAAACTAACCGCAAAATATTAAACAGTAAAATATAAACACATTACAATGATTAAGAAAACATTGACCTGCTGTGTACCACGGGTTCAACTCTAGTACACCAATAAAATGCTTTAAACCATTATTTTCACATATTGAAACTCATATCATTTTGATATGTTGCTACCCACAGATTATTTTCATATATTGAGTCTCGCATCATTTTGATATATTACTAAGTAAATATCGAGGTTATGCCCTAACTTTTTTTTTAATGATATATTAATCTAGTAGTATATCATATGATCCATTTTAATGTACTAAAATAAAACTATCAGAAAAACAGTTAATGATTATCCAATAAAATTATTAGTAAAATAGCTAATGGTTTACATTTCATAAAACAACTCTTGTTATTCAAAAGTTTTAAATATTCTAAATAGAAAATACATTTTAGACTTTAAAAGAAAGTTTAAAAATATTCAAGCTATAACAAGCAAACTTTAGTGGATTTTTTATGGACAAAACTAATCTCCAACTTTATATCAGTGATATGAAACATATAGAAAGTTTTAGAACACAAAAAAAAATTTTAAACCACATTTTTTGTTTAGTTTTCACATGAACTGTAACTCTTTCCCGCTAATCCTTTTATCTTCTTCTTCTTTTTCACCCATTGTTGGCTAAAAAATCTCTGTTGTGTTGTCTTCCTTTCTCACCAAGAGAAGGGAGAAAAAGAGAGAGAGAGAGCTGTGTGTGGTGTGAGAGTAGAAGAGAAGACCGAGAGATGGGTGTGGCTGAAAGAGAGAAAGGGGAGCGTGCACATGAAGGAGATGTAGGCAGATCTGATATGTCGTAATAGGAAAGAGGTTCGACTTAGCAGATAGTTTCCAAAGGTAACGAGAATATTTTCCATGAAACTTAGTAGATATGCCGTGGGCAGGTAATTCCGTCGGTGTAGACACCATCTTCACATTCAAAGCAATATGTCGCGGTGTAGACACCATCTTCACATTCAGAGCAATATGTCGCAAAGGTTTGTCTTCTGTTGTGCAAGCATACATGTCATAACCCAGATGAGTGCTTCAATTTCTGAATGTAGTGAGGAAAGGCTATTACATATATTTCTAGCCCCCATTATTGATCTCTCCACATCATTTTTGAAGAAAAACCATCCTAGACCTGTAAAATTATATGTATCCTTCCAAGATTTATCTATAAAACATTGGTATCCCCTGAAAGGCATAACCAGAGTATAAGGTATAGAAACATCAATCCAATAAGCTGTTTTTAATGAAAAATTTTAGTCTCATATTTTGCATCCTTAGTTACGGGATGCATAGCGGTTAATTTTAATCTTAGTTATATAGGTATAAGTTGTGACCCATTGTGTGTACAATGTGGAAGAAATCAAGAAATAGTTATTCATGCTCTTTTTGAAATGTCCGTCAGCACTACAAACATGGATACTTTCTATGGTTTCGACTGCAATTGGAATATTTATAGGTCCTTCACTTTACTCAAATCTAGATTATATATTTTGGAGAGTACCACAGGCAGTCAATATAGAAAGTTTTCCTTTGATAATTTGGTTTTATGGGAATCAAGAATTGACAAAAAAAAAGTGTTTAATAATATGGATAGAGATCCACGAGAGATTTTGAAGTTACCAGAAAGTGATGCTCAATCGTGGATATTAGCTAATGTATATACTATAATTATTAGCATTAAATAATGACAGCTATAGATTAAAACATTAATTTGATTTTAGAATAGTAATCAGTTTTATATCTTCAAAAATCTTCAACATTATCTCTTTCTTTGAATGACAAAAATCTTTTGTTATTAAAACTTTTTGTGTACAAATAACAATTTTATCCCTATGTGCGTGTACAACAGATTTGGAGTGAGTGAGTGAATATCGAAGAGTATCGAGTGTGAGAAACTGAGAAGACTAAAGGAGACGAAGAATAGTAGCATAGTTTTTTTTAAATTATTCCTTTCTATTTTTATTCTTCATTTTGTAATTATCTTTTAACAAAAAACTAAGTGTACTATCTATTCATTTTAGTGTATTATTTGTATATCTTTTGATATCCATATTACTATATAAATATATTTTAATTTACAATTACAACATTTCCTACATTGGTAACAAATTGTCTTTATTTATGAAAAATTGTTTTGACCAACATTTCATTTGATGTTTCTTTTATTAGAACGTTAAGAATACTGCATATGACGAGATCCCTCTTGTGAGAAACAAATTTGGGATGTCAATGATGTAAAAACTAGTCTTGGTTGAAACTCGTGTAATTTCCTCCACCAAAGGAAGTTTTATCGATTTTATTTTTGTGATCATTTTGCTTTATTGGTAGACGTAGACATTTTATTTTCAGTTGTCATAAAGATTTGTTTATGTCTATAGTTGAAATGCCATGAAAGTGAAAAAAAAGCGGTAAGTGTGCAAGGTTAAGAAAATGAACATGATGAACAAGATTAAATTGTAACAGGCTATCATAATTTCTTTCTATGTTGCTCTCCATAGGCAACTGAAAGCTAATTCAGATTTTTTTTCATGGTTTTTAATGCTTTTGATAATTCTAATATATTACGGCTTTGCGTTGGGATGTTTTGATATACCATAGTGGTTTAACGTGTGTAATCTAACATATTAGTCTCTTACTTTTTTAACATGTGATTTAGTTTTTGTTCTGAAAATTGGTTAAGGGGGGTAAAAACTTCTTCTTGGACTTGTATAAACTTCTCAACGCATATTAATCGACAATACCACATAATTTCTGCAATATAAATTGATTGGGATGTGCACGAGCAAAGGAATGATCGTATTAATGTTTTGGGTACTTTGTTTAATGAATTCCATACCATAAATGTTACTAACTATTTTTATCCTTAATAATACTAAGTGAATCCACAACGTGTTATTTCTCTCATCTCGTATCGGTATGAAAGTATTGAGGAAACACTTCACGATGTCTACAATATGGCAAGTGGTCTCCAGCTGTTGATTGTAGTATTGCCTGATTTTACTGGAACATATAGTTTGTGCAAATGAATGGTATTTTTTTTTTCCAACCAAACATAATATAACTATAAAGTCACTCCATAATTGGTTGCCCATTGTGGAGGAAAATTGTTTACAAACGTAGATTCAGAAAATAAAACTTTTGAAGATCTTGCTAAATAATCTGCCTGTGTATTATTTAGTCTTGAGATCTGGAAAATTGAAAATTCAGGTATGAAATCAGTTAAACGAGTCAAATCTTCAAGCTGATTGGAGAAGGCAGGCCACTCTTCTAGAGATTGCACCATATTAACGAGCTCTGCACAGTCAGTTTCAAACACTTGACAATTTATTTTTGCCAAAATGATAGAATTCACCACCCATAATAGTGCTTCAAATTCAGTATGCAGGGGTGATAGTGTTTACCGAATACACTTTGCACCCAACCAAAAAATATTTTCCTCTCCTTGAAGACAAATCCAACCTAGGCCAGAGGTCGGATCAGATGACTTCCAAGAACCATCAATCCAACATCAAAACAAAGAAGAAATTATCTCCAGAGGCTCCATATTTATATCCTCCTCTGTTGGACTTATTTGTGCCTCCTCCAGGCTAAACGTTTTGTAATAGCCTTATTTAAAATATCCTGGGAGGTTTGTTGTTTGCCTTTGTATAACTTCTTATTTCTAGCTATCCACAAGAACCATATTATCCAAGGAAAACACTTAGATTTACCAAATTCCTTAATTTGATTTGGAATTCTCCAATATAGATAATCCAAATTCGTAAACACTGATGCCGTCGGAAAATTGATTAATGATGATGAAACCTTTGACAACGTCCAAGTTTGAACCGCATAGGGACATTCAAAAAATAAATGATTAATAGTTTCCTCATCAATCCACATCGCTGGCAGATATTTTCACATTTTACTCCCCTATGATTTAATCTTGAAGTAACAGCAAGAGCTCATGTACTTATTTGCCAAAGTAAATGCTTTATTTTTAGGGGAGCCTTAACCTTCCATGCTTGAGCTTTGAGAGCTATACAATTTGGACCACATACATTGTCCTTTGTCATATTCCATGCCAACTCATATCCTGACTTAACCGTGTATTTTCCCGATTTTGTGAAATGCCAAATTAACCTATCTTCTTTATATTGTTTACTAATAGATATTCCTCTAATCAAAGAAATATCTTCCGGATCCATATAGTATTCTAACAGCGGTACATACCACTCTTTAGAGACTGGATAAATTAAATGTTCTACCCTTAAATTTGGGCAATCCTCTCGTCCTCGGCCATTTGCTGGTCTAGGATTCACATTAGGAATCCAAGGGTCATCCCAAACTGAAACATCTCGCCCAGAACCCAAACACCATCGGACACCTTTTTTGAACTAAATCATTTGTAGAAAATATACTTTACCACCAAAAAGATGGAGAGTGTGATTTTTTAGCCTGTAAGGGACGACACTTTCTATAATATCTTCCCTTTAATACCTTGGCGAGCAGAGAGTTTGGAAATTGTATAAGATGCCAATATTGTTTAGCTAACATTGCATCATTATATTTTTCCAAACATCTGAACCCCACACCCCCATCAGATTTTGGCTGACACATTTTTTCCCATGCAATCCAGTGAAAACCTCGATATTTACCATTTGAACTCCACCAATATTTCGAGACAGCACTTGTTAACTTAGAAGTTAAATCTTCTGGAAATTTAAAGTAAGATATAACATAGGATGGTAAGGCTAAGGCAACTGATTTAATCATTGTTTCTTTACCTCTTTTAGATATAAATTTAGATGACCATCCATTAATCTGATCATTAAGACGTTCTCTAACATAGTTAAAGATTTTACACTTCGAGCCACCCAAACTCTCTGGTATGCCAAGGTAGTTATCCATACCTCCTTCCTTTGTAATACCAATGAAGCCTTTTAAACTATTTTTAACTTGGTCGGTTATTTTATTACCAAACATAACCGAAGACTTATTAAAATTAATCTCTTGTCCTGAAGCTCACCCATATCTTCCAATCACATCCAAGACAGTTTGACACTCTTCCGCTTCTGCTTTACAGAAGAAAAGACTATCATCTGCAAATAATAAATGCGAGATTGCTGGACACGCACGGGCTACTGAAATTCCTGTAATTTTTTTTTCTTTTTCTGCCTTTTTAATATTCGCTATTAATACCTTTGTACATAAAATAAATAGATAAGGCGATAAAGGATCCCCCTGCCTGAGTCCTCTTTTTGGTAAAATATGGCCCTTTGGTTGCTCATTCATAAGAACTTGATACGAGACCGAACTAATACTCCACATAATCTAGGATATCCAAACCAAATTAAAGCTTAAACGATGTAAAACCGCCTCCAAGAAGCCCCATTCAATCCTATCATAAGTCTTACTCATATTTGTTTTAAATGAATGGTATTATTTTATGAAAATTAATTCTGAAAACTTGTTCATATACGTTTTCTATGCAACAGATTTCTAAAGAATAGTGAAACAGAACTGAGAATTGTCTATTAGTGTCATCAACCAAGACAAGTTATTAAACCGAACAAACAATACATGGGAAATATCATCATTTCAAATAATGTCAAGGTCGTGTCATCTACGTGTCTTGTTGTTTTATCCTTCACCATTCTTCTCCACTTACTAAAAAATGGTGGATAAAACGACGAGACAGCTAGATGAAAAAGACCTTGACATTAATCTCAAGTGGTAATATATATATATATATATATATATATATTGTTTATTTAGTCTAATTAGTAACTTGCCTTGGTTGAAAACAATGAGAGACCATTCCCAATTATGTTTCACATATCCTTTTGACTTTTCTGGTATATTCAAAACGTTTTTATTAACAAATTTTTAGAATTAATTTTCAGCAAATAATACTATTCAATTTCACAACTTTTACCATATGTTCTAGTAAAATCATGCAATACTACTATTAACAGCTGGAGACCACTTTTCCTCTTGTGGATATCATGAAGTGCCTCCTCAGTAATTTCGTGGCAAAAAATGTGAGAGGACTAACATGTTTCTGATTAACTTACTGTTATGAAGGTTTAAACACAGATAAGAACTTTTATGGTATGAATAAATCATGAAAATTACCCCAAAACTATGAATCTGACAATTCCTTTGTTGATGTACATCCCAATCAATTGATTGCATAACTCCAATGGTAAACTTTGGTCAATCTGCACTGATAAGTTTACACAAGTCCATAAAGCTATTCTGGTCCCACTAACCATGTTCTAGAACATACAAAAGATCACATATTAAAGAAGTAAGCACTACAAAAAAAATATACATTCATAGCAGGTAACAATAGCATGAATTTTGTAACTGCTATGCATGATTATTATTTGATGCCATAACATTAGCATAGCTTTTAATAAACACTAAGATAAAAAATTTTTGGCTCGGATCCATTCGGAATCGGATATCCCAAATATGGATGATTTTTTTTAATGTTAAATTTGGTTAAATTTCACAAATATAACTAGGAATTTTTAGACATTTTTCATAATTTTAAATACTTTGATTATTTTAGACTTAAAATAACTGATGTCCTTGGATTTATAATTGTAATTTTATATAATTAGTATATATCAAATCTCAATATAAGTAATATTTGTACATAGAATAATAATAATAATTTGGGAATTTTGGATATCCATTCAGTTATCGGTTTGGGTCGGGTTTGGGTGTTCGGGTTTAAAAGTCTAACCCGTTCATGGTTTTTTTAAATCTTTGGGTCGGGTTTGGTTTGGGTTTTTGGATCGGGTTTGGGTTTTGGGTACGGGTTATTTCCCAACCCTATCTACATCAAAGGAGATCGTAAACGTCTTGGAGAGGAATCCCAGGCCTAGGCCAAGGAAGAGGAGGACAAGGTGGGTTTGCCGATACCAAGGCCGAGCCTTTTGTGATTTCCCCGGTAAGTGTACTACTTTTTGGGGGTTTTCTCCAAAATTTTTATCTTTTCAATTACAAATTATGTGTTTATTTTTGTTAATTTCATGTTTCTGGCAGGAAATTACACTACCTTATCTGAAATTTATCCCACTCCTTTTTCTATTTCTCCTTGAACTGGTTGAATCTGTTTTCTTCTCCTTCTTCTTCTTCTACTACTTCTTCTTCTTCTTCTTCTTCTTCTCCTTCTCTTAGTGGCCGATATCTCTCCCTTTCTCCAGAGCGGCTGCTCTCTCTCTCTCTCTCTAGTGTTTAGGTTTAGGTTTAGGATTTCTAAAATGAGGGCTAACCTAGGGTTTCTCTTTATATAGGGCTTATAATTAGGTTGATTAGGTTATGGGCTTAGTGGGCTTTTGGGTTTAAGTTATTTTCTTACCAAACTTTTACTGGACCTGGCCTAGGATGTCACAATATTTATTTTACTAGGTCCTGGAGAAATCCCCCTTAGGCGATGGTGTTCAAAGCAAGGTTTATGCAATTAAACACATTCGTAATCTCTCTTAAAGATTTAATATTTTCTTAACATTTTGTCTTTAATGAGCAGAGAATGAAAGTTTAGATATTGAGCATGATTCAGACTCGTTGAAGCGTAAGATCAAGTCTATTTCGTGCATAACGTGGATGGATCTGAGATAAAAATTTTGTAGTTCAAAAAAGCAAGGAGTGTAGGCTAGTTGTGCTGGAATTTCAAAGAGTAACTGGCATGTATTAACTTATTGTTGGTTTCTCAAGCAATAGGTGTTCGTATTATATTTATATGTTCATTCTCTTAGGTGATTTTATAAACACTGCAACTTTATATCATATTCTAGTTAAGAAATCTTGGGTCTTTTTAGAAATAATAATTGTTATCCATATTTAATATTCTCATACTAGACGTAGCTCTAAGGTTTTTTTGGAAATTCATGTGTTCCTTCACATCATTTATTTTTATGTAAACCGGCATTGTGTCAAAATGGAAGACGATGATGAGTTATTTGCATAATTTAGAACACTCTCCATTGTTTTAACATGTATCTTTTGCTGCCCCACATATGTATGCTTGACGATCTATAGTACTTTGTTTGATGCGCATTCTTAAAAGAAAAAAATCCTGTTTTAGATTTTCTTCTCAATTCTTATTTTCTTGATGAAAGATAGATAACACTCCTAAGTATTACTATATATATCAGTTCACCTTACTTTTTGTAATCAGGCATTGTATCAAAACAGGTAATTTGACTTGTATGTTGACTACTTAACTCTTTTGCAGCTTAAAACGTAGGAAGATGAGATAACTGACATCAAAAGCGAGTTTGCATTTATGGAGCTTGAAGTTCAGGTCCTTATATGTTGCGATCCAAAAAGGCTCTCAAAGACTACTAAGTTGTTTGGACAACAGCAAGAAGTTCAAAGATAATATTAGGACAAAAGGAGCATGGAAAGGAGCAAAAGGGGCATGGAAAGCATGTGGAGGAATTTTTGGTTACTTTTGTAACAAGATCTTTTACCAAGATTTTTGAGTATCATTGCCACTAATGAAGACTCGGAAGGATCACTTGGACCCTAATTCCGTGTGTTGAGGCTACACTGGTCAAAACAAAAGTCCAAGAAGACTAGATCCTTGGCCATACAATCCACTTGCACTCTTTTTACCTTGGTTCGGTTTTGTCCCAATGGGTTTTAATGAGGCTTGTGGCTCATATGTACCTCTATACCATCCTCTAATCCAATCCACATCTTGGACCGTCTCCACATCTTTAGGCGCGGCCTATATCTTCTTAGCTTATCTATCTTTGTTTGAATTTGAATCTCTTTGTGTGTTTAATGTTTGCATGTCTTGTGAGAGTTTATGAGGCATGTCTCGTAACTCTTCACATTCATTGCTTTGTCTTTTCTTCTTCCCGGCTCCATTCTCTTTATAAGGGGGCTGAGATAAATCTTGTAACTTATCTATCTTTTAATCAAAAACCTTTTCAAATTATAGATCATTGTTCTCTTCTTTCGTGTGAATCAAATCAAGAAACTCTTAGATAAACTCGTGTGAAGCGTTTGATCACCCTTTTCTTATCAAGTGGACTCATGCATCCAGTGGCGGACCCCAAAAAAAATTGAGTGGGGTCAAAAAATAATTAACTATTTTTTAATATAAAAATAAAATGTTTTACAATATTATTGATAAAAAAAATCCAACAATAATGGGTTTTTTCAACTATAAAGTCACATAAATTTGTTAGTTTGTGGGTTCATTATAAGATGGGCTTGAGAAAAATTGTTTTTATGTGGGTTCAAAACAATAAAATCACCTAAAAACAATAAATTTATAACTAAAAAGCAATGTTTTGAAAACCGGACCAGTCATCCACTCGGTGTTATCACTGGTTCACTGGTCGGACCGGTCCAACCGGTTCAACCAAATTTTATATATATACAGATATTATATTTATATGTATTATATATATATATATATGAAAATAAAGAATAAAGACATTGTCCCTTAAAAATATTTAGTAGATAATAAGATTTTTAATTCATGATAAATAATAAATTAAGATGATAAAATAGAAAATTAACTTAGAAAGTTATATATATTAAGATGTTAAAGTTACCAGTACCAACCCAAAAAAAACTGAAAACCAATTACAATATGAAAAGATAAAAAAATTAAGGAAAAAATATCTTCTCTTTTCAATAAAATTAATAAAAATTCGGATATGGAATTAAACTTTTAATGCTTTACTTATAGAAAGACAAATAAATTTAGATGTGTTTTTTCGTATATTTGAAAATACAAATCAGAAACAAATGTGAAAAGAGAAATTAAATTTGTCTTAAAAGAAACAAAGAATTTGAATTCAATTCAATAGATTATCATTTAATTAAAACATTAAATATTCAAAATAATGAATAAAATTTGGTAAACCGGGTTTAACACTTGACCCGGGTCACCGGTTATGCTGGTTTTTGACCGGTTTTGGCGGTTTAATCCAAATCTGAGTTCTAACTGTAACCGGACTCGGTTGGGTAAACGATTTCCCATCGGACCGGTTCAACCGGTCGGTCCAGTGCGGTTTTCAAAACCTTGCTAAAAAGAGAAAGAAACAAAATTAATGGGGTGACAGCTGACCCCACATTCTTACATGTGGGTCTGCCCTTGCATGCATCCTCTTGTGGCTACTTTCAATTCATTTAAACTGCAAGGTGCTCAGGAATTGGGTCTTGCATCACTTCATATTCACCTTAACCTCTCTGTGAGTCTGTGTCAAAGTTGGGCTTGTGATCCTCACCAGGATCCCATCGTTATATCTATTTTCAAAATTTCAGTGTCACAACTTACCATCTCATTCCCTTAAGGTTATTTGGTTTAGATGCTGTTTCAGTCAAATACAAGATTATTTATTAGGTTGGAATGTTATAGGTGATATCATAGCTTAGGATGTGAGGCTTCACATGTAACATACGAAGACTCTAATATAACCAGGATCCTTCAGTCCTCATTA
Source organism: Cardamine flexuosa (assembly GCA_963555745.1). Lineage (NCBI taxonomy): Eukaryota > Viridiplantae > Streptophyta > Magnoliopsida > Brassicales > Brassicaceae > Cardamine > Cardamine flexuosa. Next base: position 13,359,936 of record OY743221.1, on the reverse strand, counting down.
TGTGGTCATGACCAAGCTTTTCAATCCTCTTGCTACAATAAATATAAAATCAACAACTTGATCATCAACAATGTAGGAATTTATTGATAATGTTAAGCACATATCTTTATAGTTATATACTTGACTGATTAGTTGTTCCCTCTGGATTTGGTAGCTTACAGTGACTCCTGCATCAAGCAGTTTGGAACAAACACACAACACAGTGAAGTTTTCTCATCATAAAAAGCATATTGAGATAATATTTCAAGTCCTAGCGACCAGTCAAGTTTGGTCAACTCCTTATGAAGGAGGCAGTAATCTGCATACAAAATCAAGACTTTTAGAAGGCTCGCCTTTGATGGAACAACTCTCACAACCTCGAATAAGGAGTGTCTTTTGTAAAGATTTGGAGGCTTGGTTTGATGTTATATACGACTTGAGATGTATATTTTTGATAATTTATGCAATATAAAAGTTTCATGAATCGTATGGACAACTTATTCAATATAATAAATAACAGGCATTTTTTTCATAGTCGTGCACCAGAAAATACACTATCATAACCATAATACAACATCTGCAAGTATCAGCGACTGAACCAACAACCAAAAATATGTAAATTTCAGCGACTGAACTGACCTTCGAAAGCTCATCGACGGTAAATCTAAATTTTCTAATCGTTTCAACTCTGTTTATAAAATATCTCCACGTTCACTTTAACAGAGGAGAGAGAAAAGCACTGCAAAACTCTATTCTTTTCTGTCGCTCAACAACTCTGAAAGAACATGCCTAATATATAAATATAATATATTATGCAAAATAAGGTCCATCAGATAAAATAGCAGAAATTAATAGCTCTATATGAAATATAATAGCTATAAACTTGTGCCACACAAGAAAGTATAAACCCTAAATCTTATGAAGCCAGAAGATTTGTGCTATATAAAGAAATTATCTTTTAATAAAAAAATATTATTTGTAAAACAAAAATTTGATTTTGTGCTATTTATAAGAATTATTTTTTTGAGTATATATGAATAAATAAATTTACGTATTTTGTGCTATTTTGTGCTATTTATAAAAATTATCCTATGAATAACCATATTATTTGTTTGGTTTATAATGTAGTGCATATGAGTTTGTTAGTAAAGAGATTTAGTTAAATAGTGTATGTTAACTGCATATATTGAATATCGTGTATGTGTTTTAAGTAAATAAATTCTTTAACATAATACCAAACTAAGTTTCTGTGTCAGATTTATCATATATTTTCATTTAAAACCAAAATAGCATTTTATATAGGGTAATAATCACTACAAAAAAGTGTTGTATTTGCCGACGAGGGTAATGGTCAGAATTTGATCGGTATAATACTTTTCTGACCAATTTCCGACGGAAGTCTAATAGTCGAAATGTGGCAGTCGGAAACGAGCTTAGGTCAGAAAATTATCGGAAATTTTCTACGAATTTCTGATCAAATAGAAATTCTAAGTAGACGAAAAATCGTCGGAAAATGGTCGGAAAGCTTGGTCAAAAAGTCCGTCGGAAACTAGTCGTTATTTTACCGACGATTTTAGCGACAAATTTCCGACGGAATTTTTATTTTATAATGGTCGGAAATCGGTCAGAAAAGAAAAACACATTCCGACCAATTTTCCGACGAACCTTTTGAAAATGTGGTCGGAATTTCGTCGGTAAATTGTGTATAATCCCGACCAAGTTCTGACCAAAAAAATTTCCCGATTGGTTGGAAATTGGTCGGTAATTTAAATTTTTTTTTTATAGAAAAAATAACAAAACGTTAAATTACAGAAATTTTAAAAGTCTTACAAACTTAAATAAAATATTTATAAATTCAAATTTCAATCATCACTATCATTATTTGATGAGTCTGTTTGTGTTGGCGGATCACAACTAGGATGTAGAGTGCGCATCATTTGAACCCAGTAATTAATCTCAGGTAGTCCTGTTTCTAACTCCTTCAACCCTTTATTGGTGGCTGCCTCTCTAGCTGCTGAAGCGGCTTTGTCAGCTGCCATCTCCTCTTTCAAGCTCTGCATTACGGTTGAAGTGTACTTGTTGATCCCGCTGAAATATTCATCAACACGAATTGACCGGTACCCATACAAAAAACCATTCTCTTTGAGACATTCCTAAAAAACCAAAATTTAAATAAATTAATAGGTAAAAAAAAAATTTACACTATATATAAAAACTAATTATCTCATGATATATTTGGTTTTTATGAACTTGGGTGAGATGAACATTATCTAGATCTTCGGACTCTTGAGTCATTTGAGTAAACAGCTCTTGCTCACGCTCTCTACATTTTCGGACGATCGCCTCACACTTCTTATCAACAAAAGTACCATCAGCCCGAGTATGAGTTGCTTCCATAAAGGTGATCATATATAGATGCTCACCAGTTTCGGGATCGACGTTTTAAATATCACAAATATAATTAACTTATATTATAGTGAAATTAATTATAAATATAATTTTATAGTTAAATAATGAAATTAAGAAATAGAACTATAATACCATTTTGTTGAATTTACGGACATACGGCATTGAACCACAAGTGTGTTTTGCAGGTAGGTAACCATTTCGAGGGCTATTATGATTCCCTGAATATTTTTTACCTTTTGCTTTATTTTACTCGTTCAGCCAAAAATTAATTAGGCCCTCCCAAGCTGTTGGTTTCATCCAAACCGGTGGATCTATATTGTTTATCCATTTCTGTTTCAACTCGTAGACATGATCTTTCAAACGGCTTTTCACATGGGCCTCAAATTCATCATGCACTCGTTCCGTGATTTCATAGTCCCAATTAAATTGTTGCTACAATAATTTAATAAGAATGTTATTTGTTATCATTATTAAATAATTGAGTTTTCAAATTAATAATTAATTGAGCAAATTATTTTTAATTAATAATAGCAAATAATAGCAAATTATATTTAATTTAATTTAGCAAAAGTAATAATAAATTATAGCAAATAATTATATAAAATAATTTTATTATTTTAAGTTACCGCAAAGGCTTTGAACCAACGCTCCATTCTTCTTCTATCTACTTTACCCCAGCTCGGATGGAGACCAAAGTCCGCCTCCATAATCTTCAGAATTTTCTTCGTAATTCCTGTGCTGACTTTGAACCTTGCATACATTTAAAAATTAATAAATTTGAAAATTTTATTATAATATCAAAATTGAAAATATTATAGATAAACCATACCATTTCTCTTTTTTCTCTGGTCTTGGATCCGGTTCTGGAACCAGCTTCGTGAGTTTAGAGCACCCTGGTGCTCGTAACAATTGCTCCAAAGTCATCGTATCAGCTGGTCTGACTTCTTCTTCTTCTTGAGAATCCGGTGGATGTATCGGACCCAAATCCACATTAAAATAAAAATTCATGTCCATAGGCTCTGATGGAGATTGTGTCTCCTGCTCATTGCTTGGACCAGAACCATCAAATTGAGGGAAGCTTGGCACAGGGAGGCCATTATCTTCGCACCACCATATATATGCAGCCCATTGTACAGTCTGACGAGAATTCATAATGTACCTGAAATTTTAAAAAAATATTATTAGTACTTTAATTTAATAAAAAGAAATTAATAAAGGATTATTATACCTTGTAAGAAGATAAAATATTTATGCTTTAGAGAGAAGTGTAGAGAGATAAGTGAATTGGTGTAGAATCAAGATGAATGTTGAGATGCTTATATAATGGGGAGGGTCGTCGGAAATTCGTTGGTAAAAGAAAAAAAATTTCTGACCAATTTCTGACCATTCCCCACATTTCATCGGAAATTCTCCTTCCACTGCATGCTCGACGCGTTTTCTGATGCAAGACCATGGGGAATGGTCGGCAGTTCCCAAAAGATGCTCTTCTTATGCCAATTATGTGCAGAACCATAACCATCAATTTGATCATGACCATTACCACCACATTTGCGAGTTTCAAGAACATAGAAGTCTGAAAATTACTCCAAAATATAGTGACCATCATACGATGGAGGTGGACCGTCTTTGATGACTTTGTTCCTTGTAAACAAACATTTGTTACGGCGGTAAGGATAATTACTTGGTAGAAATCGCCGATGGCAGTCAAACCAAGTCGATTTTCTCCCATTCTGTAACCAAAATGCATCAGAGTTATCTTGACAATGCCGACACGATAACCTTCCATGGGTTGTCCATCCTGATAACATACCATATGCTGGAAAGTTGCTGATTGTCCACATCAAGGCAGCACGCATAGTAAAATTATTTTTCAACGATACATCATACACACGTACTCCTTCATGCCACAACATTTGTAACTCAGAAATTAATGGCTTCAAAAACACATCAAGAGCTCTTCAGGGATGATTTGGACCTGGCACAAGTATGGTGAGAAACAAAAATTCTCGTTTCATACATAGAGCTGGAGGAAGATTATACGGTGTGACAATGACTGGCCAAAGTGAATATTTTCGTCCTCCCTTACCAAATGGATTAAAACCATCTGTGATTAACCCCAAGTAGACATTACGTATTTCCCTTGCAAAATCCGGGTACGTAAAACGAAAATGTTTCCAAGCTTCTGCATCTGATGGATGTGCAATATCACCGGTAAAAGTATGCTCTCCATGCCACCTCATTCCTTCTGCAGTTCTCTCTGACTGATACAACCATTTTAATCTATCAACGATTGGTAAGTACCACATTCGTTGATAAGGAATGCGAGACCACAAAATCTACAAGATTCCAAATTTGCATCTTCTCTCCAAAAGATCATGCAGTTATCTCAACAAACATCAATGATTTGATATGGTAGCCCAAGCCCGGCTACCAACTTCTGAATTGCATAATAGGAACATGGTGCAAGATTGCCTTCTGGGAGATAGTCATAGACCATGTCAGCAAATGCATCAACACAATCTTCAGTTAGATTGAAGTCTGTTTTAATTCCCATCATCCTGGTTGCTGCAGATAATGGAGAATGTCCTTCTTTGCATCCATCATATATTGGATGCTTAGCTGCTTCTAGCATCTCAAAAAACCTTCTTGACTCTGGATTTGGAGATTGAACAACATTTGAAGTTTGGACAACTTCTGGAAATCCATCTCTAATCATTCCTTCTACATTATCTCTAATTGTGGTACTATCTTCTTCCACAATCCTATCAATATTACTTCCTTCTACACGTCCCACTCTACGACTAATACCCGGCATATTAGCGAAATCTTCACTATATGAAAACCATATATAATATTCCGGCATAAATCCTCTATTATATAAATGCCTCCAGACTAAATCTACTTTTACTACTTTTTCATTCTCGCATTTTATACAAGGACAAATCGTCATACCTTGTTCCCGCGCAATTTCTTGATTAGCTACCAACCCCATAAATTGTCGTAGTCCATCCTTATATTCTTCTCGAACCTCGCCGGTCTCTTCATCAGTCCGCTTATACATCCACTCTCGAAGCTGATAAATGAGATGTGATGCCATAAGAATATTAAAAGGTTTTTGTTTTCTCTAGTTTTTTTTTTCTCATTTTTTTCCGTTTTTTTGATGTGGGATTTAAATGAAATGAGTTTTGTATTTATAGAAGTGGTTTGGTCGGAATTTTGTCTGAAATTTTCTGATCAAATTCCGACCAATTTCTGACTAGTTTCCGACTACATAGTGTATTGGTCAGAAATTCGTGGGAAATTCAAATTTCAGATTTAATAATTTCCGACTACTTTCCCGACCAATTTCCGATAGAGTTTGCTGACCATTTTCTGACCAAAATCGTTGGAAATTGATTGGAAATTAAAATTTCATATCCAATATTTCTGACCAATTTCCGACGGTTTTTCTGACGAAATACCAACCAATATTGGTCGGACAATGGTCGAAATCCACATTCCAGATAACGGTCTTATTTTTCTGACCAATTTCCGACCCTTTTTGATGGTATTTTCCGACTAATTTCCAACCAAACTTTTTGGTCGGAAATTTAACAGAAATTCGCCGACCACTGTATTTGGTCGGAAAATATGGTCAGTAAATACAACACTTTCTTGTAGTGAATTTAACTTTTTTTGTGGGTTAAGTATCTTAGAAGTATGATTTAGGGTTTTATAAACCCTAAACCCTAAATCCTATGAAGTCGGAAGATTTGTGCTATATAAAGAAATTGCCCTTTAATAAAAAATATTATTTGTAGAACAAAAACTTGATTTTGTGCTATTTATAAGAATTACCCTTTTAAGTATTGATTATATATTTTATGAACGAAATAATTAAGTGTTAAAAGAAAAAAAGACGTAAAATAACCATAAGTATAAAAACTGTTATTATTACTTTTGGAAAAATAAAAAAATTAATTAAGGTTATGATAAAATAACATGAAGTATGTTTATCTCATTATCTGTTAAGTGAAATGTAGTTATTTATGTTTATATTAAATTTGGATGATTATATTGAAATTTTGCAATAAATAAAAAAGATAATAATATTTTAGAACAGCTAAATAACACAATTAGTAAAAGATAACAGCAAATCTTTTAAGACTAATTTTATAGAAATCTCTGATGCAAAGATATATATAACCATACTGTTGTTTAAAAAGAAAGATATATATATATATTATTCCCATATCTTATACTTACAGCATTCAAAAGGCCTTATTAGTTTTACTGTTTACGTCATTTATTTCCAAAATATATATATAACCATACTGTTATTTAAAAAGAAAGATATATATATATATATATATATATATATTATTCCCATATCTCTGAACCCTAAACCTCCCTTTTTCTTTGCTGCAGTCATCTTGTCCCAAGAGATCCAGGCCATACCTCTCTTATCCGGCTTTGAGTCCCACCAGAAGCGGGTCAGTGCCGATTGGATGCGTTTACAAAGGGACATTGGGAGTTTGAAGCAGCTCATCGCAAAGGCCGGCCAACTTTACTCTTTCATTATGATTTTCTTCACTAAATCACACAATTTTTTCCTGTTTCGTCTTTGATGCTCATGTTTCTTTCGATTGATTGAGTAATTCAGTTTCGAAATAATAATCTGAAAATCCAAGACAACTTGAATATAAGGTTTTGCTGAGTTGCGATTTAGAGTTGAAGAAAATGGAATCTTAAAGTTCAAATCTCTTGTGAAGAAGAAAATTCATCATCTTTATTATCTACCTTCCATCTTTGTCAATCGAACCGAGAAATCAATCGTGTACTGACTGCATCTGCAACAACATCGATAGTGCAAGATCTAATTGATTCCTCAAAAAAAAAACGATTTGCTTACAATATCTGAAGATACTCAATCTTGTTTTCAAATTATCTTATTTGTTTTCAATCAAGGTTTTTTATTTATAGTATTGCTAATTATCGATTGTATGATTTCTGGTTTGGGTACAAAACTATATTGCATCGTAATTGGTAGATTCAAATTAATTGTTAGTAATTTCAATTTGTAATGTGTTTTTGATCTTCCTCACTCCGATTTCAGTTTCTCAGGTCATTCCACATTTCAATTTGTAATTTGTAATGCAGTCTGAAACACTACCAGACAGAAACTAAACAATATATTGAGAATCATTAGAAATAGCAGAAGTAGTTAGATGAAATCTATGTAAAACTTAACACAAATAGTAAATTTAAAATGAATAGAAAATGAATTAGTTTGCAAAATTAGATAGTATAATTTAGGAAAATGAAATCATACTTTACTGAAATTAAAACCAAACTGTAAAACATTTTTGAAATGAATACATTGAAACAAACTAAAGGTTTTTGAAATATAAACCTTCGTAATGGTTTCCAGCATTTTTGAATCTTCTTTGATTTTCCTTCGTCATCCACAATCAGCACCCTTAATCCTTCTCTGACTTTAACGGATCTCTGGAATCGATTAACATAAACATTACTGGTTGCCTGCATTTTTTAATGCTATAAAATAACAAAATAAAGGGTTTTATGCAAATAAATTATCCATTTTTATTTTTTTGCTAAAAAACCTTCATCTGAATCTTATACAAATCAGTTCCCTCACGTCTATAAGTCATCCGTTATATAGTCACTGGCAGTATTATCAACGTGACCAGTTAACTTTCTATAAAAAAAACTAACAGAATCTTTAAAAGACATAGTTTTGGACCGAAAAAACTACATGATATTTTAATACGTATTTGTCGTTTTTTTTCTAAACAACAAAGCATTATCTTTTTATTATTCATTTTCATTTTATATATCTTTTGAAAGAGGGAAAATCAAATTATCTGTTCTTCTTCATTGTTCTTCGTCTGGGGAAAAACTATGATGATTTCATAAGTTGATAAGTTTTTTTTAATTGCTCATATTTACTTCTTATTTGATTTTAATATTCAAAAAGTTAATTCAAACAATCCCTTACATCCAATTTCAGTTTTAATTACAACCAGAAAAACAACATAGAAACAAACCCTAAATCCCTAAAAATTCATCCCCAAATTTGGATTTCTTGAGGGCAGGACATTAAATCATCAACAACAACAAACATCAGAAACTTAAATCTCTAAAATTTCAATTCTCAACTACCAAATATTGATTGATCTGGGACCATCGATTGATGTTGATGGTGGCGGAGAGATAATAGTGGTGGTTGTGGCTGTGGCTGTAGCGGCTGAATCGGTGATGGAATTGATGTCGGAGAAAAGATGGTCAGTGTCGATGTCATCGCAGATTAGCTTCGGTGATAAAGACATGTGCCAAGATATTAATGAACAAAGTGGTGAGATGGGTAAACTATACGATTGGACATTGGGACTGCAAGCAAACGGTACCGCCGATTTGGATTCCGTCAAGTGCATCACCGGAAAGCTCTTGAATTCATCATCTCTTGCTCCTCCTACAACAGATCGCCGGTGCTAAATCTTGAAGATCTACATCGCAACTCCATTTTGTCCATCTTCTTATCCTATCTTTGAAGAGAATATTAGCTCTTAACCCAATTCAGAGGGCATACGATGAAGAAATTACTACCTAAGCAAAGACTAGAAGACTCATCGATGTAGTCACCAGAACTTTCTTTAAGATGTGTAGAAAGGATGATTTATGCCCTTGCGCTAAACTCTGATGTAAACTGAATCGATATGAAGATCAATCCAATCAATCGCAAAGAGGGCATGATCTATTAGATCTGATGAGTGGAAGAGAAAATCTGATTGAACTCTCAAAAGATGATCTGAGATCAATCGGAAAAAGTTGACCCTCTCTCTCTGGAAGATGTTTGAGAGAGAAGAGAGAGAGCGTCATCACTGTTTCTATCTAAATTATTCGTTGTTCCAAAGAGATCTAACTTCTCTTTCTTGTTCAAAGAGAAACATTAAATGGCTGGATCTTCATCTGGAATTTTCTGGAGATACGACATAAAAAAGAGAGATATAACTATACATTTTAATAATAAAATAAATAAATATAAAAATTAATAAAAAGAGAATGTTTTGTTGTTTTATACAGAAAAAACGGCAAATGCATATAAAATATCATGTAATTTTTTACTGTCCAAAATGAAGTAGTTTAAAGATTCTGTTAGTTTTTATAACATAAAATTAATTGGCCACGTCGACGGCTAGTGGCTATATAGCGGGTGATTTTGGAAGTGAATATATCATAATTATTATTCATATAGACTTCATTCATTAGAACTTGCAAAAAGATTTAGTTTTCTATTATTTAAAAGATAGATGTCGTCGCAGCGAGAGTTGGATAGATATCATAGTAGTGTTATGAGTTAAGAACCGAGCAAACAATTACATCCTATATCGAACCACCCAGTTTGTAATCAAAGTATTCCCTAATTGATTTTCCTAGGTCTAGCTTCTTGTCATATTGAATATACATCCTTAGTTCACTGTTTTCATCTTGTTTTATTTAATTTATATTTATTGATTTAGCTTAATTCAAAACTAATAATCTATTGTGTGAACTAGAGTCTCTGTGGAATTCGATCCCTAAGTATTACAGTGATCTCTTAATTTGAGAGAGTAGCTCTAAGGGTTAATTTGAGCATATCAAATTTTGGCGTTGTTGCCGGGGACTATTTGATTCACCATTAGGTTTAGGTTAAGATTTCGTTTAATTTTTTTTCTTTTATTTTGTTACTTATGCATTCTTTCTTTTCTTGTGTGTTTCAGGTGCATGCATAAGCACGGTACCAGGAGCAATAAGGATCTTTCACTTGTGAATTTTTCTACTCAAGAACTAGCAAAGTTAGAGCGAGCTAATTGGAAAGCACATAGGATATCAGAGATGGTTAATCCACTGGTGTTGTTTAGGGATGAGGCTGGAGTTTTGTGTGATTCAGAGGGGCATGTGCGCAATGTGCAGGATCAGAAACTGGATGCTGATGGAAACGCGATACTCGAAGTCGTTGAGCATATCGACCGACAGGCAGCTGGCCATGTCGGTCGACACAGACACAATGTTGGTGGTCCGCAGCATGGGTACAATGGAAACGAAGTTGAGGTGAGAACACTTGCTGAGTACAACAGGCCTAGTCAGTTCTATGCTAATAGGTCTGCTATCTGACCTCCTACTTTTCAGAAGAATGACTTTGAGCTGAAACCCGCATATTACACCCTTATAGGACAACACCCTTTTCATGGTCTTTCCAATGAACATCCAATGGATCACATTGAGAGGTTTGAAGATTTGACTTCTATCATTAAAGCCAATAGAGTATCAGAGGACTACATTTTCTGCAAGCTCTTCCCATACTCACTTGTTGGGGAAGCAGTGATGAGTGTCTATTTTGACCCGTTTTTATTACTCTTTTACTTGTCTTATTGAGTCTAGAAGTTAGATTTTGTATTATTTTGGTCGGTTTTAGTGTCTTTTCAGGTTTTCACTTCCTTGGAGCTAAAATGTGCAAAATGGAGCAACTTTGGACCTTTTTACACATCATTCGATTTTGAAGACATCCCGGATCGATCGATCCTGAAGAGAATCGACCAAGCATGATGAGGATCGACCGATCCCGAAGCAGATCGGTCAGTCAAAGGAATATATGAGGTGGCACGGATAATAGAAAGAAGATCGATCGATCCCAGTCGCGAATATTCTCCAAATTACACATTAACTCTGAGTTTTGACCTAGAAGACACCGTATAAATAATGCTCATTTCCTGAGCGGCTAGAAAGGGGCCAGACACGAATTTTACTGTTACTCTGCCATTTTTTATTTCTCATTTCAGATCTGTAATTTTTACATTAGTTTTTCTCAGATCTAAAGTATTTTCATTGCATTTTCAAGATTTACATTATGTCTTCATCTCTTTCTTTGCATTTTCAACCATACAACATCATGATCTATCAACCAATTACCATAGTTGAGTAGATCTATATGTTGGGAGATGAGATTTATTCAAAGGGATTTAATGTTTAATTAGGTTATTGTTCTAGATTAGAATTATGGTTAATAGATTTTTACTTCTATGAATCAAATGCTTTTGTTAGATTGACGAATCTATCAAATGATTCATAGAGTTTTATAGTACAGCTAGCGTTGGCTATTCTACCCGGAATCTATAGTTTGTAGGCTTGATTTCCAGATTTCCAAGAGTTGAAGCTGGATCTACAAGTGAACTCTATCAAATTAGGTCGAAATATGCTATCATAGGGTCTTAACAGATTTATGATAGAATAATATTTTACTTTTATTAAAAAGATTTATTTTGATACAATGTTTGTGTTCTACATCTAGATCATTTAATTGCTAATCCGGTTAGATATCTTTTTTATTTATTTAAATCTCTGCGATTTCTCAAATTCCAACATTTGTTTTAAATTGATTTCTTTCCTTATTTTAAAAGATTTTTATTCGGATTTTCTTCAGATTTCCAAGAGTGACACTTTCCATACTTTTCATCATAGCTCTGTTTAGATCTAAGGATTTATAGCGCTCTTTACTCTCTGTGGATCGATCCCACCACTATACTGCCGAGCACAACCGTGCACTTGTGGAGTTTAGATGTTGGGTAAAACCTGATGCATAAAACATCACATCAAGTTTTTGGCGCCGTTGCCGGTGAGTAATTGTAGCCTTTAGATTTAAGTTTATAAACCTAGTCTAGAATATTTTATTTTCTGCATTTTTATTTTACGTCTCTGAGATCGATCGATCCCCATAAGATCAACCGATCCTACTTCTTGCACGATCGACCGATCCCTAAAGATTGACCGATCCTGCTTTGTGCAAGATCAATCGATCCCTCTTTGATCGTTCGATCCTTTTTCTCTTGAGATCAACCGATCCCTTCCAAGCCTTGCTCCTTAATTGCATACACCTCAAAAAGGTTAGTAAGGTTGATTGATGATTTTGAATATAATGATAAAACTGAGTGGGAAGAGGATGTTAATTTTCTAGGTAGACAAAGAAACTTTCCAAGTGGAAACTCTATAATGTCTACTCAACTAGAAACTCTAGGGAACAGTGAAATAATCCTTATAACACTCAATTAAACTCTTTTCAACCTCCAACCGAGTCATACCAACTGGAGCATCATACAAGTACTGAATATGGATCAATTCAATATGAGAATGCAGATTCTCTTGGTGAAATTGAGCCCATGTTTCAGCACATCATGGAGATGCAGTCCAAGACTGCTGACAAGATAAACTCCAAGATTGAAAGAGTTTCCAAAGATTTAAACAAGAGACTCAGGAGTCTGGATGCCGAAGTTAGACTTCTAGAGGCCAAGGCTGAGGAAACTAGGTCATTAGCTGAATTTTGTTTCTCAATCTCTCAACAATTACCAGAAAGAGAAACAGAAGAGCATGTTCACGCTATCGCTATCAAAGGAAATCTCTCCTTCACAAGTGAGAAGCGTAGCTCTAATGACGATTTTTCTGAGGGACACCAAGATGATCTAACTGACTTTTATAAGGATGACAATGACTGGCCAACCTATGATGGATATATTGATGAACCTGAAACCCCAAAAATTCCCAAAAGAAAGGAAATTGACGATAAGATAACCGAACTGCAAGGTAGGCTACTATTCGTTGAGATGGTAAGGAAAGTTCCTGACCTAAAGGCTCGTTTAAGGAACATCCTCTTGGGAAAGACCTCACTTGAGGATGAAGCAATGATGATCTTTAGGGAATGCAACAAGTGGATGCAAGTCAAAATCCCAAAGAAACTTGCAGACCCTGGCTCTTTCAATCTATCATGCACCATAGGCGGTCTGAAATTTCATAACTGCCTGTGTGATTTAGGAGCCAGCATCAGCATGATGCCCCTCACTGTGTCAAAATGCCTACGTCTTCTCACACTCAAACCATCTACTTTCTCTTTAGTTCTTGCCGACCGATCTCTGCGAAAACCAGAAGGATGGCTTGAAAATATTCCGCTGAAGATGGGAGAGTGCTGGATCTTGATAGATTTTGTGGTATTAGATCTTGACGATGGAGGCCAAGACATCATACTTGGTAGACCTTTTCTTGCCACTACCGGAGCATCGATAGATGTACCAAGGGGAAGAATTGGTATCAGTCTGGGGAATAAGGTGATGAATTTCACCACCAAGAAACAAGAAAGAAAACCAACCATCGACGGACAGACTTTCTGGATTGATACCAAGGAAAATCCCCCATATGGTCCATCATTAGGAGACTCCTCGAACACTTACATTCAAAGAGCGGAGTTGAAAGAACCCAACTCATAACCCCATGGAGTAAGTAGACTACTGGAGGCTCTAACCCAACCTTCGGAAGTTGCGGATGGCCTTTTTTCGGGGTCATCCTCAGGGAATTCAATAGCCATGATAAACACAAAGAGTCCTCGTGACAAAAATCTACGTGAAGAAGGCCGATTAGACAAGTCCGAGGACTGGTGCGAATTAAGAGCACCAAAGATTGAGCTAAAAGAACTCCCTGACAGTCTGAAGTACGCTTATCTCGGCCCAAACTCAACATACCCTGTCATTATTAATGATAAATTGAACCCAGCTGACACATCCCTCTTACCTTGAGAACTACGTAAGTACAGAAAAGCGTTAGGATACTCGCTCAGTGATCGAACTGGAATTTCCCCTGATCTATGCACACACTGGATACACCTTGAAGATCCATCAAAGACATTGGTAGAACCCCAACGCCGGCTAAACCCGAACCTCCGAGAGGTAGTTAAGAAAGAAATTTTAAAACTCCTCGAGGCAGGTATGATATACGCCATCTCAGACAGCCCGTGGATTAGTCCGGTACATGTCATCCCAAAGAAATGAAGAGTTACTGGTATTTCAAATGATAAGAATGTGTATAGATTATCAAAAACGCCCATAGGATGTGTATAGATTATCGAAAACTGAACGCCCATAGGATGTGTATAGATTAGCGCCCCCATAATCCAAACGCCAGACTCGAAACTCCCCTTTGAGATCATGTGTGATGCTAGTGATTACGCTGTAGGGGCGGTTCTAGGCCAGAAAAAAGACAAGCGTTTTCACGTTATTTACTATGCTAGTCGGACACTAAATGAAGCACAAACGAGATATGCTACAACCAAGAAGGAACTTCTAGCAATCATTTTTGCTGTAGAAAAATTCCGATCATACTTGGTAGGATCTAAGATATTTGTGCACACGGACCACGCTGCATTACGTTACCTTCTCAGCAAGATAGATGCTAAAGCAGTCAGGGTTTTGCTATTACGGGAGTTTAACATTAAGATTAGAGACAAGAAAGGAATAGAAAATAGGGTAGCTGATCATTTTTCGAGACTAAGAGTAAAGACAAAGGTCCCCAATAGATGACCGATTGCCTGAAGAAAGCATTTATTCCATCTTCAAGGAGTGCTACGAGGAACGTGAATGCATATTAGCCTTGCACGAGAAACCCAACGAACATCCCTGGTTCGCCGATTATGCTAACTTCTTATGTGCCAAAATAATACCCCCAGATTGTACTGGCTACGCAAGGAAAAAGTTTTTCCGCAAAGTTAAGAAATACATCTAGGAAGAACCTTATTTATACAGAAGTTGCACCAACGGTTTATACCGACGGTGTATTCCAGAATCAGAAGTTGCTGGACTTCTTTTTCATTGTCATGGTTCGAATTATGCGGGCCATTTTGCCACCTTCAAGACAGTTTCCAAAGTCCTTCAGGCAGGTTTCTGGTGGCCCACTATGTTCTGGGACACGCATGATTTTGTCTCAAGGTGTGACTCCTGTCAACGCCGCGCAACAAAAATCAAAGAAACGAAATGCCTCAGAACTACGTACTCGAAGTAGAAGTATTCGACTTCTGGAGAATCGATTTCATGGGCCCCTTTCCGCCTTCATGCGGAAACATGTACATCCTTGTTGCTGTTGACTATGTGTCCAAATGGGTAGAAGCGGTCGCAAGTCCTACGAATGATGCCAAGGTTGTTCTAAGGATGTTCAAATCAGTGATATTCCTGCGATTTGGAATACTCAGAGTAGTAATAAGTGATGGTGGAACTCACTTCATCAACAGACTTTTTGCTAATCTCCTGAGAAAGAATGGTGTTTCACACAAGGTGGCAACGCCATACCACCCGCAGACCAGTGGGCAGGTGGAGGTTTCAAACAGAGAAATCAAAAATATCCTGGAGAAAACGGTTAATGTCACAAGGAAGGACTGGTCCCTTAAACTCGATGATGCATTGTGGGCTTACCAAACTTCTTATAAAACCTCAATTGGGACTACCCCTTTCAACTTAGTCTATGGAAAAGCTTGTCACCTGCCAGTGGAACTAGAGTACAAAGCATTATGGGCAACCAGACTGCTAAACTTTAATTCCAAAGTGGCAGGAGAAAAATGCCTGACCCAAATAAATGAACTGGACGAGCTAAGACTAAAAGCTTATGATAACGCGCGAATGTACAAAGAGCGCGCAAAAGCCTGGCATGATAGGAAGATAAAACAGAGAGAATTCCACAGTGGTGATAGAGTACTTTTGTACAACCAGACTGCTAAACTTTAATTCCAGGCAAACTGAAATCACGTTGGGGAGGACCTTATTTGATTAAGGAAGTTAAACCTTATGGAGCAGTGGTGCTGTGGGATGAAAAAACCGGATACTTAACAGTAAATGGCCAGCGACTTAAGCCATATTTAGCTGACCATGAGGAGAAGGAGATCTCCATACCCGTGACATAATCCAATTGAAATAAGATTAAGTTAAGCTAGTGACTTTGTAAAAACAAGCGCTGATTGAGAGGCAACCCAACATGTTCTTTTAAAAAATTTTTTTTCTTTTTGCTTTTGAATTAATAAAACTATTTTATTTCATTTCCCTTCAGTTATTTCAATTTATTTATTTATTTTCTAAAATAAGATATGATGATGTTTTTATGTTGAGTTGACTGAAAACATATGCAAAATACAGAAGATGCAAATTTCAAGAAGTTTTAGTACGCTGGGATCGACCGATCCTACCCAGATCGATCGATCACCGAGACGAGAGAAGCTGAAAACCGGTTCATATACAGACCAATGCTTCATTTTGGTCGTAAAACTCCTTCCTTCCATGGTTTATGGTTTGCTTTCTTGTTCACAATTCATTATCTCCAGTGTTGTTTCGCAGCACCAATTTTCTTTGATCTTATCTCACTGCGGGATGCAGTGTTTTAAGTATAGGGGAAGGGGTAACTACTTTCATATGTTACAAACACTGTGTTTTCTTTTGTTTCCTTGTCTAAAATGTTTTCAAAAAAATTCAAAAAAAAAAAAAAAACTTTTTCATTTTTCTTGAGTCATTTTATTGAGTCAAAACATGAGATTTTACAATTTTCTTGGTTTCCATTTTATGTTGACATTTATTAGACTTAGTTTAGGAAGATTGGAAACAACATCAGTGGATCAACTATATCCGAAGCGACCTATCCTTTGGAAATCTGAATGATCCAGCGTTGGCTCTATCTACTTGGACCTTTAACTTGGACTAATCTTCTCACTTAGGGGCTTGATATCGCAAAAGGAATCATACACATCTCGAGTTCACTCCATTCTTATTGGAGCTCCAGATGGCCAAGCTCATTTTTAGTTTGGTTCCACACCCTTTTTCTTTCAGACCCCAATCCTCTTTTGTAACATTAGGAGCATGTGCAACCAAGTGTAAAAACTACGGAGTATGGGAGCCAGTACAACTAAACGTTCTAAAGATTTCCGAGTAAGCTTTCTAGTATCAGTACTTTATCTATATTAGTTTGAGTTGACTATTAGTGCAGTTTTTAGTAGGATTGATGTACATGGTTAGAACTGGTTCCAATTTCCCTTCTCAAAAAAAAATATACTCTGGGATCGACTGATCCTACCTTGATCGATCGATCCCGTCTCATCCCGAGACTCTCATTTTCAAAAAAAAAATTAAAAATGAAAAAAAAAAAGAGAAGGGAAAGAAGTCTGAAGGAACCAGAATAAAACCTTTTTATTTATTTAATTCGTTATTTATTTATGTTATCTATTGTATTTTAGCACCAATATCAACTCTATTAGGATCATTATAAAGAAGCTTGCTTGTGATCCAAGGTTCGGGAGGTTGTGCACCATCTTGGGTTCCCGTCTCACTGTGATTTTGCGTATTCGCTTGCACCAGAGTTCATCTATCATGCCTAACCATCACCCTTAAAATGGCTTCCTGTTACTAGCCCTTAGCGATTTCAACTCCCTTTGTGAGACTGCACGCAACACTTAATGAATGTTAAAGGGCCAACAATGGAGATTTCAGAAGTTCTCTTGGATCTTGGATGCTAGAGTACGGTAATATTTTCCATGCTTATGGTAAAGTACATATTGTATTGCTAAAGTCTGATTAACCTTTCACAAGAATTCTTCTTGGTTTACATGATCAACATGATGGATTTCTAATCCTAAGCGTAAGTTCCCGTTTTTCAAACTTCCACTTATGTACTTTGTTTCATTGAATTGTTTTTTACTTGAGGACAAGCAAAGATTCAAGTCTGGGGGTGTGATGAGTGTCTATTTTGACCCTTTTTTATTATTTTTTTACTTGTCTTATTGAGTCTAGAAGTTAGGTTTTATATTCTATTGATCCGTTTTAGTGTCTTTTCATGTTTTCACTTCTTTGGAGCTAAAATGTGCAAAATTGAGCAACTTTGGATGTTTTTACACATCATTGGATTTTGGAGACATCCTGGATCGATCGATCCTAAAGAGGATCGACCAAGCATGACAAGGATCAACCGATCTCGAAGCAGATCAGTCAGTTAAAGGAATCTATGAGGTGACACGGATTAGAGGAAGAAGATAGATCGATCCAAGTAGGATTGATCGATCCCAGTCATGAATATTCTCTAAATCACACATTAACTCCGAGTTTTGACCTAGAAGACACCCTATAAATAATGTTCATTTCCTGAGCGGCTAGAAAGGGGCCAGACACGAATTTTACTGTTATTCTGCCATTTTTATTTCTCATTTCAGATCTGTAATTTTTACATTGGTTTTTCTCAGATTTAAAGTATTTTCATTGCATTTTCAAGATCTAGATTCTCTCTTCATCTCTTTCTTTGCATTTTCAACCATACAACATCATGATCTATCAACCAATTACCATGGTTGAGTAGATCTATATGTTGAGAGATGAGATTTATTCAAAGGGATTTAATGTTTAATTAGGTTATTGTTATAGTTAATAGATCTCTACTTCTATGAATCAAATGCTTTTGTTAGGTTGGCGAATCTATCAAATGATTCATAGGATTTTATAGTATAGCTAGCGTTGGCTATTCTACCCAGAATCTATAGTTTGTAAGCAAGCTTTTGAGCTTGGAGATAAGAGTGGTGATCATATCTTCCAGACTAGACTGCAAGACAAAGTTCTACTCATTGATAGATTGCTAGAGGATGATGTTTTTGTGATGGAGACAAAGATTGCTGAGCAGAATTGCAGAAAAAGTGCAGATATCCGAGTTGTGCCTTCGTGTCGTTCGACACCACCAACTCGTGTCGTTCAACACCACCAACTCGTGTCGGTCGACACACTCCACCAGTTGATCCAAAAATTTTTAAAACTTCTGCTTTTAAGGATGATATTAATGATACAAGTCTGAGAGCTGTTGCCAAACAGAAACCTCCAGATCTCATATATCATTCATCATGGGAAAAGCAAAGGTATACACTTTCTAAGCCCAAATCATCTAAGATCATCAATAAGATTTTTCAAGATACAAAAACTGTTTTGCAGTTAACCAAGCCACGAGATTCTCGTATAGTGCTTGTTTCTTCTTTTGATGATTTTGTAGGGAAAAGAAGTAGCCCAGCCAGACCAATGTCCCGCCCAGTTGATGTTCCTCATTACCTTGGTCGTACTCACGCACCGCCTGCTTATACTCCACCATGGATGAAGCGACTATTCTCTGCGAGACATCCATTGCGACTTACTCATCCACCAGATGCCCCTGCTTCAGCCAAGTCAAGCTAATAACTTTCAAAATAAGCGCTTAGTGGGAGGCAACCCACTTGTAAGTTTTTCTTTTTCTTTTCACTTTGAGTCATTTTTTATTCTTACTTTTGAGTCAGTTTTTCTTTTGATTTTCATTGGATCTTGTTTTAAGTTGTTATGTTATCACATTCTGGTGTTATTTGACATGATTTGGAGCTCTTAATCAGGATTCATTGTCAGAAAATGGAATGAATGGTGTGAAACTTCATTGCACGACCTTCGCTCTCATGTCGACCGACACACATATTCTGTGTGGATCGATACGCACCAACATAAGGTCACGATTTTTAAACATAACTTTTCACTCATCTATCCATTTTTATTTATTTTTCTCACCTTCCTTAAGCTTAATTACACTGGTCTATTTATTCTTTTGAGAGCCAGTCCTAATTTTTCTTTTGTTTTTCAAAATTTTGTTTTATTGAGTCAAAACCAAGTTAGAAACTATGAACTGTCTCTTGGTCTATTGTCTTGCTATGTTTTCTCGTGACCATTGTTGCATAACTAATTCAGATTCAACTAATGGAAAAGCCCCAAGTCTGACCGGTTAACTTGAGATCCCCATACTTACAACAAATGCCCGCTATAGCCTGAGCTAATTTCTGTCAGTTCCTTTTACCTCATTGATGTGATTGGTGTCTAAGAGCTTGACTTTTCATTCATAGCTGACCTGATAAAACTAAAGTAAGTTATGATGTCTAGTCTCCCCAAAGAAAATAAAAAAAGTGTATTACAATAAAACCTGTATGGTTAAGTTTATAATGACAAAGTGATTCTCTAAGGTAAAGAAGGTAGGAGGAATCCATACTGTAATAACTTGCTTCTTAAGGAGATGATGAAAGTAGGGATTGCTGTGAGGGTAGGAGCGATCCCGTGACCCATTATTCACTTCTAATAGCCTACCTTCATAGATAAAAGAAAATAAAATCCAAAATAACAAAGGATTTATGTGTGGGGGAAACAAAAACACTATTATTGTTGTGAGGTTTGTCTTGTTATGGTATAGGATGACAGCTGAGTCTACAAGGTTCTTAGTATTGAGATCAGATTTGAGACCCAGCGATGAATGGCTTACTAAAGGGATATGTTGTTAAGTTGTGGTGGGAATTAAGAATACTGTGAGTGACTACAGTGAATGTACATGGTGGTTAGTCTCTGAATTGTTCTTGTACCATGTGGATTACATGATGACCGGTAAGCACAGTGTTCTAAAGAGTAGGTGAGTTTCGCGATTTTCAAACTTTTTCCTTGATTCAGTTTTCTGTTTGCTTGAGGGCAAGCAAAAGCTAAGTCTGGGGGAGTTGATATATCATGGTTTTTATGGTTTTTAGCCATGATATAAGTATTTGTTTTAGAGTCTTTCTGTTATTATTTGAGTCTTATTAGGTACAAATGTGAGATGGACCTTGTTGATGCATTATGGAGCAATTCTAGAGCATTGTAGCTGAAGAGTTGGAAAGTTACTGTTCATCAAGTTATTGTTCATCAAATCACTGTTCTTCATTACTGTTCATGTCGACTGACACACATGAACAGTGTCAATCGACATGGTACTATTCACGCCGATTTGCCCTACAAGTTTTCTTTATTTGCAATTAGTCAAATTTCATGTTTTAACATATATATAGTATTTTTAGGTCATTGTTTAGACCTATGCTTTATTTTCTACAACCACCTATTCAGAGATATTTTTGGAGAAGAATTCTAAACTATTTCTCCTCTTGATTTATTTTATTATTTTTTTCTATTCATGATGTTTGTTTCATTTAACATGTTTGAGTAGTTTACTTGTTAGATTTAGGGTTTTCAAGGGTTTATGATGAATTGTTGAATTGGGCATAAAACATATGAGGATATTCATAATGTTTTTCATCTAGATTTGAATTTATACTAGTTCTAAGCTAGCCGCCAGAATCTAAAATCATAGGAATGTTAGTAGGCACGAGAGTGCTATTGATATCTTGAACTAATCAGAGATGACCAAACTGCCTTTTCGCAGCGAGAGTTGGTTTACGAATTTTGTGAACATATCATATTTGTTATTCATGCAGACTTCATTCATTAGGACTTGCAAAAAGTTTGGTTTTCTATTGTTTAAAGGATAGATGTCGTCGCAACGAGAGTTGGATAGATTATGAGTTTAAGAACCGAACAAACAACTGCATCCTATATTGAACCGCCCAGTTTACAATTTAAAGTTATTCCCTAATTGATGTCCCTAGGTCTAGTTTCTTGTCATATTGAATCTACATCCTTATTTCATTGTTTTCATCTTGTTTTATTTAATTTATATTTATTGATTTACCTTAATTCAAAACTGATAATCTATTGTGTGAACTAGAGTGTATGTGGAATTCGATCCTTAAGTATTACAGTAATCTCTTAATTTGAAAGAGTAACTCTAAGGATTAATTTGAGCATATCATATTTGTACAAAACCCAAAAATAAACATCATAATACTTTGGCAAGAAAAGTGAAAGTAAAATCTGACATTATTGTTTACAGAAAATACTACAACGAAAGAAAATTACCGTTTCCTCACAAATAACTTAGCTAACTGTTTCTCAGGATCCACGAGTGTATTGTTTTGTTTCCACATATAGAAGAATTTCACTCAGATGCACCAACCGCTTTTCGAAGGCTTGAGATCCTTAAGGCAGATAAAACCAATTAAATGAGCCATTTTTATATGATTTTTTTGTGATGAGTCAGTTGATATTATGTTAAAATTGGTAGGGTTAAAACTGATTTATAGAGTTAGAATTAGGGTTTGAGAAATCGGGCGTTTAAGATTATCCTAGAAAATATCTTATTCGAATAACATGAAATATTTGTGATGTGATTTCCTAAATCTAAGAGGTTGAGGTTTGATTTTAATTAATTCTTAAAGTTCTGCGAATATTCGATATTATTTGAATAAAGTATTCAATTTAAACGCTTTAATGTATTGGGCCAGTTTAATGCATTGGGCTAATTTAATCGCTTCAAGTAAACAAACAGGATCCAAAAATATTGAACCGGGGCGGTAATTGAAAAAGCAGAGGATCCGCGTCCCTTCATCCGGATTGGACATAAAATGCGACTTAGATCGGCTTGCATCGTACACCAAATTCGCGAAAATGCCCTAACATTATATTTTTAATTTTTAAAAAACTAAAAACCAGTGGCATAAGCTGTAATTTTTGTAAATATTCTTATATGGCTTATAATTATTTCTACTCCTTCTCTTCAATTAATTTTTAAAAGTGGCAAAACAGAGTATTCGATCAAAACCTTTTTGATTGATAAACTGAGAAACAGAGTTGCTCCCTTTATATAGAAGGAGACTTGTTACAAAGAACAAAATAAACGAGATTAATTCCTACAAACCAGCACAAGTGTACGACTAGGCCACTAAACTTATTCAGCTGATCGTGATGCTAAAAACTCAGAAACGTCTTTGTCGTTAAAGACTTATTCAACTTTGATCAAATCTAACATTCCTTCCCCCAAGCTAAATGTCCTCGGCATTATAGCTTGTTCTGAAACTCTTGAACTCCAAGTAATCTTCTCATCCTTTGAAACGTCTCCAACTTTCACGGTTTTGTCATAACATCTGCAATTTGATCTCTTGTTCCACAGTGGACCAGACTCACTTCTTCTTCTTTCACCAAATCACGAAGGAAATGGAACCTAAGCTTGATGTGTTTTGTTCTTCCATGAAAAACTGGGTTCCTTGAGAGTTTGATTGAGGAACTGTTGTCACAAAGAATCATCATGCACTTCTCTTCAGTTTGCTCAATGCTGTTTAGTACCTTCTTCATCCATAGACCCAGCGTTGCACATACAGAGGCTGCCACATACTCTGCTTCTGTCGTGGATAAAGTGACCACTGGTTGCTTCTTTGAGCTCCAAGCAACTGCTGCATTACTCATAAGAAAGACATATCCAGATGTACTTTTACTAGTGTCTATATCGCCTGCAAAATCACTGTCCGTGTATACTTTAAGACTGCCTTCCCCATCATCCTTGTACAGTAAACCCATCTTCAAAGTCCCTTTGATGTATCTCAGAACCCGTCTGACAGCAATGAGATGTGCTTCCTTCGGTTGCACCATAAATCTGCTCAAAAAACAAACTGCAAACATGATATCTGGTCTTGTGGCTGTAAGGTACATCAAGCTTCCAATTAATTGCTTGTACAACTAAGCATCTGCATTCTCCCCGTCCATGTCTTTAGATAGCTTTGTTCCAGGCACCATAGGATTGTTAACTGGATTGCAATCATCCATCCCAAAACGAACGAGCATTTCTGCAGCATATTTCTTTTGACACAGGAAAATACCTTTCTCACTTTGCTCTACTTCCACTCCTAGAAAGTAACACATCTTCCCCAGATCTGTCATCTCGAATTCTTGCTTCATTGAGGCTTTGAATTCTTCACACATGCTTGAGTCATTTCCCGTGAAGATCAGATCATCGACGTAAACACTTACAATAAGAGTTTTTCCTCCTGCTTCACTCTTTACAAACAAAGTATGCTCGTGTTCACACTTGTTGAAACCTTCTTTCTCAAAGTATTCTTCTAATCTGCTGTACCAAGCTCTTGGAGCTTGTTTAAGCCCATAGAGTGCCTTGTTCAGCTTATAAACCTTTTGTTCTTCTCCTCTTTTAACATATCCTTCTGGCTGTTCCACAAACACAGTTTCCTCTAAAATCCCATGAAGAAAAGCACTTTTGACGTCAAGTTGGTACACACTCCACTTTCTTTTAGCAGCTTCAGCCAATAGCATTCGGATAGTATCCCACCGTGCTACCGGTGCAAAGACCTCGCCATAATCAACTCCGTGTATTTGTGAGTATCCCTTTGCCACCAGCCTGGCTTTGAACTTGTTAACTTCACCTCTTTCATTGATCTTTGTTTTGTAAACCCACTTAACACCAATTTTCTTCATACCTTCCGGTTAGTCAACCACTTTATGTTTCATTCTTCTCTATTGATTCAAGTTCTGCTTCCATTGCTTCTCTCCATTTCTTCTCTCCAACGGCTTCCCAATATGTGAGTGGATCATCTTGTGCAGCATACAGAGCAAAGCATTGCAGCTCCTCTTCTTCATCAACTTCATCTCCACTAATATAATCTTGCAAGTATCTGGGTGGAGCTCTCTGTCTTGTTTGAGCTGTTTGTTGCTTTCTCGGCTCACTTTGCTCCTCAGCGGCTGTGCTTATCTCAAAATTGTTTGTTGGCACTTCTGTATTACCTGCAGCTCCCTCTACTGGTTTTACCTCCACGTCTTCCTCATTGATGTTTATTACATCACTTGTTTCTTCATCATGACTTCTTCCACTTCTCATTGATGCTAACAATGACTTGATTTGTTGTGGGATCATACATCTTGTAAGCCTTGGAGCTTTCACTTATACCAAGAAAAACACACTTATGCCCTCTATCATCTAGCTTCACACGTTTTTGGCTTGGAACATGAGCAAATCCCACACAACCAAATACCTTTAGGTGTTCAATGTTAGGCTTGTCTCCGGTCCAGCACTCTTGCGGAGTCATCTCTTTCACTGCAGAAGTGGGACATCGGTTTAAGATATGATTTGTCCAGCTGACTGCTTCTCCCCAAAAATGTTTTGGCATTCCCTTCTCCATAAGCAGACACCGTACCATGTTCATAATGGTTCTGTTTTTCCGTTCCGCCACACCGTTTTGCTGTGGAGTGAAAGCAGCCGTGATTTGTCTTCTTATTCCATGGGATGAACATAACTCATTAAATTCTTTGGAGGTAAATTCTCCCCCACGATCACTTCTCATTCCTCCTATCTTCATCTTTGTTTCATTCTCCACCATTACTTTGAAACTTTTGAAGAATGAAAAAGCTTCGTCTTTTGTTTTGAGAAGGTATACCCAAGTCTTTCTGCTCCAGTCATCAGTGAGAGTGAGAATATACCTTTTTCCTCCTGAGGTATTTGGCGTGATTGGTCCACATAGGTCTGTATCTATCAGCTGCAACTTCTCAGTAGCTCTCCAGTTTGCATGCTTCGGGAATGTTTCTCTGTGTTGCTTCCCTTTGGTGCACACTTCGCATAGACCTTCTGTTTTCTCAATCTCAGGGAGCCCCACCACCATTTTCTTCATTGATAAGATTTGTAGACTCTGGTAGTTTAAGTGACCAAACCGTTTATGCCACAGGTTTGAATCACTTTCAACTACTTGCAGGCATGATTCTGGTGAGGTTTCAGCTAGTAAAACAAACATCTTGTTTGATGTCATCTTTGTTTGAATGATTAGTCCCCACTCATCATGATACACTTTGCAGCTTCCATCTTTGATTAAAATTGCTAGCTTCCTCTCTTGCAATTGTCCTAAGCTTAGGAGACTTGTCGTCAGCTCTGGAACATAGTACACATTTGGAATAATGTGACTTCTTTCATTTAGGACAAGCTTGATACTCCCTTGACCTTGTACCCTCATCCTCATGTTATTCCCCAATTTCACCGTGTGCATCATTCTCTCATCCAGATCTGTGAACCAGCTTCGATCTCCAGTCATGTGGTTTGAGCAACCTGAGTCTAAGAACCATACACGATCTCTTTCTGACCCTTTCTCTTCAACAAACGCCATGAGTAACATTTCTTCCTTCTCATCTAGTTCTGGATAATTTGCTTTGCTGTCCCAAGTAGGACATTCTGATTGGTAATGTCCTAACTTGTGACATTTGAAACATTCTACTGTAGCTCGACTGTTTCTTCCTCGGCCACGTCCTCTGTAGCCTCCTCTCCCAAATCCTTTTCCTCTGGTTTCGTACGAAACCTTAGTACTTGTTCCTCTTCTACATCTCCTTTCATACGTTGCTCTTGAACCAACAAGCTACTTTGAAGTTCATCTAATGTCATGGTGTCCAGATTATTTGATTCTTCAATGGAACACACAACATAGTTGAACCTCATTGTTAAAGATCTCAAAATCTTCTCAGAGATTGTATTTTCTTTAAGTGTGTCTCCATAAACTCTCATCTTCTTCGCAATTGTAAGCGTTCTTGCAAAGAAGCCATTTACGGTCTCTCCTTCCTTCATCTGCAACATTTCGTACTCCTTACGCAATGCCTGAAGTTGTGCTCTCCTCACTTTAGTTGAGCCTTGAAATTTCTGTTTCATGCTTTCCCAGATTTGTTTGCTCGTCTCAGTATTAAGAATCGTGTCAAGAATCTCTCTATCAATGGATTGATACAGAAAATTCTTGAGTTTTAGATCTCTTAATGTTTGTTCATCGATCACCTTCTGCTGCTCATCGGTAGGAATGACCCCTTCACGCCTACTGATCCCATTCTCTATGAGATCCCAATACTCCTTCAAACGAATGAAATTCTCCATCAACCGAGCCCAATGATCATAATAACCATCGAACCTTGGAATAGCCGGAGCAACAAAACCTTTTGCGCTACTGCTATCTCCCATTTTGATCTCACGTTCTTCTCTCTTCTCTCAGCAACTTTAGTCTCTCTCTCTTTTGTGATAAAAGCTCTGATACCAATTCTTAAAAGTGGCAAAACAGAGTATTCGATCAAAGCCTTTTTGATTGATAAACTGAGAAACAGAGTTGCTCCCTTTATATAGAAGGAGACTTGTTACAAAGAACGAAATAAACGAGATTGATTCCTACAAACCAGCACAAGTGTACGACTTGGCCACTAAACTTATTCAGCTGATCGTGATGCTAAAAACTCGGAAACGTCTTCGTCGTTGAAGACTTATTCAACTTTGATCAAATCTAACATTAATAGTATAGATTATACATGTTATCTGATGAGTCATGATTTTAAGATTTTATATCTTTGATTTCATATGTTTTATTGTCTTTATTTAGTCTAGGACGAGAATTTGTGTCCTTTTGGTCATTTTAAGTGTCTCGACAAGTTTATATTTCATTGGAGTTTAAATGGATGAAATGGAACAGCTTTTGACGTTTATACACTTCAAAGAATTCATGAAGATGTTTTGGGATTGACCGATCCAAAGGAGGATCGACAAGACTAAAGAATTAATGAAGTTGTGTGTTTTGAAGAAGGAAATCGATCGATCAAAACATAATCAATCGATCATGATCGCGGATATTCTCTAAATTTACTTGTTGGGTAGATCTACTTGTTGGGAGATTTGTTGATTTGGAGAATATCCGCGGATCATGATCGATTGATTATAGTCGAAGAACTCTTCGACTGATCGCGGATATTCTCAAACATAATCTTTGTGTTTTCATCTCTTTCTGTGCAATCCAATAGTTTTTCTACTATAATTTATCAGTCCTTTGACATGGTTGGGTATATCTACTTGTTGGGAGAAGGGATGTATTCAAGGTGATTTTAATGGTTAAATATGATGTTGTGATGTGATATTTTATGCATCAGGTTTTACCTAACCAATGGTTCCCGCAAATGCATGGTTGTGTGCAGTAGTATGATGGTGGGATCGATCCACAGAGAGTAAAGAGCATTATAGATCTTATAGACTAAACAAAGCTAGGACGAAAATATGAAAGGTTATCACTAAAAATCAAATCCAAATAAAATCCGAATAAAACTAAATAAGGAAATAAAAATAAATTTAAAATAAATGTTGGGATTTGGGAAATCGCAGAGATTTAAATAAATAAAAACGATATCTAACGGGATTAGCAATTAAATGATCTAGATCTAGACCACAAACATTGTACCAAAATAAATTTTTTTATTAAAAGCAAATATTATTCTACCATAAATCTGCTAGGACCCTATGATAGCATATTTTGAGCAAGTTTGATAGAGTTCACTTGTAAATCCAGTTTCAACTCTTGGAAATCTGGAAATCAAGCCTCCAAACTAGAGATTCCGGGTAGAATACTCAACACTAACTGTACTATAAAACCCTATGAATCATTTGATAGATTCGTCAACCTAACAAAACATTTGTTTCATAGAAGTAGAGATCTATTAACCATAATTCTAATCTATAACAACAACATAATTAAACATTAAATCACTTTGAATAAATCTCATCTCCCAACATGCAGATCTACTCAACCATGGTAATGGGTTGATAGATCATGATGTTGTATGGTTGAAAATGCAAAGATAGAGATGAAGACATAATGTAGATCTTAAAAATGCAATGAAAAATACTTTAGATCTGAGAAAAATCAATGTAAAAGTTTACAGATCTGAAATGAAAATGAAAATGACAGAGTAAAAGTAAAAATCGTGTCTAGGTCTCTCTGGCCACTCAGGAAATGATATATATTTATAGGGAGTCTTCTCGGTTAAAACTTGGAGTTAATGCGCGATTTGGAGAATATTTGTGATCCGGATTGATCGATCCGCGAGGATCGATCGATCTCCTTTCTTTCATCCGTGCCACCTCATAGATTCCTTTTACTGATCGATCTGCTTCAGGATCGATTGATCCTCTTCATGCTTGATCAATCCTATTCAGGATCAATCGATCCAGGATGTCTCCAAAATCCAATGATGTGTAAAAACGTCCAAAATTGCTCCATTTTGTCCATTTTAGCTCCAAGGAAGTGAAAACCTGAGAAGACACTAAAACCGGCAAGAAGAACACAAAACCTAACTTCTAGACTCAATAAAACAAGTAAAAACAATAGTAAGAACGGGTCAAAATAGACATTCATCACACCTCCAGACTTGAATCCTTGCTTGTCCTCAAGTAAGCAACAAGACAATGAAACAAAGTACAAAAGTGGAAGTTTGAAAAACGGAAACTTACGCTTAGCTTTAGAAATCCATCATGTTGATCATGTAAACCAAAAAGAAACCTTGTGAAAGGTTAATAAAACTTTAGCATAAGCATAGCAAACATTACCATACTTTAGCATCCGAGGTCCAAGGGAACTTCTGAAATCTCCATTGTTGGCCCTTAAACATAAATTAAGTGTTGCGTGCAGTCTCACAAAGGGAGTCAAAATCGCAAAGGGCTAGTAACGGGGGGGGGGGGCATTTTAAGGGTGATGGTTAGGCATGATAGATGAACTCCGGTGCAAGCCAATGCGCAAAATCACAGTGAGACGGAAACCAAAGATGGTGCACAACCTCCTGAACCTTGGATCCCAAGTAAGCTTCTATATAATGATCCTAATAGAGTTGCTATTCTTTCCCTTCTCTTTCTTTTCGTTTTTTTTTTTTTTTTTTTTTGCAATGGAGAGTCTCGAGATGAGACGGGATCGATCAAGATAGGATCGGTCGATCCCAGAGCATTTTTTTCCAAGAAGGGGAAGTTGGAACCAGTTCTAACCATGTACATCAATCTTACTAAAAACTGCACCAATAGTCAACTCAAACTAATATAGATAAAGTACTGATATTAGAAAGCTTATTCATAAATCTTTAGATCATTTGGTTGTACCTGCTCCCATACTCCGTAGTTTTTTCACTTGGTTGCACATGCTCCTAATGTTGCGAAAGATGGCTGGGGTCTGAATGAAAAAGGGTGTAAGGGTGTGGAACCAAGCTAAAAATAAGCTTGGCCATCTGGAGCTCCAATAAGAATGGGGTGAACTCCAGATGTATATGATCCTTTTGCGATATCGAGCCCCTAAGTGAGAAGATTAGTCCAAGTTAAAAGTCCAAGTAGACAGAGCCAATGCTGGATCATTCAGATTTCCAAGGGATAGGTCGCTTCGGGTAAAGTTGATCCACTGTTGGTGTTTCCAATCTTCTTGAACTAAGTCCAATAGATGTTAACATAAAATGGAAACCAAGAAAATTGTAAAATCTCATGTTTTGACTCAATAAAATGATTCAAGAAAAATAAAAAAGTTTTATTTTTGAAAAGTTTGAAATTTTTTTGGGACAAGTAAACAAAAGAAGACACAGTGTTAGTAACATATGAAAGCTGTCATCCCTTCCCCCAGACTTAAATCACTGCATCCCGCCGTGATATAAAATCAAAGAAAAAGGGTGATGCGAAACAACACTGCAGATAATGAATTGTGAACAAGAAAGCAAACCATAAACCGTGGAAGGAGTTTTACGACCAAAATGGAGCATTGGTCTATACATCGAACCAGTTTTCAGCTTTTCTCATCTCGGGGATCGATCGATATAGGATCGGTCGATCCCAGCGTACTGAAACTTCTTGAAATTCGCATCTTCTGCGTTTTGCACCTGTTTTCAGTCAGCTCAACACAAAAACATCATCATATCTTATTTTGAAAAATAAATAAATAAAATAAAATAACTGAAGGGAAATAAAATAAAATAAAATAGTTTTATTAATTCAAAAGAAAAAGTAAATTAAAAGAACATGTTGGGTTACCTCCCAACTAGCGCTTGTTTTTGCAAGGTCACTAGCTTGATGATGAGTGTCTATTTTGACCCATTTTTATTATTCTTTTACTTGTCTTTTTGAGTCTAGAAGTAAGGTTTTGTGTTCTTTTAGTCGGTTTTAGTGTCTTTTCAGGTTTTTACTTCCTTGGAGCTAAAATGTGCAAAATGGAGCAAGTTTGGACGTTTTTACACATCATTGGATTTTGGAGACACCCTGAATTGATCGATCCTGCAGAGGATCGACCAAGCATGACGAGGATCAACCAAGCATGACGAGGATCGACCGATCCCGAAGCAGATTGGTTAGTCAAAGGAATCTATGAGGTGGCACGGATCAGAGGAAGAAGATCTATCGATCGAAGTAGGACCGATCAATCCCAGTCACGAATATTCTCCAAATCGTACATTAACTCTGAGTTTTGACCTAGAAGACACTCTATAAATAAAGCTCCTTTCCTGAGCGGCCAGAGAGACCGAGACACGAAATTTACTGTTACTCTGCCATATTTATTTCTCATTTCAGATCTATAATTTTTACATTGCTTTTTCTCAGATCTATAAATTTTTCATTGCCTTTTCAAGATCTACAATCTGTTTTCATCTCTTTATTTGTGTTTTAAACCATACAACATAATGATCTATCAACCAATTGCCATGGTTGAGTAGATCTATATGTTGGGAGATGAAATTTATTCAAAGGGATTTAATGTTTAATTAGGTTATTGTTATAAATTAGAATTATGGTTAATAGATACCTACTTCTATGAATCAAATGCTTTTGTTAGGTTAATGAATCTATCAAATGATTCATAGGGTTTTATAGTACAGCTAACATTGGCTATTCTACCCGGAATCTGTAGTTTGTAGGCTTGATTTCCAGATTTCCAAGAGTTGAAGCTGGATCTACAAGTGAACTCTATCCAACTAGTTCGAAATATGCTATCATATGGTCCTAGCGGATTTATGATAGAATAATATTTGTTTTTATTAAAAAGATTTATTTTTGTACAGTGTTTGTGTTCTAGATCTAGATTATGTAATTGCTAATCCGGTTAAATATCATTTTTGTTTATTTAAATTCCTGCGATTTTCTAGATCCCAACATTTGTTTTAAATTGATTTATTTCCTTATTTAAAAATTTTATTCAGATTTTATTTGGATTGATTTTTGTGACAACTTTCCATATTTGCATTCTAGTTTTGTGTAGATCTACGGATATATAGTGCTTTTTACTCTCTGTGGATCGATCCCACCATTATACTACCACGCACAACCGTGCACTTGCGGAGTTTAGATGTTGGGTAAAACCTGATGCATAAAACATCACATCACTTGACTTAGTTTTATTTCAATTAGGTTCTGGGTTTATTGGAGGAATGGTATCTTCCTCATCTGGTGGCTGGTTTTCTGTCCTCATCTTGGGTTTCGCAGTGACAGCCCTCATCATGTAGTCCAGATTTTCTTCAGTAGTTTCAAATTTTATTTCTGCTGGAGCTTCACCAACATTGCTTCCCGGAGTCATGTATATTGGATGAACAGCATCAATAGATTCCACATCTTTCATAATGAAAGCTTGACCATTTATGGTGGGGACTCTGTCGACGGTATTGACGTAGAAAGGTCATGGAGGTGTCTTTGAACCTAAGTTTAATCCCCCTCTTGCGGATGCTAATTGAGGCTCTGGTTGTTGCTAGAAAGGTTCTGCCAAGTATAACTCCTTTCCATTGTTCATCCAATGCACGGACAACAAAGTTTACTAGCGCATACTTCCTTTAAGCTTGACAGGAATGTTTAAGAGTTTCCCTACTGGTTTTCTTGATGTACCATCAGCCATCTCAATTTCCATGGTAATTGGTTTTATGGAGAGCAACCCTAACTTCTTAGCTCGGCTGAGTGACATCATGTTCACGCTGGCTCTATTCAGGATCAATCGATCTAGGATGTCTCCAAAATCCAATGATGTGTAAAAATGTTCAAAGTTGCTCAATTTTGTCCATATAGCTCCAAGGAAGTGAAAACCTAAAAAGACACTAAAACCGGCCAGAAGAACACAAAACCTAACTTCTAAACTCAATAAAACAAGTATAAATAATAGTAAAAATGGGTCAAAATAGACACTCATCATGTTGTTATATATTATGATTATGAATATTAGATTTCTATTTATGTGGTTTTGATGCTTTTGTTAGGTTGATCAAATGATTTCTTGTTTTTCTAAGAAAACTAATCATTGGTTAGATTATCCTGAATCAATATTT
The DNA here is from genome assembly GCA_963555745.1 of Cardamine flexuosa. NCBI lineage: Eukaryota > Viridiplantae > Streptophyta > Magnoliopsida > Brassicales > Brassicaceae > Cardamine > Cardamine flexuosa. Next base: position 13,326,931 of record OY743221.1, on the reverse strand, counting down.
TATAGGCTTGCAGGTTGTCAGCCGATGAAAGTCGAAGTTGGATCACCAAGTTAACTATATCAGACTTGTTAATAAATGCTAACATAGGATCCTAACGGATTTATCACTAAGATAATATTCGCATTTCAAAAGGTGGTTTATTTGTTTATAGTGTTCTAAGTTCTAGATCTATTTCATTGAACTGCTAGTCCGGTTAGATGTCCTATTAAATCTTAAATCTCTGAGATCTCTCCGATCCCAACATTTATTTTAATTGATTTTTATTTCTATTTTAATATTCGGATTTTCTGTGACATTTAATATTCGTCATTCTAGTTCTGCTTAGATCTATAGTGCACTATATTCCATGTGGATTTGATTCTAACATTATACTATCACGCACACCCGTGCACTTGCGGTTGTTGAATATATGGGTTAAAACCTGACTCACATCATTATCATATGCTAAATATGTACACTTTTTGTAGTGAAGAGACCACAAATTTAGATAACATCTGTTAAACGACGATATATAAAAAAAAATCCCAATGATTTAGGACTCGGTTTTGAGGTTCTTTATGCATCTCTTATTTATGATGCATGAAAAGAAAAAGTGTGATTGTGGAATCATGGCGAAGAGAGGATGATGATTTAGGACTTGGTTCTTGATTTTTGAGGTTCTTGATTTTTGAAATTCATCATCTTTAAAACTTGGTTAAATTAATTTAATAATTTCAGAATTATTGAGAATTATTTGATGATTTTTATGGTGAATTTGAGGATTTAAATCATGTTTTATCGGTGAATTAATTATAGTTGAAGTTTGTGATATTTGATTGATGGCTTATTTTATTAAGCTGAATTAATTAAATTAATATGAATTATTTAATTTAATTGAAATTGGATGATTTAAATCTGTGGGAATATTATTACCTTTTAAAAAAAAAGTGTTGTTGTTTCACGATGAATGGGTTATCTCGACAACTCCGTACTAACTTCCTTCTCTGTTGGTCTTAATTACTTGTGCCTCCTTGCTACAGGGAATCTCATGGTAGTAGCAGAGTAACAGGTTCAGGTAGAAGGTTTGTAATAAAGAGAGACTTGGAACGTATTAGAGGGTTTAATGAAGAAAATGAACGGTCCAGATAAGGAACACGTGTATGATGAGATGATTAACAACGTGTAAAAGTTTGTTGGAAGAGTTTATAGCCTGAAAGAGACATGAGGAAAAATCAACTTGGATCATTTGTGAATTTTTGTCATGTTCTTCTCTCTTTGTCATGTTCTTCGCTGTAATACGATTTCCTGGGTTAATTTCTCATTTTTTCTGGGAGTTTCTTACTGTAATTAGAACTTCTCAGGTGAGAATCAAATCCGTGTTTCTCGGAATATGGATTTGAATCGTTGTTAATTGAATGTGAGTTTTACGTTAACAAAGGTATCATAGCTGAGCCTTCTTTGGATGTCGATGATGGCTGAAATGAGATACCAATCTCAATTAAAGGAAGCAATGATTAACGGAACAGAATAATCAATTGGATCAAAGATTGATTTTGTTCTCTCGAAGACGCAGACGTCGAAAATGAGTATTGAGGAGCTAAACGAGAATACTATTGTGAGAACTCAGGCATTGGATAAGAGATTTTCATATTTGCTTGAAGCAATTCGATCGATCTCGGTCAATAACGCATCATTGCATGCAAATCAACAAGAAAGATCGACACCGGTTAACCCGATAACTTCTAATCTAGTTTTTGATACTCAAGATTCTCTTAGGAACAATCAGTACAATAATCAACAATCTTATGTTGGTTTGACAAGATAAGGGAAAGTAAATGTTCCTAGGTTCAATGGTGATAGAATTAAGGAGTGGTTATTCAAAATAGAGGAGTTCTTTTCAATTGATTTTACTCTAAATGAATCAAAAGTGAAGCTTGCTGCAATGTATTTTGATGGAAATGCTGCTTCTTGGCATCAATCAAGGCTTCAATCATGTTTTGTGGGAATTTGATTACTGTTTGGCTAGCTTACAAAGTTTTGCTTAAGAAAAAGTTTGAAGTTGTTTGTGATCCTATTACTAAATTGAAGCAATTGAAAGAAACTGAAGGAATTGTTGAGTATCATGAAAAATTTGAGCTGATCAAAACTAGAGTGAACCTCTCGGAAGAGTATTTGGTCAGTGTCTATTTGGATGGGTAGAGAATGGATACTCAAATGAATGTTAGGATGTTTCAGCCTCAATACATTGTACAGTGTTTTATGTTGGGAAGATTGTATTAGTGGGCTCATCCTAAAATGTTTTTGTCTAAAGAGGATGATGACAGAGAGGAGCCATATGAACGTCAAACAGAAAATCAGAATGTAGAGATCATGCCTCATATTTCTGTGAATATTGCAGTAGTTATGGCTAAGGTTTCAGTGGAAGATGGGAAGTGTGATTTATCAACTTCTATTGCAAAGGTGGAAACAGTTGATTCAATTTTAGAAGCAGATTTGATTTGTGTTGTTCAACCATTGGTGATAGAAATGATTAACGAGAAAGATTGTGAGAAGCTGTCTTTGGATTCTTTTGCTGAGTTTTATAAGGTTGATACATTGAGTGATATGATGTTGTTGAATGGAAATGATATTTTGTCCAGTGATGAAAATTTATTTCAACAGTTGGAATTGAAAAATATTGCAGAGAATTTAACTCAAGTTATTCAGCAAAGGATGTCAATTTCGAAACCAGAGTTTATTCAAGCCAAAGTGATGGTTACATATACCGATTCATTTTGTAAATATAAATGATTCTATGTTCTTGAGCAAACGTCTACAATTTTGGAGAAAATCAATGACAGTTATATTGTGGATTTGATTTGGATGGTGATGAGTCATTTATTTTACATGTTTTTACCTCCCTTTTCATATGTTTTTATTGATTCTATGATTAGGTTTTGTGTCTTTTTTGTTCTTGTAAGGTTTTTACAGGTTTACAAGTAATTGGAGAAAATCATGATGGTTTATGATGAATTTACGGATTTGAAGATGCAGAGCAAAGCAGAGGCTTCTTCAGAATTTTGACATTATTTGGAGGTCTTCCATATATCGGATGTCAATGAAATTTTATTTAGGTTTCATTTGGCACCAGTTTCGTGTCACTCTCATTCCTGGTTCAAGAGTTATGCATATTTTACTTAAGACAGGTCCATCTGGTGACAAACGAAGCAGTTGCAGGAATGGACTCTGGGATCGACCGATCCAAACAGGATCGATCGATCCCGATCCCGATCCCTATATTCTTCAAATCAAGCATTTACTCCAAGTTTAACCTAATGAATCCTTATAAATAAGAGGAGTTCGTCTCAGACATGACCAGAGGTCGTCAGAGCCCAGATCTGAGTGTTTTTCCTTTGTTTCTTTTGAGATTTTTATATGTAAACTTTTCTCTTTGATTATTGGATATTTGTTACTATATTCTTCATCTCTTTATGTGCAATCCATGAATTCTTATACTATGATCTCTCTCTGTCTCTTGCCATGGCTGAATAGATATACTTGTTGGGAGAAGAGATATATTCAAGGGGATTTTAATGTTTAATTAGGATGTTGTTATAGATTAGGATTATGAATATTAGATCTCAATTTTTATGAAACTAATGATTTTTTTAGGTTGACGAATCTATCAAATGATCACTAGGGGTTATAATACAGCTAGAGTTGTTTGGTCTTTCCTAAATCTATAGTTTATAGGCTTGAGATTGTCAGCCGACGAGAGTCGAAGTTGGATCTACAGGTGAACAATATCAGACCTGTTAATAAATGCTGGCATAAGTTCCTAGCGGATCTATGACCAAGATGATATTCTCATGCGAGACGTGGTTTATTTTTCTATAGTGTTCTGAGTTCTAGATTTAGATCATTGAACTGCTAATCCGGTTAGATTCCTTTTAGTTACTAAATCCCCGAGATTTCCCTAATCCCAGTTAATTATTTTTATTTCTATTTTATTATTCCGATTTCTTTATGACAACCATTTTTATTCTTCATTCTAGCTATGTTTAGATCTATAAGATATATAGTGCACTTTATTCCATGTGGATTCGATCCCACCACTATACTGTTGCGCACAACTGTGCACTCGCGGAGTCTATTGGTTTGGGTACAACTTGATACCACATCAGATGGCTTGCAATTTAGTGATGTTTTCAAGGTATGGAAAGGAGTTGGGAGTCATGAGAAGCCAACAGTTCTCAATATCAATCATGTTGATTTTCAAATGTTTGAAGGATCGTTTCTTAGAGACCTCATTTTACATCATCAGAGGAAGAAGGGAAAGGTCTCAAAGTCTTCGAACTTTAAATTGAAACAAGCAAACAAAGACATAGAGCTACATCACAATCAGGTTTTCTATGTCTCAAATTCTTGCATTGACATGCCGTTTGTTAATCATGAGGAAAAGCTACATGATCACATTGGAGAGGGGTTTAAAAGCTGGAGCAGAAGAATGACATTGTGTGAACCCGTTAGACCTGACTCACTAGAGATTCTCAGAGGTATAAATTTACAATGGAAGATGCAGAACCTGAAGTATCCTAAATCCTGGAAAATTAAGTTTAAAACAGGAATTTGATTGGCTACAAATGGAATAAGGAAAACTTGATGTTCCAAAATGGTTTTGGAAATCACTTGATCTTCACAATGGTTGATGATGGTACAAGTATATGAGCAATGTCGCAGTTATACTTCATACATTGGATTGGAGGAATGAAACATAAGATAAGAAGCAGAAGAAGAGGCGAAATGGGAGAACCTTCTCGGAAGTCAACAAATATCCAACATTCAAATCTTGAGGTCAAGATTTTTCTAAGGAGGGAGATTTGTTACAGGGAATCTCATGGTAGTAGCAGAGTAACAGGTTCAGGTGGAAGATTTGTAATAAAGAGAGACTTGGAGCGTATTAGAGGGTTTAATGAAGAAAATGAACAGCCCAGATAAGGAACACATGTACGGAGAGATGATTAACAACGGGTAAAAGTTTGTTGGAAGAATTTATAGCCTGAAAGAGACGCGGGGAAATATCATCTTGGATCATTTGTGATTTTTTTGTAATCTTCTTCTCTCTTAGTCGTGTTCTTCGCTGTAATACAATTTGTTGGCTTAATTTCTCATTGTTTATGGGAGTTTCTTACTGTAATTGGAACTACTGGGGTGAGAATTAAATCCGTGTTTCTCGGAATATGGATTTGAATCATTGTTAATTGAATTTGAGTTTTACGTTAAAACTCCTTCCAAGCTAAATGTTCAATAATTGTCCCATTTCATGGAAAAAATGTTTGTTGCCTTCAAATTGCTTTTTATTCCTAACTTTCAACAAAAAACCATAGTTTCTTTTTTGGTAAAATTTTTATTTTTTTGGTGAAAACAAAAACCATAGTTTATAAGGGAAACAATTGGAAGTACCATGATCTTATTATATAAATTTGGGTTGCACTTACCAAAAGCCAACACATGTGCCACTAATCATTCAGATCTTGCCACGTCAAATAAAGAAATTAAATTATTAAAAAAAATACAGAAGCAAACATAAAGAAAAAAAGAACCAAGAATTTGTTAATTTTCTAATCAGTAGTTAAAACAAAAATATAATTTTAAAACATATACAAAAACAAAACTAAAAGAAATAATTTTAAAAGAAAAAAAGGAAACTAAGAATTTGTTAGTTTATCTAATCAATAATTAAAACTAAATAATAATTTTAAAACAAATCCAAAAACGAAAATAAAACTAAATAAAATATAGAAATAACTTTAAAAGAAAAAAAAATAAACCAAGAATTTGTTAATTTATCTAATCAATAATTAAAGTGAAATACCTTAAAATACCACACTTTTATGTTTTCTTGCCAAAACTACAACCATTAATTTAACATTCCAAAAATACCACTAAAATTTTTAGTTTCCAAAAATACCACAAACACAAAAATTGACTTTATAAAGTTTATAATTAAATTTTTTGAATTTGGGTTCACAAATTTAGATTTAGGTTATAAGTTTTATGGGTTAGGGTTTAGGACCGTAAATCCTAAATCCTAAAAATATTTACATAGTTAAAGAAATTTGTGGTCATTTTGTGGTATAGATAGAAGTTTTTAAATTTGTGGTATTTGTGGAAGAAAAACATAATTTAGTGATATTTATAGAGAATTGCCCATTATTAAAATTAAAAAATTATTTTAAAACAAATCTAAAAACGAAACTAAAACACAGAAATAGTTTTAAAAGAAAAAAAGAAACCAAGATTTTTTTAATTTATCTAATCAATAATTAAAACTAAAAGGAAAAAAACAAGAATTTATAAATTTATTAGGATTCTTTCAGGTTTTTGTCGGGTCTGATTCGGTTTGTTTTTTATTTCTGATGTTTTAAAAATATATATCTCACATGGTGATAAAAAAAATGACAAGATAGAGCCAAAGTAATTGATATGGCATATATTTTAAATATATTAATAATAAAATTATAAGGGAATCTTGAGGTTTATGTCATAGATCCATAACCAGATTTTGGGTTTGCATTTTGTAGTTGGGTTTTCAGCCCATGCCCTTTGTTGATGGCAAAGGTAATGCAATTTGTTAATTTTACCCTTCGCGTTTCAGAGATAGACAAAGTTAGGTGGATAAAAAGTGATGTACATGTTTTGTCCATCATAATATTCCAAATTTATATTTGGTAGGTAAGGTCTTTATCTTATCTGAATTTTGAAATTCAAATTTGTTTGAAAATATGTGGATAATATTTGGTAGACAAAAATTTATGGACAAAAAATAGATGAATAATCTATGGTGGACAAAATTTGATGGACTATTTATAATGATAAACATTGATAGACAAACTTAGGTAGACAAAAAGTGATGTACATGTTTTGTCTATCATAATATTCCAAATTTAGATTTGGTAGATGAGGTGTTTATCTTTTTTGGAACTTGAAATTTAAAATTATTTAAAAATGTATGGACAATATTTGTTAGACAAAAGTTGATGGACAAAAAACAGATGAATAATGTATGTTGGACAAAATTTGATGGACTAATTATAATGATAAACATTGATAAACAAAGTTAAATGGACAAAAAGTGATGTATATATTTTGTCCATCATAATATTCTGACTTTGAATCTAGTATGTAACATGTTTATCTTATCTGGAACTTGAAATTCAAATTTTTTTGAAAATATGTGGAAAATATTTGGTAAACAAAATTTGATGGACAATATTTGGTAGATAATGGACAAAAAATAGATGAATAATATGTGGTGGACAAAATATAAATAAATAAAACAATTACAAGTTGCATAGCTGAGCGCATGAGTTTCAGAAAAGAGAAAGTGAGGTTGTTTTGGTTTTTGCACAATAAGATAAATGACATGTTTGAAATGGATCAATTTAAATAGCATACCTTATAATAGATTATCAAAATGTACCCCATTTAATAAAAATCTCAAATTATAAAACAAAAAATAATTTATTCATGTAAAATATGTTAATAATAAAACTGTTTTCTCTAATGAAACATGATTTCTACTGTTTTCCAAAAAAAATTTAAAAATCTATCATTAAGCACACATATTTACTTTAATAATTTTACTTAAATTTAATTTATTTTAAAATTAGGAGACCCACCTAATCTAGTTCTTTATATAATTTGATATTTTTCAATATAGATAATCCAAATTTGTAAACTCTAATCCTGTCGGGAAATTGTTTTTTATGTAAAGTAGTTTAAATATAATATATAGAAGATTCTATATTTGAAACCAAAAAATCTTAATCGAATATATTTATATAAACTGAAAACAATTAGTATTTTCTTAAACAAAGAAATAAGGCAATATGATAAACGGTCATCATCGTTTTGTCATTTGTATGATACGTTTAGCCAATCTGAAATAAATTCAAATTAATATGAGAATAAAAATAGTATTGGCACAAGCATCTCTCATCCATCAAAATTTGGAAACGGATTATAAATATCTCAGAGGACTACAAAATGAACAAGATTAATAATTATCTAAGTAAAATATGCAGCTAATTATATTATTGCTTAATCTAATTTTGGACGTATTTTCAAATATTATTTTCAGAACAAAAAAAACTGAAAATAGTCAATTTAACTAAAAGATAATATAATAGTCAATTTAACTAAAAGATAAAAATCAAAACAATGATAACAAACTAATAACTTATTCAACGAACAATCTCTAACTACCAAGATTTAAGGAACAAGACTCGGACTTCTAAAACCTAAGAAAAAACAAACACACAATTTCTTGTGTTTTCTTCTCTTCCTCCACTTCTTATATATAACGTCATTCTTCTATTATCTCAATAAAAAGCTAACAAAAATAAACAATAAACTCTTAACGCTCTCCAAATAGGCAATCATGAAGCAATCTTTGGTTCTTTCCATCTTATTATTGTTACTATCATCATCATCACTCGTTACACCAATCCATGCCCGCAACAAACCAAATCCGGCAAAATCTCCATTATTATATCCTGTTGTTTCTCCAGCCCCAGGACCATCATCAAACTCTGATTGCTCTTCAGTAATTTTTAGCATGCTTGATTGTCTCACGTACCTTACCGTAGGATCAAACGAAACTAAGCCAGTGAAGTCATGCTGTGTTGGAATAGAAACTGTTGTTGCATATAATCCTCAATGCATTTGTGCTGGTTTGGATAGTGGTAAGCAAATGGGAGTTGATTTGAATACCACAAGAGCTCTTGCCACTCCCACGGCTTGTAAACTCGCCTTTACTCCTCCTCGTTGTGGTGATTAATTTTAAATTTCTTTTATTTCGTATAATACTAAGAATTTTTTGTGTTTATATATTTTTAGGGTTAAATTTAAGTGGTATTTTTTCTTGCAGGTATAATAAGCGCGCCTACACCAGGTGCATCAGTTCCTGTTATGTCTCCTGGTACGTGTTAACTTATTTTCATATTTTGTTATATTTTACTCTAAGGCTTATCTCAATTAGGCAACAGTTTTTGTTCGTTATTAAGATGGAATTAAGGATTTTGTGTTCCCGTTCTTTTTTCTCTTGAGGACTGATTAAAAATGGCATTAAAATAGTGTGTTTCATTTCCTAGTATATGTTTTCTGGTAAATCTAATCGATATATCATATATTTTTCTGATGATCATAATAATTATAAAATTATAAAAAATATATGAAAATTTCTACATCCGCATTTTATTGCATTAACTAAGTCCTTTATTACAAAAAAAAAATTAATTAATCTACATTCACTAGATTATGATATATTTTGTTCTATTTTGTTTCCATCAATCATAAAAACGCATTATATTCGTAAGTAGAAGTAGAACTGAAGCTTCTTTTTTTTTCACTTTATATATGGGTTAAGTTAACTCATATTCTGTAATTGGGTTAAAGTATGGGTTAGATTAGATTTTATAATTTTTCATTTTGTTATATTAGTTTTTAGAAATTTTCAGCAAATCTAATCGATCAATTAAATTTTGGGTTTTCAATGTAAAATTTTTACTTGTTTAATTTCCCAACTTTACCCTGCTCTTAATTAAAGAAATCAAACACTTATGTAACAAAAATATTTTAAAATAATAATATTTTAAACATGGTAGATTTGGTATTATAATTTTTTTTATTTAAGTGAGTGGAATATTCAAAAATCTTTGTAAAACGGCGGGAGAAAATTTTAATATGCTTAATTACTACTCGCATTACATTTGTATTAATAAGTTTTCAATATTAATGTATAAGTAATAAATCATGGATACAGTTTCTCCATCGTCTGGAATACCAATGATTTCGCCATCTACAACCAACACACCAGAAACATCGCCATCTTCGGCTGAAACAACGTCAGAGACTGCACCGTCTTCCTCAAAATCTGGCTCAAGTAACCTCTCAGTTCCTGCGCTCACCCTTGTTACTGTTATAGGGTTTTCGGCTTTTCTAATTAACTTCAGCTTTTAATTATCCTTTTTTCTTTTTATTTATTTTATGGAATTGAACACTTTTATGGTTGTCATTTGAAGTCCAACGATGTTTCTTTGATGTTTTCGGTTACTCAGATTAGTTTTTTTTTTTTTAATCATGCAACGTCGTATTTATATGTTTGGTGTCTAGTTATCTGTCTCTTTTATTTCTCTAAAAGAAAGTGATGTGTTCGGAATTTAACCAAAAAATAAACGATGTGTAGAGCATATGAAGTTTGCCCAAGAAGAACATAAGAAACTAAGCTTTGTCAATTAAAAAATATCTACAAGTTATAAAATTTAAAGAATACAATTAATATATTTATATAAAAAGATAAATGCATGTAAAGCTAAGTTTTGCTTTTCTTAGCGTCTTTGATTTGATTAAAAAATGTTTATATACAATTCTTAATACATATTAGAAAAAACACATGAGAAATAGAAACAGAAAATAGCAAATTTAGCCAATATTTGGACAGTGAATGTAAAGCTAAGTTTTGTTTTAGTGTTTCAGTAGACTACTAGTTTTATATATACTAGGTTAATACCCGCGCATATTCGCAGGTTTTGTTATAAATTGTAGTGTTTTAGTATTTTAAAAACTAACTTATACTAATTTACTTAAAATTATCTTGATTTGTTTTCTAATGATTATCTTAAGTTTTATATGTTGTCCAAACATGGTAATTTATAGACTACCTGTTAGTTATTTTTCAATAATATATTATTTTATATTTATAAATTTAATTTATAGGTCTCTAAATATTATTTAGATTATGGAGTTTTTAAAACATTTCTTATTTCACAAATAGGCTAATTTCTTGATCTTGAATTTTTAAAAATATTTTAATCTTAGATAAGCAACCTCACATTTACTTGTGTATTGCGTTAAAAATAGAACAAAAGATGAAAAAACACATAAAATTTAAAGAAAATGCATTCAATATCTTTTTACCAGTAGTGTTAAACAACTAAAAATTAGTCATATATAACAACAGAAAAGAAAAGAGTATGTCATTTTATGAAAAATCCACAATCATACAACTTTTACACATCTAGGTTGTGGGTTTGAAAATGTGAATGAAGATTAAATATGACTTATAGCTATTCGGAGTAGCGTTCATGACATCAGTTTAACGTATAAATAAAATAAGAGTGATCAAATGGGTCATTCACTGATAAACTGAAAGTAAAAGTGATATTATAATATTGATTTTGGTTATACTGATGTATTAGAATTGGACAAAATTTATTTTATTTTTTCATTTTTTAAAACAAATTTATTTATGTTATAATTAATATATACAGTTTTGAGATATAATTATTTAACCTAATTTTTTATTTTAATATATAAAACATTGAGATTAATTTTTTATCCCTAAAAATAAAGCCAACAAATTCAGTCAGAAAACATACAAACAAAATTAATATATTGATTTCATTTCTTCTATTGAACAAAAAAATAAATCATAAATTTATTGATTTTATAAACTAATAAATAGTGTAACTATTTAAACATAATTAAAAAACTATAGTAAGAAATATGATTAAACATATAAAAGAAGATGGTAACGTATAAAATAAGATGATCAAAATATATGATAAGTTAAAGTGTCATATTATTTAATTTTATGATTTTAAAAAATTTAGTTTGATTTTTTAAAATGTTTTACAGATTTTAGTTTAACTAAATTCAAATTAATTTATTTGTTATATAAGATTAATAACTGTTCATAAATATTGTAATATTTTGAATGGGCTGATGTGTTAAGTTTAGAGAGAGCTGATGTGTCAAATTTGGAGAGAGTCTATTCTCCTATTATATATAGAATTAGGGATTTTCAATATGGTTTTGATTAAATGTCCATGTATAATTAATCCAAATAATGTGTGTAAGAATCAATACTTGGACTAGTGTTTTTTTCTGACCCGTATTCATCTAAAATTTTATTAGTGTTGTTCGTCAGAATAATTATATGTTTAATATGAGATAAAATAACAGATCAGTAATTATCCTATTATTTCTTAAAGATCCAGAGAGAACAATTCTTTAAGAGACAACATATAAAAAATATAAAAATATAAAATATAAAGGACCACTGAACCAACCTAACCATTAAAAAAGTTTCCAAATAACGTGCTCCAAAAATTATGATGATGAAAGGAGGCCCATGGAGATTGTTTGTTGAGATTTTTAGCAAAATGAGTATATTTTAATTTTTTTATTAAAATTTATTTTAAATATATTATTTATTTTAATATGTAATGATTATTTTATTCTTCTTTTCAATTTTTCAATTTTATATATGTTTTCTTTTTTGTATTTTTTCATGGACAAGTACAATTGAATTTTTTTCACAGAATCGTACTTGTCTACAGAGTAATTATATTGAATTTAACATTATATTTGTCCATAAAAATAACGTGTCCACCAATTTTTGTCACACAACCAATTTTACATGTTATAAAGAAAGATTGAATGGTTCGTAGTATGATTAGTTTGTCTACGTTATAATTTTCAAGTGTCATTGTTTCTTTTAGACAAAATGAATTTGTTCATCATTTGGTTTTTTAGACAAAACTAATGGGTTCACTATTTCTCTCTTGTGGACGAAATTATCATGTCTCTTATGGACGAAATCAACTTGTCCACCATCATTAGCATGTCTTTTGTGGACAAAATTAACTTGTCCACCATAAACAATTTTTTTAGGCCATTTGTACTTTATGTGTGGACCACAAATCATGTAGAAGTATATTGTTAATACAATTTATCTCATGCCATTATAAAATAGCATAAATGAAAAAAAGTAACAAAAATTGTATTTTTGAAATGTCATCTTTTTGTGACATAATTGATAACATTTCCTTGTTTGTTTCTACAAATTAAACAGTAAGCAAGGCTTTGATGCAAAGTGATATCGATCGTATACAGTAGTTTAAATCCGAGATCTGATCACTACTCATATTACAAAATTTTTACGCTAATATTCATAAATTTTAGAACCAAAAGAGTTTCAGAAAAAATTATCACTAATCCGCGACCTGGTAAACCAAAAAAATTGGTCGGGAGCCAAATAAACAAAATTCAAAATTTCAAAATATGTTGTTTGATACAATTACAAGATTTGATTTAAGGAATAAAACAACGTTTGATAGTTAATTTTATAATTTTTTGGGTCAACAAAATAAATAACTATGGAAGAATGGCCAATTCAATTTGCGGACAAAAATACCCTTAATGCAGTGTTGACAGTAAGTATTTGTTTAACTATAAAAAATATTTAGATTTTTATTGGTTTTAGTTTAACGGTAATTATTCTGTTACATGCTAAAAAATATTACAACATCTAAATATATGGATTAATATTTAAATTATTATTTATTGTTACATAGAATATGTTATGAACATAATAATGCATTTATCCAACGAATAATGGATAAAGTTTGGTTGATAATTTATCTGTTAACATGGTATATATTGTGATATACTGTTAAACATAATAACCAAAGTAACAAATAGATTATCGATAAAAACGTGTGTTCCTTATTCATTAGATTAATACATTAATATATTCAAAATATATTTTATATCATAATAAACAATAATGTAGATGTTAATCCATATATGTTAGATGGTATAATGTTTTTTTAGCATGTTAACAAACTAATTACCATTTTACCTAGAATAGAAAACAGTCCAATTATTTTTGTTAGTTAAACAAATAATTATCTGGTAATATTGTGATAAAGGCATTGTTGTTCAAAAATCAATTACCTGTTAACTAATTTAGGAAAACCAATGCCAAAAAATTATTTGACCAGTCTTCTAATGTTAGTCTTTATAATTTCCCTAACTTTTTCATTTCTTCTTATGATAAAAGTAAATTAGGCATACTGCAATTATATTTTAACATGAATATATCAGAAAACGACCAAACGCAGAAACAATCAATTAAGATAAAATTATGGAGGTACCAAATGTTTCCACTATTTTTGGAATCATACAGACATGTAAAACTAAGTAAAATTTAGCATCTATGAATAAAATTTACACTTTGGAAATAAGAAAACTGTGTCCTAATTTTATAGCTAAGGTGGATAAATTTGGTTACGTCCACACATTTAGTCCTCGAAAAAGCTAATAGAAAAGTTGAAAACCATCGTCCGGAAACGCCATCTTCTAGCTCGAGTAACCCCTTAATTTTGTCGTTTAGATGAGATGTATTTGAATTTTATTACATTGAGAGGGTTGTACATATACTACAAAGTTTCTAAACAATCTAATAGTTATATTTGAGAACAAAATAAAATGAAACTAAAAAAAAATAAAAAACTAAATTGAATCCCTTATTTCTAAGCAAAGCCAAATTGACATTAGTTTAATAAATCTCTTATATATTTTTGCATGAGAGGCGCGCGCGTCTCAGTTGAGACGGTCCACTCTTTCGAAAGCCATATATAGCTAAATGTGTAGTCTCTAATTTCATTAAATAGCTTACTTTCAAAAGATTTTGTTGATTTGTATAACAAGATTGCATTATAATAGTATTGTGTTAGTAGGTCGTCATAACTTTGGTTGACATTTGGTTGATCTTATGCCAGGGAACAATGATGGATGTATTTACCCTCCTAAGCGGCTTTATGAATAGTATTTAGTTCATGTCAGCTTGTCACACAAATCTCATCCATTAGAAAAATGCCAATTAGTAAAACTAAAAATATGATTAATTCTTTATAAAAAAATGATTAATTTGAGATTGCTGCTGATAATATCTCTTTTTCTGATAAGAATGTAAATCACTGAGAATGAAAAGTTTAAGGGTTACAAAAAGTAGATTTTATAATTGGTTCCATGCCAAAAAAGAATAAAAAACATGGAAGCAAATAACAATCAGTCTATTGACATCAACATAAGTAATAAAGCTTAAAGAATCAATGAAGTGATAACAGATTTTGAAGAAAGCTGCTGATAATATCTGACCTGTTAAATAGATTGAAAGGAGATTGTGAGATCATCTCCAATGGCTCCACTGGAGGTGCTTTAATGCTGACCTTCTCTTGGTTTTTTACGTTTAATCTAATCTATAACGTATAAAAAATTATATTTGTAGGTGGCTGAACCTTTTCTGATATAACGCATAAAAAACTATAACGTTTTTCAGAAACATTATTCAGAATTTTCGATTCCAGCTAATATATTTTAGAGATTACTGGAAAAATACTCCACATAATAACTTAAATATGGAGTTTTGTATAACCTATTGAGGGGTTTAAATTAGCTTTTTCTTTTTCTTTTCTCAGTTTTACTCATGTTTAATTTTCTGACAATGGCATTTTTATTTTTATGTCAGTTATTTGTATGTGTTGATGATATACTTTGTATATTAATATGTTTTCGTTCTCATTTTTTTGTTAAACCTTTCTTTTAAGATTTAGTTTTTTTTTAAATCGTACATTGATAGGTTTCAGTTCTCACTTCTATTTAGGGTTTATATTTATTTATTTTGTTAAACTTTGTTAGAGAAAATGTATTGTACATTGATTTATTTGGATTCCCATTTTATTTAGGATTTGAGGTTTAAATTTTGTTTGTTAGACTTTATTACGTAAAGTTTATTATACATTGATTTGTTTTGGTTTCCACTTCTATTTAGAGCTTTAACTAAACACCATTACCGAAAATATATTTTACTTTTGTTTGGATTCTCACGTTTATTTGGGGTTTAGGGTTAGATTTATTCTTGCTAAACTTTGTTACGGACAAATATATTATATACTGATTTATATCTTTCCCACTTCTATTTAGTGTTTAAGGTTTAAATTATTCTTCTTAAAACCCATCACGGAAAGTATATGATAGGTTGATTTCTTTATAAACATTACTTACATCAATAAAGTCTCAATATTTACGTCAATATATAACACGACTTACGAAATAAAAATTGCTAGTTATGCTAACACCCAAATAAGTTACTTTTCATGTCCCTTCCATCTACAGTAGTTTCATGAATAATGTAATTTGTGCAGTCCAGAATTGTCCAAAGAACAGTGAAAATCTTTCTATCCAATTAATAATTGGAAGGATGTTTCTCCTAATTATGAATAACAAAAGAGGTATTTTTCCAAGTTCCTATACGTTAAATAAAGAATCAAACTAGATTTCAATTAAATATTAAATAGCCAATAAAGTTGATGAACTAAAATAAATTGTGAAAATAATTAAATAAATAAACACTTCCGGCTAACATAAAAACAAAGGGAAAATTTATGATAAATAAATAATTATTATAGTTGACAAAAATGTTTTTTTATATATAAAAGATGTTGACAAAAAAAAAACATAATTATTATAACAGAAGTTGGAAGCACAATTTATTGATCATCTGGTCTCATATCATGTCAAACACAAATCACGATAGAAAATAACAAATAAAAGATTAACCAAAAAAATAAAGCAAAACGTTCAACCTTGTCACCATTTCACCATTGTATGATCAGTCAAACACAACAACCATATATTACACATATCATCTCAAAGAAAAAATTATAAAAATAAATCATAGTTCTTAAATCAGTTCATCACCTCTATACACACATATACGTATGGATATGTGTATGCATGTATGAATAGATGATATTAAGCTTGCTGCTCAGCCAATCTAGGAGCACATACTGCAACCGCGTCACTAACGCAAAGGAAGATATTTTTCTCTCCAATCTCTTCGGTGAATTTCGAAGCATGAAGTTTCTGAGTCACTGCTGGTCCCGGATTTGCTAGAATTAACTGTTTAATTTAGAGCCAATTATTATTAATCTATACTAAAATGTATTTTAGTATAGTATATTACTATATTTAGTCAAATGAAAAATAGAATTTAACCTGAATATCTTGCTTTTCGAGGCTCTTGATAAGTTCTTCGAGGGAGTGGATACCACTAGTATCGATATCGGTAACGGCTGTTCATGTGTGTACCATCAACAAGTTTGTATATATAATTGTGAATATGAAATTTTATATTAGCTCATAAGATTTTTGAAAATATTTATTTGTTATATATAGAAGATTATAAATATAGTATTCTTACGAGACATCTCCATAATCACATATTTGATTGTTGGCAAGCCCGCTTCGGCAATTTTTTCTTGCTCTTCTCGCAACCATCTTAATGACCTGTCACCAAATGTCAATTATTTCATGAATTAGTTGAATTAGTACATCTCATTTAATTGTCCCCACGACTAACTAAATTACTTAATTATATGCATTTTCTGATCTGTTAATGAGGTGCTAATTTCATTTTCTTATGTTCTAATGAGGTAGTAACTTTCTTATATTATCTTTATTAAAACAAATATAATAATAATAATTTCTTTACAAAATTAAAATAAAATTAAAAATTTAGTTATGAATAAAAAACATATATATATATATATATACTTTTTTTTCAATAAGCATATTTCGTTTTGAGTTGAAACACAAATGTGTATTTGCATAATGAAGGACGTGAGAATATATTTACCTTTCTCGGATATAGTTGGCGTTAGAAAAGTAGATGGCCGAGTCAATACGAATAATCAAGATTCCAGGAATCTTGGTAGCCTCTGGATATTGTAGAGTGTTCCGATACACATTTGTCCCTGGAAGCTTCCCTAGAATCGTCGTTCTTGGTCTTGTCACTTGCAATAGTATCTTCGCAAATGATATCACCACCTATGTATATAAAAATAGTTTCACCAATAATAACCAAAAATAAGTCACTTTTTCTTGATCATATAAGCTTTAAATATATATCAATATATTATATAAGCGATCTTACAGAGATCAAGAGACCAATCTCAACCGAGACGAAGATGACGCCAAAGAAAGCTCCCATGCAAGCCAAGAAATCGAGTTTATCAATCTTCCAAATGAGAATGGCTGCATCAATGTCTATAAGACCGAGGACCGCAGATATAATGATGGCTGCCAGGATTGCGTTAGGTGTGTACTTGAAGAGTGGTGTGATGAACGATAAGGTTAGAGCTACCACTAAGGCCATCACTATGTTTGAAACCGCTGTGTGGCATCCGGACATATAGTTCACAGCAGATCTCGAGAACGAACCTGTAGTTTGCACAACATCATCTTTTAGTATGAGCAACTAAAGCATTCAAACATAAGGATTTGAAAAAAATAAAAGCTTAAGAAATTTTTTTCTAAAAAAAGAAATGCTTAAAATTTTTCTAAATATAGATATAAATTAGATCATATTTATAGGAAAAATTAACACATCAAATATCCACTAAAAAAAGATTCACACATAACCTACATATAGTTTGAGACAACAACCATGATTGTGTGAATCCCTTTTAGTTAAATAGAAACTTTCATTTTTTTAAATCTTTTTTGGGTTTTTAGAAACTTCAGTTTTAAATTGGAAGCGTTTAAATTTTGACAGTGTACGATATCATCCAAGTTTAACCAAATTGTATACAACTACAGTTAACCCTCAATAAATTAATACTGGCTAAATTTATACTTTGATAAATCAATATTTTGATTCAAATGTTATTTTTATAAATTAATAAACACGATAAATTAATAAAATATCATAATCTCAATGTTATTAATTTATAGAGGTTTCACTTATACTTATTCTTTTGATTCGTTGAAACTTTATGTTTTGCTTACCAGTGGCAATGTAACAGGAAGTGAGTGAACCGACGACGTTCATACTCCCTAAAGCAATCATCTCTTTGTTACCATCGATTTGATAGTCTTTCATTGCCGCAAATGTTCTTGCAATTGCAACAGCTTCCTGGAAAAGAATTTGGAGTATTAGAGTACAAAATATTGTTGGTTTCTTACTTTTTTACATGCATGTGTGACTTACCGTTAAAGCGACCATACCAGCGATGCCTCCAATTCGGATTCCTTCTGTCAGATATTTTCCGGAGAAGTAAATCTTTTTAACGGAAATCGGATTGATTCCTTGATCTATATGTTTCACCTTCATAATTTATATGATAAAATAATTAAGGTAAATTATCGAATATAGCAAATATTATTCACCAACGACCAATGCATGATGATAAACGTGTAGCTTACAATTTGGACTCCATGTTTGTCAGCACGAGTTATGTAAACACAAAAGGTGGAGATAATGACTGAAATAAGAGGAGCAATTGCCGGAACCCAAAATAATTTCCTGTTTCTCTTCCCCTGTAATTAAATTAAAGTTTCATATTAGAAATGTAGAAAAATGGTGGAAAAAAAGAGAGAGAAAAAGTTTACAATGAATTTGGCGACTAGGAGGAAGGTCAGAAAACTGGCACCAATGAGTATAGTCTGGTAATTCCACTGAAAGAATCATGAATAAACAAAAGTTATTGAGTGAGAGATTAGTTTTCAGAATATAAAGTAAAGGGTGTATTCAATCAATATCTAGAATGATTTGTCTTAAAACGATAAATCATTTGTTATTCAATCATGAATTTTATTTTATTTTTTAATGTAAGCATTGAGAAAGAACGTAGAGTACTAAAAGGTACCCCATGATGAGCGGCCTTGAATACGGAATGCATAACAGATACAACATCAGTTTTCTTGGTGAACTTCTTGGTTTGGATGCCAAGAAATCCCTTAAGTTGTTGGAGAGCAATTGTGATGGCTGCTCCTCCCATGAACCCAACAACGGCCGCATGTGATAGAAAGTCAATCAGGAATCCCAACCGCAGAAACCCTAGCCCAGCTTCGAAAATGCCAGCAAAGAAAGTGGCAGTGAGGGCAAGGCGGAGATATTCGGCCGGGTTTTCAACCGGGTCGATCACGGCCTGGCACAAAGTTCCCAAAAGAAGAGACACCACAGCCACTGGTCCTATCGCAATATCTCTAGAACTTCCCATACCCGCGTATATCAGTGGTGGCACAAAACTCGAGTCTGCAAACAAAAACCATGTATAAATGATCCGAATTTTTCTCCATGATTAAAAGTAAAAACAAAAAAGACTTGCGTTAAATTTTGTAATACTCACAAAGTCCGTATTTTGGATCCAAATTCGCGAGCTTTGCGTATGCTATATCCTATCATCCATGAAACATACGGAAATGAGATATAGACAAGAGTTGGATATAAAAGGAAAAAATGCACAAGAAATTACGTAGAGTTTACTAAAATGAAGTTTTGGATAGTAAACCTGAGGGATACAAAGACTAGCAATGGTGAGACCCGCAATGAGATCGCCTCTAAATTTGCGAAGATCGTACTCTCTGGCCCACCCAATGATCGGGAAGACAGCTTGGATCCCAAGTAACACCTTCTTTGATGGTTTTTGGTCCTTGAAATCCCTTAGAGGTGCATCGTGGAAGAAAGTTTCTTGAACCACCGACTTGAAGTCCTTTAGCAAACCTTCCTTTGGAGGAAGTGCCACTCTATGGCGTACGGCTGGTGGATCATCATTATTTCTTGAACCGGACCCTCCTCCGCTCGGCGGATTTATATTCGCCATGATTGTTGGGATTCAGTTGCCTGCAAATGTTACCAATAAAATTTATTTAGTTAGCAATGAAGATATTACTCGCTTTGGTAATGTGTTAATAAGGTTTAGTTTTTTTTTAACCTTAGACGGATGATACTATTGTTGGAGGAATTTTAGATTTGCTTGAAGGATTGGAGTGTTGCTGCGTAGTTTATATAAGTTATGAGATATTTGGATGTCAACTCTCAAGATTACAACTTGGTTCTCATTTTTCTTGTAATTAAAAAACATGTTACATTTTGATATTTTCAGCGAAAGACAACATGTTTTTATTAATAAAGAAAAGTATGGTATTAGTATTTTATCAATATTTGAGGTGTATAAATTATTATGATATTGGGAGGGAACTAAACAACAAAAGGTTGACTGTGGCAATTTATGCGGTGTGTAGATAGACACCAAAAATATTTATACAGTAAATTAAAATGCTTGTTCAAAATAATTATTTAAAATATGTTTTTTCAGTTCAAGAGATTTTCGTTTGCAATAATTTTATATTAAGAATAACTAATAGGAAGAAAATTAAAAAGGTATTATAACCAAGCGTACTAAGGAGTGGCCGGACGATCCAACATTAAACTATGCGGAAGTTTAAATAATTCATGCATTTTTTAAGGCGTCAATACGACCGTTTAAAGATCCAATAATATATCTTTTCCGTATATGCTTCACACAAACATCCACATATATGACTAGGTGCTCATTTACCGTCTCGCAAACGCCTAATGCATTTTAGAACATGCATGGCTCAACGTGCCCTCCATTGACCAACAATTCTCTAATGAATGTATTGGAGTTACAATTGGCAATCGATACCTTCATTTGGTTGAATTCGTTGAATTATTCATAGGTTATGCAAGATCATCTGGTTTTTGAATGAGAGACATGTGAGGATATAATGTTAGTCCTCAATTTACAGACAATTTTCGATTACCATAATAGTGGGAATTCCAACATACCTCAATTTCAAATCAAAGTATTGAAAGGAATAAAATAAGAGAGATTTGCCACAATAACCTACTTTATTTTTGAAATTGCCAAAATAATATATCAGAACTTTTAAAGTTTCAAATGCAATTATTTTCAAAATACTCTTAATAATATATCTGATAGACTCTACAAACATTTGACAAATTTTGCGAGCATTTAAAAAATTCTGCAAACATTTGGTAGACACTTTAAATATTTGGCAAACTCTACGAATATTTGACATATTATGCAAGCATCTGACAAACTTTGCAGATATTTGACAAATATATAGCAGATTCTGCGAATATATGACAAACGTTGTTAATATTTGACAAATGTTTGTAATGATTTTTTATGTTTTTTTAGAAAAAAATATTCTTTCATTTAATCAAATATTTCAAACAAAAATAAATATTGAAAACTATAACTTTAATTGGAAATAGGATTTAAAATAATAATTTATTAGTAATTTCTTTCCAAAACTATTTATTAGTTAGAAAGGATATTTTAGTATTATGGACATAAAATAAGTTTAAATTAGATTTTACTTTTTTTTACTAATGCTAAAATGATTTAGGTATAAAAGAATTTTGCTACATGATAAAACTGATATGAAATTATCAATTTTGAAAAACTTATTTACCATTCTTCTTTAAAAACAATAAAAAGATAATTTTGAAATTATGAAATTTGTTAGAGAATAAGTAAGTTATGTACACAATAAAAATTTGAAAAGTTATATTAGCTATTTAATAGAAAAAGTGAGTTATATTAGAATAATTTCTCATAAAATTAATTGGGTTCAAAATCGCAATCATAAAATAATTTCTTATATTAGAACAATTTGAAAATTGTCAAAATTGCCAATCAAAAATTAAAGAACAATACTTGGGTTCACCTTTAGGAATGAACTCTTCCATTCACGTTCCTAGATTTTAGCCAATCAAAATATCACCTAATATTATATTTTTTAAAAATAAACAATTAAAACAAATAAAATCAAACATATGATTTTACAGTATTTATTCTGTAAAATTATTTAAAAACAATTATATCCTACAACCATACAAAATAAAAACCCAAACATATAATTTTACAGTATTTGTTCCGTAAAATTTTGATATATAAAAAATACTATACCCTATAATATAAGGCCTACACCCATATAAAATAAAGAGCTCAAACATATATTTCTACAGTATTTATTCTGTACAATTTTTATATAAAAAAGTACTATACCCTACATTCATATATTAAAGAATCCAAATATATAATTTACAGTATTTATTCCGTAAATTGTTTATAAAAATAAATAATATACCCTAAAATCATTAAAAATAGAGAACCCAAATATATGATTTTATAGTATTTATTCCGTAAAAGTTTTATAAAAAAATATTAAACAATACAACCACATAAAATAAAAAACCAAAATATATAATTTTACAAAAATAATTATTTTGTAATAATTTTATTCTTTTTAAAAATTATGCCCAGCACGCATTGAATAAAAAACATAAACATATTACTTATATTTAAATATGATATGATATGACACATTTTCATTTTGTTAAACTTAAAAGAGGCGAATAAAGGGGTTCATCATTAGGATTGAACCCAAATATTTTCAAAATTAAATCTTTTAAAATTGCCAATCAAAAATTAAAATCAAATCTAATTAATTCCGACAACAAAATGTTACGGTGTTATCACACGGTCACACCTAATCTTTAAATTGAGTAACTGGATCGTATAAAAACAAATTCACATCATTTGTTAGGTTAGACAAATATTTTAACAATCTAACTCATATGGAAGCGTTGCAAAGCTTTACACCACCAAACTCGGGAACAGTTTATTTTGATTTTAGATCTCATAATATACAATCAAAAGTATCAAATTGGGAGAAACACAAAGTCTAAGTTATCTTTTAAATTGACTATGATTCAGAAACTTTGGTATCACATTGTAGATATTTCAGAGCCGTTGTTAGATGTATTAGATTTTGTCATGCAGTGTACAATGTTGAGGTTTAGCCAAGAGATACTATTCACAAACACGATTTGCATCAAAGTAGGACCAACTATGAAGATGAAAATAATGGATTGTACGATTCATTATCGAGTAAGATTTATATACATTAAAAAAAAAACATTTATATACATACAGTATGGTCAAATTTTACTTCTTAAGATATCTTTTTTTTTATATCAGTTGGCGTGGATATTTATTTATGTAATAACTTTTTACGGTGATAATTTTGCATGTTATTTGTAGTTTTGATTTGATATTAATAAAAGAAATTGCGCCGTTAAAAATTAATAATTCGTTGCATCTTTTTTCTTTCTTACTTTTTTTGTATCTTTTTTCTTTCTTATTAGGGTTTGTTTCTAGATAGCAAAAATATGGAACATATATAATATATTCAAATTAATTTTAGTGGCGAATTTATAACTATTTAGATGTCAACTTTTCACGGTTTGACCAAAATATTATTGGCACAAGTGTTGCCATATATTATAGGATGTAATCATCGAATAAATAAAGTATTGTCAATATAAAATACATTATATAATATAGAGCAGTGTGGCCTAAAAAATAGAATTCTAGCAAATAAGACAATGCATTATTAGCAGTGTGGCCTAAAAAAATAGAATTCTATCAAATAGGGCAATGCATTATTAATAAAACTAAATGTTATTTGAAATATATTATAAAGGTTATTTTTACTCCTGTAAATAAAAATAGAAAGTCGCTGTCTGAAACAATGAAAATAAAAAGTCAAAGGCACTACAAAGTGTACTGTACAATTACAACTGTTTTGTCTTCTACTGCTGTCATCCTATAATTAGACGAAGAGGAAATACAAAAGGCCCCCATAGATTAGTTCCTCTGTCACGCCGTCCAGGTTCATTATGTCGATTCTAGGAACACAATAAATTCAGCGATATACAAATATATTATAAAAAATAATACTCCCACTGTCCATTAATATATATTGGGTTGTTTGGGTGAATATATTTTTTGAACTTAATTGAGCAATTAGATCAAACACTATTTACAATTAATAAAATAAATGTTTTATTGTATCTATTAGAAAACAAGTGGATGTGTAATGCATTCAAAGAAAATGACAGTTTTACCTGAGTCTCACATTTTTATTTTATTTTATTCTCTCTATATTTTTTTATTTTGTCTTTTTTTCTTCTTTTCTTTACTTTTTATACTAAAAACTCTAAATATCTATAACTTTATTTGATTACAAGGTGTTTATAGAAAATCTATAGGTTCAATTTTATATATATATTTTTTAAAAGAATCAATAAAGTTTAATTTTGTTATATTTTTAAAATTTGTAATGTTTTTTTTCTTTTTCTCTCAAATATCTCTGTTTGTACACCCGTCCTGTACACTAATATCTTGTACACCCGTCATGTACACTAATGTCTTGTACACCATTAAAAATCACACACTACTAATTTTATACAACATATATGTATACCGTATTTATACATTTACACTGTATTTATACCAAACGGTTTACACATACGCTGCAAAGTGTATAAATATGGTATACAACGGTTTACAAATACGGCATACAAACAGTATACAATAGTGGTGTACAAGATAATATATAAAACGATGTACAAGATGGTGTATAAATATGGTCTACAACAGTGTACAAATAGTATACCAATACGATGCAAAACAGTATTACCAATACGATGTAAAAAGATGGTGTACAAATACAATGCGTATAAATATGGTGTATAAATACGGTGTACAAATACAGTGTACAAATAATATACTAATACAATGTACAAAAGTGGTGTATAAGACGATGTATGACACAGTGTACAAGATAAATATGGTATACAAATATGATGTACAAATATAGTATACATGATGTACAAAAATGGTATACAAATACAATGTATAAATATGGTATACAAAATGGATCTCATTAGATGCACAAAATGTACAAGAAAGTGTACAGAACGGTGTACATATACAGTGCAAAGTGTATAAATATGGTGTACAACGGTGTATAAATATGGTGTACAAACAATATACCAATACGATGCAAACAGTATATCAATACAATGTAATAAAATGGTATAAAAATACGATGCAAAGTGTATAAATTTGGTGTACAATGGTGTACAAATACGGTGTACAAGATAAATACGGTGTACTAATATAGTGTACAAATACGATATTTAAATAATAGTGTACAAATCCAATGTACAAATACGTTATACAAATGTGGTGTATTAAATAGATTATACAAAAGTGTTGCATATATATACAAAATGGATCTTGTTTTATTAAGGAAAATAAAAGTGAATAATAAAAATTTGTTTAAAACTTTTTTGAAAACTTATTTGTGTTATAATTAAAGAAAGTAATAAAAGTAAAAAAGAAAGATAAAGAGATTTGACGGAATCTATTATATATAGAGTCAATGGCATTTTCGTTATTACCTTTATTTTCTGGGTGCATGTGTGTCCGCCAAACAGTGCCGCAAATTCTCTCTCCCCTATTAGCTAATAATAAATAATAACTGGCTCTTCTAGCCAATTAAGTTTCAAAAATAGGCTAATTGACAATTTCAGCCATATATATTTTAACTAAAAACACACATTTTAAAACATTTATTTTCTTTACAAAAATATAGTTACTTTTTTTTATTTTAAATTAATTCAACCAATCAAAGATAAAACTTTTCCCAAATATTTAATAAAATAAAACAAACAAAAAAACCTTTAAACATCTAATAAAATAGGACAGAATAAATAATATAAATAACAAACAGAGGCTATAATTAAGAGATTATCATTGTTTTAAGATAAGTTTCTACTCATTTTTTCTCTATATTGAGTAACTTTAAAGTTTTCTTCACATATATCTGTTAAAAGATTAATTAATTTTTTTCTTTACCTCTATTTAATGTCTATATGATTTTATTTTATTGGTTAAAACTTTAAATAGATATGCATACAACTAGAAATCTGATTAAAAAATCTACATTAAAAATATAAAATGATATTTATAGTGAAATAAATTTTAAATTCTAAAATGTCACTTAACATAAAATGAAGATAGTATTTCTTTTATTTTATAACTAGAATGTTCTAGACTGCGATCTATACATCTTAATATATCCTACCATCTCCTGCTCAATATTGCAATCTTTTGGATTATCCCATTATAAAATTTTGGGGAATTTAGAAAATAAGGATAATTTTGATCAAATATGACCATATATGTTTTTTTTTCTACAACTTTGGTGAAATAGGTTTATTTTAAGTGAAAAAAACTCTTTTATACACTCAACACTATTTTTTGAATATCTTACAAAATTTAATTAAATTTTACAAAGTAATAGAATTATATATTACAAAAATCATAAAATAATATTTAGTAATAAAAATTAAACCAATATTTTTAACAAAAGGGGAGGATAAGAAATTAATGCATTTGTCTTCTTCTTCTTTTTTCTACCACCGTCGACTGCTTCTTCTTTCCACCGGGAACTTCTTCTTCTCTCTATCACCGGTTACTTCTTTTTGACTTCTTCTTCTCTCTATCGCCGGTAATTTTTTCTTTCTATATCTTTTCTCTTTCTCCTTCCTCTTTCACTGTTAATTGCTTCTCTAATTAATTTTTTTGCACATTAAAATCATATCCAGATCTCATAATAAAAGGAAGAAGAAGGTGTGAACAAGATGGCGTGAAACATTGAAAATTTTAGTTTCTAGGGTTATAATTATTTTTGGGGAATATAGTAGTTAATTATCTGGGGTTAATAATTGTTTTTTATCAAAAGAATATAATTCCAAAAAAAAGTTATATATAATCGAAAATATATATATATATATAATCAAGAATATCACAAAAACAATCAAAAGATATTGTGTTTTCCTTATTTTTAGATGAAATTTCCATCTTTAACTATATTTCAAAAAATACAGAATATGTATTATATTCTAAATGTTTTAGAACATGAACAATCTGTAGAATACATATTCTAAATTGTATAATATATTTTCTATATTTTAAAATAAGTATTCTAATTGTTTTAGAACATGAACAACGGTTAGAAAACATATTCCAAATTGTTTAGAATATGCTAAAATATTTAGAATATGTATTCTAAATTTATATTATAAAATTTTCAGAATATGCACAAGTTATAGAATACGTAATCTAAATTTCGTAGAACATGTACAATTGTTAGAATACATAATCTATATTTTAGAAAACGTTTTCTAAAATTTTCAGAACGACTTTCATCAAGTTAAAACCTAATTTAAAACTGTTTAAGATCAAAAAGTTTATTCTTTGAATCTTTTTCATAATTATGTATCTACATATTTATATGGTGTTTTTTTTAAAGAATATTAATCTAATATCAAAGGTAATTTAGGAAAAAAATAAAAATTTCAAAATAAAGTTTAAATGGACAAAAATAGTTTGAAAACTCTTTATTTTTAATTTTCCCAAAATTTTTTGATCAGTTACGTTGAGCTATAAATTTTGGTGGAGGCCGCGGATCTACTTGACTAATGGGTGGAGCATATGCCCCATATTAAAAATCTTAAATAATTGGCTTGTAAATTTCTGATGATAAAGATGATTTAGCAATGTTGGTGACGTTAAATCACTGTACCCTCATATCCCATGTTCGATTAACATCATGTGCCCATGAGCTATATTTTTTGCCTAATGCCACATGGTTTTTACCGTATATTTCTCAGAAATTTCTTTGCAAAATTATTATACTTTGATAATGGACACATGTTTGATTTAAATATTTATAGAGAAAAATATCAAAAAGCATGAATTTTTAAATTATAGAGGATTACATAAATTTTTAAAATGTTATTTAAATGCTAAAAAACTTTAAGTATTTAAATTTCTATTGACTTGACTATTTGACGCAGTGTCGTTAATTTGAATTTTACGGTGTTAAATATTTTGTTAACAACTTCCATTTAATAATAATAACATTGTTTTATGTTTTATTAAAAATCACCAATTTTCAATTTGTGAATATTTAAATCTTTAACATTTAAAATTTTTTATTTTTGAGATTATGAGATTTGTAAATCCTAAATCCTTAAACTTAAAAATATGAGGTTATAAGATTTGTATTATATAAGAAAATTACTCTTTAACAAAAATGTTATTTATGT
Organism: Cardamine flexuosa; assembly: GCA_963555745.1. NCBI lineage: Eukaryota > Viridiplantae > Streptophyta > Magnoliopsida > Brassicales > Brassicaceae > Cardamine > Cardamine flexuosa. The sequence goes on along the minus strand of OY743221.1, from coordinate 13,298,259 downwards.
TCTAAATGAAAATATGTGCTATCTATACTATAAAAACTTCATTTAATATTATTTTTTAGAATTGTCCTTAAATCAAAACACATTGGGTGTCTGGTCTTTTTACTATTTAAGTTATTAAGTGCTAACAGGTATCAACTCTAAGATGAGTCCTTCAACCGTTTATTACAATACAAATTTTCTTAACTAAAACACATTATTTTTAGAACAATTAACCACTGTGTTTTAATTTAAAACAGATTTTTTTTTTCTTGTCATCAGTTTTTAATTAATTTACAAGGAAACAAATCAAAAATAAAAAAAATCCCTAAATCCACCAAACGACATAGCTAAGAGATGAAAATTGAAAAGAGAATGGACAGTTAAGAGTGAAATTCGAAGGGGAAACCATTTGAATTCTAATATTGTTATAGCAAAGAAGAAATTCTAGGTTTTCATTGATCCTAAGCCAATAGCTCTTTTTTTCTGTGTGTGTTCAATGTCTCATTCATGAGCTTGCTTGATATTTTCTAAAAACATGAATTTGTTTGAAACATGAGAACGTCTCAAGCTTTGTTATGGAATTTCCAGCTGTTAACATTTTTGATGGATTCCATGAGCTTAGCCACCTAACGAAAAGAGAGATGCAATGACAAAAAAGTCGAATCCAAATAATGATATGATCAAGAAAAAAAATCCAGTCTTCGTGAAAGCATTATGATAAGACAAAAGAATCTTCCATATATTCTAATAACACCATTGTCGTTTGAATCTATCAATTGTTAACATCATTGGCATCCAAATAATTTTGTTTTTTTTCGGAATTGAAATCTACCCTATCCAATTTAGTTTCTATTGTTTGTTTATGGGTTCTTCTTAGAGAAAACCCTAAATTCCAAAATCGATTTGAGATTCTTTTCCCCTTGTAAATAATTAAATACTGACGACAAGTAAAAATAAAAAATAATGTGTTTTAAATTAAAATATGGTGGTTAATTGTTTCGTTAACGGATGTAACAGTTTTATTAAACGGTTTTATTAAAATTTGTGACGGTGCAAACAAAAGCTACTTTGGAATTTTTTAATGTTAATAAAAATAGTTTGGAAGTTTAAAGTGTTAGTGTTATACTTTCAAGGTTTAAAGTGTATTTGACACATTTTAAAAATACTAGATTCCCTTATTATTAACTACTCTTTCTAAATATAATTAATTAATTATTACTCAATTTCTTAAATATAACAAATATAATATGTCAATTAAAATTATATTTAAACAAAATAATAAATTACAACTAAAATTAAACAAATGAAATAAAAAAACAAATAAAACATAAAATATTCATCTACTAAAATTATTCACATAATATTATATTGAACGAAAAGAATAAACTAAAGCTAAATAAATAAAATATAAAAAACTATACCCTAAGGGATACAACTCAACTAAGTCAAAGATAATTTTTTTTAATTTTTTAATTTATTTTTAATAAAAATAATAAATTAAAACTAAATAAATAAAAAATATAAAACTAAATCCTAAGAGATACAACTCAGCGAACCTAAAAGTAAACAATTTAATTTTTTATTTATTATTTAAATAAAACATATAAAACTATATCCTAGGGGATATAACTCAGCGAACACAAAAATAAAAATTTTAAAATATTTAGCTGTTTTATTTATAAATGTTTTAAGGTATGTTTTATTTATTTAGTTTTAATTATTTTTTTTAGTGATTAGTGATTAATTGATTTGATTTAAAAAGAATAATTAATGATAGTATTACATGACATATTTTGATTGGTTAGAAAAAAATTAGGTGAATAAAAGGGTTTACCACTAAAAGTAAACCCAAATATTTTTCTTATTTTTATATATTTTGTACCGTCTCTTTTTTATTACTTATAAAAACAGATTGTTTTCAAATCTAAATATTAGATATTAAACTAGAACTTGAAAGCTTTAAGAACAACTTTTCTTTTATTGATTTAGAAACTCTCTCAAAACTAAATCACTCTCAAGGTCTTATGGAACACCTCTCCATAACCTCTTATTTATAGTAGAACAAGCAAAAAGGTAAATTACTTAAACTTATCTAAATCTACTTATCAAGATAATTGTTAAATTTCCTTTTCTCTTTAATCTCTTCTAGCATCTTCTAGAAAGAGATGTTGTTTCCTTTTTCAATATTGGAACTATCCAACATCTTACCCCTTAATTCCAACTTGAACTTTGGGAGATTTTATCTCTTGCACTCCGATTAAGCTCCTCATTTCCTTGAACTTAATCCTTGCTAAGGGCTTGGTAAGGATGTCCGCCTTCTGCTCCATACCAGGCACATGCTCTACTTCAATATGTCCGTTATCAACACACTCTCGGATAAAATGGTATTTTGAAAGTATGTGCTTACTTCTTCCATGGAACACTGGATTCTTGGTGAGAGCAATGGCCGACTTGTTGTCGATCTTGAGTATGACCTTCTCGTCTATACTAAGTATTTCCTTCATCAATTCTTTAAGCCATATAGCTTGCTTTGCTGCTTCTGTAGCTGCCATAAATTCCAATTTTCTCTTGATCTTGTAGATCCATTTTAACCCTATAGGCTTCATCCCATCTAGTTTTTTAACGAGTTTCCAAGTCTTGTTTCTTGTGATAGAATCGAACTCTGCTTCCATCCCTTTAATCCATTCTTGCAGATTCATTGCTTCAATGAAGTTTTCTGGTTCTCCATCTATTGTGAGCAATAGTTTTCCTCTTTCTTGATCTGCAAGTAACACATAGTCATCAAGGTACTTTGGTTGATGTATGACATGTCCATATCTCGTCAGTATCTGTTGAGGTTCTCCTCCTTGATTCACGCCATGGTTAATGTTGTCTTCTTCTTCCTCCTCTTGGTTTATAGATTCTTGATGATCATTGTTTTGCTCATTCTCATGTAACTCATGTGGCATTCCTATGTCCATCTCTTTCTTTACCATTTTATGAATAACACCAAAACTTACATGTCCCAGCCTAGGATGCCTCTTACATGTTGTTTCATCGCCTTTATAAAAACACCTAGGACTGCTGATTTCCATGTGTTTTGTATAGACGGTTTGGTGATCTTATGACTCGTATAGTAGCCTTATTTGAGAGTCTCTTAGTATCAATGAATCTCCTTTCATGTACACTTCACACCCATTCTCGATTGCTTGTCCAAGACTCAATATGTTGCTCTTTAGGTCTGGTATGCAATATATTTCTTTGAGTACTTTCTCCTCACCGGTCTACAAAACTAATTGTACCCTTCCCAACAATGTCAACATATGAATTATCACCAAACCTTACTTTTCCTTGAATATTCTTGTCTATGCTTGAGAAAAATTCTTTGTTTCCCGTCATATGATTGCTTTCTCCGTTGTCTAAGTACCACACACTCTCACTGCTTAAGTCGTAATTATTTGGAAACACCTTATCTTCGGTCAAGAACATCTCTTCGTGAACGTAGAGAGCCTCGGCTTCTTGTATCTCGAGTAGATTATTTTCTGTGACTTTCTCAGGACAAACGGATGCATAGTGACCTGGCTTGTCACATCTCCAGCATATGACTTTTGATTTATAGTTCTTCTCCTTTTGAGTATTCTCTTCGGTTTCTCCTCCTTGGTTTTGGCTATTGAACCTCCCTCAGCTCCTGCCTCTACCTCTGCCTTGGAAACCTCCACGGCCTCCTCGGTAGCTCTGGTCGTTGCTAGTGTACATTAGTTTTCCTTGATCTTCTTGTTGAGTTTCTTCCTCTATACGTTCTTCATATGCCTTTATCCTCCCTACTATATCTTTAAATCCCGTTTTGTTTAAATCTAGGACTTGTTCAAGAGAGACTACTATCTGAATGTATTTGCTTCTAGGAATTCCCTTCAAGAATTTCTTCACTATCTTGGATTCTTCTATAACTTCTCCTAATGATGCTGATTTTGAAACTAAGCCCGATATTCTTCCTGCAAAGTCATCAACAGAGTCCGTGTCTACCATCTTTAACTTGTCGAACTCGGTCATTAGGGTTTGGTGTCTTGCTTCTCTCACGCAATCTGCACCTAGATGTCATGATTTGATAGCATTCCAAACTTCTTTCACCGTTTCTAATTCTCCTACTTGTAGGATAAGTGACTCGAGAATCGACTGGAATATGAGTGCTATCGCTATAGCATTCTTCTTTGGATCATTATTTCTAGGATCGATTGTTTCCCAAGCTTCATGAAGTCGCAACATGACTTTCAACACGACCAAACCGTGAAGTTTGTCGCGTTCAACATCGGACAGTGAATGGATGACGGTCCGAACTCCTTGGATCGTCCCTGAGCGTTACCGTCGTCTCCCATGTCTGCTCGCGGTGATCCATTTCTCATAGTCTTTAAATAAAAGCTTCAACTTAAGCTTAGATCAAAACTTTAACTTAAGCTTAGATCAAAGCTTCAACTAAAGCTTAGATCAAAAGCTTCAACTTATGATCAAAGCTTCAACTTAAGTTTAGATCAAAACTTCAATTTAAGCTTAGATCAAAAGCTTCAACTTATGATCAAAGTTTCAATTTAAGCTCTGTTACCAATTCAAATCTAAATATTAGATATTAAACTAGAACTTGAAAGCTTTAAGAACAACTTTTCTTTTATTAATTTAGAAACTCTCTCAAAACTAAATCACTCTCAATGTCTTATGGAATACTTCTCTATAACCTCTTATTTATAGTAGAACAAATACCTCCTCATTCTAATAGAAAATAGAAATTACTTAAATTTATCTAAATCTACTTATCAAAATAATTGTTAAATTTATTTTTTTCTTTAATCTTTTCTAGCATCTTCTAGAAAGAGATGTTGTTTCCTTTTTCAATATATTGGAATTATCCAACATGTTTTACATTCTTCAAAACTAAACTAACATATTATGTTTTGTGATGGGCATTATCTTGCATATATTTTTCTAGTCTAAAACTAAATACTATTTCAAAACTAAACTAACATATTATGTTTTGTGATGGGCATTATCTTGCATATATTTTTCTAGTCTAAAACTAAATACTATATATGTTCCCGTCTTGGGACATATCTCGGGGTTTTCTTGTTGGTTTTACCGTATATTCTAATCTAAAATAGTGTGTTCCTTGTTCGGGCATATATCTAGCTAGTATTTAATAGTTTTTGATCATTTTTTCTAAATCGAGTTAGTCATGTACAGTACATATGTACACTCGTGTTCTTATATCTTCGCAAAATCATCTAATTTATTTTATCTTTTTTTTTTTGCTACTTATTTGATCGTTTCCTATAAACTAAAAAAAAATGGTTTCATGAACCTGATATACGTTGTGATATTGTGTGCAATTTTCCACGTCACATTCACATCGTAGATTCACATATATATATATATATATATATATATATATATCATATGTGGTCTCTTGTTTTTTTCCATGTGCCTACCTTAAAGATTTATATTTTTGGGATAACTCATAACTGCACTTCAAAAACCGTTAAATACAAGCTTTTAAAAGTTAATTTAAATTAAACTAATAGAAATATCAAGCAACTATATATAGTACCCATCTTTTCATCAGTTGAAAACAACTTATGTGCTTTGGCAACATAAAAAAAAGGTTGACTTTTCATTTTATTTGAATTAAAATATACATATGATGTGTCAGACAGATCCTAAATTTCCCACAAAAAAAAATTCAGACAGATCCTAAACCAATGAGGTTAGGAATTGTGGGTCCCAGAATCTTGAAAGATGGCCCCACGTCAGATAAATGTATTTAGACGTGACAATGTCCAGGTTCAAGTTTAGTTCTTCAGGCTTTTATCTCCTATTCTCCTTGATGGTTTCTTCAAATGTAGTGGTCTAGTAGTATTAGTATACTCATTCTTTTGATTCAGTATGACCCTTAGCCTATTGGTTAAGCCAAGTTTACCAAATAAAAATTCTAAATATTTATATATCTTACAGTTATAAAAGTAGACTTTTATCTAAATTTTAAATATATCAACCGGTATAACCAGATAATTCGATAGCGAAATACAATTATAATAAAATTATATATATATATATATATATTATTTTTAACCATGATTGTTATTAATCATACAAATATGATCTTTTAAAAGTTTTACACTATTTTAAATATTAAATATATATTATTTACATTAAAATCAATGTATGAACCAACTTCTTACTTGACGACAAAAAAAAAAAAAACCAACTTCTTACATATAATGTTTTATTTGCCACTTCAAAAAAAGGAAATTGTAAATAATTTGTTTGTACAAAATTCAGACCCCTTGTAACTCACAAAAAATTGTATCTAGGAATCAGATATAAGTTGCCATTATGAATATTTTAACCATTTTCACTCCTGTTAAAATTACGGTTTTGTTTTGTTTTTGCCGTCTTCGAACACATTCTTTCACAAGGTCGCGATTGCAGCCAAGTATGATTAATTCGAGAACTGGCAAAGAATTTGATTCTTTAAGAGTAATTTAACCAAAGAATCTTATCCATCAAGGAATTTCAATACATATGTGCCAACGACTATGACTTCCGATACATTCTGTGCAAATTATTTAGCATTTTTAACAAAATAAAATCATATTTAGCCTATATAATATAATATAAACCATGATTTTTGTTCTAATGAACGAAATATTTTTTTATCATCGTAAACTGGAACGTGTTGGCATGATACTTTATTCTTTTTAACCCCACCAAGATATAGGAACTGGAATTGAATAAAAATAAATGATACAAAATAAAATATTATTTTCAAAATATGTACTTATTAAAACATACAAAATTTAAACAAAGAAAAGTGAACTTGCAGGTATGGTAGGTATCTTGGACGACTGACTCTGTTCTCTCACAAACTATGACAAAAAGAGTGTAACATCGCCTGTACTCGTTAGCTTCAAAGATATTTGCTCAGCAAGCATGTTACAACATGTCTCAATGGTCACATATATGAGGTATTATCAGTGTCTGGAGCTTTGCGTTCTCTGAAAAGCTCATACAATAACGTTGATAAACCTATCACCAACAGCTATTTATGCTGAAGCTAAAGATTTCAAGAAATGGCAAAAATAGCTGAGGTAGGGGAGAAATTTCTTCAACTATAATCCAAGCTACACTGGTTAAAACGGCAAAAAAACAGAGAGGTACGCAATGATATTAGAGAAATACAAAGGCATGTGTGTTAATTTTCGGTTACTCAAAGGGACATCAAGGATGAAGCAGAATGTTTTTCACCACATAAAATTATAGATTACGAAGGCATCTCAGAGGAGTTTCTTCGCGAGTTTCTGGACTATGAATGTAGTGAAACAGATGCAGATTTGTTGAGAAGGACTGTCACAGATGAAGAATTTTTCAATGGTTACACGAGTGAATTTTTTGTAAATAAAACAAAATTTGCATGGACTGATGTTTGTAAACCAAAGGAGGAGGGTGGTTTAGGATTGAGATCAGTTTCGGATGTGAACAGGATGAATTGTCTGACACAAATATGGAATTAATTTTTTCATACCATTCATCAGAGTCATAACTATGGGATAAATTGGACCCGATAGTACCTTATTCGCAAAGGATATTTCTTGACTACAAAAAAATTCCACCTCTTGAGCCTCATTGATGTGGAATTTGTTTTAAAAATATAGAGAGGTTGTGAAATCATTTTCTAAGGTCGAGATACGAAGTGGAGAGTTATCTTTCTGATATAATTTTTGGATGCAACTGGGCAGACTGATCGAAATAACAGAATCAAGAGGTTGCATTGATTTGGATATTCCTATTGAATCTTATGTTGGATATGTTCTTCAAACGCATCGAAAAAGACGACATAGAGTGGATGCACTTAACCGTATAGAGTGCATACATCATATTCTTTTTGTATGAAATAAAATCTATTATCGTTTGATTGAGATCAATATAAGAAATCCAATATAGAGAATGTGTGTTTTGGTACTACCATTTGTGAAATAGCTTAGTTGTCACCTCAAAAAGAAACTCAAAATTTATAATACATTCCACTCTTCAAAAAGGGTATTCTGATTTCCCACAAAAATAGAATAAAAATAGTGTCACTACAAAAATATTGTTGTATTTACCGACGAAATTTTCCGACGAAAAACGTTGGTCGGCGAAGTTCTGTTAAATTTCTGACCAATTTCCGACGATAGCATGTTTGGTCGGAAATTGGTCGGAAATTTTCGACCAAAATGTTTCGTCGTAAATTGGTTGGTAAATGGCATCGGAAAAGGGTCAGAATTTGGTCGGAAAAATATGACTGTTATGTGGAAGGTGGATTCCGACCATTTTCCGACCAATATTGGTCGGTATTTCGTCGGAAATATCATCGGAAATTGGTCAGAAATATTGGATCCGAAATTTGAATTTCCGATCAATTTCCGACGATTTTGGTCAGAAATTGGTCGGCAAACTCTGTTGGAAATTGGTCGGTAAAGTAGTAGGAAAATATTAGATCTGAAATTTGAATTTCCCACGAATTTCCGACCAATTCACTATGTAGTCGAAAACTAGTCGGAAATTGGTCGGAATTGGATCGGAAAATTTCAGACAAAATTCCGACCAAACCACTTCTATAAATACAAAACTCAATTCATTTGAATCCACATCTAAAAAACGGAAAAAAACGAAGAGAAACAAACTAAAGAAAAAAAAACTTTTAAATATTCTTATGGCATCACATCCTATTTATCAGCTTCGAGAGTGGATGTATAAGCGGACTGATGAAGAGACAGGCGAGGTTCGAGAAGAATATAAGGATGGACTACGGCAATTTATGGGGTTCGTATCTAATCAAGAAATTGCGCGGGAACAAGGTATGGCGATTTGTCCTTGTATAAAATGCGAGAATGAAAAAGTAGTGAAAATAGATTTAGTCTGGAGGCATTTATATAATAGAGGATTTACGCCAGAATATTATATATGGTTTTCAGATGGTGAAGATTTCGGTAATATGCCGGATATTAGTCGTAGAGTGGGACGTGTAGAAGGAAGTAATATTGATAGGATTGTGCAAGAAGATAATACCACAATTAGAGATAATGTAGAAGGAATGATTAGAGATGGATTTCCAGAAGTTGTCGAAACATCAAATATTGTTCAATCTCCAAACCCAGAGTCAAGAAGGTTTTTTGAGATGCTAGAAGCAGTTAAGCATCCAATATATGATGGATGTAAAGAAGGACATTCTCCATTATCTGCAGCAACCAGGATGATGAGAATCAAAACAGATTTCAATCTAACTGAAGATTGTGTTGATGCATTTGCTGACATGTTCTATGACTATCTCCCAGAAGGCAATCTTGCACCACATTCCTATTATGCAATTCAGAAGTTGGTAGCTGGGCTTGGGTTACCATATCAAATCATTGATGTTTGTCGAGATAACTGCATGATATTTTGGAAAGAAGATGCAAATTTGGAAGCTTGTAGATTTTGGAGAGAAGATGCAAATTTGGTATTATAGTTATATTTCTTAATTTCATTATTTAACTATAAAATTATATTTATAATTAATTTTACTATAATATAAGTTAATTATATTTGTGATATTTAAAAGGTTGATCCCGAAACTGGTGAGCATCCAGATATGATCACATTTATGGAAGCAACTCATACTCGGGCTGATGGTACTTTTGTCGATAAAAAGTGTGCGGCGATCGTCCGAAAATGTAGAGAGCGTGAGCAAGAGCTGTTTACTCAAATGACTCAAGAGTCCGAAGATCCAGATAATGTTCATCTCACCCAAGTTCATAAAAACCAAATATATCATGAGGTAATTAGTTTTTAGATATAGTGTACAAAATTTTTTTAACCTATTAATTTATATAAATTTTGATTTTTTAGGAATTTTTCAAAGAGAATGATTCTTTGTATGGGTACGGATCAATTCCTGTTCATGAAGATTTCAGCGGGATCAACAAGTACACTGAAACCGTAATGAAGAGCTTGAAAGAGGAGATGACAGCTGACAAAGCCGCTTCAGCAGCTTGGGAAGCAGCCACCAATTAAAGGTTGAAGGAGTTAGAAACATGACTACCTGAGATCAATTACTGGGTTCAAATGATGCGCACTCTACATCCTAGTTGCGATCTGCCAACACAAACATGCTCACCAAATAATGATATTGATGATTTAAATTTGAATTTATAAATATTTTATTTAAGTTTGTAAGACTTTTTAAATTTTAGTAATTTAACGTTTTGTTAGTTTAAATTATTGTTTTGTTTAATTTCGAAAATCATTTTTTTAAAATAAAAAATTTAAATTACCGACTGATTTCCGACCAATCGGAAAAAATTTTGGTCGGAAATAATCAACAAAATTCCGACCAAATTTTCAAATTGCTCGTCGGAAATTGGTTGGAATGTTTATTCATTTTCCGACCAATTTTCGACCATTATAAAATAAATAATTCCGTCAGAAATTGGTCGGTAAATTAGTCGGTAAAAAGTCGACCATTTTCCGACGGAATTTCCAACCAAGCTTTCCAACGGAATTCTGACTAATTATAATTTCCTTTTGGTCGGAATTTCGTCGGAAATTTCCGACCATTTTCCGACCAAATCTCGTTTCTGACTACCACATTCCGACTTTTACACTTCCGTCGGAAATTTGTCGGAAAAGTAGTATACCGACCAAATTCTGACCATTAGTCTCGTCGGTAAAACATACGGTTTCTTGTAGTGTGTTATTTTAAGGGCTCGACTCGTTTAAACGCAGCGGTTATGGTTGCGGTTGTGGGAGTTTGGGAGAGCGTGTGATTGCAGTTATAAACATTATCAAACGATTTAGACGACTGGTTTAACAATTAAAAATGAGTATGTTGCAAGAAATTACTGACTGGTTGACAGCGGTTGTGATTGATGTTTAACATTGACAAATATATTTAAAATGAATAATTTTACTTAAAAGTAATTGTATTAGTATAATCAAAATTAAAAATAAAGTTCTGAAGGATAACTAATTAATTTTTGAGAGGTTTGAAACATATTAATATACATATATAAAACCATTAAGAATTATAATATTTGATTTTTTAAAAAAAATTTTGATTTTTTTTAAAAAAATTTGATTTTTGATTTTTTTTGTAAAATTTTATTAGTAGTATAAATTAAAAGATAAAATAATTTTTTTTCTTAAAACCAACCACAACCTCCCGCAGCCGCAAACGTTAGTTGGAAAGTGATTTTTTGAAATAGAGGGATTTTAAACGGTTCAGAGCGATATGGTGCAATTTCAATGATTGATATAAAACGCTTGTCACTGCAATCGCCCGTAAACGCAGGTTAACCAATCAAGCCCTAAAAAAAAAATACTATTTGAATTATGTTACTATTTACTATTTAAAATATAGGGGAAAATTAGTATTTAAATAGTAGCTTATGTCTAAAATAATATTTTTGGAGTAACTAGAATAATGCGTCAAAAATAATCCATTTTTGGAACAAAATGGAGCAGTAGGTCAGAGATGCCCTTAGACTTGTGAATTTGGACTTGATTGATTCACCCGCAACCATCCACAAACACCGCCTTTGCGGTTGTAAGTGTTTTATGGCAATCATGAAAATTACACCATATCGATACAAACAGTTTAAAATTCTTCTATTTCAAAAACATCTTCCAGCTAGCGTTTGTGGCTGCGGGCAGTTGTAGTTGGTTTTAAGAAAAATATATTTCAAATTTTTAAATTTATAATACTAATAAAATTTACAAAAAATCAAATATTACTATAATAAATTCTTTTTTTTTTTTATATATGTATCAGCTAAACAAAAATATATTTATAAGTATTAAAATATGTTTCAAACCTCTTAAAAATAATAAGTTATTCTAATTTTTTTTTAAACTTCATTTTTAAACTTTGATTATATGAATATATTTATTTTTAATAAAAATTATTTATTTTAAATATATTTGACAATGTTAAATATCAACAGTAACCGCTACTGCTGTCAACCATTCAGTAATTTCCTGCAAATGCACTTGTTTCTAATTGTTATACTAGTCGTCCAAATAGCTTGATAACATTTATAATCGCAATCACCCGCTTTTGCAAACTCCCGCACCCATACTTGCAACCGCTGCGTTTAAACTAATCAACCCTTGTGATTATGTGTTTCTAATTCTTAGGATGTAGATAGCGAAATAAACATTATTTTATGTCAAATAGTTATATTATAATGAAATCAAACATGGGTTTAGTTACAATATTACTAAATTAAATAATTAGTTGAAAAGGAAAATAAAAATAGACTGGATTATTGGTTCAAACTGAATCGAACCAAACTATTCTGGTTGAAGAAAAATTTAACCAAACGGATTACATGTTGACTAGTTTTGTTTTTTTTTGAATCTGATTGTATTAAAAAAACTTCAAAGTGTATTTACATAATTGGACATAATGATGAAATAAACAACCCCATAGCATTCTAGGAGGATAGAAATAAATATAAGAAGTAACACTTTGATTGTGTGCTATTTTTGTCAATTTATAGGCTACTTAGTTGGATTGCCTTGGCACTAAAGTAAATAATATATTGGTAAAACGATATTCGCCAACTGCGAATACCTGTGAGTAGCGGGTCAAGACTAGCACTCGTTGTGTGGTGGTGAAGAATATCATATAACCCTTTACATGTAGACTATTATTTGGTTTGATTCTTCAGTTAAAATGTCTACTCCTGATTAAGATGCTAATCATAAAAAAGAAAGGGTTTTACATTAAAGCAGGCAAAAGCTGAGGCCCACCAAATATTTGGATCACTATTGACCCAATCAATAAGAAGCTGAGCTGTTTGGTCAGTTATTGGCAGCGGAAGAAATGAGTATATACACTACTAGGCAAAAATTGATACCAGGATGTCTATAATCATATAATTACTTAACATAAAATAAGCACACTGTCTACATGATAGAGCAAGAATTAGGATTCTCGTCGCTAAACATAATGGTGTAAGAGTCGTCAACAGTTGTCTCATTGACGGTGGCTGTGTCGGGGACCTTTCGAACCTTATTAGGTGGTGCCTTCTTGTCATATGCCTGAGATATGTATGGATTTGCCACCATTGTGTATGGAACATACGGCCATAGCTCCACTTTCTTCTTTGTCGACTTCGCCGTCTCCAAGACTTTCTTCGGCTCCACGTATCCCGTCACCGTAACCTTTTGCAGCTTCACGTCCACGTCCACTGACTTCACCCCTAGAGAAAAAGATTAGTCCAAAGGAAAAACACAAACATTTTCTAACATTGAACGAGTCCATTTATTTAGAAAACCGAGGGTCCATATTGCATAGATCGAGGTCTATTGTATTGTCCGATTAAAATTGTACCAAAGTAAAATATATTTTATTAATTAAAATAAAAAAATTTCCATGAGATTCAACAAGGACCAAAATTTGTAATATCTAAGATTGAAACTCAAGAATAATTCCGACACTTAAAACCAGTTTTTCTTGTCATTTAAGAACAAAAGTAGAGGATGGATCGAACTTGATCTGTGGTTTTAACCAACATGGAAAATCTTTAAACTAACTATTGGATCACGATGGTTGGACCATACATTTATGTAGATACATACCTTTGACGCCGGAAAGTATATGTTTGATCTTACGTTCACAGCCTTGACAGTCAATACGAGCAACTCGGAGGGCTACTGTCTGCATTTGTTTATTCTTCTTCCTCTTCCTCTTCTTCAAAAATTCCGATATATACTCTATAGTTCCTTCCACCCCCATTTTCACTCACACGAATCCTCTTTGCAGTTTAATTTGTTTTCCCTTCAAGATATTAGGAGGAGACAAGTCTACAAGAGAAAAGGAGAGTGGTGAAGTGAGAAACAAAGGTTCTCTCTTTGTACTATATAAAGTGGTGCATGAGTACTCACTTTATTTACATTTATCTACAGTGAGTGCATTTCATATAATAAAACGAGTGTGAGTCATGTGACAATGAGAGATTACTTGTTTATTTATTAAGGAAAAAAAGAACAGGATTACATTATTGCCTCTGAAAGGGAAAATAAAGACTAATAATTGCTTTAGGGGTCTCTCGTAGAAAGAGCGCAAGAAACATCCACCGATGTGAAATAAAACATTTGGCATTTAATCCACTATTACCAAAGCTTAGGTGTTGATAATTGATATCGTACATATTCTTTGTCTCTATGTTTGTTTATTTCTTACAAATGAATATGCACTATGTATCGTTTTTGATAAAACCTAACTAATTGGAAGAGAGAAAAACGATGTAACGGTACGAGTTTATGCAATAAATATTTTTGTTAGGGTTCACATCAAAAAGTTACAAGAACCTACACTAATATATACTTTCTCCATTTCATATAAGGTCGTTATTGGATTTTAAAACTCATTTCATATTAGCTGTTGTTTTATTAGTTGTTGTTTTATATTTTCAATGCATATGTTGATAATATTTTCATTTTTGTCTTTTTGTTTTAATGCTTTAACCAATAATATAAAATCAAATAAACATTAATTAGGAGTAAAATTTTTTTATTCTTAATATGTCTGAATTAACCTTAAATAACAACTAATTTGAAACAGAAGAAATATATTAACTAATATATTCATTTACGATTATTTTTGAATCAAATGTCCGTAAAACTTAACAATTTCTACACTAAATGAGTATTTTACTCCATTTAAATTTCATACTGACAATTTTTATTTTAAGGTATGTTTTAATGAAGTTATTCTATACGTTTTCCACATATAAAGTTTGGACAACCCATGTTTTCATGTTTGGCGGGGAGGAATTTGTGAAGCTTTACGTGTAAGATTTTCTTTTTGCAACAGAGGATTAGTTATGAACTTATGAGATAGGGAACAATCAAAAATTCTTTGAAAAATTAAAATGGAAATCATAAATTTTTATTTTCTTCGACCAAACGTTAAAGTAATATGTATATAATTCAGGAGAGTTTCGGTAGATTCCACGTTATGAAATAATATTGGCTAAGCATTCAAAACAACAAAGTCTATGACTGATGTGGAGGACACCTGGCAGCGAGTGATCGTGTCAAGTTTCAACGGCAGGCATTAGTTCAAGTTTGTGACTGGGGTCAGTAGCATTATGATTTTAAATGAATTGACAATATATAAAGAAGCAAAACTAAAATGCAAATGAAAATGACATTCATGTAAATTTGGATTTATTGCTGAGACATCTGGCACAATGTTGAAGTTGAACTGTGACTTCAACAGGATTTAGTTGAACAAAATTAATTTTAAAAGGACCACCTGTTACAATGTAAATCATTGAGGTTTACAAATACTAAAATATTAACCCATGCTCACAAATGTCAAGATTATATACAGTATATAATATGCCCTAGCAGTTTGAGTTTGTATTTACGTATACGACCATGTAAAAAATTAGCAATTTGAGATAATCGAAGAAAAGTTGACCATGATTTATAACCCTATATAATTCAGACCTGGTAGCTTCAACACCCAAAAAATAGCTTATTCATCGAGGTCTTTCAAGGAGTATCGGCTGACTTAATGCTTCAATGAACGCTTGAATCTTGTTTTGAATCATTGCCAGTGACAATAATGTCATCCACATATACAAGTGTGTAAATGAGAGTGGTGCCCAAGTGGTAAAAAAACAGAGACGCATCGGCTAGGGAGTTAACAAATCCATATTTAATGAGAAAGGTTTGAAGTTTGAAATACCATGCACGAGAGGCTTGCTTCAATCCATATAAGGCTTTTCGCAGTTTGTATACATAATGTGGCTTGTCTTTGTCGACGAATCGTTGCTCCATGTATACGTCTTCCTTTAAATGTCTTTGTAAGAATGCATTGTTAACGTCGAGTTGCCGAATATTCCAGTCCCGAGATACCTCAACTCCAAGAACTATGAAAATTGTGGACTGTTTGACAACCGGACTGAACGTGTCGTGAAAGTCGATGCCTGGAAGTTGATGAAAACCTTTGGCTACAAGTATTGATTTGAATCTCTCCACAGATCCATCAGGCTTGCGCTTAACTCGAATGATCCAACGATTTCCAATGAGATTGTAGCTGAGTGACGGAGGTATAAGATCCCATGTACGATTGGCAATTTATGAGTTGAATTCACCAGACATAGAATTTCTCCAGCGATGATCTTTCATGGCCTGAGTGACTGTAGCTGGTTCATCGTCCGATAGAGCTGTTTTTGCCGCGACAAGGGAGAGCTTTTGAATAGGTTTTCTGATGTTTTTCTTTGATCTCGTCTGCATGGGATGAGAGTTAACTGTTGGCTCTGGGATAACCACTGGTTCTTGAGAAACTTCTAGTACTTGTGGCTCCATTAGTGCTGACACATTGGTTGTGGTGTTGGAGGTAGAGCACTCAGCTTGTTGCATGACCTGAGACAAGACTTCACAAGAATCTCCATCCAATGTATTATTAGGAATAATTATTTCATTGAGTAAAGGATTCAAACCTGGGGGTTTTACCAATGTTGTGTGATGAAGAGAAGAGAGTTTCGTCACGTTGATCATGTTTACTGACACAAGTGACGAAGTGGAGGTGCCGGAAGTAACAACCACGGCAGTTGAGTCAATCGACATTGAGAAGAGATAGGAAAAAAAAATTAATGAGAAGAGAGGAGGTCCTTATAGAGAATGATAATATCGATTGATGAAGATGATGTACAACATATACAACTATATATATAGGGCTGAGACCTAAAGCCCTAGTATCTATACACAATATAGGATATGATATAATCTTCACAATATAGTAAGAATGAGCTATAGAAGATATTCTCTTATCTCTACATAAATAAGTATAATAAAATAAAGAGAAAATTACAAGAATAATTGATGTGATGTTTTATGCATCAGGTTTTATTCAACCAATGGTCCCGTTAGCGCACGGTTTTGCACGGTAGTATAGTGGTAGGATCGAATCCACATAGAGTAAAGAGGACTATAGATATATAGATCTAAACAGAGATAGGATAAAAAATATGGAAATATTTTTGTCACAGAAAATCTGAATAAAATCCGAATAAAATAAAAAAATAAAATCAACTTAAAATCAATGTTAGGAATGAGAAATCGCAAAGATTTAAATAAATAAAAAGAATATCTAACCAGATTAACAATTTAATGATCTAGATCTAGAACATAAACACTGTACCAAAAAAAAAAAAATCTCTTTTTAAAAGGAAATATTATTCTAACATAAATCCGCTAGGACCCTATGATAACATATATTTAACAACTTTGATAGAGTTCACTTGTAGATCCAGTTTTAACTCTTGAAAATCTGGAAATCAAGCCTACAAACTATAGACTCCGGGTAGATAACCAACGCTACCTATATTATAAAACCCTATGAATTATTTGATAGATTCGTCAACCTAAGAAAAGCATTTGTTTCATAGAAGTAGGGATCTAATGATCATAACCCTAATCTATAACAAAAACCTAATTAAACATTAAATCCCTTTGAATAAATCCCATCTCCCAACATGCAGATCTACTCAACCATGGCAATGGATTGATAGATCATGATGTTGTATGGTTGAAAATGTAAAGAAAGAGATGAAAACATAGTGTAGATCTGAAAATACAATAGAAAACTTTATAGATCTGAGAAAAACCAATGTAAAAATGTACAGATCTAATATGAAAATGAAAATGATAGAGTAACAGTAAAAATCATGTCTAGGTCTCTCTGGCCGCTCAGGAAATGATTCCAATTTATAGGGTGTCTTCTATGTCAAAATTTGGAGTTAATGTGTGATTTGGAGAATATTCGTGATCCAGATCGATCGATCGATCTGGCTTGGATCGATCGATCTCCTTCCTCTGATCCATGCCACGTCATAGATTACTTTGACTGACCGATCTGCTTTAGGATCGGTCGATCCTCTTCATGCTTGGTCGATCCTCCAGAGTGTCTCCAAAATCTAATGATGTGAAAAACGTCCAAAGTTGCTCCATTTTGCCCATTTTAGCTCTAATGAAGTGAAAACCTGAAAAGACACTAAAACCGGCCAGAAGGACACAAAATCTAACTCTAGACTCAATAAAACATGTAAAAACAATAGTAAAAACTGGTCAAAATAGACACTCATCACACCCCCAGACTTGAATCCTTGCTTGTCTTCAAGTAAAAAAACAAGACAATGAAACAAAGTTCAGAAGTGGAAGTTTGAAAAAAGGTAACTTATGCTTAGCTTTAGAATCCACCATGTTGATCATGTAAACCAAAAAGAAACCTTGTGAAAAGTTAATTAAACTTTAGCAGTACAACATGTACTTTACCATAAGCATAACAAACATTACCGTACTCTAGCATCCGAGATCCAAGGGAACTTCTGAAATCTCCATGGTTGGCCCTTTTTAAGATTCATTAAGTGTTGCGTGCAGTCTCACAAAGGGAGTCTCAATCGCTAAGGGCTGGTAACGGGAGACCATTTTAAGGATGATGGTTAGGCATGATAAATGAACTCCGGTGCAAGCCAATGCACAACACAGTGAGACGAAAACCAAAGATGGTGCACAACCTCCTGAACCTTGGACTCTAAGTAAGCTTCTATATGATGATCCTAATAGAGTTGCTATTGGTGCTAAAATAAATAACAGAAATAAATAACTAACTAACTAAATAAAAAGTTTTATTCTGGTTCATTCAGACTTCTTTCCCTTCTCTTTCTTTTCATTTTTTTTTTGAAAGAGAGTCTCCGGATGAGACGGGATGAGATGGGATGGATCAATCTAAATAGGATTGGTCAATCCCAGAGAATTTTTTTCTGAGAAGGGGAAGTTGGAACCAGTTCTTACCATATACATTAATATACAAAGAACTGCACCAATAGTCAACTCAAGCTAATATAGATGAAATATTGATATTAGAAAGCGTACTCGAATATCCTTAGAACATTTGGTTGTACCGCCTCCCGCACTCCGTGGTTTTTGCACTTGGTTGCACATGCTCCTAATGTTGCGAAAAAGGACTCGGGTCTGAATGAAAAAGGGTGTAAGAGTGTGGAACAAAGCTAAAAATAAGCTTGGCCATCCGGAGCTTTAATAAGAATGGGGTGAACTCTGGATGTATATGATCCTTTTGTGATATCAAGCCCCTAAGTAAGAAGATTAGTCCAAGTTAAAGGTCCAAGTAGATAGAGCCAACGCCGGATCATTCAGATTTCCAAAGGATTGGTCGCTTCTGGTAAAGTTGATCCATTGATGGTTTTTCCAATTTTCATGAACTAAGTTCAATAAATGTCAACATAAAATGGAAACCAAGAAAATTGTAAAATTCCCATGTTTTGACTCAATAAAACGACTCAAGAAAAATGAAAAAGTTTTATTTTTCTGAAATTTTTTGAATTTTTTTTGACAAAGAAACAAAAGAAATCACAGTGTTAGTATCATATGAAAGAAGACACCCCTTCCCACTGACTTAAATTACTGCGGGATGCGTCCCGCAGTGATATAAAATCAAAGAAAATGGATGCTGCAAAACAACATTGGAGATAATGAATTGTAAACAAGAAAGCAAACCATAAACCATAGAAGGAATTTTACGACCAAAAGGGAGCATTGGTATGTTCTTGAACTGGTTTTCAGCTTTTCTTGTCTTGGGGATCGATCGATCTGTGGAGGATCAGTTGATCCCAGCGTACTGAAACTTCTTGAAATTCACATCTTCTGCGTTTTGCACCTGTTTTCAGTCAGTTCAACACAAAACATCATCATATCTTATTTTGGAAAATAATAAATAAATTATAATAACTGAAGAGAAATAAAATAAAATAGTTTTATTAATTCAAAAGCAAAAAGAAATTAAAAGAACATGTTGGGTTTTCTTCCAACCAGCGCTTGATTTTGCAAAGTCACTAGCTTGACTTAGTTTTATTTAATTGGGTTCTGGGTTCATTGGAGGAATGGTATCTTCCTCATCTAGTGGCTTGTTTTCTGCCTTGATTTTGGGCTTCGCAGTAACATCCCTCATCATGTAATCCATATTTTCTTTAGTAGCTTCAAAGTTTACTTCTGGTGGATCTTCACCACCATCACTTCCTGGAGTCATGGTCATTGGATGAACAGGATCAACAGATTCCATGTCTTTCATAATGAAAGCTTGACCATTTATGGTGGGGACTCTGTCGACGGTCTCAACATAAAGTTTCACAATGATTTTTCTGAGACAGATTTTTATCCTTCCTTTTGACACATTTATAGATACTCCAGCTGTGGCTAAGAAATGACGTCCCATGATAAGGTCAGTACCATTATCGCCCAAGTTCAAAACCACGAGAAAAGTGAGTGTCTTCCTTAATATAATTATAATTTTTTATATTTGTCCTTGTATAGATTGACTTGTTCGGCTAATCGAGTTTGTTTTATTTCAGGAGAATTTAAGCTCGAACATGTTAAGCCGATCTCTTCAGACACAGATGAGTTTGACCATATGGCGCCGATTAACCTTGGAGACGGTCCCAGCATTCTTACCGTAACGCGGAAGTCCGGAAAGGGCCAAGCTGCAGCTGGTACGACGGGAAAGTTGTCAGCTGCTGCTAAAGGGAAAGGTGTGGCGATAGCCAAAAAGGAAAAAGGTGTCGTTGTGAAGCTGAATGTTCCAGAGAAGAAAAAGGCTGTGCCGAAGTCGCAGGAGCCTGTGCCGAAGTCGCAGGAAGTGGTGCAAGATGAAATGGCACCTAGTGCGTCTCAGATGCCACGGGGAACTCCCGACCTTCCTGATGGAGCGAAGGAGCGGGTTCGAAGGGAGCTAGAAGCGGTTGTGGAGGAACCAAGCTAAAAAAAAGCTGAAAAGCAAACTGTCCTGATCGCCAAGCCTGCAGCAATCTAATACTTGCTATTGTCGAGACTCCCCCGTTTACCGACGAGAATGCCGATGTTCTGGGCAGGAGCTTCTATTATGCCGCCTAAATGCAAATGAAGGTGAGTGATTGTAAACTTTTGTCACAGGTATTTATGTATTAGATGTTGTAGCTCTACTAATTCAATATCTGTTATCTTGATTTAGGCGATGACTGCCATTGCCAAGTTTATAGCAACGTGCAGCGCGAGAAAGAGAAGTCGGCAGATGACACGGCCGAGCTTAAAAAGCTTGGCCAGAACTTGGACAAGGCAAAGGCCGCGATGAAGCTGGAGAGAGACTGCACCAAGGAGCTTTGTACCGAGCTGCAAGCGGCTCGAGATGAGGCAGTCGTGTATCACGACAATCTAAAGGCAGAAGTGGAGAGTCACCGGAAGACAAGGGTCAAGGTGGAGCAAGCTCGAGATTCAAAATAAGCAGCTTACCGACCGTCTCAAGGAGGAGCAAGCTCGACTCCGCAACTTACGTGATCAAGCAGTGGCCAAGGAGTGTGGTATCAGGAACGGCTTACTCGGTGCGTGTCAAGCCCTTTTTGACCGGGTGAAGACATATCTCCTTCAGAGGAATGAGGCCGATGATATAAAATGCGTATATCATCAGGCAAACGGCATTGTCGCGGCTTTGGCTAAGGCAAAGGAGAGTGGTGAATGGGCGGATATCAATGCTGCGATGGTGCACTATGAGGCAATCCATGCTGAGTACGCAAAGAAGGCCGAGGAGGGGCATCTGGATGAGGTCACCGTTGATGAGATAAACGTCCCTACTCACCTTGATGGTGCCTTGATCAACAGCGACCCCGTTGCTAATGCCTATGGGTCGAATGACGGGCTCCAGGCCGGAGATGGCATGTTGAATAATAGATGTCTCCTCCCAAACTCCGCCTAAAGATCCTGTTCCTTTGGCATCGTAGTTGCTTACGTTGGCTTTTTCTCTTCTCTTTTTTTTTTTTTAAATCAATGTTCTGAATGGGTCACCTGTGACCTTCTTCCATTTCTGTACTAACATTGCCCGGAGGGGGTTTTACTCTTTTATCTATTATTTGAATTTCCATATCTTGTTTGATATTTTTTTTATCGAGCGTTGCATTTATTTGCACTACTTTTTGTTTGATGACGTAGCAATGTGCTTTCGTTATAATTTTATGATTGTCGATCTGAGTGCTGTTTACACTGCTTGATGTGTGTTAGGAGTACTGAGACTTATCTTTGATTTTGAAAGTTTGTGAGAAGATAATTCCTTTTGGATTGATATCTTCTTTGGTCGGGGTTAAACGAGTGACTTTTTGAGTAAATCAGGCCCTGGTAATGCGTCTGTCGGTTTATATTAGCTAGGCGATCTCTCTTCTTTTTTTTTTGGCGAAGTAGGACTTCGGCTTTTCGCTTTAGTCTAATTTTAAATGCGAGGAGCGACCTCGACTTACATTTTAATATTTTCTGCGAAATAAGTCAGACCTTAGTAATGCGGATATCGGCTTAATTAACCTTGGCAACTTTCTTGAAGATCTGGCCCCAATTTCTGCGGTTGTAGACTTACTTTGTTTTGGGCGACCTCTTCATTGTTTGCTCTGCTTTTCTTTGGCCTTATTTTCTCGTAAGGATACCTGGCCAGGGCATTTTTTACGAGAGGTGAGTCAAAGAGCAGCGCGACTGATGGTGAAGGATAGACTGGATCGTTTGTTTGTGAGCGTGAGCCCGGTTGTTTTTTAATTCGACATTGTTTACAAAGTATAAGTTTTATTTGATATGATAGCTGTACCTCGTTTCGGAGGCTGCCTACGTGCCCCGAAGGGGATCAAGCCAGACGTAGTTCTTGTTACAATGTTCAAAATGGATATTATAGAAAGTCGTGCTGCTTGTTACTAGTAATATCTCTTCAGGTTCATTGAGTTCCAGGAGTGCGGTATTTGATCTCCATTCATCGTCATTAGTTCGTAGACTCCAGGTTGAACTACCTTGGAGACTAGGTATGGTCCTTCCCATTTGGCGCCCATTTTGTTGGCGCATTCTTTCATGTTTTCGTAGACTCTTTGGAGGACCAGATCGCCTTCTTGGAAGAACCAATTTCAAAATTTCTTGTTATAATACCGGGCTGCCGATTGCTGGTAGCTCTGAATTTACAGTAAGGCTTGGTCGCGCATCTCTTCTATGTTGTTTAACTTGTCGAGGAGCATATCGTAGTTTAGCTGCGTGTTTTCTGGCATTTTTAGTCGTCGTAGGGTATTCACGTGTAGCTCGGCTGGAGCGTGTGCCTCGATGCCATGTGATAAAGAGAATGGAGTCATGTTTGTTGCGCGTCGTGGCGTAGTTTGATGTGACCATAAGACTCCATCCAATTCATCGGGCCATAACCCTTTGCTTTCGTCGAGTCGTTTTTTGAGGCCGTCTAAGATTGTTTTGTTTGTTGCCTCGGCTTGGCCGTTTCCTTGTGGGTAGCACGGAGTCGAGCTGTTGAGTCAAATTTTCCACAACTCGCAAAAGTTTACAACCTTCTTTGACGTTAAGTTCGTGCCGTTGTCAGTGATTATCTCGTAAGGGAGGCCATATCGACATATGATTTCTTTCAAAAGGAAATCTATTACCTCGTTGCTGGTGATCTTTGCATAAGCTTTGGCTTTGACCCATTTGGTGAAGTAGTCAGTGAGTATTAATACATATTTATTTTTGTGGGTCGATTCTGGGAGTGGTCCAACTACGTCCATAGCCCATCTCATGAATGGGTAGGGCGAGGCACCGGCTGTTAGCTGCTCGGTTGGTGAATTGATAGAATGAGCATGCTTTTGGTAATATTCGCATTTGGCGGAGTATTTCTCGCAATCTATGGCCATTGTTGGCCAGTAATGCCCATGTCGATGAATTCTTATTGCGAGGGCTCAACCTCCAGAGTGGTTTGCTCCTGCTCCTTCGTGAGTTTTGGTCATAATGCGATTAACTTCGGTTCCAAATGCGCATGAGAGGAGTAATCCTGAGGCACTACACCTATAAAACTTACCATCAATGACGCTGTAGTAGGCAGCACGGGCTTTTAGTCGGCGGGCTACCCATTTCTCAAGTGGTTCATCGCCTTTTGTCGAGGTATGCAATGATCGGAGCTCACCAGTCTATCGATGGATCTTCTTGGTCGAGGTTGGGGGATGGCTGATTTGATTCTAGATCACCGTTATCGCCGGGATCCCCAATTTGATTGATCCCTCTGGGCAGCTTGATACTTTGTCTCTTAATTGATTCGATCGGGATCGACCTGTGGTAAGGGTTTGCCTTGCTGGCCATGTTTGCCAATGCATCTACGACTTTATTTTCGGACCTTGGTATTTGAACGAGATTGAAGCTGTCAAATTCCTTAGTTAAGTTTTGGAGGAGCTCCTGGTACTTTCTCATCCTTTCGTTGCGGGCTTCATACTCGCCGGTGTATTGACTCGCGACGAGCTGTGAATCACAGTATGCATTTATATGTTTGGCTCTGACTTCGAAGGCGAGTCTCAGCGTGGCAATTAGAGTTTCATATTTGGTCTTGTTATTTGTTGTTAGAAATTTGAGGCTCATTGCTTGTTTGAGCACTTTGCCGGTTGGTGATTTGAGTAATATCCCAATCCCGGACCCGTCCTTGGTAACTGATTTGTCGACGTGCAGTTCCCATTTTTGCTCGGCTATTATGTCAGTATGTTCCTCTTGGGGTAGCTCGACTATGAAGTCTGCTAGGACCTGGGATTTGTACGCCTTTCGTGGTTGGTATTTGATATCGTACTCACTTAGTTTGACTGCCCATTTGGTTAATCTTCCAGATTGATTTGGCGAATGAAGTATGGTTCAGATATTGCAGTCTGACAGCACGACTATTGGGTGACTCTGAAAATATGGGCGAAGTTTTTGGGCCGACCTTATCATGGTAAATGTGATTTTTTCTGGAGCAGAGTACCGAGTTTCGGCTGGTTCGAGGGTCTTGCTTATATAGAAGATCGGTCTCTGTTTGGCGCACTCTTCTTTGACTAGAACTCCGCTAACTGCGGATTCTGAAACGGCGACGTAAAGGTACACAGTGTTGCCGTTCTCCGGTTTAGCGAGGATGGGTGCCGTGGACATAGACGTTTTTAGTTCTTGGAATGCAGCTTCGCATCTATCGTCCCAATCAAAAATTTGTTGCTGCGAAGGAGTTGGTAGAACGGTAAACACCTATCGGTCAACCTGGCGATGAATCTGTTGAGGGTGGCTATGCGTCTTCATAGGCGTTGTACTTCTCTTTTATTGCGAGACGATGGAAGGTTGAGCATGGCTGTGATTTGCTTCGGGTTTGTTTTGATTCCTCGTTTTGTTACTATGTAGCCTAGAAACTCCCCGGATGTGACACCGAAGGTACATTTTCTAGGGTTTAGCTTCATGCCGTATCGGTTGAGTATTTCAAAACATGTCTTTAAATGGTCGATGTGATCCTCGGCTTTGGCTGACTTGACGAGCATGTCATCGATATAAACCTCCATTGTTTTGCCGAGTTGTTCAGCGAACATCTTATTGACCAAACATTGGTAAGTCGCCCAAGCGTTTTTAAGCCCGAAAGGCATAACCTTGTAGCAGTAAGTTCCTCTATCTGTGATAAAGGCCGTCTTTTCTCTGTCGTCGGGGTGCATCCTGATTTGATTGTACCCTGAAAAGGCGTCCATGAATGACAATAATTCGTTCCCTGCGGTTGCCTCGACTAGTCGATCGATGTGAGGTAGAGGGAAGCAATCCTTGGGGCATGCTTTGTTGATGTCCGTGAAGTCGATGCAGACTCGCCATTTGCCGTTCTTTTTCTTGACTACCACGAGGTTTGCTAACAACTCAGGATATCTGACTTTGCAGATCGACATTGCCTTCAAAAATTTGTCGACCTCGTTATTTACCGTTTTAGCGCGTTCGGTGCCCAATTTTCTCCATTTTTGGCGGATTGGTTTGATTGGTGGGTCGGCGTTGAGTTCATGCGAGCTAATTTTTGGGTCAATTCCGATCATATTTTCGATTGTCCAAGCGAAAGTTTAAAGGTTATTTCGTAAAAATGTTTCATGTTGTTGTCGTTTTATAGGATCGAGCTGTGCGCCGATGCTTATGTGCTGCTCTGGAAATTCCGGATTGATTGGGATTATATCGACTATCTCTTTATTGGTCTTTGTCGGCCTTCGTTTGGTAGCGTCGGGATGGATTGATGGAGTTAACCGTGATAGTCGGGGTACGCATTTTGCGTTCAGCAATGAAACATATTCTGGCCACAGTCTGATTGCCCCTGATGGTGAATATGCTTCCCCCTGATGGGAATCGTACACACTGATGATAGCTCGATGCAACGGCTTTCATTGCGTAGATCCATGGTGTCCCGACTATGATGTTGTATACCAAAGTTTCGTCGATGACTGAAAATTTCACGCTTTTGAATGTATTGCCGGTGTAGACGGGGAGTTTGATCGTGCAGAGTGTCGTCACGTGCCTGTTATCAAATCCGGTTAAGGTTGGAGTTACCTTCTTGATGTCGGAGTCAAGGATATTCATCTTTGTAAGAGTTGCTTTATTGATTAGGTCGACTGAGCTGCCTATGTCAACCAAGATCTTGCTGCCACTACATTCGCCGATGTCGAGAGGATGACCAAAGGGTCAATGTGTGGAATGTGCAGGCCTTCCAAGTCCAAAGTGGAAAAGTTCACTCTGTCCGGTTGGTGCCTCTTGGTCGAGGCTTCGGCTTTGCGTTGGTGTTCTTTGAGGGACGAGACTGAATCATTGCAATCGCTGAGGCCACCCATTATAACGTGCACTTCCAATTTTTCTTTCTTGTTGGATTGATTATTTTTGTCGTAGTCATCTCGTCCCCATTTTTCTCTTTCTTCGCAATCTCGTTGGACCTGCTACTCTGCTTGTTGTTAGATCGAAGTTTCTCCTCAGGTCGGGGAGATCAGAAGTTTTGTCAGATCGCCACGGTCTGTGGACCACATCTGGGAGCTCGTCCTGTCTGTATTTGTTCTGCAATTTTTCTTGGAGAGTCCGACATTCCGATGTGGAATGTCCAGTGACTTGGTGATAATCGCAGAAGGATGAAGATTTTGCTTTTTTCGCCTCTAGAGAGCGATTGTCGAGCTCATCTCGACCTCGCGTATCAGATCGAGGTTGTTGACCGGATGTTTTGCTGTTGTCGTCCTCTCTAACGTAGATATTCCAGGGTTGGCTCGACTTCTGGTTGCTGATAGCGTATGATGCGTCCGGCCTGCCTTTATCGTCGCGATGGCCGTCATAATAATGCCGAGGTTCGTGATGGGAATCTTTCGGTTTCTCCTTTGTTGAGCTCAATGATTTTTCAAAATGCTGTTTATGCAGTGCTTCCCTTTCTTCTTCAATTTTAGTGGAAATTGAGGCGTGGTGAAGAGCGTCATCCAACGTTGTCTGTTTGTTGGAGTCGAGGGTTTCTAAAAATCGGCATTCGTACCAGAGACCTCGACGAAGTGCTTCGATAGCCGCAGTGTCGTCCATTGTGACCCGTGAGGCAATATCTTTGAAACTATCGATGAATTTTCTAAGACTTTCGCCTCTCTTCTGGATCAAGCTGTACAGGTTGGCGGTTGATTCTCCGGGGATTACCAAGATCGAGTAATATTTCATGAAGGCCTGAGATAGGTCGTTGAACGAGTAGATGCTGCTCGGTTTTAATTTGGAGAACCATTGTAGCGTGGCACCACTGAGGTTTTCGACGAAGAGTTGACATAAGACGGGGTCTTTTTGCTCTGCTGATCGCCGGGCTCTGCCGGCGGCGATAGTAAACAATCGTGAAGTGGCTTATTGGGTCGGTATTTCCTTTGGTCGTTCCGTCGTAAATTGAGAATTTTATCTTGCTGACTTATCGCATATCGGCCTCTGAGATTCGCCTAGTGAAGGGTGTTTTACGTGTTTCCTCTAATACTTTGTCGATGTCGGGGGTCGAGCTGGTGGCTTGATGCATCTGGGACCGCATTTCTTTGATGGTTCGTTCGAGGTTAGCCTCCTTCTGCCGGTTGGTTGCTAGCTCTGCCATTACGTATTGAGGAGTGAAGTGAGGTGCACTGTTATCTTGGAACAGAGATCGATGCCAATAAGGAGGCGTGTTTGTGGTCATTATGAGGCCGACGTTGTTCTGTTTGGTTGCAGTGGTTGCGTTCCTTGCAGTGGGAGCAAGGCAATTTTTGGTTGTCTGATGATTTGATCGATTTGAACGACAGAGATCGAGGCGGTTGGTGGATCGGGGTTGCGTACTACGGTATCGGAGGTCGGTGGTCTTGGGTCTTCAGGAATTGCTGGAGGGACGATCGGAGGAATGATCGGAGGGATCGGGGGGATGATCAGAGGGATCACCGGGGAAGTCGTGGTGTTATCGTCTTAATCTGTGGTAGTAGAAGCGGCTCTGATTGCGAGGCCGTCGTTGGTATTGTCATCAACGCCGTGACTCGGAGACGTCGCCATGATCAAGATCGGAGAATCTTGGGAGTGTGAGATGAGATTTTTTTAGAAAAGGAATGTAAGAATCCTCACAGACGGCGCTAACTGTTGAATCACAGAATTCAAAAGGTAAAATTGTATTTATTATTGATAAAAGGGGTTTGTTACAAAGTGGTTTCTAAAGAGAAAATAAAGATAGAAAGCAGAACTGCTCTTCAGGGTTTTTCTCCCAAGTTTTTCCGTAGTGGCTTGCTCGCGAAGCCACTCCGCTATTTATAGGGGTTTCTTGACTTCGTTCCGGTCCAATGAGTCTAACTCCATCTTCCTTTTCTTCTTCGACTTTGCTTGCTCTGATTCATTTTAACCAACCCGGTTTCGGTCAGACCGGTCCGCATGCTGATTCGTTAATCTGGACATCTTCGGTTTGATCATTTCTACATTTTCGTTTGGGTCGATCTAAACAGGATCGGATCTTGGTCGGGGTGCTAAACTCGATACCAACATATACACTAGGATATTATTGGACATCTTTTATAAAATTTTAGAATTCTGCGCATAGATATGAACGAATCCAATATGTTTCACAATTTATGGTTAATTTTTATTATGACGTCGATGAAAGTTTGCTATTAGAAAGTCCATTCCCCTTTTATTGATTGATACAAGTCTTTACATATGACACAGTTGTTTCGACAACTTTTGCTAAGCTTTTTATAGTATCTTGAAAAGCAACTTTTGTCAACTTAAGACAAATTAGTTGGTGAAAAACAAATTGTGATTTTTAAGCATGCGCAGATATTTTAGTATTGTTTAAAGCAAAAAATAGTCATATTAGAAAAAGATTGATGCATAACTTCAAGGTAAGCCTGAGTTCTTCTTACCCAATATTTTTGAATAAGACTGTTATTACATGAAACTTATTTGACATAAATTCTTCTTATAAACGTACTCAGGTTTGTAAGAGTGTATCTAACAAATACATTTATGTGGCAGTTCTTAATTTGGGTCATTTGAAAATTTTACTTTTAAATAGAGATTCAAATTAAATTTCAAAATAGAGATCCATTGTGAGTGTTTTTTTTTTATAATACTAGTGGTACCCTTTTGGAATTTAAAATTTTAAAAGAAATATTTTAGTAGTTTTACCTACATTTTAAAGGAAATTAACCAACTATTTAAAGATCTTCTAAATCTACAGGACCAAGTGTGACAAATTTTGTTGTAGAAAGAAATTGTTTCGTTTAGTGGAGAGTCTAATGCATGAAAGATATGCGGAAAGATGTGAAAATGCAAAACAGTTGTGGTGTATGAACTAAATAGTTTTTTTTTCTTGAATACTCTATCATTGGACTCTATGGGAAATCCTTATTTGGTTGATTTGACAAGAAAATTTTGCAGTTTCAAGTGTTTTGACATAAACAAGTAACCATGTGTCCCTGTATTGGCGGCTACTTAACAAAAAAAACGTGAAGGGAGAGATCAAAGTAACTGCTTGTAGTTCAAATATTATTGGGTGAAGCTGTCAACATTGACATACTACAAGAAAATATTTCCAGTTCTCCATCAAAATAAACGGGTTATTTATAACGAGATATGAGAAGATTTTTTCTTACCTCCGCTTTATAAAAAGAAAAAAAGGGGACAATCAAGAAAATATGTACATGTCGGTAGGAGCCATCGTGTAAGAAAGAGGGGGAGGGTCTCGTGGTAGGGGGCGAGGATAGACTCAAAGTGGGAGAGAAACAAGTCAAATTGGATGAGAAATGAACATGTCTGTCTCTGACCCTGGCAGCATAGGCATTTGACATTGGCCAATGCCAAATTTCAAAACAATTCTTTAAAGGGAAATGGAATAATTTTTTTTGGAAAGGCGTTACAAATTTAATTAACGTAGAATCGTAAAAACATATGAGACGGGCCTAGAAACGAGTCAAAGTGGGGGATGAACGACTCAATGTAGGCAAGGATAGACTCAGTTTTAGTGCAACAATGTTGAAAGAAATATTTCTTAATTTCGATGTTATATTGCGGTGGTTGTACTGTTTTGTTTGTAATACAATGACTAGACTAGTTTGTGTTAATGTAGGGAAACTAAGTGGTGTAACTATGTTTACTTTGGTTATTTTATTTTGTAACAGAAACATATGTATGTGTTAACTTGTGTTTGTTTAGGATTAGTATCACCTATATAAGAAACCTAAGAAAATATTATTTTTTGGTTATTGGTTACATAACATTATTTTACGAATATATGCCACATATTTTTAAGGTTTGTTTAGATGTGAAGTACTTTAAATTACCAAAATTTTGAAATAATAATTTGTTACACATGTTTGTTTATGAAACTATAGAAAATGAATTTTATTAAGCTAATGTCGTACATGTTACTAAAATCTGGGGTTTTAAATATGGTACAACTAGTTAAAGATTAAAACACCTAAGTACAACTACTTAAAGATTAAAACACCTAAGTACAACTATGTAGCATAGTAAGTTTATGGTTGGAAAATCTTAGGTACTTTTTGTCAGATCCATGGTAATATTACACAGATCCTAGGGTAAATTTGTCTAATCCTAGGTACTTTTTGTCGAATCCTAAATACTTTTTGTTGAATCGTAGGTATTTTTGTCGTCAATTCTAAACATTTTTTTTTAAAAATTTGACATTAACTTAAACGTTAGTATTTAACATAAAATCCAACGACAACTAAACCAGGTTTACAAAAATCTTAGAGTTGTACCTATATGGTCTCAAACCGACAGAGTTCCAAATGCAAAGAAACTAAAATAAATAAATGTGAATTGGACGGTTGGTCACTTTTATGAAAGTAATTGGCTGAGTTGACAGTGTACTATTTATAATTAGGGATTGAGTCATAAGTGACTTTTGGGCATTAGGTAAGTTATAATATTGTCCTTCAAGTGTGAACAAAATTACAACACGTGCCATTAATGTTAAATTGGGCTAAAATTCCTTTTTTTTTGTTCTGTGTCTTTATTTTTTCTCTATTTTTTTTCTTTTAATTTAATTCTTATTCTTTTTTTATCTCAAAAATAAAAAAATAATAAAAAAATAAAAATAAAAATTTATTTTGAAAATATTTTTATGAATCTAACATGATCTATTTTGTTTGTACAAATTATCCAAGCTTTGCTTGTCCGTACAAATCAATAAAGGGGTCGAGTCTTCTATGTGACAATAAGGAGAAGAGAAGAAGAAGTCTAAGTCTGATGATGGCCCGTGGATATGTTCTAGAAGATAGAAGAAGAATAAAGCCGTTATGCGATATTAGGAAGGGATGAACACATGTGGAGTTAAGATCTACACGATTATTCAAACCGTGGAGATGTCACTATCATGCCTTGGATCTCGCCATGTCTCTCTCTTGATGTCTCTTTCATTTGTTTTGTCTTGTAAAGGAAGCCCTAAGTGGTTCCACTATATATAGGTTGTAACTCACATTAGTATCAATCTAATCTAAGTCTTATTTTCTATCTCTCTTATTCTCTCTCATATTCTCTCTTATTCTACGTTATTTTCCGCTAAAAGTAGCATGGTATCAGAGCATGTTCTATGATTCTTTACACCATAAATCCCATCCATTCTACTTAATCTCTATTCACTTATCACTATCTTTTGATTCTACGCATTTCTTCACGTTCTTTCCATTGGATAAAAGCTTTGTCTAACTGTCCATACCTTTGTCCAACGGTCCGTGAAAGTTTCTCACCCTGGAAAACTCGAAATCAATAGTTACTCCGGTTGTTCTCAAGGAAGCTAACTATCTTTTGTGGTCAAGAACCACCAAAACTGCACTCTGTGGTCGCCGCGGTCTTTGGAGCCACGTTGAAGTGTATCAAGCTCCAAAGGAGGCTACTAAAGAAGATGGGAACGAACCAGTCATAGAAGAAGAAGATTAAGAGAAGGAAGAAATATGGTTTCAAGAAGACCAAACTGTGCTTGCCATTCTCCAAAACTCTCTTGACGGTCCTATTCTAGAAGCATATTCTTATTGCAAAACGGCAAACGAATTGTGGGATACTCTCAAGAATGTGTATGGGAATATTTCCAACCTCACTCTAGTATTTGAAGTCAAGAAGGCTATCAACAACCTCAGCCAAGAAGATTTAGAATTCACTAAGAACTTTGGGAAGTTCCGGTCACTCTGGGATGATATTGAAATGCTAAGACCAAGTACCATAGATCCGGCTATACTCAATGAGAGGCGAAAGAAAGATAAAGTCTTTGGAGTCTTGCTTACATTGAATCCAGCTTTCAACGATCTAATCAAGCATCTACTTAGAGCCAATGAGTTTCCAAGCCTTGATGATGTAGGTGCTCAAGTCCAAAAGGAACAAGGGTCTCTTGGACTCTTTAGTGGAAAATGCGAGCTCATCATGGCTAACAAAGGAACATACAAGCATGCTGACCGGAAGATTTGGATCTGTGATAATTGCAAGAAGAAAGGGTACACCAAGGACAAATGTTGGATTCTTCATCCTCACCTTAAGCCTAACAAGTTCAAGGATAACTTTTCCCAAGAAGCTGAAAGTGAGACCGGACACAATGGCTCATCCAAGCAAGGGGAATAAGCTGCACTTGGAGCACCTCATGGTGATTATGTGAAGAAATCCAACTTGGAGGCATTCATTCGATCCATAGCTCTAAAGGAATTCGGTAACACATACTTTGCATCCAAACTGAGTACAACACTCATCATTGATTTGGGAGCTATATGATTAGCAATCCAAATCTCATTGACAATATAGAACCGGCTAAGGATAATGAGATTCCAATTACTGGAGTAGCAGATATGAAACTATTTGATAAGCATTTTTCATGACTACGTTTACTTCAAATTTATTATCGGTTAAGAGAGCAATTTGTGATTTGAATTGTTACACTATATTTGGACCTAATAGTGTTTGCTTTCAGGATATTAAGACCGGAAAGGTACTTGGAGAAGGAAATGCTCAAAGAGATCTCTATGTTCTCTAGAAAACCTCACCAAGCGATTCTATATCTTTTTCATTTCAATCCTCTAGTGCTTTTAGTTTGAATTCCATGCGGAATGCTAGATTAGGCCACCCTCATTCTTGTGCACTTGAATTAGTATTGCCTAATGTTTCTTTTGATAACTCAATTTATGAGGCTTGTATTCTTGGAAAACATTGTAAATCTGTTTTTCCTA
This sequence comes from Cardamine flexuosa, assembly GCA_963555745.1. Taxonomy (NCBI): domain Eukaryota; kingdom Viridiplantae; phylum Streptophyta; class Magnoliopsida; order Brassicales; family Brassicaceae; genus Cardamine; species Cardamine flexuosa. Next base: position 13,264,750 of record OY743221.1, on the reverse strand, counting down.
AATCGTCAACTATTTATGAGCATTGTTTTGACTTAGTACATTAAGATGTTTGGACATCAGCATGCACATCTAGAGACAATAACAAGTATTTTATTTCATTTATTGATGAAAAATCAAAATATACTTGGATAACTCTATTGTCATCTAAGGATCATGTATTTGATGCATTTATAAATTTCAAAAATTATGTTACTTATCAATTTAATGCTAAAATAAAGGTGTTGAGGTTGGATAATGGAGGTGAATATACAAGCCAAAAATTCAAAGACCACTTAGCTAAGAATGGTATTGTTCATCAAACTAGTTTCCGATATCCACAACGAAATGGAGTGGTGGAGAGGAAGAATCGACACCTCATGGAGGTTGCAAGATCAGTGATGTTTCATACAAATGTTACAAAAGATTTTGGGGAGATGCGGTGATGACGGCTTGCTATCTTATCAATTCATCCCCAACAAAAGTCTTGAAAGATGCATCACCGTTTGAGGTACTTAAAAACACTAAACCATCTTTAGATCACTTAGGTGTGTTTTGTTGTGGGTGTTTTGTACTAGTACCAGGTGAACAAAGGAGCAAAATAGATGTGAAGAGCACTAGATGCATGTTCATTGGATATTCAATAACATAAAAGGGCTGCAAGTGTTATGTTCAGGTGAATGGGCGAATGTATGTCTGTAGAGATGTAAAGTTTGTCGAAAAACAAGGATACAATGATAAGAAGGATTGAAATAGCTTGAGAGATCTTTCACACGCAACAACGGATAGAGCTGCAAACCTTGATTCCTTTCTAGATCACTGACAGGGGTCAAATATAACCCTAGAAGCTACTCTCTCAAATTAAGAGTTCAGTTGCAGCACTTGGGTCGAATCCACAGGGATTCTGAAAACTCACACAATAGACGAACATATTCAAATTAAGCTAGATTAAATAAATAAGAAATTAAATAAAGCATTGCAAGAAACAAAACAGCAATTAAACGGGATTAATTCAAGTGATTAAAAGCGCTAGACCTAGGGACATCAATCAGGAAAACTCAGGAAAGTGAACTGGACAGTTCGTAAATCAAGTCTAAAGTGTTTGTGCGATTCTTAAACTTGTAACACTAATGTGATATCTCATCCAACTCTCGTTGCGACGACATCTATCCTTTAAATAGAAGCAAACCAAATCTCTTTGCGAAATACCAATAAATAGAGTCTCTATGATTAGCGGGTACGATATGTTTACAAAATTCCTAAACCAACTCTCACTGCGAAAAGGCTGTTTGCTCATCTAAGGTTGGGTCAGGGTATCAATAGCACTCTCACGCCTACCAATAATCCTACAGTACCAGTATTAAGGTGATCAGTCTCAAGACTAGTGTAATTATCAAATCTAGATGAAGAACATAATAGATAACTTAACAAGACTATGCCCAATTCAGTTTTCCTTCATTAACCCTTTTGAAACCCTAGATCTAACAAGGTGACTACTCAGACATAGAAGGAGAAACACAATTCATTGTCTGAATAATACTCATAAAATAGAAAATAAGAAAACAAAGGGAGTTCAGAATTCTTCTTTATACAAAGTTTGAGATCTGAATCTTCTCTCCAATAATCTCCTTCAAACTTACAATCACCTCTCAAAAATTTAGAGAATCACAAAACTTAGTCTCTCAGACTTCTAAAACGTAGTTTAACCTAAAAACACGATTAGGCATGAAGTATAAACTTTGGAAACTTCTGGGGCAAAGTTGCAATTCTTGACACTTGATAAAACTCAAAGGCGTCATTCACGTCTAGGTTGTGTCGACCAACACAGGTGATGCCTGTCGATCAACATGGACATAAATATTCGTCTCCTTGTTGATTTGCTCAGCTACAAGCCTCCAAATGCTTCAAAGTGCTCATCAGGGTCCAATCCGTGTTTGTGCCTAATAAGACTCAATATATATAGAAAATACTCCAAAACCAATACATATATCATGTCATAAAACAAAAAAAATCCATGATATATCAATCACCTTGGAACTGGTACATCTCAAGGAAAAGAAGATTCGGGCCCAACACCGAAGAACAACAGAGGACAAAGGACTACTCAGGATGAACAGCCGGTGGTAACAGAAACTCAAAACCAAACTCCAGGAGAAGAAACAATGGAACATGGAGAAAATCATGAAGATACTCATCTCCATGAAGGGAACAACATGAGGAAACAACAATCCTCCTCCTAAAGTGCTAAGAAGAAGCACAAGACAAAAATTTCCCATAGAGAATTCGAAGAATACCCGAGTATATTTTAACAACCAAGCATTAGCTCATCCGATACAAGCAATATGTTCTCTCGACCTTTTGCCCATAGATCATCAAGCATTTCTTGGGAAAATTGAGTTGGATATGATTCCTCAAAGCTATGAAGAGGCAAAAGATATTTTGGTTTGGAAGAATGCAGTTGGCGATGAAGTAGGAGCTATGGAATGAAATCATACATGAGATGAAGGTGACCTACCCATTGGAAAAAGGCCGGTTATTTCAAGATAGGTGTTCACAATCAAATATTTGAGTGATGGTGATAATGAGCGACATAAGGCAAGACTAGTGGCTCGAGGCTTCACCCAAACCTATGGTGATGATTACACGGAAACCTTTGCCCCCTGTTGCAAAGCTTGGAACGGTACGAGTTGTCTTATCTTTGGCAACAAACCTTTCATGGGGTCTATGGCAAATGGATGTCAAGAACGCATTCCTACAAGGTGAACTAGAAGACGAGGTATACATGACACCACCACTGGGACTTGAAGAAACTATTACCCCGGGAAAGGTGTTACGACTTTGAAAGGTCATATATGGCCTCAAACAATCACCAAGGACATAGTACCACCAGTTGAGCACTACTCTGAAAGAAAGGGGCTTTAAGAAATCCGAGGCCGATCATACTTTGTTTACTATACGGGGCGCCAAATGTATGGTTTTCATCCTCATATATATTGATGATTTAATCATCTCCAGGGATAACAAATAAGGTATTGATGATATATATTGATGATCTTTTACGTGAAACAGGAAAGCTAGGTGCAAAGGCGATCAAAACCCTACTAGAAGATGGCTACAAGGTCGATCGAAAGGGGGAGACAGAAGATGAACCATTTAATAATGTTTAACGTTACCATCGGCTAGTTGGTAAGCTCATATATCTAACTATTACATGACCTGATATATGCTTTTCGGTCAATCAGGTGAGCCAGCACATGAAGCTCCCCCACAAAGTACCATTGTATGCTAGAAAGGATTCTTTGTTACATCAAAGGAATCCCCGGTCAAGGGATTTGGATGGGAAAAAATGCTAGCACTGAGATTGTGGGATATTGTGATGCGGATTGGGCTGGAGACAGAAATGATAGAAGATCAAAAACTGGATATTGTACTTTCATTGGAGGAAATTTGGTGACTTGGAAGACAAAAAAGCAAAAGGTTGTATCATGTTCAAGTGCAGAAGGGGAGTATCGAGCAATGTGAAAGCTTACAAATGAGCTCACATGGCTAAAGGCACTACTCAAAGACTTCCGCATTGAATCAGACCATACAATCACCATGCATTGTGACAATCAAGCCGCCATTCGCATTGCAACAAACTTGGTCATTCACGAAAGAATGAAGCACAATGAAGTTGATTGTCACAAGGTTCAAGAAAAGATCGAAGAAGGAGTGACACTCTCGTGCTATACACGAAGTGGAGATCAGATGGTGGATATCTTCACTAAGGCCGCAAGTCTCAAAGTTTGCAATCATATTCATGACAAGCTTGGACTTGTGGACCTTACACGTCCATGATCATGTCCTCTAATCCGTAGAACATCATACTCTTTTTCCTTGGCATAAGTTTTTCTCCCATGTGGTTTTTACTATGCTGAAGGTTTAATTGAGGTGATGGTTCACGGGTTCCAATCTTAGCTTGTTCATCACAACTAAGCTTGAGGGGGAGTATTGATCATAATTATTCAAGCTCAGATTGTCCGTACAAACCAATAAAGGGGCCGAGTCTTCTATGTGACAATAAGGATAAGAGAAGAAGAAGCCCAAGTCTAATGATAGCCCATGGATATCTTCTAGAAGATAGAAGAAGAATAGAGCTGTTATGCGATATTAGGAAGGGATGATCACGTGTGGAGTTAAGATCTACACGGTTATTCAAACCGTGGAGATGTCACTATCATGCCTTGGATCAGTCTCTCTCTTGATGTCTCGTCCATTCGTTTTATCTTGTAAAGGAAGCCCTAAGTGGGTCTGCTATATATAGGTTGTAACTCACATTAGTATCAATCTATCTAAGTCTTATTTTCTATCTCTCTTATTCTCTCTCGTATTCTCTCTTATTCTACATTATGTTCTGCTAAAACTAACAGCAATCAAGGTTGAGAAGCAATTCAAAGTAAGAAACATGCATTATAGCTTATCCCACAATTTTGTTAGTTCTGTGTAAAGGTACCAAGAGAGTGCAATTCTCCCATATATATAACTAAAAGTCGTCTTATAAATTGACTATGTACACCGTCTATATACAATATTTATGTACACCGACTATGTATACCGATTCTGTACACCCTATATGTACATTGGCTATGTACACCCTATTTTGGTGTTCAAATAGATTCAGTGTACGACCTAAGTTGGAGTACGAAGATATTTGGTGTACGACCTAATACACCAAAATTGAATAGAAAGTATTGTACAAGATCTTCCAAGATCTGAGAGTATAAGATCTTTGTGTAATGTCCCGTATAGTACAAATGGATTCAAGACTTAATGTAACCTCTTTTCTACACTAGACGACATTTACTTCATACAGAATTGTTGTTATGAACCCGGATCCAAGGTTGGATACACGGTCATACGATAGAGTGGGAAGCTTGAAGAGAATCTCGATCCAAGCTTTATGACGAGTAAAATATAGCCCTAGAAGCTACTCTCTCAAATTAAGAGATCACTGTAGTACTTAGGGGTTGAATCCACAAGGACTCTGAAAACTCACAGAATAAATTGAACAGATACGAGTTAAGCTAGACGAGAATAAGAAAACTAAATAGGGCAATGCAATAAACAAAAAATAGCAATTAAACGGGATTAAATTGAGATGATTAAAGCGCTAGACCTAGAGACATCAATCAAGAAAACTCGGGAAAATGAACTGAGCGGTTCGTAAATTAAGTCTAAAGTGTTTGTGCGGTTCTTAAATTCGTAACACTAATATGATATATCATCCAACTTTCGCTGCGACGACATCTATCCTTTCAATAGAAGCAAACCAAATCTCTTTGCAAAATACCAATAAATGGAGTCTCTATGATAGTACGGGTACGATATGTTTACAAAATTCATAAACCAACTCTTGATGCGAATAGGTTGTTTGCTCATCTAAGATTAGTTCGGGGTATCAACAACACTCTCGTGTCTACCAATAATCCTATGGTACCAGTATTAGGGTGATCAATCCTAAGACTAATGTAATTATCAAATCTAGATGAAGAACATAATAGATAACTTAACAATACTAAAACCCAATTTAATTTTCCTTCATAATCCCTTTTAAAACCCTAGATCTAACAAGGTGACTACTCAGACATAGAAGATGAAACACAAATCATTTTCTGAATAATACTCATAAAATAGAAAATAGGAAAACAAAGGGAGTTCAGAATTCTTCTCTCTACAAAGTTTGAGATCTGAATATTCTCTCCAATAATCTCCTTGAAACTTACAATGAACTTGAAAAAACTTAGAATATGATCAAACATAGTCTCTGGGACTTCTAAAACATAATTTAACCTAAAAACACGATTAGGCATGATTTATAAACTTTGGAAACTTCTGGGGAAAAGTTGCAATTCTTGAAACTTGATAAAACTCGGAGGCTTCAATATCGTCTAGGTGATGTCGACCGACACAAGAGATGTGTGTCGATCGACTTGGACAGGAATATCCGTCTCCTTAATGATTTGCTCAGCTACAAGCCTCCAAATGCTCCAAAGTGCTCATAAAGATCCATCTCGTGTTTGTACCTAATAAGACTCAATATATATACAAAAGACTCCAAAATCAATACATATATCATGTCATAAACCAATAAAATCCATGATATATTAACTCTCCCAGACATAGCTTTTGCTTGCCTTCAAACAAACAGAAAACTTAATCAAGGAAGAAGTTTGAAAATTTCAAAACTCACCTACTCTTTAGAACATTGTGCTTACCAGTCATCATGTAATGCACATGGTACAAGAACTATTCAGAGACTAACCACCATGTACATTCACCGTAGTCACTAGCAGTCTTCTCAATACCCACCACAACTTAACAACATATCCCTTTAGTAAGCCATTCATTGCAGGGTCTCATTTCTGAATTCAATGTTCAAGAGCCTTCTAGACTCAGCTGTTATCCTATACCATAAGAAGATAAACCTCACAACAACAATGATGTTTTCGTCTCCCCCAGACATAAATCCTTGGTCATTTTGGATCTTTTATTATTTTCTTTTCTTTTGTCTATGAAGGCAGGCTATTAGAAGTGAATAGTGGGTCACGAGATCTCTCTTACCCTCACAGCAACGCTACTTTCATCATCTGCTTAAGAAGTAGAAATATGGGGGCATAGATTTCTCTTACCCGCTTCTACTTCAGAGAATCACTTGGTCATTCATAAACTATACCTTAAAGGCTTTTATTCTTAGTAACAAATTTTGGGGAGACTAGACATCATAAGTTACTTTGGTTTTATCAGGTCAGGTATGAATGAAAAGTCAAGCTCTCAGACACCAAATTCGTCCATGAGGTAAAAGGAACTGACAGAAATTAGCTCCGGCTATAGCGGGCATCTGTTGTAAGTATCGGGATCTCAAGTTAATCGGTCAGACTTGGGGTTTTTCCATTAGTTGAATTTAAATAAACTCTGCAACAATGGTCACCAGAAAAAAATGCAAACAACAAACCAAGAGATAGTTCATAGTTTCTATCTAGGTTTGACTCAATAAAACAAAAATTTTGAAAAATAAAAGAAAAATTGGGACTGACTCTCAAAAGAATAAATAGAGATAGTAACAACCTCCCCCAGACTTAAACTACACTGTTCCCAGTGTAATTAAGCTTAAGGAAGGTTAAGAAATTAAAAAAAAAAAAAATTAAACATGGTGAATTGTTGAGTTCTAAAAATCGTAACCTGGTAATGGTGTGTGTGTCGGTCGACATGAGTGTGAAGATTGTACAATGAAGTCTCACACCAATCTATTGGTCATTCAATCCATTTTCTGACATTAAATCAAGTGGGTTGCCTCCCACCAAGCGCTTGTTTTGAAAGTCATGAGCTAGACGTAATGGTGGCGAGTTAGGTCGATGGAGGCCCTTCCAGGTCCAGAAGATGTCCATCAGGAATCGTCGTCTCAGCCCAATAATGTTTGACTCGCTGACCATTGACTATGAAATCTTCTCCATTGGGATTGTTCAAGACCAATGCACCATATGGCCGAACCTCTTCGATTGTGAATGGACCTTACCAACGAGAACGCAATTTCTCAGGAAACAAATTCAAACGAGAATTGTATAGAAGTACCTGATCGTTGGGCTCAAAGGTTCTATGGATGATCTTTTTATATGATATGACTTAGTTCTTTCCTTATACAACTTTGAATTCTCATAGGCGTGGTGCCTTATCTTATCTAACTCATTCAGTTGTATCAATCTCCTTTCTGCAGCCGGTTTGATATTAAAGTTCAGCAACTTAACTGCTCAGGCAGCATTATGTTCAAGTTCAACCGGGAGATGGCAAGCTTTACCATAAAGAAGATTGAAAGGTGTGGTTCCAAGTAGGGTCTTATAAGCTGTCCGATATGCCCAAAGTGCATTGTCCAGTTTTGCGGACCAATCCTTGCGTGTCCGACCTACTGTCTTCTCCATGATTTCCTTAATCTGCCTATTCGAAACTTCAACTTGACCACTTGTCTGTGGATGATAGGGTGTCGCGACACGGTGCTGTACCCCATGCTTCTTCAAAAGTTTGGCAAATACCTTATTGATGAAGTGTGATCCACCATCGCTAATGACTATGCGTGGTACTCCAAATCTGGGGAAGATTATGGATTTAAAGAGCTTGATCACAACAGGTGCATCATTAGTGGGACTAGCCACTGCTTCTTACCACTTGGAAACATAATCCACAGCAACAAGGATATACCTATTCCCAAAACATGATGGAAAAGGACCTATAAAATCAATACCCCAACAATCAAACACTTCCACCTCTAAAATAAAGTTCTAGGGCATCTCATTCCTCTTACTGATCTTTCCTCTTCTCAGACAAACATCGCAGCATGCTATGAATGCATGAGCATCACGAAACATTGTAGGCCACCAAAACCCAGCTTGAAGCACCTTAGACACTGTTTTGAAAGTTGCAAAGTGTCAAGCATATTCAAATCCATGGCATTGAAACAGTATCTCAGCAACCTCTGTCTCAGCTACACATCTCCTATATATCCCATCAGAACAATGCTTGTACAGGTAAGGTTCATCCTAAAAATACCTTCTAAGTTCTCTAAAGAATCTCTTCTTTGCATAATCTCTAAGGTGATTTGGGGGTACATCAGCAGCAAGGTAGTTGGCAATATCAGCATACCAAGGTTTGGTGGAAACAACTTTCATTGCAAAACATGTATGCGCAAAAGAAGCTCCGGCGCGTTTACTCGGCAGCGTGTCGACCGACACAGGGGATGCCTATCGGTTGACATGAGTGTCCATTCGTCTGTCCTCCGAAATCTCCACATCCAAACTTGTTTGCACATAATAAATGTTCTCCTCTGGTAAGAAATGATTAATAGGCACGTCATCAGTGATCCTTATCCTTGAAAGATGGTCAGCAACCCCATTTTCAATGCCTTTCTTGTCTCTAACTTCAATATTAAACTCTTAAAGGAGAAGTATCCATCGCAACAACCTTGGTTTAGCATCCTTCTTGTTCATTAAGTACTTCAAAGCAGCATGATCTGTATGAACAATAACTTTAGAACCCACAAGATAATTTCTGAACTTCTCCACAGCAAACACCACAGCCAACAATTCCTTCTCAGTAGTTGCATAGTTCTTTTGAGCATCATCCAATGTCTTACTCGCGTAGTACACAGTATGCAACTTTTTATCCTTTCTCTGACCCAACACGGCACCAACAGTATAATCTCTCGCATCACACATAACCTCAAAAGGTAATTCCCAATCTGGTGGTTGTACAATAGAGGTACTAATCAAAGCTTTCTTGATATGTTCAAAAGCTGCAAGACACTCAGGTGTAAAATCAAACTTAACCTCCTTGCACAGCAGCGCGGTGAGTGGTCTAGCAATCTTACTGAAATCTTAGATGAATCTCTTATAAAAACCAGCATGTCCCAAGAAACTTCTAACTGCCTTTCACACAATCCGGAGGCTGTAGACTCATCATTACTTCTATCTTAGCGCGGTCTACCTCAATACCAGCCTCTGAAACTCTATGTCCTAACACAATACCATCATTAACTATAAAATGACACTTCTCCCAATTCAGAACTAGATGCTTCTCTTCACATCTCTTAAGTACTAAGCACAAGTTATTCAAACAATCCTTGAAGGAAGGGCTATAAACAGAGAAGTCATCCATAAATACCTCTATAAACTTTCCAATTATCAAAGAAGATGGACATCATGCATCTCTGAAAAGTAGCAAGGGCATTGCACAAACCAAAAGGCATCCTAGCATAAGCAAAAGTACCATAAGGGCAGGTGAAAGTGGTTTTCTCTTGGTCATTTGGGTGAATAGAGATCTGAATAGAGTATCCATCCAAAAAGCAATAGTACGGGTGGTTAGCCAATCTCTCAAGTATCTGATCAATAAAGGGCAAAGGGAAGTGGTCATTCCGTGTTGCTGCATTGGGCTTCCTGTAATCTATACACATCCTGTGACCAGTCACTGTTCTAGTAGGGATTAACTCATCCTTATCATTCTTTATCACTGTCACTCCTCCTTTCTTTGGAACCACATGCACCGGTCTAACCCACTTGCTGTCTGAGATTGGGAAGATGATTCCCGCATCCAATAGCTTCATGGTCTCTTTCTTAACAACCTCTTTCAGATTCGGATTCAGTCTCCTCTGATGCTCAATAGATGTCTTTGCATCATCCTCAAGATGAATTCTATGCATGCACAATTCCGGAGATATACCTGTAATATCATCAAGAGAATAGCCAAGAGCTTTGCGATACTTGCGCAGCTAACTTAGCAACAAGGTAAGTTCTGCAGAATTTAAGTCTGAGTTGACAATGACAGGATAAGAGCTATTTGGTCCAAGAAATGCATACTTGAGCCCCTTAGGGAGAGTTTTAAGCTCAAGCTTCGGAGCTGCGGTGGCGCTTCAATCGCGGGTCGTGTCGACCGACATAAACTTCTTGTGTTGATCGACACGGCTGGACGATTTGCCGACAGTTTCCGTAGTAACCAACTTCATGACTTGTGCATTGTCATCCAACAATTTAGCATAGCCAACAGCCTCAGTATCTAAATGACGTACCTCCTCAATGGATGCAACCATAGGTCTCTCCAGTGGGTCATCCAGATGAATCTATTTGAATATATCCTCAGCAAGGTTAGTGAGTGTATCCACATAGTAGGTCTGTCCATCTATAGTTGGTCTTTTATCAGCTTGTTCATATCAAAGTTCGTCACCAAATCACCAACATTCAAACCAATTCTCCCCCTTTTCACATCAATCATAGCGCCAGCAGTGGCCAAAAAGGGTCTTCCAAAAATCAATGGGTCCGTGGGTTCCTCTTCATATTGAAGTACCACAAAATCTGTGGGAATAAGGCAATCGCCTATCTTGACCGGAACATCTTCTAGAACACCATCAGGAATCCGAGCTGACCTGTCAGCCAGTATAAGTGTGATCCTCCTAGGCTGAAGATCTGTCATACCCAACTTCAGTGCAACTGATCTAGGAATCAAGCTCAAACTAGAACCAAGATCACAAAGAGATCTACTAAACTTTTCAAAGAAGATAGTGCATCCTAGAACAAAACTTCCTGGATCTGAAAGTTTCTCTAGAATCTTGTTCTGAATCACAGAACTAACTTGAGCTAAAATCATCATAACCCCTTCTTATGTACTCAAGTTCTTGGTGACCATTCTCTTAACATACCTTCTAATCATAGGAGATGTCTTAACAACATCAATGAGTGGAATCTCAACAATCAGCTTATCAATGATAACTTTGTATCTAGCATCCTCCAACTCTTGTTTGGTCTTCTTATGCGCATTAGGGAATGGGATCTTAGGTTTGTAGACTCTCTCCTCAGGTTTCAAAGTCGGTTTAGGAAGAATCGGAGTTGTCTCGGCAGTGTGTCGACCGACATAGGCAGTGGCCTGTCGATCGACATCATCAGGAATACTACTCTCGTCCTTGTTTTCTAAGATCTTTATGGCTGAATTTCCCATGCGTGTCGAGCGACACGGGGTATCTGTGTTGATTGGTGTGGGCACGAATGTCTCGGTAAATTCTTCATCTTCCACTTTTTCAAGATCTATCACTTCTTCAGATGACAATCCTTTTCTCAGCACATGCTCTAGTTGTTTTCCACTCCTCAAGGTAACTGCATGACAAGGTGAACGAGGTCTCTCTCCAATTACTTTGGAAGAACTAGCCAATTGTGAAGTTCGAACATTTAATCTTTTGACATGATTATCCAAAGTCTCAAACTTCCCATTCAAATCTGCATATAAGACATTAATCTTGCCATCAAAATCTGTCTTCAGCTGTTGTTGTCCTTCCAATATCTTTTTAAGCATAACCTTGATCTCATCTTCCAAAGTTTTAGCAGGAGGGTTTGGACAGAAAGTGTTCTCATAGTTCTCATCAAAGCTCTTTCCTTGAAACTCTTGGCGAGAAATTTGTCTTGGCACAGGCCCAGAATTCTGATTACTTCCATAGCTATTCCTCTGACCATTACCACTGAAGTTTCTCAAGTTTCCAAACCTTTGACTAACAAACCTAGAACCATTCACAAAATTCACATCTTCCTCATTGCATTTATTCTCTTGTTCTATGTTTTCAACATCTTGAGCAGATTTGACTGATTTCCTGTTAACTAGAAGATTGTGCACATAATCAAGTTTTGCCTTAACCTCTATATTCTGATCATTGTCCAATCCAGCAGCTAGTTTCTTCCTCTCAAAATCAGCATTCTTGGTGCTGTTACTAATCACCAAATTCTCAATCAATTTAATAGCTTCCACTGGTGTTCTAGTCTTGAAATTACCCTTGCTAGCAGCGTCCAAAGCAACCTGATACCTCCAATCATTTCCGCAGAAAAAAGTCCTAATGAGCTGAACTTCATCAATGTTATGGTGCGGACAATCTCGTTAGTACCCCTTGAATCTCAACCACGCAGCTTTCAGTGTCTCTGCAGGTCCTTGAGTAAATTGAATAATCAAATCCCTCAAGTCTTCTGTCTTAGCATCATCATAAAAATTATTCAAGAAAGCTGTCTTGATCTCTCTCGAAGTGGTTAAAGAACCTGGTTCCAACTGTTTCAACCATTGAGCTGCTTCCCAAGCAAGAGAGTATGGGAAGAGCTTGCAGAATAGATAGTCTTCAGACACTCCATTGGCTTTAATACTCAAAGCCAAGTCATCAAACTTCTCAATCCTAGTATCCAAGTTGTCCGGACCATTTCCGTCACCTTCACGTCGACCGACATTACCCTGTCGGTCGATATGACCATAATTGTCGACAATCTCGACGATGGGGTTCCCATCTGCATCAAGTGTCTGTCCCTGAGCATTGTATTGGTTTCCCTCTAAATCACGTATGATCCCAGCAGCATCTCTCTTAATCAAAACAGTCCTAACCATCTCTGATCTCCTGAGTGCTTTGCGATTAGCTCTCTCTAACTTCTCAATCTCCTCAGTAGCAACTAGATCTTTGTTCTTGCTGCTCCTAAGTTTCATGCACCTGAAATAAGAGAAAGTAAAGGCGTGAGTAACAAAAATAAAAAGAAAAATCTAGACTAAACCCTAACTGAAATCTAATGGTGAATCTAGAGTCCCCGGCAACGGCGCCAAAATTTGACAGGGGTCAACTATAACCCTAGAAGTTACTCTCTCAGATTAAGAGATCACTGTAGTACTTAGGGGTCAAATCCACAAGGACTCTGAATACTCACACAATAGATTGAACAGATTCGAGTTAAGCTAGACGAAAATAAAAAAACTAAATAGGGCAATGCAATAAACAAAAATAGCAAATAAATGTGTAAATTCAGATGATTATAGCGCTAGACCTAGGGACATCAATCAGGAAAACTCGGGAAAATAAACTGGACGGTTCGTAAATTAAGTCTAAAGTGTTTGTGTGGTTCTTAAACTCGCAACACTAATATGATATCTCATCCAACTCTCGCTGCGACGACATCTATCCTCTAAATAGAAGCAAACCAAATCTCTTTGCAAAATACCAATAAAGAAAGTCTCTATGATTAGCGGGTACGATATGTTTACAAAATTTCTAAACCGACTCTCACTGCGAAAAGGCTGTTTGCTCATCTAAGATTGGGTCAGGGTATCAATAGCACTCTCGCGCCTACCAATAATCCTACAGTACCAGTATTAAGGTGATCAGTCTCAAGACTAGTGTAATTATCAAATCTAGCTGAAGAACATAATAGATAACTTAACAAGACTTTGCCCAATTTAATTTTCCTTCATTAACCCTTTTGAAACCCTAGATCTAACAAGGTGACTACTCAGACATAGAAGGTGAAGCACAATTCATTGTCTGAATAATACTCATAAAATAAAAAATAAGAAAACAAAGGGAGTTCAGAATTCTTCTCTCTTTAAAGTTTGAGATGTGAATCTTCTCTCCAATAATCTCCTTGAAACTTACATTAAACTTGAAAAAACTTAGAAGATGATCAAACTTAGTCTCTGAGACTTCTAAAACATAACTTAACCTAAAAACACGATTAGGCATGATTTATAAACTTTGGAAACTTCTGGGGCAAAGTTGCAATTCTTGAAACTTGATAAAACACAGAGGCTTCAATATCGTCTAGGTGATGTCGACCGACACAAGAGATGCGTGTCGATCGCCATGGACAGGAATATCCGTCTCCTTGTTGATTTGCTCAGCTACAAGCCTCCAAATGCTCCAAAGTGCTCATAAAGATCCATCTCGTGTTTTTACCTAATAAGACTCAATATATATACAAAAAACTCGAAAACCAATACATATATCATGTCATAAAACCATAAAATCCATGATATATCATTTTACATGGAAGAAAGGGAAGATAATGGCGGATTGGAAACCAAAGAGAAACTCGATTTGATGATCCAACAAAGAGATGGGCGGATTGAATAGAAACACTTGAGGTATGGAAGACTCAAGATACGGCCAGATCCTTCATGAAACCAAGCCCGACTCAAAGGATTCAAGAAGGAGATGTCTAGAGCTTTTCACTCAAAGACAAGAAATGAGCTAAGCTCACCTTTAGGGTTTTCCCATTAATTCAAGTCTTACTACTACAAGAGGAGGGTTTCACCTTATATATGGCATCCCTAGGTTTACAAGAAAAGAGAAATAACATATCAAGTCCCTAGAATTTACCTAATACACAATAATGACCTAAAAGTATAAAAACGAGAAAATAAGCCCTTATTTTCCATGCGTTGACTTCTTAGGAGATAGGCTCACTTCTCATGATTATTCTAACTTTTCATAGAAAGATTCCCAAGTAGAATAATCATTGGAGATGAGAAGCATGGCAGCAAGTATTCAGGGCTCATTAAAAACCCCCTCGGTAAACACAATGGGACAAACCCAAGGTGGGGAAAAAGAGTGCATTATCCTTACCGGCTTTGAATGTGTCTTCACACTTGGATATAGGTGAAGACATTCAACAATGCTTTCCAAAGCATAAAGACGTCCAAACATGACCTAGAATCTGATTACCAAACTCCCGGGACTTCACTTGATCCACGGATGACATTGGGAGATATCCTTGGAGCTTCGATAACAATACTTGGTCTCGGTTGATGAATGGTTGTCTCATGATTCCTTATCCTTGCTGGATGTTTCCTTGGTGTCGGGAGCCCAAGGGCTGGTGCTTGGTATCCTCGGGGATGTTTCTCGGAAGCTTGGTGTGATCGGGGAAAGTGACCCGGATGATTGGTGAGGATCGGTAAGGGTTTCCCGGTTGCTAGTCATGATCGGGGAAGATCTTCCGGATAATCGGGATGCCAGGGATGGCTGTCTGGATAATCAAGGTGCCCAAAGAAGGCTTTCCAGATTCTCTGGAATGATCGGAGAAGGTCTTCTAGATACTCAGGGTGGCCAGGGAAGGCTGTCCCAATACTTGGGGGTGCCATGGAAGGCTTTCCAGATGCTCGGGAATGGTTGGGAAAAGCTCTCCCGATGTTTGGCATGCTCGGGGAAGGCTACCCGGACGCTCAGTGTGATCCGCGGTTAGCTTGGTCACATCATTTCCTCCCTCTTATGGAAGTTTTGTCCTCAAAACCACACAATGAATGAGCTGCAAGTGCACAGCAAATTAGTAGTAGTACTTAAGTTATTGATCCCACAGAGAGTAAAAAGTACACGGATTGAATTCAAGCAAAGATATCTAATTAAGACAATACAATAAGGGGTTTGGTTTTGGGTTTTCTAGTGAATGAATGCAAATGAATGAATGAAAGAAAAGTGAATGATTGTTTGTAAACTATATGATTAAGGTGTTAGGCCTCTAGGGATTATCTACGGTTTCCATGGTTACTTACAAGTAGGGGATAGATCTAACAAGAGGTTTTCATCAATGGTTCTCAACTACGAACATGGATACACACCCAAGCCATAGTTCATGACAGAGGCGTCTTAAGTCACGACATCCTGGTACTCATCTTCCGCAGGTAACAACACGCTTAACAAGTAGGGGATAGATCTAACAATAGGTTTTCATCAATGGTTCTCAACTACGAACATGGATACACACCCAAGCCATAGTTCATGACATAGGCGTCTTAAGTCACGACATCCTGGTACTCATCTGCCGCAGGTAACAACACGCTTAGACCAGCCGTATAAACAAGTTTGATATGTTCATAAAGTCCTATAACTCAACTATCGCATGTTATAACACAAGGCTTTGGTAATACTAGTTCCGAGAAGTAGGTTTACGCGGATAACGCTCATATTCTCCTAAGTCAGTGCTTGATGATCAAGTCAAGCAACATGGATTAAGTAAAAAATATCCCAAGAGAACTCATAATCTAGATGAAGATCGGATCTAACAACCTAAATGAATGCAACCATGTTTTCCCTAAATATCACCCCCATTAAACCCAACAAGAGAACTACTCGCTCATACTGTAAAGAAACGCAATAGACATCATGGAAAACATCAAATATCGAATCAATATAATAAATGGGGTTCAATAGAAACTTCTCTAGATGTCAAAGAAGAGATCTCATCTTCCCTATAGCAAGTACAAAGAGTAGAAAAGAGAAACAATGAAGAACAAAGATGAAACTTCAAGGAGATGGTCTTCTAGGTTGAGGCGACGAAGGAGGATGAAGCGGCGGCTTTTGAGTCGGTATTAGGTCGTGGATCTCCTTATCTAGCTCCTAGAGAAATTCCTTGTGAGTTTCTGCGCTCGCTTAGGGTTTCCAAAACCCTAAGAAGTGTTTATATAGGCTGCTCCACAAGATTAGGTCAAGAGGCATCAAAACTACGTCATTTTGGTAAGTGTAGAGGCAATCGGCCGAGCCTGGTCTTGGGATGAGGTCCATAGGTCGGAGTAACTCGGCATCGGTCACTAATGGTAGTGACCATGGTCATCAAGTGGGCTAACCTCGGTCACGGGGCTTGTGACCGAGGTGGACATGTCTTCACCCTTTCGGGTGCACCTTCCAAACGGCTGAATGGATTGCTTTGCTTCTTATCCGAGGTGAGTCTTGACTCTTATAGCTTACAATGGATATAGAGAAATCCAATATTGGTCCATGGGAGGGTCTTCAAATGTTTCCCAACTTCTGATGTTCCGAAACTTCCTTGAAACGTGTTTTGCTTGCCTTTGGTGCCTTTTTGCTCCAAAACTCCCAAATGTCTTTGGGAAGTGTAAATGGTGGAATGTGCCATAAATCTTCCATAATCTCTTGTTTCTTCATGATTACCCTGCCAAAAACATATGAAATATAGGCAAAAATACGATGATATCAACTCCCCCGGACTTAAGGTTTTGCTTGTCCTCAAGCAAATAGGATTTCAAGATTGGTGGAGAGGTTTGAAAATCGCAAAAACTCTTCTATGATCAGAGACAATGTTCAAGATAGATGACCTGCAGATGTGCTAGTACATGGATTCTCAATCAAAACTTTCTCACTATAGACAGACAATATTCTCAATCTCTGATCCTTCCATCACAAACCATCTAGAGCCTTTGGAATTCACTTCGGTTAATTCCTTACGTTCATTAAAGGTGGCGTGAATTTCTCAAGAGGGAGCATTATTCGGGGTAGACGGTGTTTGGTATAGAAAAGCTTTTGGTGTTTAAGTGCAGTTTAAAGTGTTTAGAGTGTACCGTTATCTCGGAGGGCAGCTATGTCGCAGATCCGCAAGAGAGTGTGAACCCATTGATGTTCACAGCTTCCAACCACTTCTACATGTCAACACCTTGTTCCTTTACTTATTTTCTTCTTCTGGTTCCCCCAGACTTAGATGTTTCTGTGGGGTTCTTTGCACCATCTTCATAACATCTTTCTTCATCGTCTTCTTCTCGGGATTTCATGTGCTTATGAGATTATTTTGTAACCGTTACCTTTCCTTTCTTTTTCTTTTTTTTTTCTTTTTTGTTTTCTTTTATTTTTTTTCTTTTTATTTTTGGTGAAAGGGGAAACGGTACATAAATTTACAAGTCTCAAGAACAAGATGTGAATACCTTTTCTTATTGATTCCAAGATGTAATGTTGTGGAGACCAAATTGTAACTCTCTCTCTCTATCTCTTCTTTGATTCCTTCAAGCTCTGCATCGCAGTTTGCAAATGGGGTCTATGACCCAACACAGTCGAAGCATTCTGACATCAGGCATTCGGTTTTTTGGTACGTAGTTCGGGCCATCTCGAACATTATATTGTGTAAGATGGAGCCAGGAAAGATGAGGCAGTCTGAGTTGTTGTTGGTGTGTTATGCCATCCACGATCTGTTCTCTGGTGGATGGCAGGAGTTGGATGATGATGTTAACCTTGGTGCAATTTTTGCACACCATCTGGTGAGTCTCAAGATGAAACCCTTCACGGGTAATGCAGGGAGGAAGATCGAGACTGTTGGTAGCCTACTCACCCCTATCTTTCAGTATTATGGCATCAACATCGACACATATGAGGCAGTTGCGGATGTCAGTCTTATGGATGAGGATTTTCTCAACAATGCTGAATGGATCACGCGTGACTAGACCGCAGTGAGAATGTGGACTACACCATCAAGCTTCCCCAGCGGGAACTTATGAGTATCACGGGCAGTCAGGCCCACCTCCTTTTCCAGCCGCATCACACGCTGCGCACCCTTGCTGCACCCGTCGCCGCAGAGGTGCCTCTTCTCAGTCCGTGCCTACAGCATCAGAGGATGATCCGATCCCAGACCCTTCTACACTTCAGTACGGACTTCCCGCTACACCTCCCATTCCTATAGAGACCGTTGTGTTTCAGAGGTACGTCACGGATAGCTTTCAAAGTGTATGGAATGCGATTGCTTCACTCTCTTGCTGCGGGTGTGTTTGTCGGACTGATGCAGTTCCTACTCAGCCCAAACCTATCCTGATCCGCACCCCTACTCCGTCTTCAGATCCCGTTTCAGAAGAGGATTAGTTTCTTCTATTTTCTTTTTCTTTTGAGACATTTTTATTTTTGCTTTTGCTTCTGTGTTTATTTCAGTATTTTGTTTCTAACTTTTCATGAATATTGTTGAACCCTTTTATGTTATGCTATTGCTTGTTATTTTACATGTTTTGCTTTTAACCAGGATCTAAATGTCAGAAAACGAGTTGAATGATCAGATTGAATGGTGTCAGATTTTTGGAACATCACATCCCTGCTCATGTCGATCGACACGCAGGGTGTGTGTCGGTCGACATGGACACACCATCTCAGGTCACGTTTTTCAAAACATAACAGTTCAATCTCTATTCAACTTTAATTCTTTTTATCACTTTCCTTAGGCTTATTTATACTGGGGACAGAGTAGTTTAAGTCTGGGGGAGGTAGTTGCTAACTATGTTTATTCTTTTGAGAGTCAGTCCCAAATTTTTTATTTTCAAAAACCTTTGTTTTATTGAGTCAAAACTTGTCCATGAACTATGAGCTATCTCTTGGTTTATTGTTGTTTGCTATGTCTTCATGTGACCATTGTTGCAGAGCTTATTCAGATTAAACTAATGGAAAAACCCCAAGTCTGACCGGCTAACTTGAGAGCCCCATACTTACAACAGATGCCCGCTATAGCCTGAGCTAATTTCTGGCAGTTCCTTTTACCTCATGGACGAATTTGGTGTCTGAGAGCTTGACTTTTCATTCACACCTGATCTGATAAAACCAAAGTAAGTTATGATGTCTAGTTTTCCCAAAAAGTTGTGAGTAATAATAAAAGCCTTTAGGTATAATCTATGAATGACTAAGTGATTCTCTGAAGTAAAAGCAGGTAAGTGAAATCTATGCCCCCATATTTTTACTTCTTAAAGCGCTGATGAAAGTAGGGTTGCTGTGAGGGTAGGAGCGATCCCGTGACCCGTTATTCACTTCTAATAGCCTACCATCATAGACAAAAGATAAGAAAGAGAAAATCATATGAAATCCAAAATAACCAAGAATTTAAGTCTGGGGGAGACGAAAACATCACTGTTGTTGTGAGGTTTGTCTTATTAAGGTATAGGATGACATCTGAGTCTAGAAGGCTCTTGGGCATTGAATTCGAAAGTGAGACCCAGCGATGAATGGCTTACTAAAGTGATATGTTGTTAAGTTGTGGTGGGTATTGAGAAGACTGCCCGTGAATACGGTGAATGTGCATGGTGGTTAGTCTCTGAATAGTTCTTGTACAATGTGGATTACATGATGACTGGTAAGCACAATGTTCTAAAGAGTAGGTGAGTTCCGCGATTTTCAAACTACTTCCTTGGTTTGGTTTTCTGTTTTGATTGAGGGCAAGCAGAAGCTAAGTCTGAGGGAGTTGATATATCATGGATTTTATGGTTTTATGACTTATATACGTATTGGTTTTGAAGTCTTTTGTATATATATTGAGTCTTATTAGGTACAAACACGAGACGGATTCTGATGAGCTCTATGTAGCATTTGGAGGCTTGTAGCGGAGCAAATCAACAAGGAGATGAATATATCTGTCCACGTGGATTGACACGCCCTACTTGTGTCGGTCGACACAACTGCGACGATAATGACGCCTTCGAGTTCTATCAAGTTTCAAGAATTGCAACTTTGCCCCAGATGTTTCCAAAGTGTATACTTCATGCCTAATCGTGTTTTTTGGTTAAACTATGTTTTAGAAGTCCCAGAGACTAAGTTTTTTCATTCTCTAAGTTTTTGAGAAGTTCTAAGTTTATTGTAAGTTTCAAGGAGATTTTTGGAGAAGATTAAGATCTCAAACTTTGTAGAGAGAAGAATTATGAACTCTCTTTGTTTTCTTATTTTCTATTTTATGAGTATTATTCAGACAATGATTTTTGTTTCATCTTCTATATCTGAGTAGTCACCTTGTTAGATCTAGGGATTCAAAAGGGTTTATGAAGGATTGTTGAATTAGGCATAGTCTTGTTAAGTTATCTATTATGTTCTTCATATAGATTTGATAATTACACTAGTTTTAAGATTGATCACCTTAATACTGGTACCGTACGATTATTGGTAGGCGCGAGAGTGCTATTGATACCCTAACCCAATCTTAGATGAGCAAACAGCCTTTTTGGAGCGAGAGTTGGTTTAGAAATTTTGTAAACATATCGTACTCGCTAATCATAGAGACTCTATTTATTGGTATTTCACAAAGAGATTTGGTTTGCTTCTGTTTAAAGGATAGATGTCATCGCAGCGAGAGTTGGATGAAATATCACATTAGTGTTACGAGTTTAAGAACCACACAAACACTTTAGACTTAATTTACGAACTGCCCAATTCACTTTCCAGAGTTTTCCTGATTGATGTCCCTAGGTCTAGCGCTTTTAATCACTTGAATCAACCCCGTTTAATTGCTATTTCATTTCATGCATTGCTTTATTTAGTTTCTATTTATTTAATCTAGCTTAATTCAAATATGTTCGTCTATTGTGTGAGTGTTCAGAGTCCTTGTGGATTCGACCCCTAAGTGTTGCAACTGACCTCTTAATTTGAGAGAGTAGCTTCTAGGGTTATATTTGACCCTGTCACCAACCCCGGTCACAAAGCCTGTGACCGTGGTTTTGAGTATGGCAGCTCCGGAGTTCATGCTTCAAAGTGGCAAGATGATTTCACAAGTCTGGTCAAGTTGTTTTGATCAAAGAATGCAGAAGGCAACAAATTGGTTATGTTCAAAATCAATGCTGAAAGTTTCCATAGAATAACTCACCTCCAACTTGAAGAAGAGATACATCAGGGCCATACTCTGGTCACAATCCCCGTGAACGAGGTCCCAAAAATGCCAGACCCCGGTCACGAAACCAGTGACCGAGGTTTCCATGCAAAAACCTTCGAGAGCTGATTTCCGGGTTCTAAGGAGATTTTAAAGAAATTGTTGATTTGGTACGTTTCTGATCTTATGGAGCTTATAGGAGCTAAGTACATCATCTTGGGAAGCTATGCAACTTTCCCCGACCTCATCCATGGATTTTTACCAAGTCATGACCAAATTTCAAAACCGGGCTGCGACAAGGTCAAAACCAAGCCTCGTGAAGAATTTTCAAGTTTAATTCAACCAAACGATCAAGGATCAGGTACTCAACATCATATGGGTATTCTAGGAGTAATAGTCCAGTCACTTTTTGGAAAAGGATTCATGGGAAGAAGATCATTCCATCTTAAGCTTCGCGGTTGCATAATTCACCAAAGTTGAATAATATCAAAATCTATTCGAGCCAAAATGGTCCAACTTAGCACACGTCTAGAATTTGATCCTTGGAAAGTTTTAGTCGAAGAAATTTCAGAAAAAGAAGCTCAGAGAAGAAAATGGCCAATCATCAAAAATCGAGTTCGCAGCCGGCAATGCTCCGTCGCTACGAAAACCACCAAGGTAAGAGAATTTCTAAGAAATACTTGGTCAAATGAACTATAATCAGGTACTCAACATGTTTGAGTTTTTTGAGAGTGATGATCAAGGAATGTCTTATAGAATGAAATTAGAAACTAGACTAGGAATTTCACAAATCTTGGGCCATTTTGCTATTGGTCCCATGGATCGACACAAGATTTAATATCTAAGGATATGAGGATATTTGGGAAGTTATCATCGAAGCAAATGTAGCCATAATCAGGCTAGATTTCGAGATTCTCCATTGGACCCTATTTTGAAGGTATACTCGTACCGTAAGAGGGTAAAACTACAATGGGACATCCAAATCTCGGATCCACAAGTAAGTATGCATTCCCTTGATACATTTTGAAGGATGTGATTATATACTTGCATGCTAAGAAGAAGGAATAAGGAAGAAGAGGGCAGCCACATCCTTTCCAGACTCAGAAGGAAAACCTCGGTCACGAAGCCCGTGACCAAGGCGTGAAGGAGGCCCAGTCCCGGTCACGACTACTTGTGACCGAGGTTTCTCACCCTAGTGCCTCCATGCCACTAATCTCTTACCACGTCACTTCACTGATCAAGGTCACTTCACCAATCCGACCACAAGCATATTTGGACCATATCTGTCACCATGGGAGGATCTTCACAAAGAATTCAGTGGACTAGAACCAAGTCCATGTGATGTCAAGTTTCAAAGGAAGAAACACCGGTTAGTCATCAACATTCCGATTAAGGTGACATTGTCCTTTAACCCAACTTTTCCTTATGATTTCCATCTTTTTCTCCTTCTTGTCTTCCCACCGGGGACGGTGTGATTTAAGTCTGGGGGGGGGGGGGAAGGATGTTCATCCTTTACTGACAACTCTATTTTGTTGACTTGAGACCTTTTGCCACTTTTTACCTCAATGATTATGCCTATTTATGCAATTTTATCAAGTCAAAATTTTTTTTTGTGTCAAAACTATGAGGGAATGATGACCTTGATCTATTGGATTGTTTGGAATGGTGATTGCTCGAATGACTCACAACTTGGCCGAGGTTCCATTTGAGAAAGGCCGTAGGAGGATTCAACACTCCCCAAGGGTTCTTTTCGTTGGAAAGTTGGGTAAACCAAAGTTTTCTCTAAATCTATTAGAACCTAACTTGATATTCAATTTCTTCCTCCGGGATTGGCACTCATTGGACATAGACCTATTCGAACTATACAAGGCCACACAATTTTCCACCAAGCATACAATTACCTCTCTTCCTCTTCGCAAGCTCGGAAAAACAGAAAAGAAAGAAAAAGAAAGAAAAAGAAAGAAAAAGAAAGAAAAGGAAAGAAAAAGAAAGAAAAATAAAGAAAGAAAAGAAAGAAGAAAGAAGGAAACAAATCAAAGCACCAAGCCCACGTGAACCAAGGGATGATGCGTAAACCTGTGTATCTTTTGCGACCTCATGGAAGGATTTTATTGTAAGGGAAACATTAAGAGTCAAAGCGGCCAAGGTATGATGCGTAGACTCGTTTATCCTTTGCGATTCCAGGGAGACTCATCCCAAAGAAAACAAAAGAAAGAAAGAAGAAGAGAAGAAGAAGAAGAAAATGCGAAGCACCGGAAATAACAAAACTCGGTGCCTGTAAACATGATATCAAGGAGTTTGGAAGGAAAAGAGGAGAGGGAAAGAATGCTGGAGAAGGCTTTGGTAAGAAGAAGTTTCCCTGCCTTTAAGTCAATTTCCCTTTGGTAAGACCACCGTCCCTTTAACTCCAATAATCTATGTAAAGAGACAACAATGGAATCCGAAAACTCCTTTGGATTGGAGTAACTAAGGTTTGAAGATGATCCTTGTGGTTGATCTCAGACTATGTCCCAACGCCCCGTGACAAATTTTTTGAAGTCCAGACATCCCCAACAAGCTAAGTGAGTTCCCGTGATTTTCAAACCTCTTTTCCATTCTATTTTGCTTGGGGACAAGAAAAGTTTTAAGTCTAGGGGAGTTGATAACATCGTATTTTGACCCGTTTTTACTATGGTTTTTATATCGTTTTGAGAGAGATTTGGTATGATTTCAAGGCTAATAGGCTATTCTCAAGTATTGTCAGTGTCAAAGAGGTTTTACAGGTTTTATGGGAATATGGATCAAAAAGGAGCATAGACCCGTTTTGAGGCAGTTTCAGAGCATCAGAAGTTTGATAACATTTGAAGACCTTCCCGTGGACCAATATTGGAGTTCTCTATATCATTGAAAAGCTTGAAGAGTCAAGATTCGTATGGAACAAGAATCGAAGCAATCCATTCAGCCGTGTGGAAGATGCATCCCAGAAGCTGAAGCTATGTCAACTCGGAGGCAAAGCACCAAAACCTCGGTCACTAAGCTCGTGACCGAGGCCAGGCCTCTTGAGCATCCCGGTCACTAAGCTCGTGACTGCGGCCAGCTTCCTTCACCGCCTTAGACGTTTGGCCTATCAATAGGCTCGGCCCATTGCCTCCACACTCACCAAGATGAAGATTCTGCCCTTCCTAAACCCTAGAATCTGATCACTTGCGCCCCAAGACCTATATATACAAGTTTATGAAGCTAAGATTTCGTGTGCCTCATCAAAGTTTTGTGCCTCATCAAAGTTTCATTCACCACCAAAGTTCACACAAAAAACCCTAGAAGTTTGTCCACCACCTCAAGAAGCCGACGCCGTTTCCAAGAAGCCGTATAAGCCAATTGATCTTGCAGAAGCTTTGAAGTTCAACCATCTCTTTCCCTATTATTTTGTAATTTTTTCAAAGGAGAAGTCCTTAAATCTTGTTATTTTTGGATCTAAAGAAGTAATCTCTAAACCTTTACCTTATTGCATTAGATCTATGTTTTACTCTTTCATATCATCGATGACAACCTTGAGCATGGCCGAGTAGACTATCCAGTTGGGTCTAAAGGGCCAGTCAATGGGGTGAGATGATCATTTTTTTTTAGTGGCGAGTTTTCTTCGTATTTGCATAATCGTTTACACTGTCTTTCGGTTCTACCTCATTCTTAATGCATATAGTTATGAACTAGCTAATAGATCATAGGCATCTAAGTAATTTGAACCGTTTGCTTAGTTTTTTGGAACCTAGATAGGATGAATATCGCGTCATCACAAGCACACATCCCTTAGTTATGGAGTTTTATGCATTTGGATTGAACTTTATTTTAAACCTATGTTATTGCCTGCGATAGTTGAGTAATAAGATTTGTGTATTTCAGCCGGTTTTCTCTATGACAATAGGTTAGCCGAACATCAGTGTTTCATAGTCCGAGACTTAGGAAGTAGACATGCATTACGTAGAACTCATCTTGAATTGATTGATCACTGAACCTCAAAGATCCCTTAAAAGCCCAACATTCATCCCACATCGTTTTACAAACCATTTTATTTGCTTTGTGTTATTTGCATGACACAAAACCCCTTTTTATTATTGAGTTCTATCTTTACTTGTTCCTCTTGATTTGTAATACATCTTCTCTCTCTGTGGATCGATATACCTTAAGTACTACGATTGATTGTTGTGCACTTGCAGCTTGTTTATTGTGTGGTTCCCTTGAGGAAAACTTTTTATATCCCCATCACTTCCCCTACCACCCGGGAAGCAAGAAGATCAAGACGGCATATCTAAAGCCGAGTTCGTGAAAAAGCTACACGAGAAAGTCCGGGGAACCATCGAAAGGATGAATGAGAGCACGACCAAGTTTGCCAATAGGGGCCTTCGGGAAGTTATCTACGAACCCAGAGATTTGGTGTGGTTACATTTATGACAAGAGAGGTTCCCAAACAGACGTAAGGACAAGCTATCCTCCTCCGGGGATGGACCCTTCCAAGTCACCAAGAGGATTAACAATAACGCCTACCGCCTTGCAATGCCCGGTGAGCCCAAAATCTCTACCACCTTCAATGTGTCTGACTTGGTTTCATTTGTGGCAGACAACAATCAAGTTTTGCGGGCAACGATCCGAGTCCCCGATCCGGACATCGACAACGACTCAGACGACCTTGCGGCTAACCCGGTAGCTCCTCAGATCGACCCGGGAGCCACTACAAGAAGCCAGGCCACAACCAGAGCATGCAGGCATAAGTTCAACACATTTGTCCAAGCCACCCTAGAGTTCCTCGATCACGACCCCGGCGACGCATCCATGAATCCGCTATCGAGCCGAGGCAATGTGAAGACTACGATTGGTTTGGGAAGCCACAATCTGATTGTCTTCACCATTACCCAAGGGTGAAGACAAACCCGTAAGACGTTAAGAGATTATACTCTTTTTCCCCTGTTGATTTTTGTCCCAAATGGGTTTTCTCAATTGGGTTTTTAATGAGGTAACCGTTTTGATGGCCGGTGAGTAAGTTCCCATGCATAGTTTACTTGGAAGCTTTCGTGGACAAGCTAAACTATGCATTTTCTCCGCGGATCTATCCAAGGAGCTTCCCTGAATAATTTACCTCCTTTTCTCTTACTTTTACTTTTACCTTTTTACCTTTTACCGGATAATATGTTTTATCAAACCTTTGTTACCGTGCATGTAACGCGCCTTTGGAGCTCGCTTGTTTATGGCTTCCTTGTTTTCGTATTGCCTATAAAAGAGCTGAACCTCTATCATTTTAAGGTGACACTGTTTTTAATCAAAAACACTTAGAGAATTTTCTCTCTTCTTCTTAGTCTATCGAGCTGTCGCCTCTAAATCTAGGATCCCTTCAAGTCTCTTGAGCCGGGCTCAATTCTTGTTGGTTTTGCCATATCCCGAGCCTCTCCATAGCTTGTGTGTCACATCTCATCCCACGTTCACTCATCTTTCTTGCTCCCAAATCGAGTTTCTCTTCGGTCACAGCTCCGTATCGGTTCCCATCGCTTCTTGGTCATTCGGCTCGAGCTTCTTGCTGTTTCTTTAGTCCATCTATCCTCGCATCGGTTACACGGACCCCTGGGTTCGTAACAAGATCAGTCAGTCAAAGGAATATATGAGGTGGCACGAATCAAAGGAAGGAGATCGATCGATCCAAGGAGATCGATCGATCCAAGGAGATCGATCGATTCAGATCGCGGATATTCTCCAAATCACACGTTAACTCTGATTTTGACCTATAAGACTCCCTATAAATAAGGATCATTTCCTGAGCGGCCCAGAAGCCCTAGACATGATTTTCTCAGTTACTTTTTCATTTTCATTTTATTTTAAGATCTCTAAACTTTTACATTGGTTTTTCTCAGATCTATAATATTTTCCATTTGCATTTTCAGACCTACACTCTGTTTTCATCTCTTTCTTTGCATTTTCATACCATACAACATCATGATCTATCAACCCATTACCATGGTTGAGTAGATCTGCATGTTGAGAGATGAGATTTATTCAAAGGAATTTAATGTTTAATTAGGTTATTGTTATAGATTAGGATTATGATTAATATAGATATACTTCTACTAAACTAATGCTTTTGTTAGGTTGACGAATCTATCAAATGATTCAGAGGGTTTTATAATACAGTTAGTATTGGTTATTCTACCCGGAATCTATAGTTTGTAGGCTTCATTTTCAGCTTCCAAGAGTTGAGGTTGGATCTACAAGTAAACTTAATCAAACTTGTTAATATATGCTAGCATAGGGTCCTAGCAAATTTATGCTATAATAATATTCCCTTTTTGCAAAGTGGTTTATTTGTTTACAATGTTTGAGTTCTAGATCTAGATCATTAAGCTACTAATCCGGTTAGATATCCTTTTTATTTATTTAAATCCTTGCGATTTTCCAGATCCCAACATTTGTTTTAATTAATTTTTATTTCCTTTTATTTTATTCGGATTTTCTGTGATAAAACTTTCCTTGTTTTTCATTCTAGCTCTGTTTAGATATACAGATTTAAAGTGCACTTTACTCTATGTTGATTCGATCCCACCATTATACTACTGCGCACAACCGTGCACTTGCAGGAACTATTGGTTTGGGTAAAACCTGATAATAACCACATCAGCAACTACATGACACTTTGTTTTTGTGAAATCATTTCCTAAAAAAATTCAAATTTTGAGGTTTTTTCAATGCACATAAATGATGCAAATTTGAATAAGAAAATAAGTAAACATGTCAAATTGAAACTAGGATTTTGACTAGGAGGCAAAGAAAGACAGCAAGGCAATCAAACTAATCACATAAAGATAAACATCCTGTTTCTAATCAATTGTAGTATAGTGGTGATGAGTGTGTAACTTGTCAAACCAATCAAGAGTGTGTCTACAGCAGTAAGTACATTATTAAGGCAAGCTATTCAAATGATTATCAAAAGGGTGTGGTTACTAACAACCTAGATGAGAATTCTACTTAAACCCTAATTGATACTAGAGATGCCGAAGTCTGTCACACTTTAGCACATCGTGGAACTAAACAAGCAAAATCACAGAACTTTTGACAGCTCGACCACACTGATCGAGTGGTGAGGTCGAACGCTACAGTAAA
This sequence comes from Cardamine flexuosa, assembly GCA_963555745.1. NCBI lineage: Eukaryota > Viridiplantae > Streptophyta > Magnoliopsida > Brassicales > Brassicaceae > Cardamine > Cardamine flexuosa. The sequence continues at coordinate 13,235,972 of OY743221.1, read as the reverse complement.
AATAGAGAAAAGCTACAGTAGACGATTACTAAGGAGACTGTGAACTATGGAGAAACTATAGGGACTTCAACGATGGAGTCATTGGTTTGCAAACACTCTACACTACTAATGGTTTCAACTAGAACGTTAATCAAAGGACATCCCTAGACAACAGACGTTATTTCCAGTTCAATCCATGGGTCGTGGTAGAGAGCCTGAAGATCCAACCCTATCAGCATAGTGTGAGTTGATCGGATCAAGCTTAAAGCGTCAGTCTATTAAAGGCAAAGAGGATTCATAACAAGTGATTAAGTGTAGTCGTGACGTAAATCAACATCTGATGCATCCACCCTCACGCTATTAAATCCTAGACCCTGGAAATTTTTTTTATCTAATGACTCAAGGCATTGGGCATGCTCATGAAATCATCTTAAATCACGTTTTTCTTGATCAGAAAAGAACAAGCATTAAAAACACTCACCCAAGAGGGAATAAAACTAAATGATGATCAATCAGTTGAACCCATAGTAGTACAGAGTGAAATCTGCCTACTCCACCCCTAAAAACCCTAAACGAACTACTCACTCATCAAGATCATTACTTGGGTCCGAAATCCAGAAAAGCTTAAGCTTGACATATGTGATAGCTGATGATTCGATGAGCAAGGTTGAAGAAAAAGGTTAAAGCAAATAATGATTTTATAAAAATTTATCAAAGTTACAAAATCCAAAAAATGAAGAACCATGAAGAACAAGAGAGAGAAAAACGAGAGATAGACCTAAAAAATCACTAAGCTAAGTGGCACTACTACTTGATATCTCGATTAGGTTTAATCAGAGGCTTTTATACTAAGTGATAAAAGTGTTTATTACATTTGCGAGTGTTAAGGGAAAAATGTTGGAGAGTGCCACTCGACCCAGCAGTCGAGTGGATTGGTCGAACACCCTCTCGAGTGAGCAGTCCAGCAGGGTTGTCTTGTTGGCCTCTCGAGTGGTCTCTCGAGTAGATGGTCGAACCATCTTGTCGAGCACTCTGGCGAGCCTTCTAGTCGAGCTCTCTGGTCCTCTGCGCATCCACTCTAACTCAGCAGCTTTACTGCATGTCTTCTCTCAGATGTGAGGTCGAACCAGCTGGTCGAGCACTGTGGTCGAACCATCTGGTCGAGCACTGTGTCTCCTCTACACATCCACTCTAGCTCAGCAGCTTCACAACACTTCATGCTCAAAAAACTCCGTGAGCTCCATAAGTACCTGAAATCACCCAAAATATGCAAAATGCATGCAATGCTCATGAAAAAACACTAAACAACCTATATGAATGATAAATGCATAAAATCATATGAACAATAACAAAAATTATATACTAAGCCATGATAAAATGATGGTAAAAACGTGTTAAATACAGTGTATCACTTTACTCTGGCAAAATTGGGTATGATGAGCTATTGGATTCAAGATCATTCATCACGACTGTGCGTTTGATTGGTTTAGATATCTACTGTCAAAGGATAGCCTTGAAATAGGTTGTCTTTGTTAAGTACCCAGGTTATGAAAAGTGATCCCTTAGTCCATTGATTTATCCCTTTGATCCCTACATCTTCTTTCTGATTGTTTCGTTCTGTTCTGTTTTGTTTACTTCTGCTTAGCTTGACCTAACCACTCGAACATTCTGGTTGAGTGCTTTCACTTTTACTTTTCTTGCTTAGCTCGATACCTTGACTCGATGTGTGTGACAGCGGCTGGTCTTTAGTTTACTTTCTTCATTTGATTATGTTTGTTAGGTTGTTAAATATCTTTCTTTCTACTTGGCTTAACTTAAGTATTATCTGATTGCATCTTGATTGCTAGCATCACACCCATTTGGATTGACACCTCAAATACTGCAATGATACGATAGTATTGAAGAACTGAAACTAGTGAGAAAAAAATTACTATCAATTTGGCGTCGTTGCCAATTGGGTGTCTGTTTGTTACATTTAGGATTTCAGATCTCTTAATATCAAGTTTTCTTTCTTTTTCAGTTAACTTTGATTACTGATTCTGTTTTTCTTTCTTGATCTGTTTGCATCAGGTACCTATTGACTCGATCACCTAGCTCGACCACACAGCTCGATTCAAGCCATCTAGTCAAGCTCATGGATACCGATGTGCATTCTCTATTGAAGCAGATTCTGGAAGCACAAGAACAAAGTAATGCTTGGTCTCCCCCCCAAGCCATCAAGGAGCTTATGAGCCGTTTGATATCTCGTAAGTTTTCCTCAAGGAAACCACACAATAAATGAACTGCAAGTGCACAGCAAATCAGTAGTAGTACTTAACGTATCGATCACACAGAGAGTAACAAGTACGTGGATTGAAATCAAGCAAAGATATCTAACTAAGACAATGCAATAAGGGGTTTGGTTTTGGGTTTTCTAATTATTGATTTGTAGGCTATATGATTAAGAGGTTGGGCGTCTAGGGTTTATCTAAGGTTTACATGGTTTCTAACAAGTAGGGGATAGATCTAACTAATAGTCTTTCATCAATGGTTCTCAACTACGAAGACGGATACACACCCAAGCCATAGTTCATGACAGAGGCATCTTAAGTCACCACACCCTGGTACTCAACTTCCACAGGTAACAACACGCTTAGACAAGCCGTATAAACAAGTTTCATATGTTCAAAAAATCCTATAACTCAACTATCGCAGGTTATAACACGAGGCTTTGGTAATACTAGTTACGAGAAATAGGTTTACGTGGATAGAGCTCCTAATCTCCTAAATCAGTGCTTGGTGATCAATTCAAGCAACATGCATTAAGTAAAAGATATCCCAAGAGAACTCATAATCTTGATGAAAATCGGATCTAACAACCTAAATGAATGCAACCATGTTTTCCTAATATATTACCCCATCAAACCCAACAAAAGAACTACTCGCTCGTGGTGTAAAGTAACACAACAGACATCATGGAAAACATCAAATAAACGATTCAATATATCAAAAAAGGGTGCAAAGGAAACTTCTCTAGATGTCACAGATGAGATCTCGTCTCCCTAATAGCAAGTACAAAGAGTAGAAAAGAGAAACTATGAAGAATAATGGATGAAACTTCAAGGAGATGGTCTTCTAGGTTGAGGCGACGAAGGAGAATGAAGCGGCGGTGGTAGATGCAATATTAGGTCGTGGATCTCCTTGTATAACTCCTAGGGACGTTCCTAGGTGGTGGCTGTGCTCACTTCTCAGGTGATTGGCCGCGCCTAGGGTTTCCAAAACCCTAAGAATAGTTTATATAGGATCTTCCGCTAGATTAGGTCAAGAGGCATCCCAAACTATGTCTTTTGATAAGTGCGGAGGCAATGAGCCGAGCCTGGTCATGGGCTGAGGTCCTTAGGTTGGAGTAAGTCGGCACCGGTCACTAGGGGTAATGCCCGAGGTCTTCAAGAGGGCTAACCTCGGTCATGGGTTTTGTGAGCAAAGTGGACATGTCTTCACTCTTCGGGTTTCATCTTCTAAACGGCTGAATGGCTTGCTTCAGTTCTTGTCCGAGGTGAATCTTGACTCTTCTAGCTTTTTATGGATATAGAGAACTCCAAAATTGGCTCATGGGAAAGTCTTCAAATGTTGCCCAACTCTGATGCTCCAAAACTGCCTTAAAACGTGTTTTCCTTGCCTTTGGGTCCGTTTTGTTCCAAAACTCCCAAATGTCTTTGGGAAGTGTAAATGGTGGAATGTGGCCATAAAGCTTCCATAATCTCTTGTTTCTTCATGATTTCCCTGCCAAAAACATATGAAATATAGGCAAAAATACGAGTATATCAACTCCCCCAGACTTGAGGTTTTGCTTGTCCTCATGCAAACAGGATTTCAAGACTGGTGGAGAGGTTTGAAAATTTCGAAAACTCTCCTATGATCAGAGAAAATGTTCATAATAGATGACCTGCAGACGTGTTAGTTAATGGATTCTCAGTCAAAAGTTTCTCACTATAGACTCACAACATTCTCAATCTCTGATCCTTCCATCGCAAACCGTCTAGAGACGTTGGAATTCACTTCAGTCAACTCCTTAACATTCATTAAAGGTGGCATGAATTTCTCAAGAGGGCGCATCATTCGGGGTAGACGGCGCTTGGTATAAAAAGGTTTTTGGTTTTTAAGTGGAGTTTAAAATGTTTAGAGTGTACCATGATTTTGGAGGGCAGCTATCTCGCAGACCAGCAAGAGAGTATGAACCCATTGATGTTTACAGCTTCCAACCACTTCTTCATGTCAACACCTTGTTCCTTTAATTCTTTTCTTCTAGTGATTTCCCCAGACTTAGATGTTTCTGTGGGGTTCTTTGCACCATCTTCATAACTTCTTTTCTTCATAACTTTCTTCTCGGGATTTCCTGTGCTTATGAGATTATTTTGTAACCATTCCCTTTCAATTCTTTTCTTTTTATTTTTCTTTTTCTTTTCTTTTCTTTTCTTTTCTTTTCTTTTTTTTCTTTTCTTTTCTTTTTCTTTTTCGGTGAAAGGGAAAACAATACATAAATTTACAAGTCTCAAGCACAAGATATGAGTACCTTTTCTTGTTGGTTCCGAGTTGTATGGTTGTGTAGACCAAATCATGACTCTCTCTCTATCTCTTCTTTGATTCCTTCAAGCTCTCCATCTTCAAGTGGTTGGAAAACTATGTCAGAAATTTCTCTGTCACGTTTCTACGCATATCTGCCAACGAGATCGAAAAAGAGATTGGTGAGAGGTCTGAAAAGAAATATATGGTGTAAGGGTAAACCACTAAAAATGAGTGGCCATTCAGGATCAGCAAAGAGAGGTAAAAAGGATAAGAAGTCCTGAATGTGCTGCTCGTTTCCCCGATCTAATGCGCTCATGAGAAATAATTGAAGTCACGATTATGGTTCAAATAGAGTGGAGTTGACATCCGTTCGAAATGCGTTCTCCATAGGATGAGACTTCGGGGAGAAAGGTCCAGCGGTGAGCTTCTATGTGTTGTCTGTTTATCAGTGAATCCTGCAAAACTTGTCCTCAGAGAATGAATCAGAACATTCTTTAAGTCAAAATCATCATATCATAGGGTCATAGTTTTCTACAAACTTGACTCAATAAAACCGCATAAAATCGAATAAAAAGATATCAAAAAATGACTCAAGGGAAATAAAAATGCATAAGTAAACGGTTAAAAATCCCCCAGAATTGAATCACACTGTCCCCAGTGTGAACAGCCAAAATAAAAGAGGGAATAAAAACGAAATGCATAAAAGATAGAGATAGAACGAGTGAACCTTCAACTTCTCAGGAGATTCTGGTGCTTGGTGGTGGACTAATCGTGGTGTCAGGGATCTGAGGTCATTCTCTCTGCAAGTGTAATGGCTGTGAGGTACTCTGCTAGCTGCTGCTTTGCGGCAATCCGTAATGCTCTCTCCTCCTCAAGAGTAGTGGTGTCACTCCCCGGAGGGTTGTGTGTGACATGGTGAGAAGCAAAGGAGGCAATCACCTTGGCCTTGGTGAACTTACCAAGAGTGAGTGGTAGATGGTCTTCGGGAAGAGATGAGCGATACTCACTCGTAGGGTACCAACTCATGATGCCGTCTCTAAGGCATGGAACAGTAGGGCTAGGAAGTAGTATGGTGTTTGTAGCATATGGTGGAGAATGATACCTATATCCAATGTGGCCGGGTTGATCCGTGCTCCTTCAAGTATCTTCATCTTCTCAAGCTTTGTAAGGTCCAATGGTTGTCCTTGATTGTGTGAGGACGGTCCGCAAGGTTGACTCCAGCGGTCTCAAGGATTGTAGTGATGACTCCTCCAAAGCTTATGCAAGCTTGCTTGTCTTTACTTGTGATAGCATCATGCTTGATCTTCACAAGTCTCTTGGCTTGGAGGGCAGCATAGTTGGCTCTACGTGGATGCTCAAGATATTGAGCTTATCACTAATCACATTGTTTTGGGCTGTGTGTGAGAAGAGAGTGTTGGCGAGAAGCTTGTGTACATACCAGATCGATGGGTGTGATAGTGAGGCAGCCTTGGTCTTTCCACTATCAAAACTTCCTTGTCCAAAGCTTGACCAATAAGCATTGGTATCAACTTGTCCAAACTCAATGGCATCTTGGTATTCAAATCCAAGTGCATTCCCAAGAACAAGAATCGAGATGTGGTGGTGCTCACCATTGATGGTGAAGAAGAGCTTTCCTTCTCACGCCAATGGGGCTTCTGTGCGTGGATAGGCTAGTGTCACTGTGGCAAGAAATTGCCTTGTCTCTTCTTCATAGATCTCTTGGCAGGTAGATGCTAGGAAAGTGATGAGTCCTAGAGCTTTCAACATCCATTCAACATCACTTGCCAATCCAAGAGCATGCAAGGATGTGTATTCAACTCTCAAGGTGGGTAAAAGCTTGAACCCATAGAGTGGTGTGAGATAATCAAGACTCTCATCCATCTTCTTTCCAACAAAGATTAAAGGCAGCTCCTTCTTCTTGTGTCGTTGGTGTAAGCGTTGAGCTACTTTAGCTCTTAGATGGCGTGTCACACATGAATTGATTAGTGCATCAAAATCACTATCATCTTGAATCTCATCACTCTTATCCTTAGAGTTGGCGCCTTCATCAACAATTCTTTTGCCTTTGTTGTCATGTGTTGCTTTGTCATGTACCATCTTAGTCCTCATTTCATCACTAGTGATGGTCCAAATTTCTTCTTAGAGGATCTGGTGTCCATTGTTTGGTACCTATGGGGCCCACGGAATTGGGGTTTCACGAAAACTTACAGTGAGTTTTAGGAGTGATCCGTTTTGTTGGTTGTGAAATACGGTTCAATGGGAAGTTGTGGATTCACGGATTGTACAAACGGACTGGGAAATTCTCAAGACAGCTCGGGTTCAAAGACTCGGAGAAACGGAGAAACGGGAACCGGGTGGAATTTTTGCCGTGTTTGGTGAAGAACCTCGGCCACAGGCTTTGTGACCGGGGTGTGGCCTTCTCGGGGCCTCGGTCACGGAGCTTGTGACCGGGATGATGGCTTGAGCGGGCCTCAGTCACGGGACTTGTGACCAAGGTTTGCATCATGTCGCCTTGGTCATTTCCAACTTGACCAAAAGACTAACCTTCTTCCTCTTTTTTGTTTTTTTGTTTTCTTCTATTGTATTTGGTTTTCTTGTTTATGTGAAATCTGAGATAAAACATGCAAAGATCAAAAGCAAAATGAAATCTAATCTAAAAAGGTGAAAGAAAACTTACAAGTGGGTTGCCTCCCACAAAGCTCACTTGTTTAAAGTCTTTGCCTAGACTTGGGAAGCTTATTAAGCTTGAGAAGGTGTAGCCTTGGAGATTGATATCTCCTTAGCTTCCTTAAGATCTTGATAGTCAGTTCCAGCTTCTATCACAAGTTGTCCTTTTGATGAAGTTTCAAACACTTTGGCTTGAAGAAGAACTTCCTTGGTTTGCCTTATCATCTCTTCAATCCGATCTTTGCTCTCCTTGCTAAGTTCCGGAGGAACAATGATCTTGATTTTCAAAATCTGGGGCTGCTCGCGAGGCTTTGATGGTAGCTTCCGAGTCTTCTTAGTCAAACTCTTAGTTCCCACATTGCTCTTATCAACCTCGAGATCTTGTGAATCTTCATCATATGGTGGGGCTCGCGGCTTCATAGTAGAGAGAGTTGGATAGAGTACCTTTTTGCATACATCGGTGAAGGTTTTCCTCTTGATGTTGTGATCCATGTTGGCTCCAACAGTGGCAAGGAATGGTCTCCACAAAATCAAAGGTCTCTCATTCTTCTCATTCATCTCAAGAATGTGAAAATCTGTAGGGACTATGCAGTCTTCTACAACTAGTTGCAAATCTCGAACTAGTCCATCAAGGATCTTCTGCGATGAGTCGCCAAACACAATACTTAAATTGGACGGAGACAAGTCTCTGAGTCCAAGTTTCTCAGCAACATTTCTCGACATAACATTGACATTAGCACCAGAATCACATAGAGAGTTAGAGAATTCAATGCCTGTTATGGAACAATAGCAAACAAAGCGTCAATGATCTTCTACTTTCGGTAGTCTTCTCATCGGATAGTGATGTTGCTCGTCATCTTCCATGGTACGTGTCATACGCACCATGTCTTCATGAGAATCAAAAAGCGGAACCAATGGCTCACTCACACACCTTGTAGAGGCTGGGATGGTGGAGATTACATTGCAATAACCTTTTGGATTCTCCTCGGGCTTTCCTGGAAGTACACCAACTTGTCTTGGGGCTTGATTTGTGGTTTGAGCAACCTGAGTTTCCAGCTTCTTCACGAATGTAGAAAGGCCTTCAAACTTAGCATTTAACTTGCCATAGATGTTATCGACCTTGACATTGATATCCCTTGTTGCTTGTTGATGAGAAACAAGTAGTTCACACATCATAGTTTCAAGTCTATCACCTTGTGGTATTGGAGTTTGAGCTTGTGCGGCTGGAAAGGGCACCTTGTTGTTAGTGTTGAATGGAGGTTGCGGCTGAAAGTTGCCACCAAAGTTGTTGTTATTGTTCTGAAACCGGTTTTGAAATGGTCTCGGCTGCTGATGTGGATAGGTCTGATCTTGAGGGTTCTCAACATTTGGATTCCTATAAGATAGGTTAGAATTGTACCGGAAGTTGTTGTTGACGTTTTTGTAGCCGTGGTTCGGGAATGAACCTTGAGTACCAACATAGTTAACATGTTCTTCTTGATCCAATGAATCATCAAACTTATGGAAACCTTCATTGTTTCCATCATCAATCGTACCATAAGCATTGATAGCACGGTTTTGATTCCTTAAAAGCTGGCTCATCATATTCTTTAGCTCGGTGATCTGCTTAGCATCAGACTCACTAGAACGTGTGTTTCTATCAAAGTCAGTGCAAGAGTTGCTACTAATTGCGGCAAGGTTATCAATGAGAGCTCTTCCTTCTAGGAGAGTCTTAGTGGTGAAATCTCCATTGCTGGCCGTGTCGAGTGACAACTGAAACTTTGGATGTAATCCTCTATAGTCTTCAGGCACTCCGTTGGTTCTTGTAGTGCTGCAGATTTCTTCAAAAAGATCAATGTGATCCATAGGATGTTCCGTGGTGAGTCCATGGAACTGGTTTTGCTTCACCAAACCAATGATTTGAGGTTTAATCTCATAGTCACGCCTTGGTGGATTGGGAACTCGTATGGCAGCTCGGTCTTGCGGATACTGATTAGGTATGTCAAAGTCGGCAATGGTGCGGTTCTGATTGGCACGCCTCAGAGGGTGCACATAAGGAGCTTGTCTAGCACCAACATTCGCATGTTGAGGTGCATGGACAACATGAGGAGGCTGGTGAGGAGCATTGAGGTTATCTCCCACGCCTATGTGGTTAGCTTCTTGTGGAGCTTGGTTGTGAATTTCCAGAGGATTCATGGGTGCTTCTTCAGGTCCATAGATGGGGTTATCATCCTCATCTTGCATCTGTCGCCTCTCAGCATCATTGGTAACAGCGTGGTAATCATCTAGGTCACCTTAATCTTGATTTCATAATTCGGCCATGAGTTGTTGTCTCCAGAGTTTTCTGAATTCGCGTTCAAGTCGGTCTATGTCTTGGATTGGAGTGACGGCTTCAGAGTTTTGGCTCCTTGTCATGCACCACAAATCCTGAGATAGAAACAAGAACGGAACACAAATGTAAAAGAGTAAAAGAGAATAAAATTGAAAGATTCAAATGAAAAATTCAAAGTATCTTAGGCGAGAGATCTTATCGAATTCAAAGGTAGCTTGTACACTCCCCGGAAACGGCGCCAAAAACTTGATGTGTCGTAAGTTTTCCTTAAGGAAACCACACAATGAATGAACTGCAAGTGCACAACAAATCAGTAGTAGTACTTAACGTATCGATTCCACAGAGAGTAACAAGTACGTGGATTGAATTCAAGCAAAGATATCTAACTAAGACAATGCAATAAAAGGTTTGGTTTTGGGTTTTCTAATGAGTGAATGCAAATGAATGAATGAAAGCAAAGTGAATGATTGATTTGTAAGCTATATGATTAAGAGGTTGGGCGTCTTGGGTTTATCTAAGGTTTCCATGGTTTCTAACAAGTAGGGGATAGATCTAACTAATGGGTTTTCATCAATTGTTTTCAACTACGAACACGGATACACACCCAAGCCATAGTTCATGACAGAGGCGTCTTAACTCACTACACCCTGGTACTCAACTTCCGCAGGTAACAACACGCTTAGACCAGCCGTATAAACAAGTTTCATATGTTCACAAAGTCCTATAACTCAACTATCGTAGGTTATAACATGAGGTTTCGGTAATACTAGTTCCGAGAAATAGGTTTACGCGGATAGCGCTCCTAATCTCCTAAATCAGTGCTTGGTGATCAATTCAAGCAACATGCATTAAGTAAAAGATATCCCAAGAGAACTCATAATCTAGATGAAAATCAGATCTAAAAACCTAAATGAATGCAACCATGTTTTCCTAAGATATTACCCCATCAAACCCAACAAAAGAACTACTCGCTCATGGTGTAAAGAAACGCAATAGACATCATGGAAAACATCAAATAAACGATTCAATATATCAAAGGGGGTTCAAAGGAAACTTCTCTAGATGTCACAGATGGGACCTCGTCTCCCCAGTAGCAAGTACAAAGAGTAGAAAAGAGAAACTATGAAGAACAATGGATGAAACTTCAAGGAGATGGTCTTCTAGATTGAGGCGACGAAGAAGATGAAGCGGCGGTGGTAGAGGCAATATTAGGTTATGGATCTCCTTGTATAACTACTAGGGACGTTCCTTGGTGGTGGAAGTGCTCGCTTCTCTGGTGAGTGTCCGCGCTATGGGTTTCCAAAACCCTAAGAATGGTTTATATAGGCTCCTCCACGAGATTAGGTCAAGAGGCATCCAAAACTACGTCATTTTGATAAGTGCGGAGGCAATGGGCCGAGCCTGGTCATGGGCGGAGGTCCTTAGGTCAGAGTAAGTCGGCACCGTTCACTAGGGGTAGTGCCCGAGGTCTTCAAGAGGGCTAACCTCGGGCATGGGTCTTGTGACCGAGGTGGACATGTCTTCACTCTTCGGGTTGCATCTTCCAAACGGCTTAATGGATTGCTTCGATTCTTGTCCGAGGTGAATCTTGACTCTTCTAGCTTCCTATGGATATAGTGAACTCTAAAATTTTCTCATGGGAAGGTCTTCAAATGTTGCCCAACTTCTGATGCTCCGAAACTGCCTTAAAACTTGTTTGCTTGCCTTTGGGTCCTTTTTGCTCCAAAACTCCCAAATGTCTTTGTGAATAGTAAATAGTGGAATGTGGCCATAAAGATTCCATAATCTTCTGTTTCTTCATGATTTCCCTGCCAAAAACATATGAAATATAGGCGAAAATACGAGTATATTACCGTTCATCCCAAGAGAGTATCACCAAGATTGGAATTATGCTCCTGGAAACCAGTATGGATATGCTGAGAGGTTGAAATCATCAAACATGGAGTATGGCTATAGGAGCAAAACCCTAAACCCTAAACCCTAAACCCTAAACCATAAACCCTAAACCCTAAACCCTAATGTGGAAATCCCACAAGATCATTTCTATGCCCTAAAACAGAGACAGCCTCAACACAAATCTGTCAATCCTTACCATAAACACCACTATAGAGGATACCCACAGGTTCATGAGAAACAACCATCTACAGGTTTTGTTACTCAGCAACCTCAAGAGACAAATGCACAGGATCTTGACATCACAGACATGCTACAGCAAATCATTAGTGGCCAAGAAAACATTGCTTTGGATTCAGAAAAGCAATTTGCAAAGCTCAACAACACCATTGAGACACAGACCAACCAGATTCGGTCTATGGAGAGCAATACAACATTCACTGTGGACAGTGATATCCAAGGTGGGGAGAGCTGTGAATTGAGCTGTGAGTTGCAGGGTTAGGAAGAGAAAAATAAGGTGGAGGTTGAGCTCGACCACTTCACTCGACCTACTGATCAAGTCAAGCCCTCTATTGTTCAACCACCAGAGTTTTCCAACCCATATCAGCTCATCTCAGACACCAATGACGAAATTTTGGAGAAGACTGTACACTTGCCATGGGAGACTGTACACCTGCTATGTGAGACTGTTCAGATCAAAGCTGAAACCTCCAACAATCTGAAGAGGTTGTACAAGAGTTTGATTGCTTTATGAATGCACAGTTGATGACAATCTTGTGCTGGGGTATGAAGCAAATGTTGAACCTGTGACAACATCGAAATATGCAACCAAGAGCAATGGGGAAAGAATAGGTATGGTTGGGAAAGCATTAGAAGATCCTTATGAAGGTGTTATGGTTGTTGACAGCATACTGGACAAGAATCTTACTATAACCACCAATTATTTGAGCATTCCTGAACCAAGGAAGATATTCTATGAGAAGATAAGGATGAAAGAATTCAAGGATTAGTTCTATGATCAGTATGATCCTGGTCATACATGGATCTATATATAGGAGCACCAGAGAAATCACCAGAAGGGAATTAAGAAATTAGTCGCCTCCTTCTTAACTCCACAATAAGGTACCAACTCCAAACCTTTCACTATATATACCATTGCATATTTCTGCTTTGTTTAGATTTGTTTTTAAATCTCTCAAATCTTTCTTTAAATTTTTATTACAAAAGGGACTGTGTAATTTAATTTTGGGGGAGGGTTTGAGAGATTCATTTGACCATGTTTTCTATTTTCTTATTCAAATTTTGCATACTTGAGTCAGCATCTATGTGCATTAAAAATTCATAAAATTTTGAAAAATTTCTGAAAGCTATTTCATAAAATGTTCATGTAGTATCATTTGTATTTTAGGGTTGAGTCTAGTGGCATTTCGTTTAGGACTGTACATTTGCATAGGAAATAATGAGGATAAAACCTAATAAGCTTAATAACCAAACATATGCCTTCAGTGCCATAGTTTCTTGTTCTCTAATGCTTGCACCTAAGTTTGAAACATAAGGCTGAACCCTGTTTGGAATCAGACTTCGCGTTCTTACTTAATTAAAACTTGTTGTGATTTGTAATGCTATCCCTAATACTTGAACCTAATCTGATTGAAAATTATCATGTTATAAATTACAGATATGAACTCATGGATACCCTATACATATTTGGATCTTCTTATCCCTTTTACCACTCTTGTTGATCCAAATAGATGCTCCCATCTTTGGAGCAGTTCCCCAAAGCACCAAACCTTACTTCTTTCTGAGTGGAAGGCCTAATTTTCAATTGAACTTAAGAGAAAGTATTAGGTTTAGGCCGACAAGCATAGGTTCCCATATACACTCTGGTCCACGATTTTTGGACTAGACTAGGATAGGGAATTAGAAATAGGCGTTAGTTTGAGTCTGCAGGGAAAGAAAACAAAGAGTGAGAAAAGAAAGAAAAAAATAAGAGAGTGCTAAAAACGATTATTTGGAAAATATAGTAAAAATATGTGTCTAGTAAAGGATTTGGGAATTTTATATATGATATGAGAAGGCTCTATGGAGAGAAAAAGAAAACAAAAATTAGTGTATGAAAATTCACTCGATCACTTTACTCGACCAAGTGGTTGAGTCAGAGCCTAGCAGTAAAGAAAACAATCCCCAATTCTGCTAGAAGTAAAAGAAAATGAATGTTAATCCTCTCCTTAGAAGAAAATCAGAAAATATTGATCCTATAATGAGAAAAGAATGAATGCCTTTAGTGAAAAGAAAAGGGCTTAGAGTTAGGATCATTTCTTTATATAGAGTTAGGGAAACTCAGTATTGTGTCTGCTTGGGTAGATGGGAATCTATTCTTGTATGTATCAGTTGGCTTTTACCTTTAGCATTCTCCTAAATTTCAATCAATTCTGTGAGAGATCCCTGTTACTTAACACATAAATCAGAGATCATTTTTATCTCTTAAGCCCAGTCCTTAAACCAAATGATTTCTTACTTAATGCATAGCATGATCCACTGTTCACTCTTAATTAATGTTAAAGGGATAGTTTACTTTGAATGCTTGTTGAGGCTGAGTATGATTGATAAGTTTTGTTGTGATGAGCATGGCTAGGTTTTTAAGTAACACTTATGTGTATTGCATTTTAGACCTGTTAATTATGACATTGAGGTCAGAGGTTTGTTTAGTCGGCTAAAGTTCTGTATCCTCATTTTCGCACTAGTCCTTTCATCTCATCCTTTCTATTTGCTTGAGGGCAAGCAAAGGATAAGATTGGGGGAGTTGATAACACTAGATTTTACATGTTTTTAGCATACATTTATCATCACTATAGTTTGCATTCACTCCCTGTTTATACCATTATATGCATATTTCATTCACTTAGAAGTTTTAGGGTCCTTTGCATTCTGGAGTTGATTTTAGGTACTTTTGGAGCTTTTGGAGCTTTTGGAGATAAGGAGACGTTAGACAGCTTCAGAGCATCAGAAGTTTGGAAACATTGGATTTATTTATACCATTAGAAAGCTAGAAGAGTCAAAATTCACATGGGACAAGAATCGAATCAATCCATTTAGCCGTTTGGAAGATGCATCCCGAAAAGTGAAGACATGTCAAACTTGAGCCTGAACCATCTCGGCCAGTATGGTCGAGTGGGTCTCTCTGGATTTTCTGGAAACTTATTTTGACTTCTTGTTCTTTTAGGGTTTTGACCATTTTATTATAAATACCCTTTTGTAGCTCAAAACCCATGCCTATGCTACCTCAGCTTTAGTTTTCTGCCTCTTTTATATATTTCTCTTTTGTTCTTCATTGTTCTTAAATTCTAGACTTTGTATTCCTTATAACTTTTAATATAATCAGTATTTGCATTTTATTTCTTCATCAAACCTTCTCATCTCTGTCTGATTTATCTTATATGGCAGAATTACAGTTTTCTGGGTTTGAAAAATTAGTTATGATTTTAGGTTATGTGTAGTTAACTTTAGTGTTATTAGGGATGTATTAGATTAGGGTGGATCTTGATTAATCTGAGTGTGTAAGTTCTTAATTGATTTAAAATCCTTTCAGGGTTAGAGTTCTTAATGCTTATTTATTTCTGGCCAACTTGAAAATGATCTTAGATAGTTTCTTCATGACAGTGTTTGAAATTGTTTGATCCATCTTTTTCCAGAGACATAGTTACACTAGCCATTGGGGAATAGACTTAAATGGGCGACTGCTTCATGACATTCAAAGCTCTTGTTAGGACATTTTGTTGGCTTTAGTAGATTGGTTCTTTGTGCTTGTTCGATAGTTTGACTCTGGCAAAATTGGGTATGTTGAGCTATTGGATTCGAGATCACTCATCACGATAGTGGGCTTGATTGGTTTAGATATCTACTGTCAAAGGATAAGCCTTGAATTAGGTTGTGTTTGTTAAGTACCCAGGTTATGAAAAGTGATCTCTTAGTCCATTGATTCATCCCTATGATCCCTACATCTTCTTTCTGTTTTTTTCATTCTGTTATGTTTTGTTTACTTCTGCTTAGCTCGACCTGACCACTCGACCACTCTGGTCGAGTGCTTTCCCTTTTACTTCTCTTGCTTAGCTTGATACCTTGACTCGACGTGTGTGACAGCGCCTGGTCTTTAGTTTACTTTCTGCATTTTGATTCTGTTTGTTAGGTTGTTAAATATCTTTCTTTCTACTTGGCTTGACTAAAGTATTATCTGATTGCATCTTGATTCCTAGCATCACAATATTTGGATTGACACCTCAAATACTGCAATGACATGATAGTATTGAGGAATTGAAACTAGTGAGAAAAAACTTTCTATCAATTTGGCGCCGTTGTCAATTGGGTATGTTTGTTACATTTAGGATTTTAGATCTCTTAAGATCAAGTTCTTTTTTTCAGTTAACTTTGATTACTAATTTTGTGTTTCTTTCTTGATCTGTTTGCATCAGGTACCTATTGACTCGATCACCTAGCTCGAGCACACTGCTCGAGTCAAGCCATCTATTCAAGCTCATAGATACCGATGTGCATTCTCTGTTGAAGCAGATTCTGGAAGCACAAGAACAAAGTAATGATTGGTCTCCCCCAAGCCATCAAAGAGCTTATGAGCCGTTCATCCCAAGAGAGTATCACCAAGATTAGATCTGATTGCTAGCATCACATCCATTTGGATTGACACCTCAAATACTGCAATGACATGATAGTATTGAGGAAGTGAAACTAGTGAAAAAATTCTACTATCAATTATCCAATTGTTGTATGTACAAATTGAATTACACGCTAAATTACACAATTACTCAATCATTCAAATGAAACCTGAGCATCAAATTTTGTCGGTATAAAGTTTGTATTATTCCTGCTTTTGTCGGTATAAAGTTTTTGTATTCCTTTCCTTCTTTTAGAAATAAAAGACTTTAGAACCAAGGCCTTTACCTAATTTATTATTTTGCTGTAATAGTATGAGATAGATATTTTTGCATCAGAGATTTCTATAAAATTAAAGTTGTAAATTATTTGTTCCCATCTTTTACTATTTGTGTTATGTAATTTTTCAAGCATATTCTTTAACTATATACACTTTTTTTAGCTCATTTCAATATAATTATCCAAATTTAATATATACATAAACAAATACATTTCTCTTTACTATTTAACCTTTTACATAAAAACATATTTCATATTAATTTAAAAACTATTTCCATATATTTATCATAAATTTCATTTATATATCATATAAATAAATATATATATATATACACATATATATAGAGAGAGAGAGCAAAGTTAAAAATACAATATAATATAAATATTATCAACAGTTATAAGATTATTTATACTTTTAACAATTTTTATACTTATCGTTATTTTACTTCTCTTTTACATTCTTTTAACTCTTAAGATTATGCATGTTCATAAAATACATACTCTAGAAAAAATTCAATGTTTTTCATCCGATCTGGATGCTAAACCGAATAATCATTTGGGTTACTGGATTACCGGATTGACCGCGGGTAGATCCGGATCGATCACAAATAATATATATATAAATATATATCTATGTATAATTGTATAAATGTATAATTAAATTTTAAGAAATTCTCTAGAATGTCACTACTTGATTTTTTTGTCACAAATAGCACTACTCTACATTTTTGTCCAAAAATAGCATTCATTAAAGATAAAAGACATATATACCACGTGTTATAAAATATGCTCCACAGGATATATCTCAGATGAAAATAAAATAAAATAAACTTTGTAAATTTATAGAACAGATCGGCGATGGATGGTGGTGACGACATGGATTCGCTGTTCGACAGGATTGAACTTTTCACGCCATCTCAATTCTCCCATAAAAGCAATAAGAACGCAAATTCATTTTCAATTTTGCCGCCTCGATCTGAAGATAACGAAACAAAGACGGAGGCAACACTGATTGCAACACTGATCACAGCTCCTCCTCCATCTCCAGCAAAGAATTATGGACGCCAAGTGTCACGGAGGAAGAAACGAGCCGCTGGATACGGAAGACACAAAATCAACAATCACAAAGAAGACAAAGACGATTCCGTTAGTCAAATATCCGATTCCGTCAGTCAAGTATCGGATTCCGTCACCGTTCTTCATCAATCTTTGGACGATTCTCATCTCTTTGTTGTTATGTTTGTGGTTTAGTTGTCTTCATCAATTGATTGGATTTGGTTCTGATCTATCTGTTTATGGTTTTAGTGGTCTTCATCAATTTATTGGATTTGGTTCTGATCTCTTTGTTATGTTTATGTTTGTTTGTGTAGTCTGGTGACTCTGCACCAGAAGAGTTGGCCAATGCAACCCAGGTCCAAGGAGACTACATGCCTATTGAACGTGTGAAGCCAACAATGGAGCTTGTGAAGCTTACCTCAGAGATGAAGACTTTCAAGGCCTACGACAAGATCCGCCTTGAGAGAACCAACAAGCGACATGCCGGGGCTAGAGCCAAGAGAGCTGCTGAGGCTGAGAAGGAAGAGAAGAAGTGAGGATCTTCTTCTTAGGTAGTCCAATGTTTGATCTTTTATCATCTTTTGGATCTGAATTTTTGTGTATCAGACTGTTTTATCCTTAAAATCTTGGATTTTTGCTGCTACCTTGCTTCTGTCTTTATGGAAAAGCTTTTCACACATCTCTTCTATCATTTTTTTAGCCGTATCTTTGTCGATTTTTCTGCATCAGTCACACAGGTCTCAACCATCGAGTTTTAAAATGATTACATATCGTAAAATGTCTTTCTTTGCTCCTTGTCTTTAAATTTCTGAAAAGCTTTAGTCTGAAACTTGGAAGTATCTTTTTGATTTTTACGATCTTGTAAGAGCAGAGTATTGTATTATTTGGCAATGAAACAATATAACCATTTACAGAGTTACAATATAAACTGTATCTAATGAAAGGCAATGTGGCAAGTAATGGTCTTTAAGGACTACCATATACACTTGAGAAGAGTTTGTGATTTCTTAGAATTGTAACTCTGTGATGGTTATATTTTTATGAATACCTCCTAAAATTTTAGGAAGAGTTTTTATAAATTTAAAAAGTTTTTCTAAATTTTCAAGAAGTCTTTCCTAAATTTTTATGAATTTTTAGGAAGAGTTCTTATAAATTTAGGAAGTTTTTCTAAACTTTTAGAAAGTATTTCCTAAATTTTTATGAATTTTAAGAAACAATTCTTATAAATTTAGGTTTGTCAATCTAAATCGTTTGTTAACATTACCTTGATCAAATTAAATATCAAGAATATTTATTATTAAATTCATAATTAAATTTAGGTCTGTCAATCAATACAGATACTTCATAAATCGCTATAGATGCATCCTAAATCAGTCCAGATGCTTCCTAAATCAGTGTAGATGCTTCCTAAATTAGTCAAGATGCTTCCTAAACCAGTCTAGATGCTTCCTAAACTAGTCTAGATGCTTCCTAAACCAGTTCAGATGCTTCCTAAATCAGTAGAAATGCTTCCTAAATCAATACAAATGCTTCCTAAATCAATACAAATGCTTCCTAAATTTAATACATACGCTTCCTAAATCGCATACAGATGCTTCCTAAATCAATACAGATGTTTCGTAAATCAATACAGATGTTTCCTAATCGCATACAGATTATACAGATGTTTCGTAAATCAATACAGATGCTTCCTAATCGCATACAGATTAGGAAGCAGATGCTTCCTAAATCAGTCCAGATGCTTCCTAAATCGTTACAGATGCTTCCTAAATCATAAATTGTTAAGGAGAATTAATTACATCTTGTTTTGCTTATACTTGTAAAACTTCTTCAAAACCTGGGTTCTTCAGCTGCTTATACTATTCAGACAAAAAAGCTGTTGTCGGGACTGATCTGTCAATGGCAGAGTAAGCCGACTGAAGCATTGGTATGGATTCTAGAATCCAAATGTGTAGTGCTAATGGGAACCCATGAATGTTGACTGAAACTCTTGAAAGCTTGTCTTTCGTCAAAATCGCATACAGATGCTTCCTAAATCGCTACAGATGCTTCCTAAATCAGTCCAGATGCTTCCTAAATCAGTTCAGATGCTTCCTAAATCAGTCCATATGCTTCCTAAATCAGTCTAGATGCTTCCTAAATCAGTCCAGATGCTTCCTAAATCAGTCCAGATGCTTCCTAAATCAGTTCAGATGCTTCCTAAATCAGTTCAGATGCTTCCTAAATCAGTCCAAATGCTTCCTAAATCAGTCCATATGCTTCCTAAATTGCTACATATGCTTCCTAAATAGCCACATATGCTTCCTAAATCAGTCCAGATGCTTCCTAAATCAGTCCAGAGGCTTCCTAAATCAGTCTAGATGCTTCCTAAATCGCCACAGAGGCTTCCTAAATCGCCAAATCAATACAGATGCTTCCTAAATCAATACAGATGATTTTCTCAAATGCTTCTCAAAATGCTTCTCAATTGCTTCCTAAATAAAATATTTTCAAAAGAGGTTTTTAAAATTTCAAAAAGTCTTCTATAAATTATTAGAAAACATGTGCATAAACAACTTGCATTTCGCATTGTAATTCCAAATAAATTGATTTCATGGGTTTATGCAACGTTTGGTTACTAAGGAAGCATTTTTGAATTTTCAGGAAGGCTTAGTGAAATTTTAAGAAAATCTTCCTAAATCATCTAAAAACACATTTATTAATTACAAATAGATTAAACACCCAACACAGTCTCTGTTTCAACTACAAACTAACAAATGAACTGGTGTCAAAGCTGTGTATTTCTTATTTATAAATGCTCTATATACTTTTATATGTCTTGTATGCCATCATCTTATTTGTCTTGAAATGAAACTTCAAGAGCACGGGACACAAAAGTTGATCTCTACAGACTTGAGAAATCTGAACTTAAAGGATATAAACCTGAAAACCAAAAACAAAGAATAGCAAGGTGAGATACAAAAACCAAGTTCAGTATACGTAATCACTTAATCTAGAATCTAAAATGATAAGTAGTGGAGACAATATATAATGAGTCATAGGTTTTATAATTAGTAAAAGCATGGAAATAAAGAGAGTCGGACAGGTCATTGACGAGAGTCAGCAGCGCACATCATCTTTGCATCCCAAATTTGCTGAGTTAGTACAGGGACACTCAAGGCACTGTATTGTTGTGAACCTCTTGATGTCAATGGAGCAAAACCAACCATGAAGAAGTGGAGACGTGGGAATGGGATAAGGTTCACAGCATGTTTCCTAAGGTCAGAGTTAAGCTGATCAGGGAAACGAAGACAGCAAGTAACACTACTCGTTGTAGCTGAGATGAGGTGGTTAAGATCACCAACTAATGTAAAACAAACACAAAATCAAACAAATACAAGTCAAGACTCAAATCACATTACATGAATATACATACAAAAGAGAATGTTATGTTTACTCACAGGTGGGATTAGCAAGCTTCAAGGTACAGAAACAAATATTGTAGAGAGCTTCATTATCCAAAACCATACATTCATCAGCATTTTCAACAAGCTGATGCACAAAGACATTTCGTCGAACAAGTTATATGCATATTCAATTCAACACCTTTATTCTAAAAACCATAAGAGATTGAACAAATTTTAGTTTATAAAAGTATCACAAATCACTAAATTGACAACTAAAACCAATAAATTAAGAAATTGAAAACCAATAAAGGTAGGGTTACCGTGATTTGTGAAGCAAAAAAGAGTGAAACTTTGGATCTGTCTTCAACACGATAGAAAGCTATCAACTACAGTCTTCCGTGAGAATTCTTCCTGCAATGTATCTTTGAATTTGTCGTTGGAGATTCATCGGAGCTTCGTCGGAGCTTCTTCGCAGAGAAAGAGAAAATGAGATACGGAAAATTTGGTGCTATTTAAAAAAAAATGATTACGTTTTCTGAGGTGAGGATATAAATGTCTTTTGTGCATTAATGAAGGCTATTTCTGTCCAAATATGAGCGTGTGTGCTATTTATGAAATGAAAATTTAAATTGGTGTTAAAATTGAGAATTGCCCTTAACTTTTATCAATAAAATATTAAAACATGAAAACAAATAATTTATAATATAATAGTATCAATTGTTAATAAAAATAGGTAGTTTGAGTATTTGAATCAAAGATAATCGTAAGTATGCATTTTTAAAAACTTAAAAAGTTATCAACATAACTGTAAAATATTATTTTATTCTAAAATCAAACATTTAATTTGTATCAAAAATTTTACCTTTTTAAAAAAAAAAAATTGACCCATAACCTGGTGGTCCAGTCCAACCGGCCGGATGGCAAGTTAATACCGGATTTTCTGATTTTTTTTGGATTTTAAATTACCATTTTTTAGTATGAAATCCCAACTGGAAGAGACCCCGGATCCTGGATTAACCGGTCCTACCGGCCAGACCGGTCCAGATCTAAAAACAATGCTAAAACATCTATATCATATTCAATATATACAATTAAAATATATTACTTCACTCAATCACTCTACTAAAACTCACATGCACCATACTTTCAGAACAGAAAAAATAGTTAAAATTTAATTAATTTATACATAACAAACAATAATTTTACAAATATTACACATGGACGCAGCACGGGTTATTAATCTAGTACTTTATTAGAGGAGGGGCTATTAGAGTTCTACAATAAAGTTAAAATAAATAATTGTAAATAGTGAAGTACCTATTTCTCCTATTAGTTTCTAAAAAATGGCCTATTTTGCCAATATACCCAATAAATAACCAACAAGACAAGATCCAATTAAAATTGACACTTCAGCCTTCCTCGTGGCGAGTTTTCTTCTGTTTCTTCTTCTTATTCTTCTCTTCTGTGTAGGGTTGTCTTTGGTACATAGAACTTTCAGTGTTCTTCTTTGATTTTTCTGAAGATGGTTTCTTAGAAGCACGCATACTAGTGCGCCTAGATAAATGGCATTAACGGCCAGAGGTACCACGAGTCAAATGACCACTAACCGAAACACAAGCAAATACAGAAAATGGAGAAATCATAATAACCAGAGAAGGCTGACGAAGCGGAGAAGCTTTAGCTACTGGAGAAGACTCAAAAACCAAGAATGATCCGAACCTAGAGAAGACTCGTGAACCAGATAACGCTCAACAATGTGACAAGAATCATCATATGAACAATGCTCAGCAACTGGAGAAGGTTCAAAAACTGGAGAAGGCTTGTTGTTGATACCAGATCCCGCACCGAGGATCTATCACCATTAAAATATGGACATGTGTCAACTGTATCATCATAATAAAGAGGAGGAGTCCGGTTCTGATAAAGCGTTCCGCTTCAAGAAGAAACAACTTGCGAACATCAAAATGTCCGAGAAGCAGACTCAAGGATTTCGACTAAAAGTAGGAGGACGAAGAAGATCGAGAGTTCGCAAGAAGAATTTATTACACATAATCAAAGAAGGAGCTATTTCAATGTACAAGGCGTTACAATATTTAAGACCAAATCGAAACTGATATGTTTAAGGAGAATCATATGAGTTATTGTAATTTTTAATGGCATTTACAGCCCAAAAATATGTATAAATAGAGAAAGGGGGATATTGTAAAAAGGAGTTTTTTTCTCGATTTCCTAATTATAATATAATCAGAACAAATATAACTTTTCTATAAACTTATTGTACTTAAAATCATTGGCTGTGGATCATGTATCCACATTTTAGCGCTAGAAGGAAAGGCTCTTCAAGCAAAACACATGAAAGCTTTCGACAAGCAAGCTAAATATCCTCAGTAATCGAACCATGGCCGACATCACTGAAACTTTGACAAAAATAAATGACAATCTGACAAGCTTGTCCAAAAATTTTGTTACCATGCAATAAAATATAGAAACGCTGAAAACTGGTCAGGTAACTTTAACCGAAACTACTTCATCTCTTTCTGCTTGTGTAGATTCTTCAACTGCAGGAATCAGGCCCCAAAGTTCCCATCAACAAACCTTATTTCACCACCCCTGTGGCAACTATTTCCTCAAACCCTTCTGCAGACGGGACACCAATCCCGACCAATGTAGACGGGCAGAACACCATAAACCAGCAGACAGAAGATGGAGTGGATTCAGCCATCCAAACGTCCAATGAGGAGCTTAATTCTGTTCGTCGCGAAATGAGGGCAATAAAGTCAAAATTCTAAAGAGCCACCAGTTCGGCTCTGGACATCGACAGAGTAATTAAGGAAACTAGGTGATCCCCATTTAGTGCACGGATTGCAGGTTTCAAAATCAAGGACGCTCGGAGGGTCAATTTACCAACCTATGATGCGCACGGTGATCCAAAGATCCATCTAGCTGTCTTTCAAAAATTGCAGCAGGACGGGTATACCTGGAGCCTCATGAAGAAGATGATGGCTTTTGCAAGTTATTTTCAGATATTCTCTCCGGACAAGCCCTACTATGGTTTACTCGGCTCGGTCTGGGAACAATTAATAGCTTCAACGAGCTATCCTCTGCTTTCCTTATGCAGTACTCTGTCCTGATGGAGAAAGGGAAATCTGACAGCAACCTATGGAACTTATCACAAGGACCACAAGAGCCGCTCCGGAAGCATATATCTAAATTTAAGGAATTATTGGCAAAAATCCCAAGAATTTCTCAAACCTCAGCCATGTCCGCACAAAAAATGAACTTTGGCATGAAAAGAGGTTTAGGGAAGAACTAATGGTAAATCAACCAAAAAACGATTCAAGATGCTCTTTTCCGAGCTATTAGCTGGATTGAAGAAGAAGAAGAAAAAGCAACTATTGCGAAAAAATATTGTTTCCCTAAACCCATAGTAAACCATCTTGTGAGGAAGTTTGAGCCAAGGGAAAATAGTTGAACAAAGTGTTTTGGGGCAACCCCAAGCAACAATAACGTTAGGCGACCATACTCCTGAGGAGAGAGGTGTGGATATTCATCATCCAGTACCTGGATCCAAAATGAGAATTCTTACTGTGAGATTCATCGGATAAACAGACATACAAACAAAGAGTGTTGTGTACTGAAGCAACATCTTGCCGACTTTGGTCTTCTGGAGTACTAGCGAAGTTTAATCTTGAGGAGTTTGTACAGAACTATAACAAGGATCGAAGAGATGACCAAATCTCCGAGCCGAACACAAAGAAGCAAAAAGCATCAGATCAGGGCGGACCATCGAGAGGGAGAATAGATGTCATTATTGAAGGTTCCAGACTGTGCCATGATTCAGTTGGAGCAATTAAAAAACATAAGCGATCATCAATCTTGACGGTGAGTGCAAAAGCTGAACAATTCGAGTATAACACCACTTTAGCCTTCAAGGAATCTGAGACTTGGAGTTTAGCTAAGCTTCACGATGACACCCTGGTTATAACACTTGACTTGGCAATTTACAAAGTGACAAGAATATTAATTGATAATGGTAGCTCGGTTGATCTAATATTTCTAAGCACGTTGCATCAAATGAGAATTAACCGAACTGAAATCATGGGACCACCAGGTCCACTAATAGCATTCACAAATGAGACAACCATGTCGCTTGGAACCATCAAGCTTACCGTATTTGTGTGCAAGGTTATCAAATAACCTTATATGCTATTGAGCATAAAGGGTATCGATCCTCAAGGAAACTAGATTAGCAACACTAGGATTGTAGATTTCATTTTCAATCTAAGATATAATAAGATAGTATTTTAGAAACAAAATTCAAACACAAATAAAGCGGGAAATACTAAAAATGGATTTGAAATCAATAAGATAAAAGTAATGAGTCTAGGAAATGGTTTTGATGAAGATGAAATGATGAAGAAAAAACACATGAAGAGCAATGTATTAAGGTAGAGAATCATTAACTAGACTAATCCATTCTCATGGAATTAGTCTCTACACTAACCATTGAATCATCATCAACTCTCATTGGCAATTCAAATGACTAATGAGCATTATTAACAAGTTTTAATTCAATGACTAATCACCTTAATCAACTACCATAATAGGCTAGGCATGAAAACCACATTTAAGTTTCATTAAAGCATTTTAACTAACACCTAGTGGGCATGAAAATGCAAATGATCTTTTTTTTATTCGAAAGTTTGATTTCATTTCATACTTGGGCCTAAGCCCGGTTCAGTACACAGAGTTTGAGGCCCTCTTTTGCTAGGGAGTCAGCGAGCACATTTGTTGTTCTTAAAAAATTAAAAGTGATCAACATGAATCTGGGAATGAGTCTGAGGATATCTTGGTGAATCCCATGAAGCTCCATTGGAGAAGAATTGGACATGATTACCTTGATTAGCTTCTGCGAATCGGAGGCGACAGAGAGGTGAGTGAAGGATCCATCTATGGCATCTTCGATTGCAAGTACCATAGCTGCCACTTCAGCTCCCAATGGTGATTTGTAGTTTTTTCCAGAGGCAGAGCAGTTGATCGGGTTTGAAATCATCCTGTTTTTGAAAGCCCAGCCAAACCCCGCTTATTTCGTATCAGATCTCTAAGCTGCATTGGTGTGAAGGTGGATTTGGTTCTCTCCTAGATTCCAGTTTTGGTTTCCTCTTCTCGTGTATGATCTGTGTTGATTAGGGTTGTTTAGAGTTTCCAGAGTTGGGTGGATCAGTGGTTTAGCTGCTTGCTAGTCTTTCGCATTTACTAATGCTTGGGTAAGGGTTTTCGATGGTGTGAAGTATATGTTCATTAAGAGCTTTTGGTTTCGGGTAGTCCAAATTGCCCCGATTATCCAAGGGAATATAGGCCTTTTCCCGACTCCTGTTAAAGTGTAAGCATATCATATTCTTTGCGGCTTTGATTCCTTCTCTGAAACTCGTGATAAGCTTCAGATCCATTGTTGTTTTGCAGGGTAAGGAGTACAAACTTTTTCTGACCTGGTTGCAGTTGAAAAATAGATGCACCACCGTTTTTTCTTCACCACAATATGGACATTTTGCTTCGTTTGTAACATGGTGGTTTTTGAGATTCCCTCTCGCTGGATGGACATTCAGGATAGCTTTCCACAGTAGTAGTTTTTTTCTGTGAGCTTTCAATTCTCCAGATGTTTGTTCTCCAGTTGAAGCCTATGAAATTTGGATTCTGCGTTTTTGAGGTTTTTCTCATTTAGAGCTGTAAATTTTCCCGACTTTACTTTGTACTTCTCCATCTTCTGATGGTAGCCATACCCATTTATCTTCAGCCCCCAGTTTACTACTCTTTATCTACGGGATATCAGTTTCATGGTAAGTTAGAATGTTTCTGATTTTTCCATATCCCATTTATTTGTGTTAGGGCAGAGGAGATCAACTACCTTCATGTTGCAGGATTCTTCTGTTGATGGGCCATTTGGGATTGTTGGCTTATCTAAAGACAGCCACGGTTTGGTCCACATAGGTGTGGTAAGTCCACTACCAATTACCTTTCCCAGCTGCTTTATCAGCAAGTCTTTGCCAATGCAGATTCCTTTCCACCCATGTGATGCAGACTGAGGAGCCGGTGTCTCCAGGAAATTCGAGTTCCAGCAGTATTTGCTGAGAAGGATTTTGGCAAGTAGGCTAGATGGTTTGGTGAGGATTCTGCAGCTTAGTTTTGCAAGGAGTGCATTATTGAAGCTCTCTATGTCTCGGAAACACAATCCTCCTTCTCCCAATGATTTGGTTAGTTTTGGCCACGCAACCCAGGCCATTTTCTTCTTTTTCTCGTCCCACCAGAATCTTATTAGGGCTGATTGGATGCGTTTTACTAATTATGAAGGGAGTTTGAAACATGACATCGTGTATAATGGCATAGCTGCTAGCATGGATTTCAGGAGAGTAACTTTGCCTGCTGCTGAGAAGAACTTGGATGACCAGCTCAGGGATCTTTGCTTGATTCTGTCCACAATCATACCAAAGAGATACTTTTTCTTCCTTCAAACAGTTCAGGTACTTTCCTTGCCCTCCTTATTTTGTAATGCCCAATTCACGCTTTGTTATTTCCTTAGAGTCATGCTTTTTCATATTTAGGTAGTATAGCTGATGAGTCTCTATTTTGACAAGTTTTTACGATTGTTTTTACATGTTTTATTGAGTCTAGAGTTAGGTTTTGTGTCTTTCTGGCCGGTTTTAATATCTTTTCAGGTTTTCACTTCATTGGAGATAAAATGAACGAAATGGAGCAACATTGGACGTTTTTACACATCATTAGATTTTGGAGACACTCTGGGATCGACCGATCCTGAAAAGGATCGACTAAGCATGAAGAGGATCGACCGATCCTGAAGCAGATCAGTCAGTCAAATGAATCTATGAGGTGGCACGTATCAGAGGAAGGAGATTGATTGATCCAAACCGGATCGATCAATCCGGATCACGAATATTCTCCAAATCGCACATTAACTCCGATATTTGACCTAGAAAACTCCCTATAAATAAGGATCATTTTCTGAGCGGCCATAAAGACCTAGACACGATTTTTTATTACTCTGTCATTTTCATTTTTAGTTTTAGCTTTGTAAACTTTTACATTGATTTTTTTCAAATCTATAAAGTTTTCTATCGGATTTTCAGATCTACACTTTGTTTTCATCTCCTTCTTTGCATTTTCAACCATACAACATCATGATCTATCAACCCATTGCCATGGTTGAGTAGATCTTCATGTTGGGAGATGAAATTTTATTCAAAGGGGTTTAATGTTTAACTAGGTTATTGTTATAGATTAAAATTATGATTATTAGATCTCTACTTCTATGAAACAAATGCTTTAGTTAAGTTGACGAATCTATCAAATGATTCATAGGGTTTTATAATACAGCTAGCGTTGGTTATTCTACCCGGAGTCTAAAGTTTGTAGGCTTAATTTCCAGATTTCCAAGAGTTAAAGCTGGATCTACAAGTGAACTCTATCAAATTTGCTCAATATATGCTACCATAGGGTCCTAGCGGATTTATGGTAGAATAATATTTGTTTTTAGAAAGAGATTTACTTTGGTACAATGTTTGTGTTCTAGATCTAGATCATTTAATTGCTAATCCGGATAGATATCTTTTTTATTTATTTAAATCTCTCCAATTTCCCAGATCCCAACATTTATTTTAAATTGATTTTATTTCCTTATTTAATGATTTTATTTGGATTTTATTTGGATTTCTTTTTGTGACAAACTTTCCATATTTTTCATCTTAGCTCTGTTTAGATCTACAGATCTGTAGTGCTCTTTACTCTCTGTGGATTTGATCCCACCACTATACTACCGCGCACAGCAGTACACTTGCGGGAACCATTGGTTGGGTAAAATCTGATGCTATAAACATCACATCAAGTTTTTCGCACCGTTGCCGGGAGTAATTGTAGCCTTTAGATCCAGCACTTTACGAACCATCCTAACCTGTCCTACCGCAGTACTAATCATGAGAACCCTGGAGATCAGTTTTATCCACCTCGGAGTGCTCAAAACCAAGGGAACTTCCATAATACTGCCGGTTATGGAAAAATGGGATTCAATTCTCAGCCCAAAAATGCTGGACCAATGGATACGATTGATTTCCTGTTCCGGCAAATCATGAGGACAGAAGAAATTTGATGGGGATATCAACACTAAGGTTGATAGAGTTTATGAGAACCTCAATGAGAAGTTTGATGCCTTAGGAACTGATGTAAGAGTATTGAAAAACCAAGTTTCTCAAACTACTGAGAAAAATAGGGCACCAACCAGAACATTCCCATGAAAACCTGAAAACCACCCCAGTGAATCTCTACATTTCATTGAACTCAGAAGCAGAAAACGCGATATCCCAAAATTCTATCCTGTTAGAGGCGATCGGACAATCTTTGATTTGTCTGATGATGGAGAAGACAATTTCTTCAATGATGATATAGAGGATTAGTTTTTACAGTAGTGAACTGAGAATCCATGGAGAGCCTGAAACATCAGAAAACAGAAGTGATCACTCCATGGATGATGAGATAGATGAAGCAGAGAATTATTATGCTAACCTCAAGGAGATGGAAATTGACCAAGATCGATCGATCTCCTGTGTTGAAAAACCAGGATCTTCCGACCGAACCTGAAAAAGTAACTACCAGAACTTCAGCACCCTCTGAAAAGATATTACCACCAATCCCTAAAATAATCTCCCATGAATTTGATAAATGGAAATGTGAAAAGATAGCAAAAGAAATGAGAGCTAGATTACCTTTCCCGGAAATCTACTCAATGATTGATTTGGTGGAAGATCATCTGAAAAAGGTTTTCAATGGGGAATCCACTATAGAAGACTCCGTCAAATTTCTAAGAGAAATATGTGATAAGAAGATGCACGATAAACTTCCCAAAAGACTAGCAGATCTGGGGAAATTCATCCTGTCATGCACCATTGGAGACACCTGTTTCAAGAACAGCTTGGTAGATTTGGGAGAAAGCATTAACGTGCTACCAGTCTCTATTGCCCATAAACTTGGATTGCAAACTATGCAACAAACTACTAAGATAATCACCATGGCTGATGGAACAACCCGAAGGCCGCATGGACTCCTAGGTTATATCCCAATTTTCGTAGGCTCGTGTTACATACTCGCTGATTTCATGGTTTTGAACTTGGACGATAATGGTACTGACCTTATCCTGGGACGTCCTTTCTTACCAACAGCTAGAGCTTCTATAAATGTGCCAAAAGGATAAAAATCTGTCTCAAAAAAACCATTGTGAAACTTTACGTTGAGACCGTCGATACGCAACCCACGGTAAATGGTCTAACATTTGTAATTAACGATTTTGATGCTATCGATGTTGTTCACTCAGAAATCAAAACACAAAAGTTCGCTGAGATCAATCGTTCCGAGAGCAAGATCGATCGATCCAACGATAAAAGCCACTGCTTTCTCGATAAGAAGATCGATCCGGATTCTGTGAAGATCGACCCCCAGGGTGAGATCGATCGATCCAACTTCCCCTATACTGATTTAAAAATTGGAAAGGATTGACAGATCCAGGTTGAGATCGATCGATCCCTACGAACGCAGTTACAAAAACCTCCTGAAAATAAAAGGATTTAGAAATCAGGGAGAGGCTGAAAAAACAACCACACCACTAAGCAAGAAGATGGATCCTCTCACAGAGAGCAAGGTTGATGAGATAATTGGCGAGTGGGGTGCAAGGTTACCCTTTAAGGAGATTAGATCTATGTTACCTTTCATGGCAGACTTCACTGGCAACATCCTTGCTGGCAAAATAACACTTTAGGGAGCAACAGATTATATCCGGGATTATTTAAACAGAAAGATGGAGGACAAAATATCCCCTAAGATGGATGACCCAGGT
The DNA here is from genome assembly GCA_963555745.1 of Cardamine flexuosa. Lineage (NCBI taxonomy): Eukaryota > Viridiplantae > Streptophyta > Magnoliopsida > Brassicales > Brassicaceae > Cardamine > Cardamine flexuosa. The sequence continues at coordinate 13,205,296 of OY743221.1, read as the reverse complement.
GAATCTCATATACCCGTCACAATTGGAAGAACCTTTTTACGAAACTGCTTGGTAGGCACTGGAGCTAGCATAATTGTCATATCACTCAAAAATGCAAGGCTATTGTGTCTAAAACACATGGAACCAACCAAGTCCAAAATCGAACTGGTTAATGGACCACTCCAAAACCCTGTAGGGATCCTATCCAACATACCAATTCTTGTGGGTGGAAGTTATGTTATGATAGACATCTTTGTGTTGGACATGAACTGTGATGAATCAAATATAATCCTAGGACAAATATTCCTAGTGACTGCACGTGCTTCTATTAGCATACCCAAAAAGAGGATAAAACTGCGAGTTGGGAACAAGGTCATATGCTTCCCCATCGAGACCATCAAGAAATACCCAATTGTATTTGGCCAAACACCCATTGTGAAGGATGTAGAATCTGAAGATATCATTCCTCCAATGAACCCAGAACCCAATTGAAATAAAACTAAGTCAAGCTAGTAACTTTGGAAAAACAAGCGCTGGTTGGGAGGCAACCCAACATGTTATTTTAATTTATTTTATTTTTGAATTAATAAAACTATTTTATTTTATTTCCCTTCAGTTATTTTAATTTATTTATTATTTTCCAAAATAAGATATGATGATATTTTGTGTTGAGCTAACTGAAAACAGGTGCAAAACGCAGAAGATGCAAATTTCAAGAAGTTTCAGTACGCTGGGATCGACCGATCCTTCCTAAATCGATCGATATCCGAGACGAGAAAAACTGAAAACCGGTTCATGAACAGACAATGCTCTCTTTCAGTCGTAAAATTTCCGTCCACGGTTTATGGTTTGCCTTCTTGTTCACAATTCATTATCTCCAGTGTTGTTTTGCAGCATCCATTTTCTTTGATTTTATATTACTGCGAGACGCAGTGATCTAAGTATGGGGGAAGGGGTGTCTGCTTTCATATGTTACTAACATTGTGTTTTCTTTTGTTTATTTGTCAAACCAAAATTTCAAAAAATTTCAAAAGAAAAATAGAAACTTTTTCATTTTTATTGAATCGTTTTATTGAGTCAAAACATGGGAATTTTACAATTTATTGGTTTCCATTTAATGTTGACATTTATTGGACTTAGTTTAGGAAGATTGGAAACACCATCCGTGGATCAACTTTACCAGAAGCGACCTATCCTTTGGAAATCTGAATGATCCAGCATTGGCTCTATCTTCTTGGACCTTTAACTTGGACTAATCTTCTCACTTAGGGGCTCGATATCGCAAAAGGATCATATACATCCGGAGTTCACCCCATTCTTATTGGAGCTCTGGATGGCCAAGCTCATTTTTAGCTTGGTTCCACACCTTTACACCTTTTTCATTTAGACCCCAGTCCTCTTTCGCAACTTTAGGATCATGTACAACCAAGTGCAAAAACTACGGAGTATGGGAGCCGGTACAACCAAATGTTCCAAGGATATTCGAGTAAGCTTTCTAGTATCAGTACTTCATCTATATTAGTTTGAGTTGACTATTGGTGCAGTTTTTTTGGATTGATGTACATGGTTAGAACTGGTTCCAACTTCCCCTTCTCAGGAAACATGCTCTGGGATCAACCGATCCTATCTAGATTGATCGATCCCGTCTCATCCCGAGACTTTCTTTAAAAAAAAAAACAAAAACAAAAACAAAAAAAAAGAGAAAAAAGTCTGAAAGAATCAGAATAAAACCTTTTATTTATTTAGTTAGTTATTTGTTTCTCTTATTTATTTTAGCACCAATAGCAACTCTATTAGGATCATCATATAGAAGCTTACTTAGAGTCCAAGGTTCAGGAGGTTGTGCTACATCTTTGGTTTCCATCTCACTGTTATTTTGCTCATTAGCTTGCACCGGAGTTAATTTGGCATGCCTAACCATCACCCTTAAAATGGCCCTCGTTACTAGCCCTTAGCAATTGAGACTCCCTTTGTGAGACTGCACGCAACACTTAATGAATGTTAAAGGGCCAACAATGGAGATTTCAGAAGTTCCCTTGGATCTCGGATGCTAGAGTACGGTAATGATTGCTATGCTTATGGTAAAGTACATGTTATACTGCTAAAGTTCAATTAACCTTTCACAACGTTTCTTTTTTTTACATGATCAACATGAAGGATTCTAAAGCTAAGCGGAAGTTCCCGTTTTTCAGACTTCCACACTTCTAAACTTTGTTTCATTGTCTTGTTTCTTACTTGAAGACAAGCAATAATTCAACTCTGGGGGTGGGATGAGTCTCTATTTTGACCAGTTTTTACTATTGTGTTTTACATGTTTTATTAAGTCTAAAGTTAGGTTTTGTGTCCTACTGGCCGGTTTTAGTGTTTTTTCAGGTTTTCACTTCATTGGAGCTAAAATGGGCAAAATGGAGCAACTTTGGACCTTTTTACACATTATTGGATTTTGGAGACACTCTGGGATCGACCGATCCTGAAAAGGATCGATCAAGCATGAAGAGGATTGACCAATCCTGAAGCAGATCAGTCAGTCAAAGGAGTCTATGAGGTGGCACGGATCAGAGGAAGGAGATCGATCGATCCAAACCAGATCGATTGATCCGGATCACGAAAATACTCCAAATCGCACATTAACTCCAATTTTTGACCTAGAAGACTCCCTATAAATAAGGATCATTTTCTGAGTGGCTAGAGAGACCTAGACATGATTTTTACTATTACTCTGTCATTTTCATTTTCAGTTTTAGATCTGTAAACTTTGACATTGATTTTTCTCAGATCTACAAAGTTTTCTAGATCTACACTCTGTTTCCATCTCATTCTTTGCATTTTCAACCATACAACATCATGATTTATCAACCCATTTCCATGGTTGAGTAGATCTGCATGTTCGGAGATGAGATTTATTCAAAGGGATTAATGTTTAATTAGGTTATTGTTATAGATTAGAATTATGATTATTAGATCTCTACTTTTATAAAATAAATGCTTTTGTTAGGTTGACGAATCAATCAAATGATTCATAGTGTTTTATAATACAGCTAGCGTTGGTTATTCTATCCGGAGTCTATAGTTTGTAGGCTTGATTTCCATATTTCCAAGAGTTGAAGCTGGATCTACAAGTGAAATCTATCAAACTTGTTCAATATATGCTATCATAGGGTCCTAGCGGATTTATGGTAGAATAATATTTGGTACAGTATTTGTGTTCTAGATCTAGATCATTTAATTGCTAATCCGGTTAGATATCTTTTTTATTTATTTAAATCTCTACGATTTTCCAGATCCCAACATTTATTTTAAATTGATTTTATTTCCTTATTTAAAGATTTTGTTCGGATTTTATTCTGATTTCTTTTTGTGACAAACTTTCCATATTTTTCATCCTAACTTTTTTTAGATCTCAAGATCTATAGTGCTCTTTACTCTGTGTGGATTCAATCCCACCACTATACTACCGCGCACAATCGTGCACTTGCGAGAACCATTGGTTGGGTAAAACCTAATGTTGTAACCATCACATCAATAGCCTTCACTGTTCTGTAACTTTTAGAGTCAGACCGACAAAAAAATATAGTGTCATCCGCATACAATAGGTGGTTTAGTCTAGGACTCCTATTTGAGACTCTGATCCCTAGGAGCTGTTTTTCTTCTTGTGCTTTGCTACATAGGCCTGATAGGACTTAACTACACATGATGAATATGAGTGGTGATAGGGGATCACCTTGTCTGACTCCTCTGGTGGGTTTTATTAGGCCTTATGTTGTGCCACTTATTTGGTATAAATAGGATACGGATTCTATGCATTGCATCACCTAATTGATCCAAGTCGCATGGAAACCTAGAGATTTCATCACCAGTTCTATAAATTTCCATTCGAGTTTATCATACGAATTTGTCATATCGGTCTTCACAGCCATGTAGCAATATTTCTTTGCTTTTGAAGTATTTAGGTAGTGTAGGGCTTCGTGTATAATTAATACATTGCCCGAGATCTCCCTTTTTGGTACAAATGCTGATTGGGATTCTGAGATGATGTCTTATAGGATTGGTTGCAGACGTTGTGTTAGGATCTTGCCTATCACCTTGTAGTATAGTGAGCATAACGCAATTGGTCTGTAGTCAGCAAATTTTTTTGGACTTTGGATTTTGGGAATTAGTCTGACATAGGTTTGGTTGATGTTGTTTGGTAGGATTCTAGAAGTGAAAAAGGATTGAATCTCTTATGTGTTGGTTGGGCCTATGGTTGACCATTAGGACTGGAAAAAGCAGGTTGAGAAGCCATCCGGTCCTAGTGCTTTGTCAGCATGGATGAAAAAGCAGGCTTTCATTATTTCTTCTTTGGACGGTATAGCTATTAGTTTTTCTATCTCCCCTTTCCGAGGTAAAACATTTCTGGTAATAGTTAGTGATCACCCGTAGGATTTGGTCTTCCTCATATTTGGCATTCCCCGATTCTTCCTCTAAAACTGCAATGTTGTTAATTGCATGTCTGCTCTTTGTTGCAGCGTGGAAATAACTCTGTTTTTGTTCCGGAGACTGAGCCACAATTGTCTACTATGTTGCTTCCAAAAATCTTATTCCGCTTCATACGCGAGGTGAAGTTTGTTTGTGACCTCTAGTATGTGAGTTGGGGTTGCAATATCACTTTCCAGGGCTTTTTCGAGGTCGGATTGGTAGAGTCTTATTTGTTTATGGTTATTCCTTTGCTTTTCTCTATTCCACCGTATAAATGCTTGCCTTCATCTGGTTATTTTTGTATCTACCGTTTCAGGTGATTCAACTTCCCAAGCCTCCTTTACTAGTTTTTGTACATCTTCATTTCTTTTGAGTCATCTATCATACCTGAAATTTTCTCTCCTCTTTTTCTTTTTGGGGGTCAAAGTGTACGATCACTGGTTTATGGTCTGAGCCCTTGAAGCGTTGATATTCATTTCTGCCTGTTGGATACGCTTCAATTCATCTGCTGTTTGCCATTACTCGGTCTAATCTACGACGAACTCGATGAGTGTGTTGTTTGCCTCGCCATGAAAGGTGGTTGCCTGAATGTTTTAGATCGTAAAGATCACATTCTGACATTAGTATTCTCAGTTTGGTGAAGGAGACTTCTGGTCTTGTGGGTCCTTCTTTTTTCTCCATGTTGTTTGTAATGTCACTGAAGTCTCTCGATAATAACCATGGCTCATCTCTGTTTTGTGTTATGTATTTCTGGTCTGCCCACACTGCCGCTCTCTTATCTCTCCCTGGTTCTCCATAAACAAAGGTATAAAAGAAATGTATGCTTTGTGCTTTTATAGATGTGTCAATAAAGTTGTTACAAGAGTGGAGGACTTGTAAATCAATATTATTTTTTCAAAATAAAGCCAGGCCTTCTGCTGCAGGATCATGTGGAGGGACCAAGAAGTGTGATGCATAGCCCATCCATTGGAATTTTTCAAGTAGAAAGGCATCTTGGTTCTTGGTCTCCATGATGAAAATGTCAGGAGAGAAACTTAGGAAGAGTTTTCTCAGTCTCCAAACTGTCATGGGATTCCTCAGTCCACAACAGTTCCAGTTGACCACTTTTAAGGAAGAGGAGAAGGTGAAACATGAAAATCCACCTTATTTTTGGAGATAGCCGGAATGATTTATGTGATTGGTATTTTAATTCTTTGAACCGACTCATTCTCTTCCGCTCTGTTTGCCTGTTTTAAAGATGTCGAACCTCTACGCTTTTTATTTTTGGTGTCTCTGCAGGCGAGGATAATCTGTCAAGGGCTGAATTTCGTTTTGGTGAGCTGTGGAGTTGTCAGATGTTGCTCTTCTGTGTCTTTGCTCCTGTCAGGCTTGCAGGGCTTTTGTTTTGAGGTTTTTTCAGTGGGGGTCTACCTCTCTTTTTCTTTTGATTATGTTCTCCAAGTCTGAGGTGTACATCTCTTGGATGTGGGGGAACATCTTGGGATGGTGAGAGGTCATTTTCTGCCAGGTTTTTGCAGATTCCTTTATCTATTAATGGGGCCATGAAGGAGGCTAGAATACATGCTGCAGTTTCCGCCATGAGTCCTCTGGTTTCACCCTGTAGAACTCTTTGGCGTCTAGTCATGCTTTATGTTGGGTCCACGACATTGATATACTTCACGGTAACTTCATGTAGTTCTCCCAGTATCTCTTTCATTGTGGGAGGAGTGGGGTTTGAGGGTGTCTTGCTTTTGTGTGTTGGTGCAGTTGATGGGTATTTCTTTGTCCTTGACGATTCTGACCCCTCATTGATTTGGTTTTGTCTAGGTGATGTTTTAGCTCTCCAGTAGGTTTGGGTATCTACCGTGGGGCGATTGTATCTTTCTCTGTTTCTCATGGTGAGTCCAACATCTCTTGAGTAGGTCCCTCTCGAACCCTTGTATCCCCTAGAGTGATGGGAGTTCCTATGTCCAGTAGAGCGCGCTTCAGAGTAGAAACTTCTCCTTGGGTGGTCTGTATTAGTCTCATGCCCTCTATGGTACGTCTTGTTCTGATGGTACTGGTTAGAGTACCCCTGTTTGTCTCTTGGTTTTCCACTCTGGTGAGACTTACTTAGACTGTTGTTCTGATCAGTGAATTTGTAGTGGTTGGCATATTCCAGTCTTTCGATGGGGAAGCCACTTGGTCATTTGTATTGATAAAGGGTTTCGGACAGTTCTCTGTCTCTTCCACTTTGTGAGCCGACTCGCTCTTGGGTTCTTTCTCTGCTTTGGTGCGAGTTTTGCTTTGAATCGATAGAAGAAAGTTCTTTTTCCTGGAATCCTCCTCTTTTGTCTTTTTCCCAGGACAGGTAGAGACCTCATGAGTTAGTATAAGACAGTGATGGCAATGGTTCTCCAGGCCTTTGTATGTCAAGGAGATTATTGCCTCTCTGTTTCCATAGAACTTGATATATGTTTCCATAGAACTCGATATGTGTTTCCTTTGTCAATGGTTTTAGCCCATCCATCATTACTTTTATCTTAACTGACAAGGGGGAGACATATTGTCCATGTACTCTCCAATTTCGTTCTCAATATTTTCATGCATTTCAGCTCTCCAATAGGGCATTGGGAGGCCTATTAGTTTGATCCAGAAGGGGATCTTTGAGGGGAGGTAAGGAGAGATCACAGGCTCCCAGCATTGGATGATGACTATCCACTGGTCAAAATAGTAGGGTCAGTTATCTAGAACCTTTTGCAGGTCCTCTTCATATTCAAATCTGAATTGGAAGGTACCTTTTCCCAGATCTGACCCCCGTAGTTTTTTCTTTCAGGTTCCAGCGGGTGGCCAGGAAAGGGATAAGTGACCAGAGTCTCTGGGAGGCTGGGTTTGTCAATCTTCCAATGAGAGTTAGAGCATTCTCCTTAATGAGTTGTAAAGTATCTAGATTTGGCACTCAGATCCTCTTTCTTGGTGGTGAGTAGTATTCCTCATCCATCTGTTTGGCTTTTTGGAGTACGAGTATCTTATTTCCATAGATGAGTGTTGTGGTTTAGGGTTTCTTAACACAAGGTGAGAGGGCTTAGTTGTACTTTGCCGATCTGAGCAAGAGAGCCGACGGGAGAGGAAGGAGCTCGAGCAAACCAGTATAGGAAGAATTTCAAAGGTATTGATGTAGCTTCCGAAGAGAGTTGTCCATAAGGGTTCGAGAGAGACTTACAGTGAAATCTGGTAAGGCGAAGAGAAGTATCAGGTCGCGATGGTTATTGTCAAGCGAGCCCACCGGATGCCGCAGGTTGTCTTCATGGTAAGGTGTTTAAAAATTTGAAACTGAGAGGGCTCAAATATAAACCTATAACTACTCTCTCAAATTAAGAGATCGATTGCTGAGCTTAGGGGTCGAATCCACAAGGACTCTGAAAATTCACACAATAGACTAAACAGATTCGAGTTAAGCTAGAAAGAAAATAAGAAACTAAATGAAACAATACAATAAACGAAATAGCAATTAAACGAGATGAATTCAAGTGATTAAAGGCACTAGACCTAGGGACATCAATCAGGAAAACTCAGGAAAATGAACTGGGCAGTTCGTAAATCAGGTCTAAAGTGTTTGTGTGGTTCTTAAACTCGTAACACTAATATGATATCTCATCCAACTCTCGCTGCGACGACATCTATCCTCTTTATGATGTGCGGGTACGATATGTTTACAAAATTCCTAAACCAACTCTCGCTGCGAAAAGGCTATTTGCTCATCTATGATTGGGTTGGGGTATCAATAGCACTCTTACGCCTACCAATAATCCTATGGTACCAGTTTTAAGGTGATCAATCTTAAGACTAGTGTAATAATCAAATCCAGATAAAGAACATAATAGATCACCTAAAAAGACTGCCCAATTCAACAATCCTTCATAAACCCTTTTGAAACACTAGATCTAACTAGGTGACTACTCAGTCGTTGAAGATGAAACACAAATCATTGTCTGAATAATACTCATAAAAATCAGAATTAGAAAACAAAGAGAGTTCAGAATTCATCTCTCTACAAAGTTTGAGATCTGAATCTTCTCTCTAATAATCTCCTTCAAACTTACAATAACTTATAACTTCTCAAAAACTTAAAGAATAACCAAAATTAGTCTCTGGGACTTCTAAAACATAGTTTAACCTAAAAACACGATTAGACATGTAGTATAAACTTTGGAAGCTTCTGGGGCAAAATTGTAATTCATGAAACTTGATGAAACTCGAAGGCGTCATTATCGTTGTGGTGACGTCGATCGACACAAGACAAGCATGTCGATCGACATGGATAGAAATATTTGTCTCCTTGTTGATTTGCTCAGCTACATGCATCCAAATGCTCCAAAGTAGTCATCAGGGTTCATCTCGTGTTTGTACCTAATAAGACTCAATATATATACAAAAGACTCCAAAACCAATACATATATCATATCATAAAACCATAAAATCCATGATATCTCAACTCCCCCAGACTTAGCTTTTACTTGCCCTCAAGCAAACAGAAAACCAAACAAAGAAAGAAGTTCGAAAATCGTGGAACTCACCTACTCTTTAGAACATTGTGCTTACCAGTCATCATGTAATCCACATGGTACAAGAACTATTCAGAGACTAACCACCATTTACATTCACCGTAGTCACTCGCAGTCTTCTCAATTCCCACCACAACTTAACAACATATCCCTTTAGTAAGCCAATCATCGCTTGGTTTCACTTTTGATTTTGATGCCCAAGAGCCTTCTAGACTTAGCCGTCATCCTATACCATAACAAGACAAACCTCACAACAACAATGATGTTTTCTTCTCCCCCACACATGAATCTTTTGTTATTACAAACTTATTTTCTTTTTCTTTTTGTCTATGAAGGTAGGCTATAGAAGTGAATAGTGGTCACGGGATCTCTCCTACCCTCACAACAACCCTACTTTTATCATCTCCTTAAGAAGAATAAATATGGGGGCAAAGATTTTGTTGGCCCGCTTCGACTACAGAAAATCACTTGGTCATTCATAGACTATGCCTAAAGGCTTTAATATTATGATTTTTTTTTCTTTCTTTCTTTGGGGAGACTAGACATCATAACTTACTTTGGTTTTATCAGGTCAGGTATGAATTAAAAGTCAAGCTCTCAAACACCAATTTCGTCCATGAGGTAAAAGGAACTGACAGAAATTAGCTCAAGCTATAACGAGCATCTGTTGTAAGTATAGGAGTCTCAAGTTAACCAGTCATACTTTGGGTTTTTCCATTAGTTGAATCTGAATAAGCTCTGCAACAATGGTCACCATATGACATAGCAAACAACAATAGATCAAGAGATAGCTCATAGTTCCTGGAAAACGGAAAATTGGGACTGAAAAACAAAATAAAACAAAGGTTTTTGAAAAATGAAAAATTGGGACTGACTCTCAAAAGAATAAACATAGTTACCAACTACCTCCCCCAGACTCAAACTACACTGTCCCTAGTGTAAATAAGCCTAAGGAAAGTGATAAAAAGAAATAAAATTGAGTAGAGACTGAACTGTTATGTATTGAAAAACGTGACCTGAGATGGTGTGTGTATGTCGACCGAAACACACCCTGCGTGTCGATCGACATGTGCAGGGTTATGAAGTTCCGAAATTTATAACACCATTCAACTGATCATTCAACTCGTTTTCTAACATTTAGATCCTGATTAAGAGCAAAACTTGTCAATGATAAGCTAATTTATAACAAAAACGAGTTCAACAACACTCAATAGAAGTTAGAAACAAAAACATGAAGCAAAAACAGAAGCAAATAAAGCAAAAAATAGAAATGTCTCAAAGAAAAAAGAAAATAGTAGAACTAATCCTCTTCCGAAACGGGATCCGAAGACGGAGAGGGAGTAGGTATCGGGATAGGCCTGGGCTGAATAGGAGCTGCATCGATCTGACATACACATCCGCAGCGAGAAAGTGAAGCAATCGCGTTCCAGACACTCTGGAAGCTCTCTGCAACATACCTCTGAAACACAGCAGTCTCCATATGAATGGGAGGTGTATCGGGAAGTCCGTACTGAATTGGAGTCAAGTCTGGGACAGGATTATCCTCTGATGCTGTAGGGATTGACTCTGAAGAGGTGCCTCTACGACGGTGGGTCCGAGGAGCAAGGCTACGCAACAACTCATGCGGCTGAAAGAGAAGACGGGCCTGACTGTCCGTGATGCGCGTGAGCTCCGGCTGCGGAAGCTTCACCAAGTAATCAACCCCCTCACTACGGTAACACTAAACCCAATCCTTCTTAATCCACTTGGCATGCGTCAAGAACCCCTCATTCATGACGCATCTATCCGTAAGCACCTTGACTCCATCGGTGCTAATCCCGCAGGAACGGAAGATGGGAGTCAAAGCTACCTACCGACTCAGACTTGTCCTTCAAACCCGTGAATGGGCGGACCTTCAAGCTAACCAAATGATACGCAAAGATCGCGCCGAGGTTCACCTCGGGGTCTAGCTCGGTCTAATCCTCAGTAAACAACCCCTGGATTTCAAAACACATCATCGTGTTTGAGATGGCTTGAACTATGTAACAAAGAACCGGGTGCCGGATGTCAGAATGTGTAGACCCGTTGGCGTTGTTGTCCCCATCTGCAAACTTACCCCAGTAGGTCTGAAAATCAATCGCCATGTTCGAAGCCAATGTGGTGCACGGCTTCGACGGATCAAACCTGTAGATAGTGCAAAGGTCAGGAATGGTGATCCTGTAACGAACTCCCCAAATCAAGAATGTAAGGATACCCATCTGAGCGCATGCATCCGGCGAGGTGTAGTACAACTAAACCATGGCCATAAACTGCCGGACCAACTCCGGATAGACATGATAGTGCTGAGTCCACATGGTGCCCAATCCAATTTTCTGCAAAGCAAACAGACACTCCTCCTTGATGTGCATGCGTCTCATCGCGATGCTATCAATAAACCGGGTAGGTTTAATCTCCAAGTTCAACCAAGCATTGTAGAACAGAGTGTCGTACTTGTCCCACTCCTCAGAGATCTCATGCTTATAACACTCAGGTTTTATCACCTCCTCCTTTGGGGTTCCTTCCCAATCGCGTCAGGGTCTAATCCTCATTCTCTCGAGATGAGGCCATGGAGGAAAAGAAACAATTGGTATAGACGGTCAACTACTAGACTCTCCCTGAGTCTCTGATGCCCGTGCATGCTTCCCCCTAGTAACCATAATGTACCTGAAAGAGAGACAAGAGAACAAGTCTAAAAATCAGCACATATCCGGAAACGATGTACCCGTGTCGACCGACACGAGCATACCGTGTTGATCAACACAGTGCCAAATTCGGCGTATGAAGCGCAAATTCATCTCAAATCAAAATTCATCACGGTTTAAGCACAATCAAGCACCAACATCTACCCATTATCCTAGGCATCTCTAAATTCTGAAGTTCATGTCAAATTAGTTCAAGTTTCATTCATAGAAATTCATGACTTATCTATCAAATCAACCTAAATTAGCAATAATTAATACTTCAATCCTTTTAAATTCAACCTAATCAAGTAAGATTAGCAAGTATTAAGACCAAATTCGGATCATAGAAGTGAAAATCTAACCCTTGAAATTTTTGGATTTAAAGATGAATTTTGAAGAACATACCGTTGATTTTGAGGAACATACCGTTGACTTTGAGATAATGGATGATATAAGAGTGTAAGGAATTGAATTCTTTTGAGTTTAGGGACAAATATAGATTTGGTGAGAAATAGCAAAAACACGATTTGGGATTGAGAGAGGCAGTTGTTTTACGGGTTTGGAAAAAGTATGAAGTGGAGGAGAAAAGGAAATTAGGTATTTATACTAACCTGGGGTCCGCATCGAGCGATACAGGGTGTGCGTGTCGATCGACACGGGTACAAACTTTGTGTTTCTTGGTCGAAAAATTATGTAAAGCTTCTCCAATCCATGCAATCCTTCCAAATTTTTCATTAAGCACGTCTAGTTCCTGAAACAAAACAAAAATAAAGAAATATTAGTAACAAGACACAGAAAAACGTATTTATAGACTCACCAGTGGGTTGCCTCTCACTAAGCGCTTGTTTTCAGTCATTAGCTTGACTTTGTCAGATATCATATGGATGGAGAATCTCTGGATGAATCCGAAGGTGGTGAAGATGAAGTCTTGGAGCCGAGATCATCCTCACTTAAGTCAAGCATCTTGGATTTCAGAATCCTATTCATCATCTCATCCATCGCGGCTTGTCCTTTAGCTTTAAACTCGGGAGTGATGATAGTTTTAATCTTGGCAAATGGTCTTGAACCACTTCCATACTAAAGCTTATACTCAATAGCATGATCAACTTGCCTCACAGGAGTCAAAGTCATAAGGGGCTTCGCAATCACTACTTTTCTCTGCGGTTTCTTCTTCTTACCCGCAGCTTTCAGATTCTTTGCAGTGAACTCGTTAGAGTGAATCTCATTAACCTCTTGGTTACAAACCTTATCAATATCCTCAGCAACAACTTGGGGACTCCACAGCGCATATTGATGTGATGTTTTATGCATCAGGTTTTACCCAACATCTAAACTCCGCAAGTGCACGGTTGTGCGCGGTAGTATAATGGTGGGATCGATCCACAGAGAGTAAAAAGCACTATAGATCTGTAGATCTAAACAGAGCTAGGATGAAAATATGGAAAGTGTCACTTTTGGAAATCCGAATAAAATCCAAATAAAAATCTTTTAAAATAAGGAAAGAAATCAATTTAAAACAAATATTGGGATTTGCGAAATCGCAGGGATTTAAATAAATAAAAAGGATATCTAACCGGATAAGCAATTAAATGATCTAGATCTAGAACACAAACAATGTACCAAAATAAATATTTTTAATAAAAGCAAATATTATTCTACATAAATCCGCTAGGACCCAATGATAGCGTATTTCGACATAGTTTGATAGAGTTCACTTGTAGATCCAGCTTCAACTCTTGGAAATCTGGAAATCAAGCCTACAAACTATAGATTCTGGGTAGAATAGCCAACCCTAGCTGTACTATAAAACCCTATGAATCATTTGATAGATTCGTCAACCTAACAAAAGCATTTGATTCATAGAAGTACAGATCTATTAATCATAATTATAATCTATCACAATAACCTAATTAAACATTAAATCCCTTTGAATATATCTCATCTCCCAACATATAGATCTACTCAACCATGGTAATTGGTTGATAGATCATGATGTTGTATGGATGAAAATGCAAAGAAAGAGATGAAGACAGAATGTAGATCTTGAAAATGCAATGAAAATACTTTAGATCTGAGAAAAACCAATGTAAAAATTACAGATCTGAAATGAGAAATAAAAATGGCAGAGTAACAGTTAAATTCATGTCTGGCTCTCTCTAGCCGCTCAGGAAATGAGCATTATCTATAGGGTGTCTTCTTGGTCAAAACTCAGAGTTAATGCGTGATTTGTAGAATATTCGTGACTGGGATCGATCGATCTTCTTCCTCTGATCCGTGCCACCTCATAGATTCCTTTGACTGACTGATCTGCTTCGGCATCGGTCGATCCTCGTCATGCTTGGTCGATCCTCTTCAAAATCGATCGATTCAGGATGTCTCCAAAATCCAATGATGTGTAAAAACGTCCAAAGTTACTCTATTTTGCACATTTTAGTTCCAAGGAAGTGAAAACCTTAAAAGACACTAAAACCGACCAAAATAATACAAAACCTAACTTCTAGACTCAATAAGACAAGTAAAATAATAATAATAATGGGTCAAAATAGACACTCATCACATATCCTCTCGAATTGGCATGATAGAATACATTCGGATCAACGTGCCTCAGAGAAATCCTGCTACTTAGCAAATCAAACATAGCTCCGGCAGTAGCAAGGAATGGTGTACCCAAAATCAGCGGCATATCAGAATCGATATCTGATGTGTCGTAAAGTTTTCCTCAAAGGGACCACACAATGAATTGGCTGCAAGTACACAGCAATCAATTGTAGTATTTAAGGTATATCGAATCCACAGAGAGAGAAGATGTATTGCAAATCAAGAGGAACAAGTAAAGCTAGAACTCGATAATAAAAAGGGGTTTTGTGTCACGCAAATCACGCAAAGCAAAGAAAATGAATGTAAATCAATATGAGATGAATGTTGGGCGCTTAAGGGGTCTCTAGGGTTCAATGATCTGTCTATTCAAAATAAGTTCAATGTAATGCATGTCTACTCCTAAGTCTCGGACTATGAAACACGAAAGTTCGGCTAACCTATTGTCATAGAGAAAACAGGCTGAAATTCACTAATCCTATTACTCAACTATCGCAGGCAATAACATAGATTTTAAAGCATTAAAATCAAGTTCAATCCTAATCCATAAGACTCTATAACTAAGGTGTATGTGCTTGTTATGATGCGATACTCATCAAATCTAGGTTCCAACAAACTAAGCAAACGGTTCGAATTACTTAGATGCTTAAGATCAATAGCTAGTTCATGACTCTAACTATATGCATTAAGAATGAGATAAGACCGAAAGACATTGTAAACGGATATGAAAATACAATAAAACTCGCCACTCAAAAGACAATGATCATCTCACCCCATTGACTGGCCTTTTAGACCCAACTGGATAGTGTACTCGGCCATGCTCAAGGTTGTCATCGATGATATGAAAGAGTAAAACATAGATCTAATGCAATAAGGTAAAGGTTTAGAGATTACTTCTTTAGATCCAAAATTAACAAGATGTAAGGACTTCTCCTTTGAAAAAGTTACAAAAGAATAGAGAAAGAGATGGTGGAACTTCAAAGCTTCAGCGAGATCAAGTTGCTTATGCGGCTCCTTGGAGACGGCGTCGGCTTCTTGAGGTGAGGGACGAACTTCTAGGGTTTTGTGGTGAACTTAGGTGGTGGTTTGAAACTTTGATGAGGCACAGGAAACCCTAGCTTCATAAACTTGTATTTATAGGTCTTGGGGCGCAAGAGATTGGCTTCTAGGGTTTAGGAAGGACAGACTTGTCATCTTGGTGAGTGTGGAGGCAATGGGCCGAGCCTAGAGATGGGCCAAGCTTCTAAGGCGGTCAAGGAGGCTGGCCTCAGTCACGAGCTTAGTTACCGGGGTGCCTAAGAGGCCTGGA
This sequence comes from Cardamine flexuosa, assembly GCA_963555745.1. Classification (NCBI taxonomy): domain Eukaryota; kingdom Viridiplantae; phylum Streptophyta; class Magnoliopsida; order Brassicales; family Brassicaceae; genus Cardamine; species Cardamine flexuosa. The sequence goes on along the minus strand of OY743221.1, from coordinate 13,189,736 downwards.
CTCGGTCACGAGCTTAGTGACCGAGGTTTGGTGCTTTGGCGCTAGTTGACATAGCTTCATCTTCTGGGATGCATCTTCCAAATGGCTGGATGGATTGCTTTGATTCATGTCCCATACGAATCTTGACTCTTCAAACTTTCCAATGATATAGGGAACTCCAATTTTGGTTCACATGAAGGTCTTCAAATGTTGTCATACTTCTGATGCTTTGAAACTGAAACGGGTCTTTGCTCCTTTTTGATCCATATTCCCATAAAACCTGTAAAACATCTTTGACACTAACAATACTTGATAATAGCCTATTTAGCTCTGAAATCATACCAAATCTCTCTTAAAAAAATATGAAAACCATAGTAAAAGCGAGTCAAAATACGATGTTATCAATATTCGTCTCAACAACATGGAAATCACAAGGAAGCAGACAATCACCAACCCGAACCTGAAGATTCTCAACAAAACACATGGATTTCTTTACCCAAGCATCAGGCAATGTAATCTCTATTGAAGATCTCTTCATACTGCTTATCCCAACCTTGTTGCAATGTCACTAGACATGAGATTAATGCTAGATCCAGTATCACAGAGGGAATCAATGAATCTAACTTCAGCAATGGAACAAGGCATAGTAAAACTTCCAGGATCTTCCAACTTAGGCAATTTTCGGAGATAAATTCTGTCATTGGGCGGAGTATGTCAACCGACACGGCCAGCTGCCTGTCGATCGATTTTCTTGGAGTCAGGACTGTCCTTAGTCGTGACTTGCATCAAATCCTCTGATATTTGGGGTGGTGTTGACCGACACGTAAGAGTGATGTCGATCGACATGAGTTCCGAGATGAGAGTATCAACTTATCCCTTAGCTTCAGACTTCTCCAAAACCTCTTCTTTGATCTCTCTCTTGACCATATCTCACCAAGACATAACAGCACCACAAGAGTACGTAGGATTAGTATCAGTATTTCCAGGTAAAACGCCATCATGATGTTTAGTGTTCACAGCAGATTGTGCAAACTGAGTATCATACCTCTTGATGTGGTTATTCAAAGTCTCATACTTACCATTAAGATTTGCATACAATGAATCTATCTTACCATTGAAGTCTACAGTCATCTTCTGCTGCCCCTCAAGTATTTGGTCAAGCATATCCTTCAACTCAGAATCCGGAGTGATTCTGGTAGTGAGAACTTCCAAAGTCCCTTGTGAAACCATTGTTGTTTCGCTGAGCATCCTGAACCGCAGGCTTTGGTGTAAATCCAGAAGAGTTCTGGTTGTTCCCATAGTTATTATTCTGATTGTTGTAGCTTTTGAAGTTGCCTTGAGAATTGCCAAACCTTTGGCCATTAAAACCGGAACCATTCATATACTTCACATCCTCTTTAGTAGCTTCTTCTTCAGCTTCAAAAACTTCAACCTCTTGAGCAAAGTGAACCGACTTCTTGTTCACTAGGAGGTTGTGCACAGTATCAAGCTTTACCTGATTTCCGCCATTTGATTGTTGTTCAAACCAGCAGCTACCTTCTTCCTTTTATAGTCGGCATTCTTAGTACTACTACTAGACGCCAAGTTCTCAATCAACTGAATAGCAGCCTCTGGCGTCCTGGTCTTGAAGTTACCATTACTAGCAGCGTCCAAAGCAACCTGATACCTCCAATCAATTACGCAGAAGAAAGTCCTAATCAGCTGGACTTCATCAATGTTGTGGTGCGGACAATCTCTTTGATACCCCTTGAATCTCAACCACGCAGCTTTCAGAGTCTCTGTAGGTCCTTGAGTAAACTGAATAATCAAATCCCTTAACTTTTCTGTCTTAGCATCATCATAAAAGTTGTTCAAGAAAGTTGTCTTGATATCCCTCCAAGTGGTTAAGGAACCCGGTTCCAACTGTTTCAACCATTGAGCTGCTTCCCCAGCAAGAGAGTATGGGAAGAGCTTGCAGAAAAATAGATAGGCTTCAGACACTCCATTGACTTTAATACTCGAAGCCAAGTCTTCAAATTTTTCTATATGGTCCATTGGATGTTCTGCAGGATGAGCATGGAAAGTGTGTTGCCCCACAAGAGTGTAGTATTGGGGTTTCAACTCAAAATCATTCCTCTGAAAAGCAGGAGGACATGTAGCAGACCTGTTGGAGTAAAACTCGTTGGGTCTGTTGAAATCAGCCAGTGTTCTTCCCACAGTTTCAATTCTAGCATCCAAGTTATCCGGACCGTTTCCGTCGTGATCACGTCGACCAACACCATTGTTACCCTGTCGGTCGACATGAGTGTTGTCGACAGTTTTGATGATGGGGTTCCCATCTGCATCAAGTTTCTGACCTTGAGCATTGTATTGGTTGCCCTCTAAATCACGTAAGATCCCAGCAGCATCTCTCTCAAGCACAACAGTTCTAACCATCTCTGATTCTCTTAGTGCTTTGCGATTAGCTCTCTCTAACTTTCCAATCTCCTCGGAAGCAAATAGTTATTTGTCTCTGCTGCTCCTAAGTTTCATACACCTGTGATAAGAGAAAGTAGAGGCGTAAGTAACAAAATAAAATAAAAATCTAGACTAAACTCTAACTGAAATCTAATGGTGAATTTAGAGTCCCCGGCAACGGCGCCAAAATTTGACAGGGATCAAATATAACCCTAGAACTACTCTCTCAAATTAAGAGATTGATTGCAGCACTTAGGAATCGAATCCACAAGGACTCTGAAAACTCACACAATAGACTAAACAGATTCGAGTTAAGCTAGACAGAAACTAAATTAAACAATGCAATAAACGAAATAGCAATTAAACGGGATGAATTCAAGTGATTAAAGGCGTTAGACCTGGGCAGTTTGTAAATCAGGACTAAAGTGTTTGTGTGGTTCTTAAACTCGTAACACTAATATGATATCTCATCCAACTCTCGCTGCGACGACATCTATCCTCTAAACAGAAGCAAACCAAATCTCTTTGCAAAATACCAATAAATATAGTCTCTATGATGTGCGGGTACGATATGTTTACAAAATTTCTAAACCAACTCTCGCTGCAAAAAGGCTGTTTGCTCATCTATGATTGGGTCGGGGTATCAATAGCACTCTCGCACCTACCAATAATCCTACGGTACCAGTTTTAAGGTGATCAATTTTAAGACTAGTGTAATAAGCTAATCTAGATGAAGAACATAATAGATAACCTAACAAGACTATGCCCAATTCAACAATCCTTCATATACCCTTTTGAAACCCTAGATCTAACAAGGTGACTACTCAGTCATAGAAGATGAAACACAAATCATTGTCTGAATAATACTCATAAAAATCAGAGTTGGGAAACAAAGGGAGTTCAGAATTCTTCTCTCTACAAAGTTTGAGATCTGAATCCTCTCTCCAATAATCTCCTTGAAACTTACAATAACTTAGAACTTCTCAAAAACTTAGAGAATGACCAAACTTAGTCTCTGGGACTTCTAAAACATAGTTTAACCTAAAAACACGATTACGCATAAAGTATAAACTTTGGAAACTTCTGGGGTAAAGTTGCAATTCTTGAAACTTGATAAAACTCGAAGGCGTCATTATCGTCGTGGTGACGTCAACCGACACAGGACAAGCATGTCGATCGACATGGACAGAAATATTTGTCTCCTTGTTGATTTGCTCAGCTACAAGCCTCCACATGCTTCAAAGTGCTCATCAGGGTCCATCTCGTGTTTGTACCTAATAAGACTCAATATATATACAAAAGACTCCAAAACCAATACATGTATCATGTCATAAAACCATAAAATCCATGATATATCAGAAACCAAAATTTCCATTTTGGGAAAATTTCAGTGGGTGGATGAGACTCTTGGGTTTCGCGCCAGGGAGCAAAAATATCTCTCTAAAACCTCTCTCTATTGTTGAATATTCGAGGAGCTATTGAAAATGATCTAGACTAACAATTTATTGCCTCTAGCATTACAAGCAACTTAAATGAAAGACTAACATATAATCTAGCCCCAAACATCACCAACAATCCATCAAATATCTCAATTATATAACCCTAAACTCATTTAAAAGACTACTCACGCATAGCTAATGAAAACACAAATCAATTGGTTTGATTGATGTATAATCACAATTCTAAGAAGAATAGTTGAAAGATTTAAGAAGATAAGAAGATTTGATACTCTGAATCAAGAGATCTCATAAAAATGTTATTAAGAGGCTAAACAAAATCTCATAAATAAAGCACACCCTTCAAATTAGATTTTTGAGGGTATTTATAGTTCAAAAGAAAGAAAAATAAAAAATCAACACAAAATAGGAAAGTAAACAAAAGTTTTAAACTCGGAACGATTATCGACCTGCTTGGTCGATAAGAAGTGGTCGATACACCCTATTAATGTGACAAGGTTGAAAGGGTGATCGATAGATTTCTACTGGTCGTTTTTCAGCTTTGTATCGAGCTTGTTATGTCGATAGGATCTGGTTGATATCATTAATTCAAACATATATCTCGAACCACAGTTCCGATTAGCTTAAAATCACCTCCAGTAAAAAGCTAGTTTCATGAAGATCTCATGAGCTAAATCACAACGAAGATTCTTTATATTTGTTGATCTTTGAAACACTTCAGAATAAATCTAAAAAAATAGTATTTCTTCTTTTTGATCCATTTAAATCTATTCCACCTCAAAGTTTACAAAAGAACATGTATACGCCAACTATGCTATATAATGCAACCAAATTTTAATATGCTATGTTAATGTAATGAGTTTTGAAACAAAACCATGCATTGAAACCAATAAAGTCACAACATATAAAGATATTATTTAGAAGTAAAATATTAGATAATTATTGAAAGGGGTATATAAATTAGATGTTAAAAATCTTAATGTATGTGCAAACTCTTTAACATCTTACTTTATGAAATACTAGACAAAATATATCAATAACCAAATAAATATAGATGGACTTTAATATTTTCTTGGATGATTGAACGAAATGAAATAAGCATTAGATAAAAAAAAAATGAAGTAAGCATTAGATTTACAACTTTTGTTTGTTATTAATTGTGCAAAATATATTACAGAAGAACAAATTGAACTCATAAATACACAGTTAAAAGTAAATTACAAGTCAACAATCACATAGATATTTAGATATCTGCAGAGGAAACCTTCGGACTAGTCTGGAGGGTCTTCTTTGATTTGGTAGTTTTCAAGTTTTTAGTCTTCTCTCCAACATTGTCCTTTTCTTTCTCCAGTGTTGCCTCAGCAAGCTTCATCTTCATCTTTTCTTTATAAATCTTCCTTATCGCATAAGCCTCTGCAAAACCCGCTGTGCTCGATCCACCAACACCGTACATAATTATTATGATCAATTCGGAATATATAAATAATCTCAAGTTTGGTATGAAACTTGATGATTTTATTTTTCTGAGTATTATGAGAATGAGAGTTTTTGAAGAATAAAATGGTATGAGGATGTATTTATAGGCTTTGTGGGCTTGTAGGGGAAGGCACTTATCCGGAAATATTCCTTCAGCGCCCAATTTTGATTTTTCTTTCTTTCCTTATTTCTTTTTGTCGGTTTGTTTTATCATTTGGGGTTTTCTTCAATTCAAAAAAATTATTGAAAACGTAAAAAAATGGAAAAGTAAAGTATATTTGCTTGGAAACTAAGGGATTGAATTGACATGTCAACTTTCATAAGAGCGTAAACTCGGATTCAAAATTACATTACATATTTTTTTTTATTTCCACAATTTGGAAAATTACATTAAATTTTTTGATTATTTTGATTTAACGCAGCAATAACTAGATGGTATTAACTTCATTTAGTTATATATACTTATATAACTAAATGATTTGATAATATATTTATATATCCATTGATCAAAACTTTATAATCGATGATTTTTTTATATTATAAATCGATTTCAACATTGACGTGCTAATGCTAGTTACCAGGTTGACTATTGTTTCCTCAGTCATGGCGTCATGCATGACGTATACGTCAAACTTATGAGAAATCTGTTATTTACAGTTTTAAGCAAAAATAAATTAAGATTCAAGATATTAGTTAGTAGTATAATATGTATTAAAGTGTTTTTTTCTTCTTTCTAATTTTGATGGATTTTATATGGTATGTACTGAGTAAGAGCTCACCATATAATCGTATTTTTAAAAAAAATCTACTAAATAGGTTATTAAATAAAATATATATATATATAATAATTCTAATAGTTTTCAAAAATTCAAATAGTTATTTTTCTAAATAAATTACATCGATCTAGTAAAAAAACTTGTAATTAATCACATAATATACATAATATCGTGTTTTAAGATAAAATGATATAATATTGAATAACTCAGCATGTTATTTTGTTTAAACCTAAACGAAACCTTTAATATCATAGTAAATAAATAAGAACATGTTATTTTGAATTCTGAAAACCGCATAAAACCAATGCTAATCTCTTCCCCAATTTAAGATTATTTACTAAAAATTTCTAGAAAATATTTACTAATTAAAAGAAATAATAAAGTTAGTGCATGTTTTCTAAAAAAGTAATAGTGCAGAAAATAGTGTATTGTTCAAAAAATACTTCAGTCCGTTTGCTTCCGTCATGCATGACGAGATCAATATGTCCAAATAGACTCCTTTTGGAACTATTGCATCATAATTTTTCAGAAACAAATATTTGATACAAAGTTTATAAATAGTTTTGACAAAAAAAAAAAAGTTTATAAATAGTTAGTATATTAATCTACACCTCTTGTACAAATTAATACGTACCTTCTTTACCAAGAACTAGCTATTTGTTAACTAATTTTAAATGTTACAAGTCTTGTTCATACTTCATCTAAATTTACGTCATTGATCTTTAACTATTGAAATTGCTCGATGTAAGAATGAGACAAATTAAAGAGCAATACATGGAAGTTGTGAAGTGTAACTGAAGTAGAGGAAACGAAATATGTGATGAAACTTAACTTATGAAGTTGCTCGATATAAGAACAGGACAAGGAGCAACACATGGAGGTTGTGAAGTGTAACTCAAGTAGAGGAAGCAAAATGTATGATAACACTGCTTCCAATAAATGGATATGGACTATAATCTACGTAGCGATCTTCACATAAATAACATCTTTCTTCGTCGAACAAAAGATGGTGAAATTTCTATTTTATGGCAAATATTGTAGTAATAGATTGAGGGAGTGAGTGAGGTGTTTATGTACATTGGGCAATGAAAGTTCTTTAACATATATTGATTGAGTAGACGAGTTGGAAAATCTTAGGACGCTTGTTGTGTATGGCTTTGATGGCATTAGGTTATTACATAAGCATTTCGATGATGAAAGTTGTTATGCCCATAATTACCAAGAGAGACTAAAATAACTTTGAGTGGGTAACGGAAATCTCGATGAGATCATATGGATCAATTTTACTTTTTGATTGCCGCATTAGCTGCCATCGATTTCATGTTTTATTATGTATTTGATGAAGATGGTGTCAAGAGAAGTTTTGGTGGTAATTTGAAGGATGTCTCAAAAGTTGGACCTAGTTTGATTTTTTTTTCCTGAAAAGTATTAAGTTGATAGAGGAAAGTCATCTTTTGATATTATTCTTCTAGTTGCTTCATGGGTGGAATACGATATGTGCTACTTACACATTTAACTATAACACTTTCCATCTTTCAAAAGAGATTCTCAAACAAAGAAAGAAGAATCTACAAAAACATTTCTTCGGTTCGGTTTCTCTCCAGCAAACAGTAAAGAGTTCCTATCACCAAAATGTTTCATCATTTGAAAACCAAGAAAATTCTATGATTTTGTAATGACATATATATAGTTCAAAAGAAAAAGAGGCATGAGTCCCTAAGTCACGGAGATTTAGTTGTTAAGCCCCCAGTCATATGATTGATAAATAATTCTAAACTGAGTATCAACTAGCAAATCCAGCAAAGCTTCTGAAAGTTGTGGCTCCAAGTAGGTTGATGCATGCTTAAGTACCTCCTCTTCACTCTTTCCAAAATCAACCCCATACCTATGCAACAAACAGTGTTTAATTAGTAAGCGACCAAGTCATGTAACTAAGTTTGTTAAATTGAATGAGAGATATATGTATGAGTTTTACCATTTGAAGATTTTGCTGATGTATGAACTTTTGGCATTGAGATCAACAACAAGTCCACCACTTCTTAAGAAATCGCGAGCTGCCTCCATGAGTTCTTTATCGATCTCTCCAGGCGTGAACCATCGAAGAGGCGGTCCAGACCGAGTGCCACAAACTAGAGCAAAATGACTCAGATGCTCAACATAAGACAGAGCAACCTAAAGAAACGAGACATATGCATATCAGCAGTGGTCACAAGACTTGAATCAAAACACTAGAAACCAATAACTTTTTACCTTAGAACGTTTATCTTTTGCACCAAATGATTTCATAAGATTGTAAGGAGGTCGTTGGTTACCCCTTAGAATCCCATTTTGGATAGCGGAGAGTGAGTAAGTGTTGCCACCAATGACATACTTGAAATCTCCAAACATCCTAGTTCTTTCAAGTGGTCCTGTTGGATAGCCCCATACTAGTATTGCATGTATAGCCATCATGTTATAAAGGTTTATGAAGAAGGCGAGCGTTTCCTCTCTTTTCATATCTTCAATCTCTACTCTATGAAGCTCTTGGATTATTCGCAGGTACCTATGGGAAATGAATGATAGGTCAGTAATTAAGATGCAAAAAAATAGATAAAAGAGTGTCATTATATATTCATACCTTGCAAACTCTTCACTCCCATGTATGCTTCTGTAGTCTACATGTTTTCCATCTGGCGAAGTGTAAGCTTCAAGAATTGCTCGATACACAAGTCTAAGTCTAGACGCGATTTCTACGATTGGTCTTGGCTTCAAATCAATTATTCCTCTAGGAATGTTATGGCATTGTGTTGACACAATAGGTTCATCGTCTAGAAACCGATACAAGTGATTCCGATCCTCAAACAGATTCTCACTTCACAGAAAGAACTAAAAATGAGAAACAAGAAGCACAAATGAAAGAATAAATCGTTGTGGAACAAAAAGACTCACTCTAGGACATGTTGGAAGAAGAGATGGCTTGCAAGCTTCCGAGCAACTTCAACAGCCTATATATAAGAAGGTTGGCTTATATTATAAAATCGTCACAATCATCTTACTCTTTCAAACCTCACATTACTTACCGCATCTCTTTCCAAATGTTGATCAGCAGATAAGAAATCCACAGCTTCTGAACCTAAGAAACAGTTTTTAAACCTTCGCATTTTATAAAACCGATCCTTAACAACACAAGGCTTCATCTTCAGAACTATTAAAGCTAGTTCATCTACAGGACCTTTACTTGATGCATCATCTTCCCCTGAGAAAGGCGGTAAAGGAGCTTCGCGAGGCGGTGTTTTACCTATCAAATATTTGATCTTCTCCTCAAGCTTCCCTGATTCCTCCAACTCCTTGAGCTCCTTCAAACTCCCAACTAACTCTTCATTGAAAAAAACCTTAGGAACAACATCTCCTCCGCTAATTTTTTCCAGCTCAAGCTTTCTTTTCGGGTAAATATCGATGTTAATCTCGACATATCTTAGCCTTTTCTCATGCAAAAAAAATCTACATTCTTTGCATTCCTCACAACCTAATCTTGTATACAATATAATCCTACCTTTCATCACTACAGGCTCCAATGCCACTACTTCCTCTTCTCCTTTACCAACCAAGTCATTATCATCGTTCTGCATCATCTTCAAATAGCTTAATGGATTCCAAATTGATTTCCCATCTGCTTTAGGAGAATCCAGCGATTTGGTTTCTTTACTAAACTCATCATTTGGTATGTCCTGAGCACTTATTTTCCCTGAAAGACGTCGCATAAATGTATGTACCGCAACTTCGCTTTTCATTCTAACAAAGTTCTTGATCGCAGCTGCTTTCTCTGTCCAAGCAGATGTTGCTGAACTAGAATCTGGTGAGTGGTGAGAAACAATGTTTTGATCAACTACGAAGCTAGAATCTGGTGAGTGGTGAGAAACAATCCTTTGATCATTTACGGTTTCTTCAACCGTTTTTGCTATTTCATCGATTGATGATTCATCAGAACTATCAGTTTCATCTTCATCATATTCACCTTCATATTCATCATAATCACTAAGCAACTTATCTTGTTGTGTGTCAGACTCCACAGAAACTGTCTTATCCTCTTCATGGATATCTATAGACTCCATTTCTTCTTCCTCCATTATCTCCTTAATTTCACTAACCGGTTTACGCGAAAACTCTGGTGTTTCAACAGAATTAATCTCTGCTTCCTCTTTCTTCTCCTCAACTTCTTCCACATTGTATTTAAGAGATACTTCCTCAGCTATGATCTCAGCAGATTTCATCTCCTCCAAATTTTCCACTTCCACATTGTGTTTAGGAGAAGTCTCCATATCCATTGATAAGGCTACAACAGATTCCAAATATGCAAACTTTGTTCATTCCCACTTCCAAAACATTGGTAAACTTATCAAAAACAATTAAAAAAAACCTCAAAAACATGTTTCCAGAAACGGATTCCTAGAACAATTCAAACAAAATCTAAGAATCAATACAAAATGCAACCAAAAACGAAAAGAAACACACCACATTTGTTTATTTTCACATCCAAAATGTTAATTAAGCTATGATTCTCAAAACCTTAAAAAAAATGTATTTCCCAAAACTGCTTCTTATTATAACTCAATCTAACTCTACGGATCAATACAAAACACAACAAAAATAATATTAAAAAAAATCAACAGATTAAGAACTTACAGATCTGGAGAGAATCTGACGGGAGGATTTTGATAAAAATGTAACGCGGAAATGAAATTTCAGGTATCAATTCAAATCCTTGTTTTAGAAATGATACTTAGATGGAAATTGAATGAGAATTAGAAGAAGATGGTGATTAAGAAAGACCGATTTTCAGACAGAGACAAGAGCGAAGCAAAGGAGCGGGAGAAGCGGGAATCTCATAATGGGGTGGATTTGTAATAACTTCTACTTAGTTCTTTACTATTTTTACACATGGTAACTTTTCATAGATTTTTTTCCCACTATAGTATTTTTATATTTTCATTATTTTATTTTTAAATTAACTATTTAAATTGTATAGATATTGTTCTTTTGAGAAATAAAACATATCAATAAAAAACAAGTTGACCATGTACTATTCACATGCATCAAGGCTACATCAGTATGGCGAGGTTCTAGTATACCGTACCAACTACTATGTGATATTGGAGCTTCTATGGAGGATAAATGTAGGTACATTTTAAGTATTTACAATAATTCTCAGTTGGATAAGCAGACCCGTTTTCTACTATTTTGAATTATGTGGCGTCTATGGAAAAGTCGGAATAACCTGATCTTTAATAAAAAGTCTGACATGGCCACCAACATCTTGAAACATGCATTAGCCGACACAAAAGAGTGGAATAATAGTCATGAAGCGAAGCAATCACTCCGCCAGCCTCGGACAAGCAACGTTACTTCACCATGGACATCACCACTAACTGGTTGGGTTAAGTGTAATTTTTATGTCTCACATCATGAAGGAAACCGTCCATCCGGCTTAGGATGGATCATTTGTAACCATAATGGTACTTTCCAACACTGCGGAATGGGCAATTTCAAGGACGCCACACAGTTGAAGAAGCAGAAGCAACAACATTATTTTGGGCTATTCAATGTACGTGGGGATTAGGTTATAGACGAGTGATATTTGACGGTGACAACAGCACACTACTACACTTGGTAAACAATCACAATACCAATATCTAATCTACAACATTACATTCGCGAAATCATGAATTGGAGACAGCAGTTTGACAAAGTAAAATTTACTCATCATCTACGATTACAGAATCAGTGTGCGGATCTACTAGCTAAACAAAGTATTTTTGCATTCAGGCTTTACAAATTGTTTGAATATTGTCTTAGTTTTCTAAATACTTTTGTAAACAGTGATTGTGTTTATGCAAATTAAATAAAACTGTTTGATTGAAAAAAAAAAAAAAAAAAAAACAAGTTGACCCAAGTTCTTCTTAAAATTGAGATGTAAATAGTTTGGAAATAAAGTTATATCAAAAAGAAAGATTTGAGTCAAAATTTTGAATACATAATTTAATGGATCATCATTATGTGTAAAATAAATATTTAGATGGAAATCGAATTTTCATATCAGTTTAAGTTAGTTTATTAAGCCTTTATCTATAAACGGGTAATTTTAGTTAATAACATTTCAAACAGTATAACCTGTATAAATAAAAATAATCTGGGAGATGAAACATTTTTTTGTTGGTTCAAGATATATTCGGTTTGGTTTCTCCGATGTTGGTTCAAGATAAAACCGAATTTATTGGGGATTTTCCTATTTATTTAATTTGATTCATTTGTTTGTAATCTTGTCTACTCCTACTCTTACAACTCTTGTAAACATATTTTTTTGTTTGAGAAAAATAAATTTCCCTTAAGGCTTTGAATGGTTATTTTTATCCCTGAAGTCAAACTAAGGTTTTGAATGTTGACTGGGAACTAAGTGGACACAACCATCAACATACCCAACCATCTCTTTTTTTGGGTCAGTTCACAATCCATTGCAGTCTTAATTTATTTATAGGCAGCAGTTTTCTTTTCTATTTTTTCTGTCTCCACCAAACTCATTGAGCAATGGGATCTCTTGAAAACAAGATTTCGTCAATTGTTGCAATTCTTCTAACAGCTAAAACTAAAATCTAATCTAAATATTAACCCAGACTGAAAAAGAATATCAATGGTATTTAGTATTTACTTAAATTTGCGAAAATTTAAAATTCCAAGTCATAAATTAAAACAGTAAAACTAAAACCATAAAACTAAGATTCATCTTTGGTCTTGTTTGGTTCTTAAACACAAGACGAAATAGAATCTACGGATGATCTATGTTTATGTACATTGCAACACATATATATACCAAAGTCATACGCTTCCTTACCGTTCATTTTTTCTTGACATCGATAAACATAGCACGCGTCCAGTGTTCAACATCCTCGGACTGTGATGGTGGTGGCGGGTACTTGGGATGCTCCACCAAATCCCATCCACTCATATCATTGCTCTTCCGGGTCTCTGTTAATTCGGTTGCAGAGAGATAACTAGCTGTTGAGTTCGGATCCTGGTTATAACTTGCATTCCTCTGCTTGAACAATGTTTAGAGGTATCGTTAGAAAGAAATCATGTAGAAACAAAACATATGAACTGCTTATGTAAAACAAAACATTATATGAAATCTCAAATCCTTCAAATGTGTTTCCAAATGGGGAAAAGAGGAATTAGCAAGTACCGGAAGATGTGCACTTTCAAGTAAGGAACTTGAGGTGACAGAGTGAGCATTCCATATAGACTTGTTCAGTTGTTGAGCCTGCTTGCATGATCTGCGTCATCAGAACACGTAAACGTATTCAAGAAACAATACAGTTATTTACAAATCCAAGTACAGAAGGAGAAAAAAAGAAACAAGTGAAGAAGGATTAGTTTATTTACCTAGAAGAAGCCATTTTAAGGGAGAAAACAGATCGGACTTCCTTTGATGACGATAGTGTAGTTAATAATTTGGCGAATGCTTCAAAAGTTGAGGTCTCGGGAGGTACTTCGAGGCAAAGCGAATTGTAACAATACGCTGTCAAGCACGCAACGCTTTTCTTGAGAAGAGCAATTCCTTTTTGCAGATCTCTGTGTGACTCAATCGTATGGGGAGAAGCAGAGGAGTACTTAAAGCTGTTGCTTCCTGTAGAGTCTAGACGCGCTTCTTTTCTGTCGGATTCCATTGAAGCCACACCGAAATTGCTGGAGTTTTTATCTGTCCATGAGTTTTCAACGCTGGTTGAACAATAATTTTTGCGAGGTATGAAGAGAGGATACTCATTGCTGCAACAGAACAATGAAGGAATGCATTATAGTTTCATTTATTTTATCCTCCTTCAAAGTAAAAAGGCAAAAAAGATTGTACCTTCGAGTAGAAGGACGTGCGTCCCAATATGAATCTCGTTGCCATATACGGGAGCAAGAGCCCTGTGTGGAGCAAACCAAAAGAGATGAACGAGTTTACAAGAGTCTTTTAGTGATTTTTCCATTTGCAATGCAAACTTATTGAAGATAAAACAATCATACCGCAAAACCTGAGCTATGTAATGCAGGAGCGGCTAAGTTGTGAGCAACAAGGTTCAGAAGCTGGACCATATACCTACTCCCACATGTCAAAACTATGCTTAAAAAACCGAACACACAATATATATCCTTTATAAAGTGAGAAAACAACATTACCCCATCGAGACAGCGAGCTCTTCTGAAGGGATGGAATGAGGATCCAGACCTTGTGGGAGACGAGAATTACAAATTAAATTATAGTGACTCCCTCCGTCGACAGTTACCTTTATACAGAACAAAGCAACTTAGAGTAAAGCACTAGTCCAAGAAGACTAAAACAAATAACAATTTATCAATGTTATAATAAACATACTCGGCGTAAAGGGAACAATTTGCATATTTGCTTCACAACAACTGACTGTTTATGAAGACGCTCAGACGAAATAGCCATCTGCAATTAAGAAAAAAACTCATAACTTTTTATACATTACAGCATTAAAGATTTCATAAACTTATATAAAACCAATCCAGACGCTATAGTTCCTTACATGGCCAAGACTCTGTGTACATATTAGATTAGGAAAATACTTCTCCACTTGTTCAACTCTATTTTTCTCCAACTGCAAACACATATAAACAAATTGTGACACAAACCCATGAATCTTTCATACATATATCATCTTTATGATTCATAAAGCATTGATTTTCTTACTTCAAACACTCACACATTAATAGAGTTATAAAGCATTGATTTTTACTTACAGTGGAACGAGCTGAATCAAGAACTCCATATTTAACTTTAAGATCACGAGTTTCTCTATCAATCTTAGCCTTCCCTTGAGTTACTAATTCCTTATTAAACACAAGTTTCTTCTTCAATTTTAAAAGCTTCTCGTTTTGAATCAATCTCCAATTCTTCTGATCATCAGCTTTACCCTAAAAACCAAGTAAAGTGAAATTAGAGAGTTACAGAACAAAAGAGATAAAAGACTGATACTTAGAGTTATTCATACCTTAGATTCCAATAGCTCACTTAATCTTGAATATAATGAATCTCTTCGAGTTTTGAGTGACTTCAACAAAGTGTTATACTCAATCAATCTGTAAACAAAGAAAAAACTATGAGAATTCCGAAAAATCGAAAAAAAAAGCTCAAATTTTGTTGGAATCGATGTACCTATGATTAACACAAGCACTACAGATAGAAGCACGATTAGTATTCTCGCAAATAGCGCAGTTACTTGATCGTTTAATCATAGTTTATTCCGATAACATATTCAGAGGAGTGAATTGGTTGTAAAGGAGAGAAGAGAAACAGAGAAAATATGGTGACCGAAATAGAGACTCCGGGGAGAAATCACCGGAGATTACAAGGTCGAGGACAAATTGGGGAATTAAACAGTTCAATTGTAAACGTCGAAGCGAGAGATGCAGATTACGGAGGGGACTTTTCGATTTATTATTTTTTTGGAGTAAATATAAACGCTTTGGAAAATTTAAGGGTCCCATTTAGTAAAAAACCTAAAAGAGTAAAAGGTTTCGGATATTATTTGCCGATATTGGAAAATTTAAGGGTCCCATTTAGTAAAAAACCTAAAAGAGTAAAAGGTTTCGGATATTATTTGCCGATAAGGGCAAGGATATTTCCAATAACACTTTATATTTTTTAATTTTTTTTATTAAATTTTTTCTTTTAATTTATTGTATTTCTCACTTTAAAATAGAGTAGCATTATCATTTATTCTTTAATCTATATTTTATATTACAATTATTTTATTTAAAAACTGTACTCTATTTTAAAATAAATAATAAAAGAATATACTGGAGATGGTATTAGAGTAAGTTTTGTTTAATGACAAAATATTTCATTAAATAAAAACTTCAAAATATTACAAAATCAAACACAAAAGATCGAATTACAAATTATTACATAAACAGATATATGTATCATATACTGAAAACAAAATATCAGAAAAAACAAAATTAAACACAGCTTTCTTTTAAGATAAATTTTACATGTTAACAATAATAATATGTACTCTACCTTTTTTTCTTTTTCTATTTGTCTCATTTTAATGCGATGTGTATGCAAAAATGACATTTATGCTTTTGCTTTTCAAATCATACCAGAAAAGGTTATTGCATCTGTTAAATGTTTTGGAATGTTGACACGATACCAATTCGTCTGTATTCACATCCTTAATAATAATCTAGACTTCATATTTATGCCGCTTTGACTCCTTACATTCTTGCGTTTATCAAAAGTTTCTTTCAATGACATCGACCCAATCATTTATTGATGATGTATTCTTTGATCGAGGATGAACTTTTTTGGAAACACCGTTAAAATTAATATCATCATTGACCAATACCAATTCCGAATAAAAGAGAGAACCGCCCTCACCCAAAATTGTTAACTAATCCCAAACATAGAGATACAAGCCCATAACTTGTCTTCTCCTTAAAATCAATATACTTTATGGTTCTGGCATGAAATCTCTAATGAACAATGCATATACATCTCCACACATCTGTTTCTATATGGTGGTTGTTTCCAAAGCCGAGTCGTTAGGATTCTTACAAATCCTAAGCCCATCAAATATAAACCGTCAGGAATTATTTCCAAACGGACAAAAAACACAATGATCCAATGATTTATCACCACCGTAATTCATTTGGAGAGCAACGCCATGATCCTCATCTTCATAAAAAAAAACGATATAAACCAACAAAAATATGCAAACACGTATGCAAACGCTGGTATTAATACACCAAAAGGATCTGAAACATGTTCTGCCATCATTTTCCTTTTAGCATGTCTGATTCAACGACATGGCAAAGCAGTTTCTTGATAGAGCAAGAGACAAAAGAAAGGGAAAAGCAAGGTTACAATAAAGAAGAGACATCATTCGTGTTTGGTGATGACAAGGCATTGATAAGAGTGACACACTCACTAAACAAGCCTAGGCACCAAACACCAAAGACAACTCAAAAAATTGGATTGCAAATAACTGATTACATGCAAAGTATAGATAAGGCATTAGACTACAAAGCCGATATCAAAAAACTTGATAAGAATATATCCTCCCACGGCCGTCTCCGAAGGTGTCATATGGATGAAGTTTGATTGTTACTTCAACCAATTTTAACAATTATTTTTTTAACTAATAAATAGGTCCATAAAAAGTTTTTTCTTTGGCCCATAAATTTTCTGGGCCGGCCCTGAATCCTCTCAATTCATATAGCCCAAGATCTACTATATGAATATATTTTCACAAATAAAGAAAAATAAGAACAACTTACTTTAATTCATCTTATAAGAAGATGTGTGGTTGATGATATTCTAGCTCTATGTATCCAAATTATTCTTCTAGAGATGAGAGCTTTTGTTGAGAATCGTGAGAAATATGTCTGATGTGAGAGATTTCTCGTATATATAATTCCCCCTTCATTGTATATATTACAGCAGATCTTGCTCATGATATCTTATATCTTAAGCCAAGTTTTTCTGGTGCAAAGGATGCCTATATATGGCTCCCACTGGACTCTAGAACATATACAACAAAATCAGGATATCATTCAGCCACCTCTGTGCTACTCAACATAGCAGAAGAACCATCATCAAACCATAAATTTAACTGGATGAAAATTTTTGGTCAGGAAAATTCTCACCGAAATTGATGGGCTTTTTTGGAACATTATTCAAGGAGAACTTTCAGTGGGAGTGAACTTATTCAAACGAAACATAATGCTGAATTCAAATTGCATCAGATGTGGTCAGGTTAAAATGTATCCCACATTTTTTTCTAATGTCGGTTCTCTAATAAGGTTTGACAGTTAGCTCCATTAGCGGTGCCGACTGAAACAGCGACCCTTGAGGATTTCATATCAACGTTGATGGCGGCTAATAGGTGGATCTGTTTACCCCGACATGAATTGGATTAGGCTCTCTCTTCTCCTGGTTGGTTTGGTCGATCTGGTTGGTGATGTGATGTTTTATGCATCAGGTTTTACCCAACATCTAAACTCCGCAAGTGCATGGTTGTGCACGGCAGTATAATGGTGGGATCAATCCACAGAGAATAAAGAGCAATATAGATCCGTAGATCTAAACAGACCTAGAAAAGTGTCACAAATGGAAATCCGAATAAAATCTTTTAATTACAGAAAGAAATCAATTTAAAACAAATGTTGGAATCTGGGAAATTGCAGAGATTTAAATAAATAAAAAAGAGATCTAACTGGATTAGCAATTAAATAATCTAGATCTAGAACACAAACACTGTACCAAAATAAATCTTTTTGATAAAAGAAATTATTATTCTATCATAAATCCGCTAGGACCCTATGATAGCATATTTCGCGCTAGTTTGATAAAGTTCACTTGTAGATCCAGCTTCAACTCTTGGAAATTTGGAAATCAATCCTACAATCTATAGATTTTCCGGGTAGAATAGCCAATGCTAGCTGTACTATAAAACCCTATGAATCATTTGATAGATTCGTCAACCTAAAAAAAGCATTTGATTCATAGAATTTGAGACCTAATAATCATAATTCTAATTTATAACAATAACCTAATTAAACATTAACTCTCTTTGAATAAATCTGATATGATATTGGGAAGCATCTAGAAGGGGCATCGAATCCAAACACATCCAAGAAGAAGAGAAAATACTTAGAGATAAGTTGAGAATGTCAACTATCAAGCCCAACCCATATGAAGCCCAAAAATGCCATGAGAAAAGCCATTTTTTTCCATATTCAAAACAACATTTTAATCTGCTTTTCTTTCTCTTACATGCACCTTTGTTGTTTAATTTCAATTTCCAAAAAGTGTTGCATGTTAAGTTATTTTTATTAATGTTTCTTTGTAATTCCTCTATATAATGAGGCTTATTTCCATTGAATAAATATCAGAACTCTTTTTATTATTTTTGGACCTTTAGAGAGTGAGTTTTTATTTTTCGCCAATGGTGTGTAATATCCATTGATTTGGTTAATGGTGTGTAATATCCGTTGATCAATACATGATCAGTCTTAGTGTGTCATATCCAGGGGGTCTTGTTGAGAATGATTCTAATTTTTATCCTTGAATTCGTCTTAGTACATCACCTCTAAGGGATTCAAGATGGGGTAAATCAGAAGTCTTCCGCAGCTTTTGTGCGATCTTTCGATCCATCATTTATTCACCTTGAATTCGTCTTAGTGTGTCATATCTAAGGGATTTAAGTTGATGTATCTATCTTTGCCAACTCTAGACTGCAAATTCCTTGGGAGAATCTCATCATTTGGTATCAGAGCACACTCTTGAATTTGGTATTCATTCATCATCATCTCATCTTTTCACCTTCTCATCAAAAAAAAAAGAAAGAAGGAAAAGCAAGTTTTGAGGACAAAACTTTTTTCAAGAGGGAGAGGATGATATGATATTGGGAAGCATCTAGAAGGGGCATCGAATCCAAACACATCCAAGAAGAAGAGAAAATATTTAGAGATAATTTGAGGATGTTAACTATCAAGCCCAACCCATATGAAGCCCAAAAATGACATGAGAAAAGCCATTTTCGTCCATATTCAAAACAACATTTAAATCTGTTTATTCTCTCTCTTACATGCACCTTTGTTGTTTAATTTCAATTTCCAAAAAGTGTTGCATGATAAGTTATTTTTATTAATGTTTTTTGTAAGTCCTCTATATAATGAGGCTTATTTCCATTGAATAAAGATTATACCTCTTTTTATTATTTTTGGAACTTTAGAGAGTGAGTTTTCATTTTTCGTCAATGGTGTGTAATATCCATTGATCAATACATGATCAGTCTTGGTGTGTCATATCCAGGGGGTCTTGTCGAGAATGATTCTCATTTTTGTCCTTGAATTCGTCTTAGTGCGTCATATATAAGGGATTCAAGATGGGGTAAATCAGAAGTCTTCCGCAGCTTCTGTGCGATCTTTCGATCCATCATTTATTCACCTTGAATTCGTCTTAGTGTGTCATATCTAAGGGATTCAAGTTGATGTATCTATCTTTGCCAACTCTAGACTGCAAATTCCTTGGGAGAATCTCATCAAAATCCCATCTCCAAACATATAGATCTACTCAACCATGGCAATACGTTGATAGATCATGATGTTGTATGGTTGAAAACACAAAGAAAGAGATGAAGACAGAATGTGGATCTTGAAAATGCAATGAAAATACTTTAGATATGAGAAAAACTAATGTAAAAAATTACAGATCTAAACTGAAAATGAAAATGACAGAGTAACAGTAAAAATCGTGTCTAGGTCTCTCTCGCCGCTCAAGAAATGAGCTTTATTTATAGAGTGTCTTCAAGGTCAAAACTCGGAGTTAATGTGCAATTTGGAGAATATTCGTGATTGAGATCGATCGATACGGCTTGGATCGATCGATCTTCTTCCTCTGATCCATGCCACCTCATAGATTCCTTTGACTGACCGATCTGCTTTGGGATCAGTCGATCCTCGTCGTGCTTGGTCGATCCTTTTCAGGATCGATTGATCCATGATGTCTCCAAAATCTAATGATGTGTAAAAACGTCCAAAGTTGCTCCATTTTGTCCATTTTAGCTCTAATGAAGTGAAAACCTGAAAAGACACTAAAACTGGCCAGAAGGACACAAAACCTAACTTTAGACTCAATAAAACATGTAAAAACAATAGTAAAAACTGGTCAAAATAGACATTCATCACACCCCCACACTTGAATCCTTGCTTGTCCTCACGTAAAAAACAAGACAATGAAACAAAGTTCAGAAGTGGAAGTCTGAAAAACGGGAACTTACGCTTAGGTTTAGAATCCACCATGTTGATCATGTAAACCAAAAAGAGACCTTGTGAAAAGTTAATTAAACTTTAGCAGTACAACATGTACTTTACCATAAGCATAACAAACATTACCGTACTCTAGCATCCGAGATCCAAGGGAACTTCTGAAATCTCCATTGTTGGCCCTTTAACATTCATTAAGTGTTGCGTGTAGTCTCACAAAGGGAATCTCAATCACTAAGGGCTAGTAACGGGGGGCCATTTTAAAGGTGATGGTTAAGCATTATAAATGAACTCCGGTGCAAGCCAATGCGCAAAATCACAGTGAGACGGAAACAAAAGATGGTGCACAACCTCCTGAACCTTGGACTCTAAGTAAGCTTCTATATGATGACCCTAATAGAGTTGCTATTGGTGCTAAAATAAATAACAGAAACATATAACTAACTAACTAAATAAAAGGTTTTATTCTGATTCCTTCAGACTTATTCCCTTCTCTTTCTTTTCGTTCTTTTTTTTTTTTTTTATGAAAGAGATTCTCGGGATGAGACGCGATCGATCAATCAAGATAGGATCAGTCGATCCCAAAGCATTTTTTCTTTTGAGAAGGGGAAGTTGGAACCAGTTCTAACCATGTACATCAAAATATAAAAACTCCACCAATAGTCAACTCAAACTGATATAGATGAAGTATTCATACTAGAAAGCTTACTCGAATATACTTGGAACATTTGGTTGTACCGGCTCCCATACTCCGTAGTTTTTGCACTTGGTTGCACATGCTCCTAATGTTGCGACAGATGACTGGGGTCTGAATGAAAAAGAGTGTAAGGGTGTGGAACCAAACTAAAAATGAGTTTGGCCATCTAGAGCTCCAATAAGAATTGGGTGAACTCCAGATGTATATGATCATTTTGCGATATCGAGCCCCTATGTGAGAAGATTCGTCCAAGTAGATAGAGTCAACGCCGAATCATTCAGATTTCCAAAGGATAGGTCGCTTCTGGTAAAGTTGATCCACTGATGGTGTTCCAATCTACCTTGAGCTAAGTCCAATAAATGTCAACATAAAATGAAAACCAAGAAAATTATAAAATCCCATGTTTTGACTCAATAAAACGACTCAAGAAAAATGAATAAGTTTTCTTTTTTTAAATTGTTTTTTGAAAACTTTTTTGGACAAAGAAACAAAAGAAAACACAGTGTCATTAACATATGAAAGCAGTCACCCCTTCCCCCAGACTTAAATCACTGCATCATGCAGTGATATAAAATAAAAGAAAATGGGTGTTGCAAAACAACACTAGAGATAATGAATTGTGAACAAGAAAGCAAACCATAAATCGTAGAAGGAATTTTACGACCAAAAGGGAGCATTGGTCTGTACATGAACCGGTTTTCAGCTTTTCTTGTCTCAAGGATCGATCGATCTAGGGAGGATCGGTCGACCCCAGCATCCTGAAACTTCTTGAAATTCGCATCTTCTGCGTTTTGCACCTGTTTTCAATCAGCTCAACAAAACACCATCATATCTTATTTTGAAAAATAAATAAATAAAATAAAATAACTGAAGGGAAATAAAATAAAATAGTTTTATTAATTCAAAAGCAAAAAGAAATTTTAAAAGAACATGTTGGGTTGCCTCCCAACCAGCGCTTGTTTTTGCAAAGTCACTAGCTTGACTTAGTTTTATTTCAATTGGGTTTTGGGTTCATTGGAGGAATGGTATCTTCCTCATCTGGTGGCTGGTTTTCTGCCTTGATCTTGGGCTTTGCAGTGACAACCCTCATCATGTAGTCCAGATTTTCTTTAGTAGCTTCAAAGTTTATTTCTGCTAGAGTTTCACCAACATTGCTTCCCGGAGTCATGTTCATTGCCTCCCAACCAGCGCTTGTTTTTGCAAAGTCACTAGCTTGACTTAGTTTTATTTCAATTGGGTTTTGGGTTCATTGGAGGAATGGTATCTTCCTCATCTGGTGGCTGGTTTTCTGCCTTGATCTTGGGCTTTGCAGTGATAACCCTCATCATGTAGTCCAAATTTTCTTCAGTAGCTTCAAAGTTTATTTCTGCTAGAGTTTCACCAACATTGCTTCCCGGAGTCATGTTCATTGGATGAACGACATCAAAAGAGTCCATGTCTTTCATAATGAAAGCTTGACCATTTATGGTGGGGACTCTATCGATGGTATTGACGTAGAAGGTCATGGAGGTGTCTTTGAACCTAAATTTAATCCTCCTCTTGGGGATGCTAATTGAGGCTCTAGTTGTTGCTAGAAAAGGTATGCCAAGTATAATCCCTTTCCATTGTTCATCCAATGCGAGGACAACGAAGTCAACTAGCGCATTACTTCCATTAAGCTTGACAGGAATGTTTAAGAGTTTTCCTATCGGTTTTCTTGATGTACCATCAGCCATCTCAATTTTCATGGTCATGTGGGGTAACCCTAACTTCTTAGCTTGGCTGAGTGGCATCATGTTCACGCTGGCTCCAGTGTCAATTAGGCTATTCCTATATCGATACGGCCCTATAGTGACTGTGAGACTAAACCTTCCGGGGTCCTCTAACTTTCGGGGAAGTTCTTCTGGCATCTTCTTGCTACACTCCTCTTGAAGGGAATCAGCTGCTTCTTGCATAGTTGTCCTTCCATAAATTATATCTCTCATTGGATCCATGACTTGAGGGGTCATTGATTTAACTTCCATGAAAGGCAATCTCACCTTCATCTCAATGATTACTTGATATATCCTTTTCTGCATCTCAGGGTTTGGTTTTTTCAGGTGGTTGTAGGTTTCTCTTCCAATCCCCCCCCTTGATTCTCATTAATTTCCATGTTATCAGCATAGTTCATCTCTCTAGGTGGCTGCAAGGTAGAATTTCTAAACTCTTTGTGATTTCTGAACTTTTTTAGGTTTTTATCAAGCAAGGGATCCCAAAATTGTGTCCGCGAGGATCGATCGATCTCATTCTGCGGGTGATCCTGATAGAATCTGGGCCGATATTCTCATCGAGAAAACAGTGGTTCTCATCGCTGGATCGATCGATCCAACCTTCGAATCGATCGATCTCAGCGGACATTTCCATAAAAAATTCCTCATCCCCAAACAGATCGATGTACTTCAGATATTCTCTGGGATTGGTTTCAAGCTTCCCTGGGAGAGTCCCTGGTAATGCCTTAACCAATTCGGTTTCCAATATCCTCACATGGACACACAAGGATTCAAGCCTCCCATTTAGATCATTGTATATATTGTCAACTTTAAGGTTGATCTCTTCAGCAAATTTCTTCTGTCTTTCCATGATTTGCTGGAAAAAGGATTCAATCTTCCCCATGGAATCAACATTCCCAGATTGGGGGTTGAATCCTGTTTGACCAAAACCAGCATTATTTTGGAAGTTCCCTTGCTTTTGAGTACTCTGAGGTGGATAAAACTGATCTCCAGGGTTCTCAACATTAGTGATGCGGTATGACAGGTTAGGATGGTTCCTAAAATTCGGGTTGAAACCCCAATTTTGATAGTTTCCCTGTCCAACGAGAAAGTTGATCTCCTCAGTTTGATCCTCCTCATCATTGAATTCATCACTTTCCAAGAGATTGACAGATATATTTTGAGCTCTCATCAGAATGTCCACCTTATCATCAAGCTCCTCTATGATCTTATCACTCACTTGAGTGGGGTTCACTCTCCTATCATAGTCAGAAGATATGTTATAGTTGCTTGCCGCCAGGTTTTCAAGGAGCTCTACGGCTTCTTCCAGTGTGTTGCTCATGAAGTCTCCCCTACTGGCTGTATCCATAGCCATTTGATACTTCATTTCCACTCCATTGTAGAAAAAGTTCATTCTATCCGACTCGGTGTAGCTTCGAGGGGGACAGTCCCTTAGGTATTCCTTATAGCGTTCACAAGCTTCATAGAAAGACTTTGTACCAGCTTGGCGAAATGTGGCAATTTTATTTTTAAGCGCTGCAGATCTAGCTTTGGTGAAGAACTACTATAAGAAAGCAGCTCGGCATTCACCCCAGCTTGTGATAGATCCGAGACTCAAAGATTTCAGCCATCTATGAGCCTTGTCAGCGAGGGAAAAGGAAAATAGTCTACAACGGAGGTAGTCTTGGGGAACTCCGTTGGCTTTAGTGGTACTACAGATCTCCTCAAAGATATCAATATGGTCCATTGGGTTCTCGTTAGATAGCCCATGGAATTGATTTTGTTTAACCAGGGCAATTATTTGAGGTTTAATCTCATAATTTTGCCTCTGGATAGGAGGGGAAATAATAGCAGATCGGTTCCTATAGTAGGCGTGCGGGGCATCTTGCTTGCCTAAGGTAACCCTGCGTGGTGGGACTTGTAGTCCAGGCACAGCATCTACTCCAACCCCGGCAGCTCCAGCATCATTGAGAGGTCCATTATTAACTTGACCCTCTTTTTGCCGGACTGCATCTGCATTCTAACCATCAACAACAGGGGGAATGTTTCTAAGCTTATTAGGATCAGTCATACTAACCCTATCTTTTGCTTTCCTTGTGGTTTTGTTCTTCTTTGTTTCCTTGATTTTCCTTGTGGACATCCTTGCCAACTCCTCTATGCTCAAGTCTTGTAGATCTTTAGAAGTCTTGCTCCTTCATTGCATACACCTAAGAAGTAGATGAAGTTTGAAAGTCAGATCCGGTCAAGAGGCTCTGGGATCGATCGATCTTGAAAGGGATCGATCGATCTTGAAATGGATCGGTCGATTTGAAATGGATCGGTCGATCTTTTTTATTTATTTAAATCCCTGTGATTTTCTAGATCCCAACATTTCCTTAATTTATTTAATTGCTAATTCGAAAGGGTTCATTTTTGGGTATTTTTTTATTATTTCTCTTTCAAACTTATGAAGATTTTAAAATTAATTATTTGAGATGTTGATAAAAGATAGTTTGATTCTCTAAAATGAATTAGTTGAGATGATGATAAAAGACAGTTTTATTTAAACTAATTTTAAAATAATCTCATTTTATCTTTTCAATAGATATGTTTAAACTTAAATAAACATTAGTTAGGGATAAAACAGAAACATTTTAAAAAAAATTAATATGTGTGGAATAACTTTAAACAACACTAATTTGAAAAACGGAGAAAGTACAATATGTTTATAAAAAAAAAGTAATGTATGAAATTGCTTTAGCCTTGGCCCGCACACTTCAATACACTACGTGGTATTTTGATATTCTTTGTCTTGTACATTTTATACTACTAAAAGTCAAGTACAAATTTGGGAGTAACCAAACATCGTATATTTTAATCCTACATCCAAACAAATTTAAACTAGTTATTCTTTTATTATTAATTATTTATTATTAGTTATCTTCTCTCTAAATAAATAATCAATTAATTCTCTATGGTCCTTTTCTTATCTATCATTCTTGTACAATTCTTTCCTTATCTAATATTGTGATTTTAATAATATAAATTATGATTCTCCTATAATTTTTGTTTGAAATATTATATAATACATACAATTAATAAAATTATAGATTTTTAATGCATATGTTGTGATTTTAACTTTTATAAATGGTATATTAACTCAATCAATAAGGAAAAAGTGTGTGTTCAATATCTCAGATCGGTAGAGATTTTAACTGGATCAGTGACTTTCGAAATAGGTACAAGTAAATGCGACATAGGGCGGGTATAGACATAAAATTTTATGCACATTAAAAAGAGGGCATCAAGAACAAGCCCAAAGTGGACCACGGATATATCAGACTTTATCTGCAAATTGATGGATCAGCCGCTAACTACCCAATTTTAATAAAAATAAATAAATTATATATAAAAATTAATAGTTGTATATAGTTGATGAAATATAATATATGATATATTTGAAAATATAAAGGACTTTATGTATCAAATTATAACATTTACTAAAAAGAAAGAATATTAAAAACAAATTATTTAGAAAGTTGTTTATTTTATTTTAAAAATATTTTAATTATTTATATTAAAATAATCAAATATTGGGGTCTTGCTAACATGTTGGACAGTGGGGAAGAGTTGGACATAAGAACTATTTACACAAATTTACGCCAACTAACCAACAACACAAAGATTTATAATTTAATGAAGTTAAAATTACATACAAAAAGTAAACAAACAAAATCAAAAAATTTATAAATTATGTGGAAATCTGACCACAAAATACTAAACAGTAAAATTTAAACATTTGTTACAATGATTAAGAAAACATTTGTTTACAATGATTAAGAAAACATTGTGAAGGTACCCGCGCCCAGCGCAGGTTATTAGAATTTGTATTGAGTTTAATTATCAAAACTACATTACGATCATATAACTAAAGTCCTAAAATAAAATTAACATAACCAAAATAATATTTGACAAGAGATATCTAATCTATGATGTCATTATGTTTTAGAAGATTTCCTTGTAAACAACATTACGTGTTGTTACTTAAAGCTTACCTTTTTCATCTGTTATTAACATCTTCAAACCACCCCTGGAATAAATCATAATTATCAGCCCTCAGACTTGACTGATTTAGTTTAAAATAACTTAGGCGATTTGATTCAATAGCTGTGAAAACATCAACCAAGAATTACTGGAACAAACGCTTAGATATGAGCAAAGTGTGTGACTCATTCTTTCTCTCATGTATTCGAAATCCAAACCATTGATGCAAACTTATGCATTTATTCTCCTTAGTAGTTTCACCATCCTTCTTCTTTTTAGGTTTAGATTTTCCTTTCAGTATTCTGAGCCTGAATCCATCCTCAACATTAGGAAATAACAATGGATATTGTAGAGAAATATAAGAAGGATGAATTTCACTTATCCTTTTTAATGAACCAAATTTTTCTTCAATTACAATGTCATGACTTGGCATATCTACATGAAAGTTGTTTTGGGATCAATGCTGTGGGAAATGCATATGTTCTTCCATTTTTCTTTCTGTCACTTACAATTCTCATGTCAAAGCTTTCTTGAAGATTAGTATCTAACCTGTCTCGAGCTGACCTAAAAGTTGCAACATATGGGTTAACTTCATCTAATTATAGCTTCAATGACTTCCTTTCTAAACTTCTGCTTTTTCTTATACTTCCCAGCATGTTTTCCCTTGCTGCATTTATAAGATATTTTGAAACTGTTGGAATGTGAATATAATATGCAGTCATTGTTTAAAACAAATGGCATGTATAGAATCTAACCTCAAAATTTCTGCTCTATTTTCAACCTCATTTTCTGTATCAACAATATATAGCTGGGAGAACTTTGGAAAGTCTCCATCATCTGGTTTTAAACTTCCAATCAAATGGCAATTCTCACCTTGTATTTGAAACATATTAGGACCACGACCTTTTGCAACAGAGTTATCACACTTACCACCAGAATAAGTAAATGATAATATCATGTTATAGGCTCTGATATTCTCTCTGAAATGTTTACTGGTTTCATCATTGTTTGTTAGCAAGGCAAACAACAGTTGTGGCTCGTTATGTAGAAAAGGCAATTGCACAGATCCTTGCAAACAACATCGTGTAAAAGTAGGATTACAATCTTTCCTTTGACTGTTTATGCACTCATCATACCACATAATATTACCAGAATAAGCACAATAATATATTGGATCACCATGATCATCAAACAGATATTCTGAAAATCATCAAACAGAAATGACCAAAAATGCATTATGAGCAGTATATTATAATTACTATTTAGATCACGTAATAGACACAATAAGAATAATGTACAAGTTTCTTTGGTTTTTCGTTTTTTTGGAATAGTGTTGTTATTACCAAAACTTTTTCCAAGCTTTCATCTAACATTGATAAAAACTCAAATCTTTCTTTCACTTCTTCTGGAATCTTTTCTAATTCTGAATCATTGGTTGATATTTTTGAATAATTTTCATCCTCAATACTGTATATATAAACTTGTTCATCTTCGTTGAGAGATTCGGCATCACTAACAAATTGTATCTTTTTCTGAATGCAGCACTTCATCAGGAAACATGTTTGTGCTTGCAAATGATCCTCCATCAGTGTTGTCTTATGTCTTGCTAGAGACATTGCTAATCTCAGCTATTTTCTTGGAGTGGTATTGACAAATCCCTTTATAGCTATAAATGGAATAAGTTATAGTAATCAGATTTTTTTTTTTTGTGTTTCCAAGAGAATTTAAATATCATCCCAGGGAAGTTCATATATAGACAGATTTTATTAGGTAACAAAAAGATTTACCTTACTTGCTAGTAATAGATGGATGACTATATCGTTTTACATTTCTCTCGGATTGCTTAGTTGGATTTGGAGGCATTTTTCCAAGAGCATTATTTAGATCAGGTATGTCTGTAATATTCTCCAAGACTCGTAATGGTTCTCTCCTTGAATTCATCATATCAGTATCTCTGTTTGATATTGATGAAAATGCTAATGTTCTAGCATTTTTCTTATCTGATCTTAGAAATTTTTCCAAAGTAATATGAGATTCATCTAACAAAGAATTCAAGTGTACTGTTAGTTCAGAAAAGTTGAATACTTTGAATAGTAAAGATTTTTGTTGATGTCTTTCATCAGAAAGGATTACAAATAACTAACCATTTTTGCTTTTAGTAGCAGGAGAATTGTCATGAAGTAGTGGAGCTACATTTTTCTTGTCAGGTATGTTATTTATACATACTAATAATCGATAAAAGTGGATTTACTTGAACATCACTTCTGCCATTATTTGGAGTTTAATTTGGATTCTGGTTTTCATCATTTTCCTCTGCTCTAACACGTATTGTGTTATCTTGATTGCTAACCTTGGTTTTTCTATGAGCATAATCATTTTTATTTCGTTTCATTCTGAAAATTAAAATCATTCTGTTAATATCTAAATAAATAAAAACTCATCAGATATAGCTGATGATTAATAAATGATTTACCTTAGAGATTATTGCTTTTAAAATTATGTTAAGAACTCTAATTAGAAGGTGGTAACTTATAAAGAACTTAGATATTGAAGGTATCTAAACAATGAAGTTGAATAAGAGTTTTATAACAGAAAATCTTTTTATTAGATGTAGCATATATATCTTTCCATGTTTATCTTATGACGATTTGAATCTAGTAAATAACACTCATTTATTAGTGGCATAGGATATTTTGTAAATAAAATATATAACTGTGAAATATTAGGCTGGAATAATACATACCACTAGTAGAATGTTAGTAGAATATATGATATATTTTCTGATGGGATGTTTG